>JASUUJ010000181.1:2400000-3600000 GCA_030449895.1 Citrus mangshanensis
TTTACTATCAGTATCAAATCCAGATACATGAATGGGTTCTCATACATACGTGATAATGTAAAAGTAAGCCTAAGATGGCCCATTGCAAGCCAACTAATTAAGCAAAGTACACCAAATAAATGCAATTAAAAGTACCTATGGAAATCCTCAGAGAAGCAACAAACATTCCTCAAATGATGTAGCATTTCCTTGTTAAAGATACCCGAAAGTTCTAAATGTTACAATGAATGGATTAATTATCATATTCTACAGGAAAATACAAATAAAATAGAAAACATAAAGCAGCAAAAATAAAATTTAAAATTTTCAGTTATATAACATAATAACACTGCTAAGAAAGTACTTACCGTGCTTCACATTCTGCACCAGAACGACCCTGAACATACATAGAAGCTACTTGATCCCAATTAACTTTAGGAAGAAAGTCCCTGATCATTTCTGGGGTAACTTCAAGATCTTTAATCGATGCAAGAATGCTATCCAAACTGTTTGTATCTTTAGCAGATCCCTCTGGAACACTGCCAATTTAAAGTGTACATGTATCAATATGCTTAAATAATGAATGGAAAGCATAGATATAAAAGATCTACTTATTGCAATGTTAAGCAATATTCGATCTAACTTCTACAAGAAGCCTTAGAAAGTAACCATGATTAAGATGCTTTTTGCCTAAAGGCTCTCCTTAAGCTCCACAATGCACAACTCGTCATCAAAAATAATTTTATTTATTTCATAAGAATGAAAATTAAAGAAAAATTACAGGCTCTATTTTTATTTTCTTTAGAAGTAATGATGTCTGCGTACAAAGATTTGCCATCAGCTAAACCCTAATTCTTCATAAACCCCTAAATTTTGCTTGTCCTCCTGAAGTTCTTGGAAAAAAAATAAAAACCTTTTTGCATGTCCTCCTGAAGTTCTAAAAAAAATATATATGTAAACCAAGGCCCTCTTAAATAATCCTTAACTACATATGAATTTTGCAAGACGTGAAATTGGAAGAATTTCTTTATTGTTTTGACAAGGAACTCATAAATGTATTAATGATGAAGATCTACAGATAGTGGACCAGCTGTCCACTGAGAAGACAAAAAACTAAGACCATTAGTGCTACACAAAAGAATACACAATTACCCATGCACAAGGCTAGAATTAGCTATAACTACCCATCTCAAAATCCCTTCCCAATTTAAATGAATTAAGGAAAAGGAAGAATCTTGGAATTCCTTAGAAACTGAAGTCCAAACAAAAGCACGAAGACGAACTCTATCCCACAATTCTTCAATATTATGCACTTTGTTTAATAATTACATGGCTTTTCTTTACCATGGATTATTCTCATGAAGTTTTCCCTAATTATTTTACTTTTGGGTTCTGACAATTAAAATTTTAGATGCAATCAAAATTTAAAACCATTAGAAAACATCATGAAAATGAATCAAATAAATCAAAACCTCTCAATTTGATGGGAGTATTTAAACTGACCCTCTTTTATACGCTTATCTTTTAATCAGACAGAAATTGTCTGTTTTATCCCTGCTATTTATACAAAAGACAAAGACTTGAGGACTGTCATAATTTTTGTCAAAAATACAGTACCATTTTAAATAAACTGGAGAAGAAAGACAAGAGTTTTGCACCGGCTGTAAGTGGTTAAAGTTTAAAAAAGTCCAATGAGCTTCCCTTTGACTTATGGGTTTAAAAGCTATCAAGTATTTTGTCAACTGCCTCTGATAAATACTGAAGGGCAAGTTGCATATAAGAAGTTGAAAGATGAGCATGCATTGCCATGGCCTATACTTCCTTATGAGTTTAGAAGGATATCTAATAACAAATAAATACATCTAAACATACCTGAATCTATCTACTGACAACTGAAGCATCATTTCTTGAAATTGTTGTCTTATTCCCTTTCTCAGATTTTCATTTTCTTTCTTTGACCACTTTTTCCGATGCAATGACAGAGGAGATTTTGACATTGCCATTTTATAATTAGCAACTTGAGAATTTTCTGCTGGGCCATAATTAAGAGCAGAGAGCTTTTTATTGGTACCCTGCAGCAGTAAAATCTACCACAGTGAAAATGAAGCCCCTGAAGGAAAAAAAAATAATAATAAAGACAAGTATATCAGGATATCCAATCTGAAAACCTCTGTAAACCTCAATCAAGCTTGTAAATCAAACACAAATTCCCTAGTATCCAAGCCATAATTACAACCAGTAAGCTCATCATTCATGTCGCCAATGTCTTAAATGTCACCAAGAAAGTTAAATTCTCATTGTACATCCTGTGAGGATTTGACCTATTTTGCAACTGAAATATTTTGATGCAGCAAAAAGAAAATAGTGGTTGCACTTAGTGCCATTCTAAGTTTAGTATTTTACAGGTCATGGATATACTTATGAGATGCAGTAGGGAAATAACAGAGGTTTCAACTATTTCCATACATTTAGGACATTTGGTACTTTAATTTAGTCAATGTTGTGCATCTTTTGTTTAGTTTGATTTATGCCTATAAAGTTAATCTCCTTTCAGTCGAAGGTTTAAGAAAAAAGACAGCTTTGTTAGCAAACAGTGGGAATATTATATGGTAATACATATAAAATAAAGCAGATATAAACTTTTGGCAAGCCAACGGAAGTATATATTATAGGTAAAATGCTCTCTCACTTGTTGCTGGTACTTGGTTATCTTCCCCCCCCCCCCCCCTCATTTTTTCTTTTTAATGATGATTGTTTTACGAAGTCTTCAATATTAAATCAGTTGTTACCTTCAGGATGTAATTAGCATGTTGGGATAACTTGAACCTTTGGCTGAATTTCAGGATGCAACAACATTGCTCCTTATGGTACACACACCAATTTAACAGCTTTTAAGTCCTTAAATCCTGGAATTAAATGTCATTCTAAGCATCCATAATCACCTAAATAAAATAAACTGAATATTTATCCAATCCAAAATGCTACAATTTCAAAACCATTTGCATACCCATTGCAGCAGCCTCTAAATCCTTGAAATCTACAATTGCAATCATGTTAAAATATCTAATCACCCCTTGTCCAACATACAATCAACAGTAACTTGTCACACTCAGTGTTTTAAAAATTACAATTACTCTGTCACAGAAGAAGTCAGCATAAATTAACTAAGGTCACCTTTTCATTGATCTGGGACAAGCTAATTGAATATGCCAGAGCTGTTTCACTTTCTCATTTGTTTTCACCACAAATGTACACATGCAAATGGAAAAGAATGAAAAGATATCTACCATTAACAAAATTGTGAGCACAACATGATTTTGGCTATCACAATCTCGTATCAGAACTATGTATGTAAACTTTAACCATGGATCAGTTTTTGGCTTTGACTTATCCAATTTATATAGTATGAATTTATGAGATTTCTAATAATCATATCTTCAAGATTGATCTGAAAAGAGCAAACTATACGAATGTCTAAACTGTTCACTGATGATGCTATAATAATCTATAACAAAAAGATACATTCCAAATGAGGTGTAAAAATAATATAATGATGATATTTAGCATTATTCTTAAACTGTACTATGAAAATTAGTTCGACTGAAAGAAACATATCTAATAAACTAATTCGAATAATTAATGAAAGATTTACCTCTGAATCCTTCGACTTCCTCGAATTGCATGATGATGAAATTAATTGAACACGAAGATCCTTCTTCTGTGATAATGCTCGACCAGTTACTTTTCTGCAAGAAACCTGAAAGTCTTTAAGAATTTTTACACGTTCCTTCAATTTGTTGTTCTCCTCAATTCTTGATTCAATCTGAGTCAACTTACTTCGGATAAACTTCTGATATGACCTATTCTTCTTAATGGCATCAATAAACACCTGAGCAGACTTTGGGAAGTTACTAGACTGCTTCTGTGACAACACGGAAAGTCTATTACATTCATCAGATTGATGCCACTCAGTAGAAGAAGCACAAGGCTGTGGTAAATTTGTAAGTGTTTCATCATTACGAGCTTCTTCACAAGAATCAATTCTGTTTTCAAACAAATTATTCGAATTCTTATCCTCCCCGGATGCTACTACACTAGCAGATTCATGAACCTCCACACTGCTCTTGTTATTATCTGCATTAAAATTGTCAGAAAAGAACATCAAAAGTAACTGTTTTTACATTATTTCTATATACAGACACAATCAAAATTATTCAAAATTAGAAACTTACCAGCTGAATCATACGCTGAAAAGCGCTTCTGAATCACATGAAGAGTCTCGAAGTCATCCTCTTCGTCGTCATCCGAAACAACTGGCGGAAGAGTACACAGAGCCTCCAGAGACAGCGGTTGGCACAAGTCATTTGATAATGCCAAGCGGTTCTGTATGCTTCGGACCAGTTCTAGATCGCCTTCGCCGTCGGAACTCCATTCGTCGGCGGCGGTAGCCGAGGGTGCGGCGGCCTCGGGCAAGTGGTGATAGTCGGTTTTTTCGAGGTCGTCGGCGTCGGCGCGGATGATCATACAGGCTCTCCTTAGGGCTTCCATGTCCTCATCAAAAGCGTCGTCGTTTTCGCTGCCGGAGAATTCTTCTCCGTCGTCATAATCGTTGCGGTGAGACATCGTTTCAGTATTCTCCGAAAATTTTATTTAAAAAATTGAATCTTTTTTTAGGGTTTATTCATTTATCAAACAGAGTAACTGAAGTTAGAAAGAGAAAAGTGGCGGCATGATTGAATCGTTTATACGGTGGAGGGAGAAACGGTGGAGTCAATTTAATTGGATCCGATCAGACCACTAAACACACATGGGTTTGGGTTGGGCTTTCTCTTGACAAGGCTGGGCCAGGCTGCCCCATCGATTATTATAGTTTTCTTTTTGCAATTTTGAAGATGGTAGCTATTTTTCTTTCTTTTTCTAATAAAAAAAAAAACCACCATTGGGGTGGGGTTATCTGGGACCTTTATATATAATATTGAGCATAAGATGACAAAATACATTTTGAGGGTGAAATAAACCAAAACTACCAAGCTCAAGAAAAGTTAAAAAGAAATTAACTTCAAAGGTAATATAAATCAAAAGATAACAAAACAACTGATTACCTAGCATAAGGAATTTTCTTCACATCTAAAGAAATAATGCCAGATAACTTTGAAGAAGATCATGAGAACCAGTAAGACATTGGCTAAGCTAAGAAGTCGAAGCTTAGTTGGGCATCAAATCCGCAGCATAATTAGCCTTCCTAAGCGCATGCCTTCTAAATAGAAGAAGAAAAATTCACAAAATGAATTCAGGCTAATAAATAAGCATAACCCCGATGACCAAGCCATGGGAATTGGGAAGATATTTAAACAAACACATTAGCTGAATCAAACTCCACCTCTAGACTAATAAAACTTAGTTGAGTAATAAACTTCAACCCCTCACAAACAGTTATCAATTCAGCAAAAAGAATCTGTTGGTGTATAAGATAATGAACAAAGACAACAAAAATCAAATCTTTATAATCATGAAAAAATATCGCCATGGGTAGCCATACTAAGATTGTCCCTAAAACAATCACCCACATTTAACTTAATTATCCCATGCAATGGCCTCAACCAAGAAATGAACCAAATAGGCCTACACGATGGCACAACGACTCTCAAACCCCCCATAATATGATGTTAACAAAAACAATTAGATAACAATTAAGAATAGGAGGCAATTTATGTGAAATTAATTGGTAACAGAATTAAACGGCAGCAAAAAAAAACAACAACTGGAATTTAAAAGAAAAAAAAGGAACAACAACTGGAAATTAACGAAACAGAGGAAATAAACCCGAGGCCTGAACACAGTTTCCTTAAAATAGATTTACCACCTACTGTAGTGCTTTAGGTTTGCTGGTAATTGTTTCCCAGCATACAACGGGTACGAATTATCCGTCAAACACATACATATAATTATGGCGAACCACAACAGCGTACAAACTCGATTAGAAACAGGACGTCAGAAGGAGGAAAGAAATTTTTGTAAGTGCTCTGTGTGCTGGTTATTCTCGTGTGTCCAAAACAGAAGAGGAAGCTGCCTTTTTATACACATGTGAGTATGTAACAGTAGCATAATATTGAATTTCCGAATTCAATATATGTGATTTATTGTTGTAACAGCCAAATGAATAAAAACAATTCAATTCAGTCAATTGAATTCAAATTTGAATTGCATAACAACCCAAAAATAACTGTGAAGCTGTTATGCAAGCCTGGGTGATTTTGGGCTGACATTCGCGTACGCAGGATGTGCGGGCGCACACGAGTTCAACCAAATCGGTCTTAGATTCGCATCCCCCTGCGCACGCGCGTGTGGAGAGAGCCTCTATCCTTATAATTCTTGCTCATGCATGGGTAAGTGTCTATATATAAACACAAATTCCTTGGCTTATTTTTCCCTTGTGGGATAAACCTCATTTCTTTTCAAATTTCCAACTTCAAGGGTGCACTTTGAGAGACAATTTCTCATTCACCCAAGCACCATTTTGAGTAAATAAATATACACTTTCGAAGTATTCACAGAATAGAATCCAAACCTCACAAGATTTTTCACTTTCGCTAAGTGAGACCCACTCAAAATGTGCCCTCAAAATAGCATATTGATATGCTATTTTTTCAACAATCCTCCACATGAATGAAAATTGGCTATAAAACAGAAAAACCACTAAATTTTGACATCAAAACCATTGTTGACCTTAATGATCGAGTTTATTGGATCAATACCTAGCACATGATAGGTAGGTCTTATCTTTTGAACCTTCCCTTGTGATAGTATATTTTCTTTATTGGTTGATCAGTAGACGTGATATCTTTGAACTATTCTGCCGTTAGTGTAAATGACCATATACTACACATAGGTATTTCTCCTAACACAGTTGAGTTCTCATAGTTATATTCGTTTTGGCCTTGAACATCTACCTGGTTCTGCAAGAGTTTCTAAAAGCTGAACCCCTAACAACTCCCTTTGAAGCGGCCCCATTACTCCACTCGAATTTCCAACGCATAAGAATCATTAAGAGTCTAACTCAACCTTATTTCCCACGGGCATCATTGTTTCATTATAGGAATAGTTAATGAGGTAATTTTCTCAAGAGAATGACCCCCACAGTGATCCAACTTTAATCTTTAACAATTAGGTTGTCCCATTGAATCTAGATCTTGGGATCTTCAGTCAACTAGGTTGGATTTTCCTTCGTTATTGACTAATCATTCTATAGGTTTTAATCTCATTCCCCTCGATGATTTTTTTACTAGCTCATTTAATCCTTTGGTTAGTGGATCCGCAATGTTATCCTTTGACCTCACATAGCCAATAGAAATAACTCCAGTAGAAATAAGTTGTCTAATGGTATTATGTCTACGGCGTATGTGTCTAGACTTACCATTATACATATTGCTCTGTGCCCTACCGATAGTTGATTGGCTATCGCAATGAATACAAATTGTAAGCATTGGCTTTAGCCACTTTGGAATACCTTTTAAAAAGTTGCATAACCATTCTGCTTCTTCACATTCATCTAATGTAATGAATTTTAATTCCATTGTAGATATGACAATTGCTATCTATTTAGAAGACTTCCATAATATAGCTGCACCTGCTAGGGTAAACACATAGCCGCTAGTGTATTTTGAATCTTTTACATCAGATATCTAGTTAACATCACTAAATCCTTTTAATACTTCTGGATACCTAATATAATGCAGTCCATAATTACGAGTGTATCGAAGATACCTGAGTACTCTTACGATAGCTTTCCAATTATCACTTCCTGGATTACTCATATATCTACTAAGTTTACTTACTGTATAAGTTAGATCTAGTCTGGTATAGTTTGTTAAGTACATCATACTGCCTATTATTCTAGCGCATTCTACTTGAGAAAAACCTTCTCCTCTATTTTTCGATAGATGTATACTTGTATCTAATGAAGTTTTAGACACGGTATTATCATCTTTATTAAATTTCCCAAGAATTTTATCTACATAATGAGTTTGACTTAGAATAAGTCTATTAGAAGCCCTTGAGATTTTGATTCCCAAAATGACATCCGCAAGACCCATGTCTTTCATGTTAAATTTAGACTTCAACATATTCTTGGTAGATTTAATTATGCCATCATCACTCCCAATAATGAGCATGTCATCAACATATAAATATAAAATGACATAACCATTTTCTATTTCTTTGACATAAACACATTTGTCACACTCATTGATCTTAAATCCACTTGTGATCATCGTATGATCAAATTTTTCATGCCACTGTTTTTGTGCTTGTTTCAAGCTATATAATGACTTAACTAATTTACAGACTTTCTTTTCTTGTCTTGAAACAATAAAACCTTCAGGCTGCTCCATGTAGATTTCTTCATCTAAATCTCCATTTAGAAAAGTCGTCTTTACATCAATTTGATGCATCTTGAGATTGTGCAAAACTGCAATTGTTATTATCATCCGAATGAAATTTATTCTCGTAATAAGAGTGAATAAGTATTAAAGTAATCAAGGTCTTCTTCTTACCTATAACTTTTAATTACAAGCCTAGCCTTGTGCTTATCGATTGATCCATCGACTTTCATTTTCCTTTTCAAAATTCACTTATACCCCAAAGGTTTACATCCTGGAGGAAGATCTACTAGCTCCCAGGTATGATTTTGTAAAATGGATTCAACTTTACTGTTAATGACTTCTTTCCATAAAGCGCCTTCAGGTGAAGTTACAGCTTCTTTGAAGCTTTGGGGTTCACTTTCTAGCAAAAACGTCAGAAAGTCTGGACCAAAAGACTTTTCTATTCTAGTTCTTTTGCTACGTCTGACCTCAACTTATTGTTCTTCTTCTTCTTCTTCTGGAGCTTCATCATTTTCTTCATTTTGACTGTTTTCAACTATTATTTCATGAAATTGTCATAGTTCTCTCGATTCCACTCTAGAATTGCAAGGAAATACATGTTCGAAAAACGATGCATTTCTTGATTCTATTATCGTATTTTTGTGGACATATGAAACTTTAGACTCATACACCAAAAATCGATAAGCGCTACTATTTTGTGCATAACCAATGAAAATATAGTCAACAATTTTTTGTCTTATTTTCACTTTTTTATTTGAAGGAACCATTACTTTAACAAGACACCTCCACACTCGTAAGAATTTATAAGAAGGTGCTCTACCTTTCCATATCTCATACGGGTTTTATCTTCTTACTTTCGGGGTATCTTATTTAATAAATAATTAGCTGACAAAACAGTTTTTCCCCACATATTCTGGGGTAACCTAGAACTTATCAACATTGCATTCATCATTTCCTTTAAAGTTCGATTCTTTCGTTCTGCAATCACATTAGATTGAGGTGAATATGGAGTCATGACTTGATGTATGATTCCACTTTGTTCACATAGTGACTCAAACGGAACAACATACTCACCACCACGGTCACTCCTTAATTCTTTGATTTTTCTATTAAGTTGATTCTCAACTTCATTTTTTAAAGAATAAACTTTTCTAAAGCTTTATCTTTACTTTTCAACAAGTATACATAGTAATATTTTGTGCAATCGTCAATAAAGGTAATAAAATATTTATTATCACCTCTTGTTTGAATGAATTTAAAATCATAAATATCACTATGTATTAAATCAAGTGGTTCAATGTTTCTTTTAATTGTTTGGAAAAATGACCTAGTTAGTTTTGCCTCAACACAAGTTTCACACTTATGTTTTAAATCAATTTGGAAATTGGGAATATGTTTCATGTTAATTAATTTACGTAATGAATTAAAATTAACATGTCCTAATCTACCATGCCAAAGATTAGAAGACTCAAGCAAATAAGCAGAAGAACCAGCTTCATTATTAATTTTTGGTTTCACAGTCATTAGATTGAGTTTAAACAACTCATCATTAACATAACATTTTCCCACATACATCCCATTCTTTGACAAAACTACCCTATCTGACTCAAACACCATTCGGAAACCAAATAACTGTGAAACCAGCTTCATTACTAATTTTTGGTTTCACAGTCATTAGATTGAGTTTAAACAACCCATCATTAACATAACATTTTCCCACATACATCCCATTCTTTGACAAAACTACCCTATCTGACTCAAACACCATTCGGAAACCATGTTTGTTCAACAGTGATCCAGACACCAAGTTCTTCCGAATTTCTGGCACATAAAGCACATCGTTCACAGTCAACTCTTTTCCAGAAGTCATCTTCAGAATCACCTTCCCTTGACTCTCAATCTTAGACGTAGTAGAATTCCCCATGAATAGCTTCTCTCCATTGCTAACTGCTTCAAATGAAGTGAACAACCTTATGTCCAAACAAACATGTATGGTTGCTCCCGTATCAATCCACCATTCTCTCGAATTAGAGCCAACCATATTCACTTCTGAAACAACTGCAGAGAGGTTTATGTCTGAATCATGTTGAGTGATGTTATCCACCACATTTGCCTCTCACTTATTTTTAGGCAATCTGCAATCCGAAGCCTTGTGACCCATCTTGTCACAGTTAAAGCATTTTCCTTGAAACTTTGTTTGCTTCTTGGAGATTCCTCATTTCGGTCCCAATTTTTTTATTTTTCTTATTTTTAGGCCCATGTTCAACAACATTTGCCTTAGCCACATAAATAACCCCTCTTCTTTCTGCATTTCTGTTATCTTCCTCAATTCAGAGCTTAACAACCAGCCCTTCAATATTCATTTCCTTGCGTTTATGCTTCAAATAACTTTTGAAATCTTTCCAAGCATAAGGCAATTTTTCAATAATTACAACCACTCTAAAAGTTTCACTTAGCATCATCCATTCTGCAAGGATTTCAGATAATATGATCTGAAGCTCTTGTACTTAACTTATTACAGTTTTGGAATCCACCATTTTGTAGTCTAGGAAGCAGCCAACAACAAACTTTTGGATAGCCGCATCATTGGTTTTATATTTTCGGTCTAAGGATTCCCATAACTCCTTATCTGTTTTCTTTCCTATGTATACATTACACAACGAATCACTAAGTCCATTCATTACATAATTTTTACATAAAAAATTAGAATGATGCCATGCATCAATTGCACTAGCAACTTGAACATCCGTTTTACCCTTTTTGGGTTTAGGAGCATCCTCCGTCAAGAACCTCGCAAGATTTAACGTGGTAAGGTAAAAGAACATCTTTTGCTGCCAACGTTTGAAATTCTTGCCATTAAACTTTTATGGCCTTTCCGCATGATTCACAAGAATAGCCATAGCGGCTGGTTCTTTCACAACAGATAGCCCAGCAGCAGAAGCTTAAATAAGAGCAGTCGGAATCACATCATTGGTTTCAATTGTCATCTCAACGTAAAATCTGTTTTAAGATTATTAACAAAAACAATTAGATAACACTTAAGAACAATAGGCAATTTACGTGAAATTAATTGGTAACAAAATTAAACAGCAGCAAAAAAACAACAATTAGAATTTAAAAAAAATAAGAACAACAACTGGAAATTAACGAAACAGAGGAACTAAACCGAGGCCTGTAAAACAGTGTCCTTAAAACAGATTTACCACCTACCGTAGTACTTAGGTTTGCTAGTAATTGTTTCCCATGATACAACGGGTACGAATTATCCATCAAGCATAGACATATAATTCCGGCGAACCACAAGAACGTACAAACTTGATTAGAAACAGGACGTCAGAAGGAGGAAAGAAATTTTTGCTTGTGGTTATTCTCGTGTCCAAAAAGAGGAAGGCTTTTTTTGTACACATGTGAGTATGTAACAGTAGCATAATATTGAATTTCCGAATTCAATATATGTGATTTATTGTTGTAACAACCAAATGAATAAAAACAATTCAATTCAGTCTATTGAATTCAAAATTGAGTTGCATAACAACCTAAAAATAATTGCGAAGCTGTTACAAATCCTTTGAATTCAAAAGATTCACAAATAATAATTGTAAACTGTTACAAAAAATTTAAAAGGAAATTAAAACCGTGCCATGCAAGCCTGGGTGATTTTGAACTGACATTCGCGTACGCAGGATGCGCGGGCGCACATGAGTTCAACCAAATCGGTCTTGGATTTGCACCCCCCTGCGCACGCGCGTGTGGAGAAAGCCTCTATCCTTATAATTCGTGCTCATACATGGGTAAGTGTTTATATATAAACACAAATCCCTAGGCTTATTTTTCTCTTGTGGGATAAACCTCATTTCCTTTCAAATTTCTAACTTCAATGGTGCACTTTGAGAGACAATTTCTCATTCACCTAAGCACCATTTTGAGTAAATAAATATACACTTTCGAAGTATTCACGGAGTAGAATCCGAACCTCACAAGATTTTCCACTTTCGTTAAGTGAGACCCACTCAAAATGTGCCCTCAAAATAGCATATTGATATGCTATTTTTCAACATCTAAAGATCCATAAGCCCCTACAACTAGGAAGCCCTAAAACCAAAAGCAAAACTAGAAAGCTTTAAATTAGAAAACCACCTTAAACACAACAATAAGAGCATGAAAATCAACAAAAATAAACCTGAAAGCATTGTGGGCCATCTAGACATGTCACAAAATAAAGCACGAAAGAAAAACCTAAATATGATGATAAAAAAAGAGAGTTTTCACCAATGACGAAGGAAGGCACGAGGAGACAAAAATGATGGTTTGGAAATCCAAGCATAAGATAAAAATGCTACCAAAACTACTGAACCTGCATATAATTAGGGAATAGGTGCCTAACTGTCTCAATAGCATGACCCCAAAGGCATTGAGAAATCATGTAGAAACCTGTCGAGCACAATGCATCATCACTAACCAAGAATCCATGGAGAATCCCTATAAGAAAAATGAAAACCTGGATGAGATATGCCTTTGCCATATACAAGAATAAACCTTATCTCGAGGACGAAAACCACATATAAGCTCCCAAGTAGTCCTTAAAGAAAAATTCCTATCAATAGAAAGATCCTAATATAAATCCAAATTCTCTCCAAGAATGGGTACTAAACAATACTCAACAATAAAAGAGGGTAGTGCAGCCAAAACCCAAACTTGTATGTACAGCTCTCTATTCCTTTTTCTCATTAGCCCTTATAATTATTTTTATTTTGATTATTATTTATCTATTTAAATTTTCTTAAAAAGGATACAATTTTTATTTCTTTTACTGTTTTAAAAAAGTTTGCATGGGAATGAGAAACAACAAGTTTGGACGTATCACATATAAAGACTATAAAGCTTATCAATGAGAGACAATAACTAATTTATTTTAAAAGGAATTATCTTGATAAAATTAGTATGATCTTGGGATCCTTACTATTTTTTGTTGGAGTGATCTTTGGAGATAATATTCTTTGAAATCAATCTATGTTATTTATGTTTATAGAAGCAGTCTTCTGGTCTTCATCACTATATGTCTATTTTATAGGCAATATGTCCCCCTTCAGGAGAAGAAGTCGTTTGTCCTAATGGAGAGATTCTACATAGAAGAGGCAAGCAGTTTGATGCAGTGGTGAAGGAATTTCACATATACTGAAATAAACAACAAACAATTAAAGGATAAGTGGTGCTCGCTAAGTACGGTCATCCAAGTGATAAAATGAGATAAAGTTGTACGTTTAAAGGGGAGTCTTAAATTAAGTAAGGTTTGGCAGCTGTATCTTTTCAAACTTAGCAATTTGTTCAACTTTATGGGCGTGGCTCATGGATGTAAGAATTTGGACTCTAACCAATTCAAAGCTATTAAGGGGCAAAATTTGGCTACAGCCCAGCCAAAAATTGACAAAAGTTTTTATTTATTTATTTATTTTTTGCCATAATAGATTGTTGTTCACAAAATCAACATGCAGTATTTGGGAAACCATCTATCACTATTGTATTTTAAAAAATTACCAAAATAGTGATGTTGTTCACAAAATTACTGCGTATTGTTTATAAGTTTATAACTCAATTTATTTACAATCTAGCTACTATCATTTTTCTCAGTTGCTTCCCACTCCATCTTGTTTCAAAAATCTTTTTTCCTATCTAAAATAAACTTATGATGACAAGATATTTATCGATCATTCAGCTTTTAATTATTTAAATTTGGCATTTGTCTATAATTACTTAAAAGTATCATATTGTACAGATTGACATCCTCAGATAATTAAAAAAATTATTAAAAATTCAATAAACTAGAGCCATCTAATAGTCTTAGATTATGGAGTATGGTACACTATAGTCACAGCTTTGAAGTTGATAACCTTTTTTCGTTAAATGAACTTAATTTATAAGTTATTTCTCAACTCCAAAAAATGTTAATCTAATGCTATAGTCTGATTTAATGGCTTTGCTTTAAGATTTTCTTTTTACTTAGAAGAGAAAAGTCTAGCCCAGCCTAGAATAATTTCCTAATTTTCCCTTTGATTTCAACCATGTAAAAATCTTTTTGTGTGTTTTATTTTTTTGTAATTTATTATTCGTTTCATCACTATTTAATTAACCTGTAATTAAACTTGTTAATTCCTATAAAATCAAATCTTTCAAGGGTTTTCTTTCCATTATAAAAGATATGTAAAATCTTATGGTATCTCAACTTTTTATCAATAAAATTTTGTGTTAGTTAGAACTTTGTTCTATCAATATTTTCTACTTTGTCATTCATTCATCTAAAATTTTCTTTAACACACTAAAATTTCCTAAAAACTCTTTTGTTTGAGAGACTCATAGTTTATTTCTTAAAAAAAAAAAAAGAACACCTACACCTCTAAATTTAGAAAAATGGTTATAAAAACTTTTAAGTTTTCAATAAGGGACATCAATAACCTATTTGACTCTGGATACCCAAAAAAATTGATCTCCAGATTTTATAATAAATAGAGATATAGGATTAAAAAAAATATAATAATATATGCATCTTAAAATAATTGTAATTTTTAAAAATATTTTTATATTTCACAATCAATTACACGTATTTTATTATATTAAGGTAATTTTTAATAATAAAAAAATATAATACTAAAATAAATAAATTAAAATTATGTTGAATATTATGTAATAAATAATCTTAATATTATTAATAGATATTTTGTTAATTGTAAAATCTGTTTTACTTGAAATCTTTATAATAAATACAAATATATTATTAAAATAATATAATCATTTAAAAATTAAATATTATTTTAAATGTCAAAAATACTTTTAACACTATTAGTCTATTAGACAGATTATATTATTTATATTATATTTGTATTAATTAAAAAACTTTGAAGTTAATTTTTTAGCTACCATATTCTTAGGGTATTACAGTTAAAAAAGGATTTTTGTATCATTTCTTAAAATTTTGAGTCTTTGTAACTATTTTCTTAACTTTTAGGGGTGTAAATGTCCTTTTACTTCAAAAAAAAAAAGGCTTAGTTTAGGCAATTTTTAGGGGTAGGCAAATTCAAGTTCAGATCGGGTTTGGAGTAACCCGATCGGGTTTTGGGTTAATCAAGATGGAAAAAATTCATCCGAACTCAATTCAAACTTATAATCTGATCCGATCTTATCCAAATATAGTTCGAATATAATCAAATTGGATCAAAAACACTTGTTAAAAAGTCTTGCAATTCGCTCTTCCAACAATGCTTTTAGCAACTTTAAATCTCAAATCTAATTGAAAATAACATTGAATATAATACAAACAAGTTATATCAGACTCCATTTAAGTTATATCACGTCTCACATTGCACGAATTATATAATGCAAATAATACAATGAAAATTCAAAATTAATTATTTAATGTAATATACCATGAAAATAGTTTTGGATTTGGATCTAAGAAGATGGCGGTCAAGGTCGAGCAAGCTGCAGCAACGGTCGTGGTGGCTAGTGGAGTAAGCTGTGGCAACAGTCAAGGTAGAGCAGATTGCTGTGTGGCCTTGCTCGGTGCTACAACAGTAGCTTTCGTCAGTCACTAGATCTATGTGTGTGTTAGATTTAACACCCATGATGGGATGAATTAATCTAACGTAAATGATAAGATAAACTTAGAGTTTGTCTAAGATTCTTATGAGATAAAATTAGTTTTTTATCTTAATTCTAATCACATAAGATGTAGCTTATCAAATAACTCTAGGAAGTTGATTTGAATTAAACTACACTTATTGTACTATATAAACACTACATGGGTGTGTGATAGCACGTACAATAATAATCACAACAATCAGAGCAACATCAAAAGAGAGTGAGAGAAATAACTTTATTTTTTATGACTCAAACCCTTAGACATTGTCGTGTGTTTGTTTGTTTCTCCAAAATCAAAGTTTATTTATAAGAGGCCATTTAATCTTTAGACTGGTGGGATGTTGATTCAGATACATTTATTTTGTGATTTAAAAAAATTTGAATTAATATAATGTGATTTTTACATATTAAATATTTTTTGTTATCAATTTTACTTTTTTTTTTAATTTTACTTAAATAAATGCATTGGTTTTTTATTTAACAGTACTTAACTACATGTTGATTAGGTTGTCTTGTGCAACTTTTATTTTTTTAATTAAATATGAATAAATCCGCATTTGTCTAAAAATTAATTAGATATAAAATTATGAATATATAAATCTAAATAATATGTTTATTTTTAATTTTATTTTACACATGAATAAAGTATCTTAAAAATATTATTCTTACATTATTATCCTCGTTATTGGTAAGGAAATATACAAGGGTTTAACAAGATTCCCCCAACCAAAAAAAAGGCATGGTTGATTGTTGAAAAGAACACTATTCATATGTATTAAGATTCAATGATAGGTTAAAGAATTTAGCTTAGTTTTACTTAGATTAGGTTATCAAATTTTAACTATTAAATTAAAAAATATGTTTAGAAAATTTGAATGAATAAAACTTACGGCCTGTTTGATATTGTAGTTGTAAAATATCTGATAAATAATTGCAAATGACTTTTAAATGAAAGTGATATCTATAATTTTTTGATGAAAAACTTATAAAGTCATGATCAGATGATGGTGCACACTTGAACAAATTCGAAGTTTATAATACACTTACTAGCTAATTTTGTGACTTTTATCAAAAATATTATTAAGAAGTACTTTTTACAACAAAAATAAAATAATTAAAAACTTTTTTTTTCATACTTATAACTTTATTTTTTCATATCATCAAATATTAAATAGATCCTTAATTGTATCCATTATTCATACTTAAAAAGCAAACTTAGTTGGGACTAAATCTGATCAACGTAAGTCAATATATAGAGATTATATAGAACAACAAGTCTTTTCTTCAATAATAAATGTATACTACAAATATTTAGAATTCAAAATTTATTGGACTATCCTAGATAAAGTTTATTACGATGGCGTCTAAATTTTTTCTTTCATTGATACTAAAGAAACTCTACCACGTACATTGGCGAAGGAGATGTTTACTTCTGTCCCATTACATAATTATTAAAATCCCAACGTGGACCCTCAAACTTTAGGTCACCAGGGTTGCCCAATGGCACAACGAATCTAAATGCATGAGTTAATGAATTGAACCACGCCTCTTCACATATATGACGAGTGAAAAGAATTAGAGAAAATAAGAATCCAATTTGTTAATTCCATTATTTATAAAATTGGCATTTTATGATAAGTCTAGTTAAATTGAAATTTTATTTATTACATATCTTGTAATAAGAATTAATTTATTAATTCACTTATTTAGTGAGATTCCAATTTATTAGGAACATTTGTTTCCTAATTTAATTAAATGTCTAATTTGGAAAGTCTATTAATGATGAGATTCTATAATTGGCTCATGAGATCTATTTAGAGTAAGAAGTTAATTCAAATAGGAAGTTCATTAAATACTCTAGATATTTTTTGGGAGATGAGTAAGGTAAGAAGATCAGATTTATTCTTATTTAGATTCATGAGAATTAAAAGAGGAAAGAAACTCTTATTTAGAAAGAAACCAAGTTTTTTTAGGCTTGCTATTTTGGTGAAATCCTAGTGCCTATATAAAGAGAGGTATTTCACAATTGAAGGACGCACAACATAGAGTATAAAGTAGAGAAGCAAAATTCGGTCTCCTCCCTAGAGAATTTGGATTTGGCGCATAATGTTTTATTGATTTATTTATTTATCTTCTTTTCATCTCTGTAGAGAGTTTATGTGGATTTTGGATCACTAGACATTGAAGAATTGAATAATTGCTATTGATCACTTTACGAAATGCCTTGAGGATCGTGAATTAAGAGGGGTAGCAATTATTCAAGAGAAGCAGATTCAGTTTAAGGTTGAGTAAATTGTATGGTGATAAATTGTAAGTGAGAGTCTTAAGTTTAGTAAATCTATAGGTTGTAACATCTCAACTTAATGAATTGCTTTTCATTTGGGCGCGGCCCCGTTGATGTAGGATTTATTAATCCGAACCACATAAAAATCTCCGTGTCATTTATTTTCTACAATTTATTGTGTTTTTGAAAAATTAATATTTTTGATGCGGATGAACAATAATCATGAACAGTAATTGTAAACAATAACCGTAAACAGTAACGGTGAACAATATTTTTTAAATTAATTTAAGTGGTTAATTTTTGGTTTTTAATTGCCTACATCTATTTGCGATACATCTAAATTTCTTTCACAATTTCTTCAATGATGACTCTCATTGTTAGCAAAGATGTACTTAGTTAACTAGTGTTATAATTAAAGGGCATATAGAGAAGTTAAGAACTTAAGCATAAGAAAAATTTTTATCATTAAAAAGTTTTCATCAAATTTTCAGTAGGATTCGATTTTTAGAATTTAATTTGAACCAATTAGTAGTTTTCACTAGATCTAATTCAAATCATATTCAAATAAATAAATTTTTATTCAAGGAACAATTAAGCTAATGAGGGTATATTTTTATGATGTTTAGGAGCATTTGGTATTGCTAAAATGATCTGGGTGGTGATATGAGGTGTTTTGAGTGATGAGCTGAAGTGATCAAATATCGGAAAAAGTATTGAGAGTTTAGTGGAGCTCGTAGGAGTTAATTTAAAGAGTTAATATGGGGAGCTCAAGAAAGCTTAGGGGTAGCTTAAATGAGCTCATGTGTAAAATACAATATGGGCATCAACATCATCATAATGAGTATAAATAAGTACAAATATAAAGAACACACAAAAGTTTACATGGTTGGACCTTTTGACCTACATCCATGGAACTCATCTCTAACCCACTATGTATATGAAATATTATATGATTTTCTTTATAATATTAATAAAACCTTATTAAAAGTTATTTATGGTGAATAATAACATGAGAGATAATAGAGGTCTTGTGGATATCAGATAGTTTTCAAATAGAAGAATAAAGGAAAAACTCATTTGAGAGGTGAGATAGTCAAGATATTCCTTGAAGGTGTAGTAGTGGAGGAAGAAGAAGAACAAACAACCTCAAAAGTCTCTAGAGAGAAAAGAACTGTGATCCACTGACCCCTTCTCAAAACTGAACATGTGGAGCTTATGTAGGATGGTTCTGTAAGTATCTTGGTAATCCTGGACAACTGGCGAATTCTTATTATTTTGTCCTCCTCAAGTGGGGCTATTTTCAACTTTTTCTTTTATTCACTTGATAGTGACTCAAATAAGCTTGGTAAGCAAGTAATTCCCTTCGCTGTCATATATTCATTGCTTTTTGCCATGCGGCGAACGCTGATGTAGTGGTCCAACTGTAGTCGCCCTTTTTAGGAGCACTCCTGACTTGTCTTGAGCTATACTCTATATATGTAATAGTGCTGACTTTTCTTATTCTAAATCAATATCTCAAACTTACCTCTAAACAATATATATATATATAGTAAAACTAATCCAATTGTTATTGAAGAATATCACATTTGATCGATTTGAACACCATAAAACTGCAAATAGTTCAGGCCGCTTTATTAATTCCTCAAGGATATGGCAATTGATGCAGATTGATGAAGATATATTTTCTATTGGATAATGGAAATGTGTCGAAATAAATACTCTTATTTAATTGAGAAATATATGTGGCACTATTTGCACGACAAAAGGTATTGAGAAAGGCGAGTTTTAATAGTGAGTAATACTAATGTCCAACAAACCAAGTTACAGCATCATTCACAATCTTATCAATTCTTGAAGAATATACTTGATTTTCTCTGTTTTTTTTAATATTACAATTTTTAAGCATCGGTGTATAGCAATTTTGGATTTTTGGTTGGGGGCTAGTTCATAGACAAATTTAAAATTCATGATAAAAAATTATGACTGGAAAAAAATTTTTGCACCAAAAATAAAATAAATTTTACGTTCTTTCACATTTCAAAACTTATCTATGATTGATTCTATCCTAGTTTTCTTGAAAATTTTCTCCCAATGTATGTAATCAATGTATCTGTGAAGAAATCATCATTCATTTATGTTAGTGAATGGAATGAAGCTGGAGCAGAGCATGATGTTGCTGTGTAGTTGACTGTAGCAGATCAATTCACTAAGTTGACCTGGCAGAGTTAGTTAGCTGGTTGAGCTTAAGTGTAAAATTAGTTATGCAGCAAATGGTTATGTGATGTAACAAACCCGTGTGTGTGTTGAGCAAATTGTTGCTTAATATAAATATCAGTCTGTATTCATTAAGCTGTAATGCTTGAGTAATAAAGAATCTACAAACTTCTTTACAGAGCTTTCTTTTATTTTCTTTCATTTTCCAGCTTGCCAAACAATACAAGACACCTTTTCTTTCAATTTAATGGATTAAATTGCTATACGAATAATGTGTTCTCAAAATGTTGTAGTAGCGCCAACATTGATAATTTTTCAATATTTTTATTTCAACTCTAAGAAGGCATTAATTTTTTCTTTCCCAAAATTTGAGGTGGCCAATGCACGTTGTTTCGCCACAGGCCTCGATATATCATGTTGTTCAGCAGAAAATATTTCTTAAAGAGAAGTAAAAATTACTTCCACAACGCATTTGGGGAGATTAAAACTCTCAACCTCAATCATAAGATGAGAAAGAACCCACCATTAGATTAACTATGATTTGCAAGATTATTCTTGATTTAATCACATGAAAAAATTTAATTTCCTTAATAAAAATTGTTTAACTTAAATCACAATTCCTATACCCTGGTATATTTGCAATAAATTACTAGATTTCTTTAGAACGCCTATAAAATACTCTAAATACTCATTAATTAATGTAATATTATTACTAAGAAATAATATACTCTCAAATACTTATATATAGTTTTCTTAAACAATAATACATGTGTATCATTCTATTTTCTTAGAGATTGATCAATTATATCTTCTCCAACATTTCCCATTTTGCAAAACAGCAAACAGCTGCCCAATTAGTTAATCTCACCTCATTTCTATTAGAAATTTTCTAGAAATCTTGAATCCAAGAGTAGAGAAATCGATATTGTATAGGGTTTGCGTTCATATATATTAATGAACTCCTTGTAAAGTCTACATGGAGTGTTTTGATCGTGCACGTAATAGTTACACACGTCGAGCAATAACGAACACTTTGTGTGTATCATCACCACCTCCAAATAAAAAATATGCACTGCGTTAACAAGTCGAGATCAACCGATTGTTTTAAACAAATACAGTTTGCGTTAAATACTGTTGGGAGAGCTTTCCTTCTTCTTACGATACCAAACGATGATTTAATATACTGAAAAAAAAAAAAAAGCACCGCGTTTGTTGTATGCCTTTCGACGAATCAATTTAATGACTAGGAGTCATCTAATTGAAAGACATGATCGTTCTATCTTTTTAAGTCATATTCATTAACTTTCAGCTGTGCAAAAGACACAGTAGTGCGAGTGCAGTAACAGGCCAACAACAAACTGCCTTCGAATTTAAGACCAGACAAGAAAAAGGAAAAAGAGCAGAAGCTCACACTCTTGTTTTGTAAACACTTAAAACCAAAAAAGAGAAAGAGAAAGAATCAGTCGAGTTTGAGCACACATTTAATCTACACAAAGTCATGGCTTTCTCTCTATCCTTTTCCTCCTTTGTCCATCCTCAGCTTCTGAAAATTGTTGCCAAGATGTCTTTCTTTGACACTTTCTTGTTTTATGTTAGTGCTCTCTCTCTCTCTCTCTCTCTCTCTCTCTCATTTCATTAATTTATTTCTATTTTTTTAATGTAAAATTTACGATCTTAAGAGTCAAAAATACATTAATATATAAAGTTTTATGTTTCAGAACGACAATTTTATGCTTGAACTTAAAATATTTTATGCACTTAGCAAAATCTTTTATTGGTACAAAATTTGAAATATGAAGAAATCAATTATTATCTGCCCAAGAGTAAAATCAGGTGGTTTTTGGGAGATTTTCTTTGCTTTTGGCCACCTTAGTTTAAATTCTAAGAAGATAAGAGGTTAAAAATTTGATTCAGACTTTGCTCACTCTTCTTTATATTTTTTAAAAAAACATGAAATAAAAAATTATTGATAAATTTTTATTTTTTTGAAGGTTATACATATTTTGGACAACCTAGATTTATGGCACAGATTACCGGTGCTACTGGGGCTTGCTTATCTGGGGATCAGAAGGCACCTGCATCAGCGGTATAATCTACTGCATGTCGGCGAGATCAACGGTCAGAAATATGACACGGTGGAAATTTGTTATCGGACGGCCGATGGGACATGCAATCACCCTTCTGATGATACAATTGGCAGCCAAGGAACCTTTTTTGGTCGCAACATGCCTCCATCCACTTCAACATATGGGGTATGTATGTGCAGGCATAAATATATTGGCAATTAATAAAATCAACTTAAAAATTTTTTGAGTGTTGCATAGAATAATTGCAGTATTTTATATTTCTTTGATGTGTTCTATTTTAAACTTTGTATTTATGATATAATTTTTAAATTATGTGGAGGTAAGCAGTTGCTGGATCCTCATCCAACGGTTGTGGCCACAAAGCTTTTGGCAAGGAAAAAGTTTATAGACAATGGGAAGCAGTTCAACATGATAGCATGCTCTTGGATTCAATTCATGATTCATGACTGGATTGATCATTTGGAGGACAGCAAACAGGTATATATTCATCTTACCTCTCAAATTAATAAGTATATAATTGCCTTGTGTTATATACGCACTAATTAGCTTGTATATGCCATATTCACAGTTCAGATACTTGAGTTTATAACTAATTGAATTTATTATTTTTCAATCTTTTAAAAGAAAATAAACCCTATTAGTGCACATGGATAACAAGCCCACCCTCTTTCGTGAAATTGTTTTTGCCCTATATAGTGATATTACAATTAAAATTCTATTGATATTTATAATTAGAAATCTATCACGACTACTTTTGATAAGTCTAGTATAATACTACTCTACCCACAGGAGAAAAATTTTATCCTATCCGATTTAATTGAGAGGAAAATCGAGCTCTAACACCATCATTGAGTGGATGGGTTGTGCTAGTGAACTAATTGGCGTCCCTTTTGTGAATTTGAAAAGCCTATTTTCTTTATTTCTTATTTGTTTTATGGATATATATGTGAAGGATAGGTTGTGGTTATTGTCTTTGACTAACAGTTTATTACAGGTAGAACTCACAGCTCCTGATGAAGAAATCGCAAGTGGTTGTCCATTAAAATCATTCAAATTTTTTAAAACTAAGGGGGTCCCAACTTCTACACCTTCTGTGAAAACTGGTTCTCTAAATACGAGAACTCCTTGGTGGTAAGCATTTATAATGTTAGCATCATATGTTTTTTCAAATTAGATTATAGATTTACTAATATTTACAATCATAAGTCTATTTAAATTTTTTGTAAACTCAGAATGTTCCTGATCTGAGAACTTGAATTCTCACCTTAAGAATGAAACAAAGAAGAGCATATCTCTTTAGTGTTGTTTTACTACTGTACTGAGGAGTTATTTTCAAAGACCATACATCTTTAGTATCGTTTTAGTCAACCTTACAAGAAAGTCATATTAATTGATTTGGTAATTAAACTTGAGTGCAGGGATGCGAGTGTAATTTATGGCAATAATGAAGAAGGCATGAAAAGAGTGAGGACATTCAAAGATGGAAAGCTGAAAATAGGAGGAGATGGACTGCTTGAGCATGATGAGAAATGGATTCCAATCTCAGGTGACATTAGAAACTTCTGGGCAGGCTTCACCCTCTTGCAAGCGTTGTTTGTCAAAGAGCACAATGCTGTTTGTGATAAGCTCAAAGTAATTAATTAAGTCACAACTTTTCTTCTTTTTTTGCAAGTACTTAAATCTTCTTTTCAGAGCACCTCTTCTTTAATAATTAGCTGATGATTACTGAACTTGTTTTATTACGTGTCATCTTTACTAGGACCATTATCCTGATCTTGATGATGAAAAGTTGTACCGACATTCGAGATTGGTGACTTCGGCTGTCATTGCTAAAGTACACACCATTGATTGGACTGTAGAACTCTTAAAAACTGATACTCTTTTGGCAGGGATGAGGATCAACTGGTAAGACTCGCTTAGGGTCTGTTTGGTAAAGTGTTTGCAGCTGTAGTCTGAAAATTAAAGTTATTTTATTCTCAATTATTCGATTAAAATTTGATGTAATGTTTACTGTTTTTCTTAAAGTTATAATTTAAAAAGCCATATTTATTAAATACTATATTTATTATTTATTTCATAGCTAAAGCTTCGATTTCATAGATATAGCACAGATTAATAAAACAAAATCTTAAATTAAAGTACTCGAAGGGTACAAGATCATTAGAGGGTAAATTTCGCTCACATCAAAATTAAACTTTATGACCGTGTAGGTATGGATTTTTGGGAAAGAAATTCAAGGATTTATTTGGACATATTTGTGGTCCAATACTAAATGGATTGGTTGGTCTTAAGAAGCCAAGAGATCATGGAGTCCCCTATTCACTTACTGAGGAATTTGCAAGCGTTTACAGAATGCATTCTCTTCTTCCTGACAAGCTTATACTCAGGGACATCAATTCCACAGAATCAGATTATGCATTCCCTCCTGTGCAACAAGAGTAAACTCTCCCCCACTTTTCTTATTCTATTTTCACTGTCTCATTATTTGTCACAAACAAGAATGCAATTGTAATATCACTAACTCACTACTATGAAAAATATATATTTTTTTAGGGTGGCTATGGAAGAAATGGCAGGAAAAGAAGGGGAGAGAAGACTATCAAAAATTGGAATGGAGCAAATGCTGGTATCAATGGGACATCAGGCCTGTGGAGCTGTCACGTTGTGGAACTATCCGTTGTGGATGAGGAACCTTGTTGCCCATGATATTAATGGTGAAGATAGACCAAACCCAGTTGACATGGCAGCTTTAGAACGTAATTCCACTTTTCCAACTTCTCTTAATTATTAGACGATTAGATAGGTTGTAACATAAACAGATATATAAGTGAGATATTTTGGATAATTTTCTTTAAAATATAGGGATTAGCTGAGTAATTAATTCTAATTATAGAGACTAAAGGAACATTTACCCTTACTTTTTGTTTAATTAGATTTATCACATTTCCTTTTTATTAGACCATGAAAAGTCTTTTTTGTCATAATGCCTAGTGATTGACACACTAATATGGAGAAATTCCAAAATACCTCTATTGTATTATATTTACTTAATGCATGTATGACATATTTACATAAATTAAAAATAATTACTAATTTACATAATAATTTTTTTAAAATAAATATGTAAATGTCATATATACATTAAATGGATATAGTATAACAGAGGTACTCTAAAATGTATTAATATGATATTAGAGCCAATTAATTAGATTACTGTTGTTGTACAATCAGTCTATAGGGACAGGGAGAGAGGTGTATCTCGTTACAATGAATTTCGAAGGAACCTACTAATGATTCCTATAAGCAAATGGGAAGATTTGACAGACGACAAAGAAGTTATTAAAGTTCTCCAGGAAGCATATGGAGACGACGTTGAAAAGATGGATCTACAAGTGGGATTGCATGCTGAGAAGAAGATCAAAGGCTTTGCAATAAGCGAGACAGCTTTCTTTATCTTTCTTCTTATTGCATCAAGGTATATATTATACTTCCATTTTGAAAAGTATAGTGCTGGGATTCAAGCATTTGAGTCCCGACTTAAATCCGAATGGGTTTGGTAATTATTTGTATTTGCCACAACTATATCTAGTTAGTTAATCATATCATATCATATCATATCTTAGGTTTTAGTTTTGCTAATAGAAATACAAAATATATGATATGATATGAAATACAAAATATATGTGCAGGAGGCTAGAAGCTGATCGTTTCTTCACCACCAATTTCAATTCCAAAACTTACACTGAGAAAGGCTTGGAATGGGTAAACAAAACTGAGACATTGAAAGATGTTATTGATCGGCACTTTCCTGAAATGACAAAAAAATGGATGAGGTGTTCAAGTGCATTCTCTGTTTGGGATTCAGAGCCTAATCAATCCAACTACATTCCCCTGTATCTGCGTTTAGCCCCTTGATATGCTATGTTTGGGAGGTCAATCTTATCAACAACACATCTCTTTGTAAAATTTGCATTTGTGTACGTAGATGTAATAATACTTCTGCTCATGCCAAATAATATTGGAATAAGATTTCAGAAATTTTCTGCAACAAAAAATACCAACATCGTCCATTTTTGTTAACAAAACATGAGTATAGATTAAAAAAAAAAAATGCAATACGATACAACCAAAAAAAAATTCACTTGATAAATTTAGTATTATTCAATTTCTTAAGTAAATATAATATTTTTTAAAGTGAACATAGTTTAAGAGATGTGATCTAATTCGTGCTATCACACACGTTAGGGTGTGCGACAATGCACGTCACTAATTTTTATTATGGAGTTTTAGGTCTTACAGCAAAACTCCCATAATAGAAGCTCATGTATTATGTTGCACACCATAACATGTGTGAGAGCGTTATATCAACTTCCCATAATTCAAACCATTAAAACTAATTTGTCAATGGCACGACATTTAGTGGGGACTAAATTATGTAGTTTAAAATTTTGAGGGACTCAAGTGTTTTTAAGCAAATTTAGAAGGTAGTTGGGTGTAACTTGCTTTAGCGTGGGGAATCTTAACAGTAAAATAAATTCAAACTCACTTCGCGGTAAAAAGAATCATCAAAAAGACAAAAATAACCTTAAATCAGGCCAATTTGATTGTCACGCGGCAGTTACTTATTATGCCCTAAGAGGAAGCCCTTTGGAATGAAGGGCATGATGCTTTTTCATTTATCAGCCGCCTCCACATTTGGACGTCTGCAATTCTTCCCGCCATTTTCTCTGCTTCATATTTTTCAATGCCATTGTCACATACTCACATTTTTCTCTAATATATATTAAAATTAGAAAACAGAAACATAAGCCTAAAATATAAAACAGAAAACAAAATAAATAAATCTCTCAAATTTTATAAACAGAAACAGAAAAAAATATGGGTATTAAAGATCTTCTCAGATTCATGAAACCCTACATTAAACCCATTCACATCAAGAAATATGCTGGCAAGCGAGTAAATATCAAATCCTTTTTTTTTTAATTCAATTTTAATCTTTTCCAATTTTTGTAATTGTTTATTTTACCTTTGGTGGGTTTATTTGCAGGTGGGTATTGATGCATATTCATGGCTTCATAAAGGAGGTAATATGCAGAGCTTTTTTTTTATTAAATAAATTATTTTTGGTGAATGTATCGAAATTATTTATTAATTTATTTGTTTTTTATGTGGGGAAAAAAATTGCAGCATATTCATGTAGCATGGAGCTATGTTTAAATTCAACTAGTGAAAGGAAATTGCGATACATAGACTATTTTATGCATCGAATAAATCTTCTTCGTCACTACAATATAACACCTGTGGTTGTATTTGATGGAGGAAATATTCCCTGTAAGGCCGCCACAGAGCAAGAAAGACACAGGCATGATAACCCCAATCTTTTTTTTTTTTTTTTAAAGAAATGTATTGCAACCCAAATTGAAGAAAAATTTGAGTAGAATTTTATATCTTTGGTAATTTTCAGGAGAAGAGAAGCTAACCGCGATTTGGCAATGGCAAAACTTAAAGAGGGGGATGCCCGAGCTGCTTCAGAGCTCTTCCAGGTATCGATAATTTGCCATGCCTGGTGGACCAGACTACCCAATATAGGACGCACGAAACCACCACCATACCCTGATCCTTTCATGCTTGTTTGGGAGCTTGGGTTTAGGAATTTTAATTATCTAATCCAAAAGACTAGCCTATTGGGTGGAGGGCCTATTTTACTTATAAACTCAAGTAACTTCTCTTTACTAGTCAATGTAGGACACAACTTAAAATTTGCTCATCAGTGGAAACAAATGATCTTGATGCTGTTAAACAGTGTCATTATGTTTTGTTAACAGCTTTGGATGTTTATTGGAACCTAAAATTCATACCATTTTTCTGCTTTTGTTCTGATTTCGTATCTACAATTTTGTTTGCCTGTAGAAAGCGATTAGCATCACTCCAGCCATAGCTCATCAACTGATTCAGGTAAATGATTCACATTTGCCTACCAGTTTAAGTCCTGAATTTGTCATTAGCTTAATTGATTTTATGAATCTTAGATCACTATAGCCTATTATCTCTTGCATTTGTTGTTATGCAGGTATTAAGATCAGAGAACATCGACTTTGTGGTAGCTCCCTATGAGGCTGATGCTCAGTTAGCATACCTTTCCAGTCTTGATGTAGCAAAAGGTGGAATTGTGGCAGTGATTACTGAAGATAGTGATCTAATAACATATGGTTGCAAAGCTGTAAGCACTTGTATGAAACTCTGGTATCATGCAGATGGAGCTCTATTAATCTTTTGGTGATTTCTTTTCTTTACTTATTGAAAATTTTCTGATTTCCATTGGTTCACAACAGACTGTTTTTAAGATGGATCGACATGGCAATGGGGAAGAGCTTGTACTAGATAATGTTTTTGGGTCTGAGACATGTACACCATCCTTTCGGAATTTTGACCAAGAGCTGTTTATAGGTAAGTTCAATGTCAAACCTTAAAGATTTGTTATAAATGTGTATGCATTATCAGGTTTTAGAAAAGACATTTGACAAAGTTTTTGGAGCTCATCCCATGAAACCAGAAATGATTTTGGATAATTAAACAGATACTGATTTCTTTTTAAAAAATTATGCCTGCTGATCTTATATCTAAATATGATGATCACCTTTTGCTCATGTAGTTTGTAAATTTGTTTCAATTATTGGAAATGGAAACATAACTGAATAACATTTTCTCATTTCATTTGATAAAACAATATGTTTAATTATCTTATTGACATTTTTACTTAAGAAGTACTTTATATCATGGCATTTTCCCAGGTATGTGTGTTTTGGCTGGGTGTGATTTTCTTCCATCTATCCCTGGAATTGGGATTGCAAAGGCATATTCCATGGTTTCAAAATACCGAAATCTAGATCGTGTAAGTGTCCACTATTGAATACATTCCCAATCCTGTGAAAACTTCCTGAACACAATAGAATGCCTTGTTTCCAACCATTTTTGAAGCGCCGTCATTTGAGATGATGCTGATCTAAATGCTTTCTTCGTAGGTTTTATCAGTTCTGAAGTTGGAGAAGGGCAGTCAAGTACCTGAAGATTACTCCAAATCTTTCAGAGAAGCAGTTGCAGTATTCCAGCATGCAAGGATGTATGTTGATTGTGAAAATTAGATTAATGCAATAAATCCATGCCTGATATTCAGATCATTTTGCATATACATAATGCCTTTTAACATCATTTGTAGATATGATGGTGATGCAAAGAAGCTTGAACACATTAAACCACTACCACAGAAGCTTCTGCAGTCTCTAGGCGGAGAGCTTGACTTTTTAGGACCGTATCCTTTGAATCATTCAGCCTTCTTTTGCTTTCAGTAAAGTTGCAGTATTGATCGCCATGTTTCCTTGTTGGCATCTTCTGATATGCCTGGCACATCTGTTGCCTTCCAGACATAGTTTTCACTATCAGGCATTGGAAATATTGTGGCAGTTTAGTTGACCTGAAATATGGAATGTTAAAGCATTTCTATCTAATACTAGTGCACTACATAATCTTGTGCAGTTAGTTTTGAGACAAACATTCTTTTCCTTGACCGTTATGATTTTGTTAGAGAAATTCCTCCATCAATAGCCACTGCAATTGCTGAAGGACGCTTAGATCCAGTAGGCATGGAGGCCTTCAATGTTTCTTTAAGTTCTCAAAGTCCCGTTGGAAAAACTTTGAGTAGACTTAAGAAGCCTGAAATCACAGTGGGATCCAGAGAGGAAACTGGTTTTATGTTATTTACATCACAGAAAACCATGGAAAAAGGTATTACAGGCAAGCTTTTAATCCCGCATTTATTTTGTTTTTTGTTTTCCAATAATTGTTTTAGAATTTTATTAATAACTTGAGAGTATCCCCATGCAGCTTGAAAACTCAGAACTTGTTCTTGCAATGGCAAAAATAAATGAATTAGTGCATGCATTCTTGTATTTATCTTTACATGTTTAACAAAGATTAGAACCTAAAAAATAATCAGCATAGTTTACAATGTCATGGCTTTTGGTGGCAGCCCCGAAGGAGGTCTCGGTTTCATGTGAAAGGAGCTACTTGAATGAAGATGCTGCACTTCAGAAATTACTTTTGCCTTTAAAAGATCATGAAACAATCAAGGTTCCAGATGACTTTCCACTGAAAGTTCCTAACAATAACCCCTTCAAAAAAAGAAAACTCGACGAAATGCAATTAGATCAGATACAGAGCAATAGCAAAGAAGTTCTAGTTGTGACTGACATTGAGAAGTTGGATGTCTTGTGTATTACTCCTGATATTATTCTACCCAAGGCTCCTGAAAATAACAATTCAGGGAATAGAAAGCTCCATAGCAATCAGTTGGATCAGGGACAGAGTATTTCGAAAGAAGTTTCGGTAATAACTGAGGTAGAAGATACAAACTTGCATGTTACTACGGAATCACAAGAAAGTGTGAATTCTAAGCCAAAAAAGATCTCTAAAGGGAAAGCAAGAAGTAAAACTGAGAAGAAAAAGACAAACAATTGCATGAGTTCTGTAAATAAAAGCACTAGTATCTTGAATTTCTTTCCTAGAGTGTAATTTTTAGGTTAATCTTTTGGTTTTTATGAATCATTATCCAATTCCAGAATTATGATAGTTATTCAGAAGCATTTATCTGAATTGAAACCACTCAAGATTTTGTGCCTGAAAGCAGAGATGGGAATGATGCGAGGAAGGAATCCAAAACAATGGGCTTCATTGATGGTCAGCAGACAGATGATCTCGGCATTAGCACTTAAGTGATATCTGATCTAAAATATGCACAATTTGACGTTTCGTTGTGCAATATGTTCTGTTTCCTTAGCCAAGAATTAAATCCAAAAAATGAAGTCCTGGAATTTTGAATAAAATGAAAAATGAAGGGAGCGGATTCTGGAAATATTGCTAACAATTCAATTTTTTTTGATGTAAAATAAACTGAACCATTGTTTCATCAAGGTTGCAGTCGCTGGAGTTTTCATTCATGAAGTAATTATTTCCAGCTTTTGCTATATATTGGAAAATTGATCTTTGAAAATTCACAAGCCATCTGACCTAACAAGGGCTGGAAAGCTTTCCTCCTAAAACATTTTTGATCTCTGATTCATCTGAGGTTTCCTCCAGACCGTGACGGGTATTTAAGAGCGGATTTCAGAAAATTTCAGAAACACATTTTGCGGTGCCTAGGAAATCACAGGCAGTAAATGAGCCGATATATACAAGAAAGAGCTTAAATATTATTTGCCTATATGACCCTTGTGCCTTAGGGTTATAATCACAGAGACAAGTTTACGCAAGTTATTTGGTTGCAATCAGTATGCTTCCTTCATTGATAAGGACTATGTTTCTCTTAGCGCATAAATTGGAAAATAAATTCTGCACCAACAAAGCCAAAGGAAAGTAACTAAATATTATTTAGGGACTTTTATTGTAAGGACAGACAGTTTTGCTCTGACAAATACTCTCCCTAAACAACTGAAACATGATGCCTGGCTACTTAATGCTTGTTTCGTTTAAGCAGTTGCTTAAACCAATAGGCAGACATCTTCGGATACCTCTTTAGATTGGTGAAATCAACATAGACAATGCCAAACCTCGAGGTATAGCCTAACCTCCATTCAAAATTGTCAAGCAGCGACCATGCAAAGTAGCCAACGACATTTGCTCCATCATCAACAGCCTTCTTCAGTTGAGTCAAGTAGCCCTTGTAATAGTTTATCCTTGTGGTGTCATGCAATCCCTTAGGAAGTGTGACATTACCTGGATCATCCATGCCTGTAGACGTGCATTAAAAAATTAACAGTCAAAATAGTTTAAATTTATTAATACAAATGCATAAACCAAGACAAATCTTGCAAGACAATCACTTAGTGTGAGAAAGCAACATTTGTTAACTCGTACCATTTTCGGACAGAATGACTGTAGGGTTCCCATAACGCTCTTTTATGTACATTAAGGCCTTGTACATTCCCCAAGGTACATTGTATAGCCAATAAGAATTTGCCTGCAAACTCTCAATTCATTGTAAGAGGTAAATTATGATTTCTGCATTAAAAATCAAAAAGCAAATGTAATTGTAAAAGACATACTCTTGGACCAATTGGCACTCCATTCTTTTCATCTGAAAAATTCACAAGAAACTAAAACTTAGTTAAGCAGATCCGATAAATCAAAGGATTGGTTTTCTTCTTTGTTCCTTCCAAGAGGCAGAAATAAAGAAATGACTTACAAGCAAATCCAGCATTCCAATCCTGCTGATATCCCACTTGCTTTGGTTTTTTCAAATGCGGATCATACATGTAGTAGGCAGTATACTGGTTAATACCCACAAAATCTATTGATCCCTTTACCATTTTAACCTCTTCTTTTGTGAACTTGGGTAGCCTGTTGCCAACAATGTTTTGCATTGTTTTTGGGTACTCACCATAAACGATAGGATGAATAAACCTACAAATTGCCCGCCAATTTTCACATACTTCAGTGATCCTCTTAAGAATTTCTACAAATAACACTGCTTCAGATATACGAATTTTTCACTGAATTCATGCAATTCAAAGGCACTATGATACAGTTTACAAACTATTGTTAGACATTAAAGCGAGTTAATGCAAGTTGTAAGCATGTATTTCTCCTTCTTATATACTTAAAGTTTTCTGAATTCAGCAGTAATCCTGTAACCAAAAAGAAAAGAGGCATTTTTTTATCTGGCTTATTTTCAATTGGGGATTGGTTGTGAATTCCGAACTGTTCATGTTCCAGAGTGTTTAATCAAATAGATCAGGTTTTCATTATCTTAATTGAATAGGACCTAGGAAGCCACGAAATTTTTACCATCCAACATGAAAGTCTCTTGCTCTTTGAGCTGCATAGTTGTCAGCCTTTGATCTCGTAAGAGGTTCATACCAAACAAAATCCAAGAGAATTCCGATTCTTCCCTTCTGCTTTTGCTGAAATTACATGGAATGTATCAATTAAGACAGTGATTTTCTAATGAAGCTAATCAACAACAACTCAAAAGAAGATAATAATTGCTAATCTTACTTCATATTTCTGTCGGTATCTCTGGACGGCTGCAGCATGGGATAAAATCAAATTATGGGCAACAATATAGGGCTCTGTTGCCGAATTTCCAACTGTACAATTTCCAAATGCTTTGGAACACCTCCCAGGAGCAAAGAAACCATTATCATAACCAAGAGCGGCTACCACTCTTGGTTCATTAAATGTCATCCAATTCTTTACTCTGTCTCCAAATGTCTTGAAGCAAAAGTCTGCGTAATCAGCAAAGTCTTTCCTGTAGAGTAATATGGACACTTGTCAAAACAGATCTAACCAGAAACAGTTTGCTAACATTAACATCCAATAGATGTGTATGTATTAAAGTAAAGATTATGAACTAGCACTTACACTACTCTCTTACTGAGCAATCCAATGTACTTCTTCTCGAGAGCTTCAGGAAGATCATAGTGATAAAGATTTGCGTATGGAGTAATACCTAGAAAGCAGTTTAAAGAAACACCGTAGAGTTATATGCCTATTTTGTATCAATCAATAAAGATTCAGCACTCAATTAAGTATGAACTTGACAATGCATTATTAACATAATCTTAATTGAACTTTACCTCTTTTGAGCAAGTAGTTGATCAGCTGATTGTAGTATGCAACTCCCTTCCAATTTACTTTCCCAGTTCCATCTGCATTAACAAATGGATTGCACAGGTTAAGGCCGGTCTTAAAATTATATCTGGTGATGTAACAAGAACAAACTGATAAACGTACATGGGAAAATTCTGGACCAGGAAATTGAGAACCGGTATGCATCAAAATTCAAATTTGCCATGATATCAACATCCTCCTGTACAACAATAAGACTTGAATGAGCCCAATGAACCTAGATCCAACATTATTGCATGTGCACCTTATATTGTCAATTTCCGTTGCAGACAGGTACATGGCTATTGGCAATTCAACATTGAATTATAGCAATTTAGCACTACAGATATTGTGCAAGCAATCCAGTTGCCAGTTCCTATTAGCAGTTTTTAAGTACACCGAAACATTGCCATTCCTAGCAACAGTGCTTTCTATAATTTGTACTCAACAGAGAGTTTGTACAAGATGTAACTGACTTGTATCAGGCGCACAATTAAAGCAGTAAAACATTTTATTTTTACTTTTACTTTGAAGGGAAAGAATAAGTTGATCTTTGCATATGAAAAGAAAATAGCTCATTAGATAGATATCAGTGAAGGCCATTAGTTATAGAGATCCAGTTTTCTTTAAGATACATGAAAGTTGATTTTCTTTTTTAGAGGATTATAATAATTTAAATGGCATTCTTGTAATTTTTTAAATTGGAATTGAATTTATTATTGTTAATAAATTAAGAGATGAAACTATAATTATTAAAAATATAAAAGAAATTATAAATTCCTCAAATTTTTATTAGATAAATGAAGAAAATATTTAACAAAATAATTAATTTGACAATATCTATCGAATTTTAATTGGTTACTTTAATTTGTTTGATTTTGGATCATTATTTACTCTATAAATTGAAGAAAAAAAGAATTTAAAAAAAATCTAATTTCTAAATGTGGGCTGGCTCTCAGTCTGATAATTACACTCCGTTGCTAACTTGTTATTGCATAAAAGTGAGTGTGTACTGACAGTTACAGTGAGAAAAAATAGCGACAAATGATCACATTTAGCACGTGGCCCACTGCCCATATTCCCATAACGTGAAGAGTCAGTCCCCTTACCATAGGATTCCCCTCACATGTCCTGAGATAATCATTTTTTTCTTTTTATTTATTGCATGAATGATACGATTTACAACCCCATAATTTCATATTCAATCCCGTAAAATTCTTTATTGTCAAAAAAAAAAAAATCCCGTAAAATTCTTTATAGTTGTTTAAATTTTAACATTTATAACTAAATGATTAAAGAAATAAATAAAGGACAAACTTTGTAACGGTGATATTGGTCCACGGACACATCCCCTGTGGCATTATTGGCAACAATTCCTGTTTCAGAATTAAAATTATTAAAAACAACTAAAATGCATTGAAAATAAACAAGAAATTAATAGTAAAATAAAGATATTATAATGATTAATTATTATTAATGAATACCGGGCTTCTTAGCAAAGACATCCCAAATGCTGGGCCCACGACCGTCTCCGTGGGCCATGCCTTCCACTTGATAAGCGGACGTGGCCGTTCCAAACACAAAGCCGTTCGGGAGGCTTTCTCTGCTCAGCCCGCCGGTGTCGAAATGGACAGTTTCAGGCTGTGCGGCTTCATCGAAGTAAGATGTACCAGCAGCACACCGGATTGTAACAGTGCCGAGCAAGAGGGAGAAGTAGAAGGAGGCTGCAACTGCAAGCGGGACTCTCATCTTCAAAGAAAGAAAGAAAGAGAGATAAGAACGACAGTGTGTGTGGCAGTGTGGGAATGCTGAACAGAGTAGAGCTGAAAGAGTGTTTTTATATATAAAAAGAGAATACGACGGATTTGTCTTGATATGTGTAGTAATTTAATTAGTATGTGATCACTAATTAAATCGGGTATCGAGAATTTAGGTACAGGTAAAAATGATTAATGGATTTAACTGTATAAAATTAAATAGATAAAATGAATGGCAGTAATTTAGATTCAAGATGAAATCTTCTGCCAACTCTGAGTTTTTATTATAATTTGAAGACAATCTTTTAGTAAAAAAATATTTAATTAATAAAAAATATGAAAAAAAAATTATATTATTTTAAATTTTTATAAATATTTTAGATAAATAAAAAATAACAGATAAAAAATTAAAAAAATTAATTCTTAATATAAATAATTTATTAATATATATATATAATTTTTATTTATTCTTAATTATAATTTAATTTAAAGCGAGACTTTGTAAGAATAATGATGAGTTGCCACTTGCCAGTAACTTCAACCTAAAATAAATTACACTCAAAACTCGAACGCATGTGACTTGAGGTCTTTATCCTTTAAAGTGAAAGAACGAGATGAACAAGTGACGCTGACAAAATAATAGAACCACTAAAACTAGTGATTGACGTATCCAAAAAAGATCTTTATGAAGTAAGGCACATGCAATTGGCGTAAATTAGTAATTCTAAAAAAGTGTCTCAGCATGTGGAGTGTGGGGGACCATGATCGCCCAGGCCCCAGCAACGCAGACAAAAAGTGTCGTCTTGTATATAGCAAGGGTAAATTTGTCAACGCGCGCTGTCGATTTCAACGCCTCCTTTTTGGACCAGGTTATGATTGTCTTTAAGCACTTTAATGGAATTTACAAATTTGTACATGGGTTGCAAACTCGTTGCAACTTACAAGAAAGTAGGCTTCTCTGTGAAGAAAATCAGAGGACAAATAAAATTTCTCCTTTATTAGGGAATTTTAATCCTCAAAATTTTATAAGAAAAAATATCAAAAAAATAATAAATAAAAATAGATGGAGTAAAAACAGTTTGGACGCTCAGGATTGCGTCGTCATCAAGATGCGGTTTGTTTGAATAATGTAATTTGGCCAATGATGCGTTTGGTTGAAAATAATCTTGTGTAATGCGTGCATACGCATTTTTCATGATATCTTCATCGATCAATGCATAAAGCATTTTAGTCCATGCGTGACACCATCGATCATCATTCCGTCATGTGAGCGATGCGTATGCAAATGCGAATACGTATGACATTTTTCTTTTATGCTCCTCCGGTTTCGGCCGTCAGTTAAAAGTGATGTCCATTTTTCTGTCTGATCTCTCATTCATTGTGAAATGACTATGATGCCCCTAAAATACATAAAATACTTAATTATAATACAACACACATAATTAAATGACAAGAAGTTTAAATACATAAAAGTAAGGGTGTTAGTAAAACTTGAAGTGTAAAATGACGATTTTCTCTTTTATAAATATACATTTTCTAACACTCAACACACTCAAACATTATCACAAATAAAGCGAAAACAAAATTCAAATCCAAAATGATTTTTTTTTAAACAATCATGTTTATTCAATCAGACTAATGATAGTAATCAAATAAAAGTATAAGCATTATCTCCAGTCTAAAGAAACATCACACCCACATCAACCATTCACATGAATCACTTTGTCATACTTTCAAGAATGATGTCAAACCCCAAAATCTCACTCATAAAGAAATTAAACCCAATAAAAATAGTCACTCCAATGAATGGTAATTGAGAGAAAATAATAAAGAAGTGATATCACATGCTCTCACCAAGATGAAAGAAATATGCCCTCAGCTTAGAAAATAATACGATCTCAAGTCAAATAAAAATGCTAGTCAACCCAATTTATTTATTTTTATTTATTATTTTTTTAATGCACCACTATATCTTTTTAGCCCATATAACTAGCTTCTACTTCAGACTATAGTTCCCTAAAATCAAGAAGGACTTTTATTAGGACGTAACATAGGTTAGGGATATGGCTAACAAATGAGGGGAAATAAGGAAAACAGAGTGTATGTTTAAGAAAAATGCAGAGATTTTTGTTTTGTTTTGTTTTTTTTTAAAACAACAATTTTATTTTTTTTTGTTTTTTTTGGCACAATGTCACTGAACAAAATAATTATTTATATTTTTCTCAAACATAAATAGGTGATGGAACTTATAAGACATCGAGTAATACTCCAAATCGGAGTGGGTCAAGATGATAAGTTGACAAAGAAAAATTTTTTTTTTGTTTTAAGACTCAAAAGGGTTAACTATGGATATTTCACAAAAGAGATGACTAGAAAGGCTCAAACGAATCAAATATGACCTTTCCATCATTTTTTAGGGCTCTAAAGAATCTTCTATATCTACTAGTTAGGGCATCCAGATGTAGCAACACACATTTTTTTTAAAATTTTATAACAATTTTTTTTAAGGGTTAACTCAAAAGAAATCTAGAGATCATGTATAAAATAATAAACTGCTAAGCTGTATAAAGAATGGGCAAAAGAGTTACTCTCCAAGAAAAATGATAGGCTAAAAAACTCACTTGGTACTTATTATGACATGTTCATTCCTTCAAGCAACTCATATTTGTGTCCGACATCAACATGTAAAGTAGCAAACATAGCGTAACATCACTTAAGATCAAAGATAATACAAATACTAAAATTTAAAATTAATCATGTCATCCAATGTTACAACAAATCACACAATTTTTTTTTTAAATAACATTCTACCCCCAACCTATTCTAAACATGAAAGGAAAATATACATGCAGAAATGTGAAAATGATTCAGAAAAAGTAATTAGAAAAGTTAAACTTAAAATGATAGAAAAAGAAATATTTTTTTTAACTAAGAAGATGCATTTCTAGAGGAACTACACTCCATATTCAGCCATCTTCAACACAAAAGTTAGCAACAGTTAGTTTCTACAACAAAAAATTAGTAAAAACTTAACAAAGATTCCACAATTGTTGACTATTCCCTCCCCCTAATCAGAACGAAACATTGTCCTCAATGTTTTAAAGGAAAGAAGTAGAGTTTAGAAGACATCACCTGGGTGGTGCAGCACAGAAGAAAATATTTACAGGCGGAGAGTTAAATCTAATTTGTACTTCTTACTGCGGCTACTGTTACCGTCATTATTTGGATGCTCCAACACAAAGGTTCATGGGTCTGGCTCCGGTCTATAAGCTTATAACATATCAAGTAGCTTATTAGCAGTGTGAGCACAAATAAAAAGCTTTTTCGCATTGGAATGAATGAAATAGTTTTTTATTGCATGGTTAAGAAATGCGATGAAGCCATCACAAAAGTTATTGACATTTAACAAACCGATGGGTTTCTGGTGAATGTGCAGATGGGCCCAAGATGCTAGTGTGATAAGTGTCCCTAGTGTTGCAAGATCTCCTAGAAGAAAAATAAAAGCATCAGCATGATTAAGCATTTCAATTATTCTTTCTTGCATACCTGAGACGACTAACTCTTCTCCAGTCGATGGGTCAGACAAACTGCCCAAAGGTGTTAGGGCTCTTGGGATAATGCCTAATGCTTGGCTTCCTCTGACAAAAGCAGCTTCTGAGACCAATTTTGATAACCCTCGGTTACCTCCTCCATACACCAAGTGTAGTTTTCTCTCTGCTATGCTTCGACCAAGATCTATGGCTGCCTTAATGAACTCTTTATGTTTGCCATAGTTAAATCCAGAAAGCACACAAATGTTCTTGAATTGTCTATTGGAAGTAGCTGCCATTATAACATTTCTCAAAAATAATTTGTGAGTGCCTAACAAAAAGTCATATTTAAGAATCTTGGTGACAGTGGGTCACAACTGTGTATGAGGTGGCATGTTAGTGTCAAATAACGCGTAAAGTACATAGCTCGCGAGTAAAAAAGGAAACAGTAAAAGGAAAAAGAAACAATGATAAAATTATTAAAGAAAATAATGGAAAAGATAAAACAATAGTGAAAGAAAATAACAGCGAAGTAAAAGGATATTTACAGGTAGTTGCAACTGTGGCTCACATCTTCCTTTGGTTTTACGTCCAGAAACGGCTTGAACGCCCCCTATGGGTCGAGGATAGGCTTCCCATCCAGTTTTCTTATAAACTGGCAAACATGGTCGTTTATAGTCAGATTCCCGAGACTATATTGTGCATGCTCTTTCTGGAATAATGGCCATAACTGGAGGATCGCTCCTTGCACATATCCACTAGGATGCGTTTCAAGAGACAAAAGGATATCATCCAATGACTCCTTATTCAAGCCATCCCTAATGAATTGATTCTTATCTTCCCTGTTATCAGACACCATTCCGAAAGAACATGGGTTTTTATTGCATCTCATTCTGGCACATTTATGACAAGCAACAGAAATTCTTCGAGCTCTTCATTTTCTTGTATAATTTCCTTTACCACAACCAGGCATGTATGCAATAAATTTTGGAGGTAACTCACCTGCCAATCGTACTTTAGCCTTGATTAACCAACGGATGTCAGCAGGTATGTTATTCCTCATGAGCAATCTCATGCGTTCGGACCGAGCTTTATAGATTGTAAGGAGGGCATTCTGAGAAAGTGAAGGGAATCGATTGTGAAGCTTTGCTAGAATCTCGTTTCTGTCCATACCTTCGCCTCAGAATATCAGTTATTATGGGAAACTAAAGTAACCGACTTGATTGTCACAGAGTACCGTTATCTGCCATTTCACCGGGGTAACAAACTAAAGCACACAAACAGAAAAACAAATTAAAACACACAAAGAAAATTAAAATCATCCTCTTATTGAATTTACCTCAAGCTCCAACTGCATGTTGTAGACACTTCTCTTAATATCTCTGAGTTGGCTTTCTAAATCCTCAACATAGGATACTAACTCTGGTGGTTGCAGAGCCCAAATACGATGTGTCTTATAAAATTGAATCTGCCTTTTGAGATGAGATTTTACACGTTGAAGTGGTTTAAGAATGTCCAGGAGGAACTGTTTAGCTATGGCACTCATGATTAACAATGATAAGAGAAAACTTAATGGTTAAACAAACACACTTATGCAAAAATAATGTCAATTAGCAAAAGAATAATAAAAAGAAAAAAAAATCAAATTATCGAAAAGAAAGAAAAAAAAGCTTAATTCAAATCTGGTGGGTCACTTAAATTTATTTCGGTGTCTTCTCTATGTGGTTGGTACTCTAGATATGGCTTTAATCTTTGACCATTAACTTTAAACGTGACATCGTTCTTTGGGTTCTTAAGTTCAATGGCCCCATGTGGAAAAACAGTATGGACAATAAAGGGGTCAGACTATCGAGAGCGTAACTTATCTGGTAGTAGGTACAAGCGAGAATTGAATAAAATCACTTTCTGACCTGGAGTGAACGATTTTCTCATAATTTGCTTGTCATGAAAGACTTTCATTCGCTGCTTGTAAATTTTGACATTTTCGTATGCATCATTGCGAATTTCTTCAAGTTCTGCCAGTTGTAATCTTCTTTCTGAGCTAGCTTGCTACATGTCAAAGTTGAATTTCTTGATGACCCAATATGCACGATGCTCGAGTTCCATAGGTAAGTGGCAAACTTTTCCATACATTAGCCTGTAAGGTGACATCCCAATCAGGATCTTGAAAGCCATTTTATATGCCCATAATGCATCATCGAGTCTTAATGACCAATCTTTTCTGTCCGGCTTCACCGTCTTTTCTAATATGTGCTTTATTTCTCGATTGGAGATCTCAACTTGGCCACTGGTTTACGGATGATATGGGGTCGCCACTTTGTGAGTGATGAAATACTTCGTCAAAAGAGCTTTGAATGCTTTGTTACAAAAATAGGTACTACCATCACTGATTATTGCTCGAGGGAATCCAAAGCGTGAAACAATGTTGCTTTTCAAAAATCCTATCACCACTTTGTGATCATTGGTTCTACATGGAATTGCTTCTACCCATTTCGATACGTAGTCAACAGCAACCAATATGTATTGATGGCCAACAAAAATGGGAAAGGGTCCCATGAAGTCGATACCCCATACATAAAAAATCTCAACCACTAAAATTGGATTTAGTGGCATCATGTTCCTTCGTGTAATGCTCCCCATTTGTTGACACCTATCACATGAAGAACAAAAAGTATAAGCGTCTCAAAATATAGTTGGCCAATAGAAACCATATTGTAAAACATTTGTAGCTGTTTTCTTAGCACCGAAATGACCTCCAGAAGTTTATTCATGGCAGAATGAAAGAATATTCTGAATTTCACTTTCTGGGACACATCGTCTAACAATTTGATCTGCACAATACTTGAACAAATAAGGGTCATCCCAAAAGAAATTCTTTATTTCTGTAAAAAAATTGGCCTTGTCTTGCTTGGTCCAATGCTCTAGAAGTTGACCTGTAACAAGATAATTAACTATATCAGCATACCACGGTAATACTTCTAGACTCATCAATTGTTCATCTGGGAACGACTCATTCAATGTTAATGGCTCTGTAATTATGTCAAAATGGAGACAAGAGAGATGGTCTGCCACAATATTTTCTGTACCTTTCTTGTCTTTAAATTCTAAGTCGAATTCCTGCAAAAGTAACACCCAACGAATTAGTCTAGCTTTTACATCTTTCTTTGTGAGAAGATATTTAAGAGCAGCATGATCTGTGAATGTAATTATTTTACAACCAATGAGATAAGATCGAAATTTCTCTAATGCAAACACTACTGCTAACATTTCTTTTTCAGTAGTTGAATAATTCAACTGTACATCATTAAATGTCATACTAGCATAGTAAATAACATGGGGAATTCAATCAACTCTTTGTCCTAAAACTGCTCCTACTGCATAATCAGATGCATCACACATGAGCTCGAATGGTAAGCTCTAATTTGGGGGCTGAATGATGGGTGATGATGTCAACAACTGCTTTAATTTTTCAAAAGCCACAAGACATGAATCATTAAAAATAAAAGGTATATCCTTAGCAAGTAGATTGCATAAGGGTCTAGAAACTTTACTAAAATCTTTAATGAAACGTCTATAGAAACCAGCATGCCCAAGGAAAGATCTTACTTCTCTGACTGTTTTGGTTGGAGGAAGATTGTAAATGAGATCCACCTTAGCTTTATCAACCTCAATACCTTTGCTTGAAATGATGTGACCGAGAACAATACCTTGTTTTACCATAAAATGACATTTCTCCCAATTTAAGACTAAGTTCTTCTCGATACATCTCTGCAGAACTAGTGTTAAATGAGGTAAACATTGATCAAACGAGTCACCAAAGATAGAAAAATTATCCATAAAGACTTCAAGGAATCATTCAACCATATCAGAAAAAATGCTTAACATGCATCGTTGAAATGTAGTAGTTACATTACATAATCCAAATGGCATCCTCCTATATGCAAAAGTGCCAAAATGGCAAGTGAAAGTGATTTTTTCTTGATCTTTTGGTGCTATGAGAATCTGATTATATCCTGAGTAGCCATCTAGAAAGTAATAAAATTCATGGCCTGCTAATCTATCAAGCATCTGATCGATAAATGGTACAGGAAAATAGTCTTTACGTGTGACAGAATTCAACTTTCTATAATCAATGCATACACGCCATCCTGTAGTCACTCTAGTTGGTATTAATTCATTATCAGCATTGGTAACTACTGTGACTCCAGACTTTTTAGGGACAACTTATACAAGATTGACCCATGAACTATCAGAAATGAGGTAAATGATACATGCATCTAATAGATTAAGGACTTCAGTTGTAACAACTTCTTTCATGTTAGGATTTAACTGACGTTGCATTTCCCTAGTATGTTTAGCATTTTCATCAAGGTGAATGTAATGCATGCAGTCTACTGGGTTTATACCTTTGATGTCTGCTATGGTCCATCCTAATGCTCCTTTGTGCTCTTTTAAAACATCCAATAACTTACCGTTTTGTTCGTCATTTAGGGATGATGAGATGATTACCGGCAGAGTACTTTCTTCTCCAAAAAATGCATATTCCAGAGTGTTGGGTAATGGTTTGAGCTCAAGTTTCGGTGGTGAGTTTGATGATGGGATGAGTTTCTTCTTTGATGGTGCTAATTGTTCAACTCTTGACTTCCATTTATTAGTGTCCATAGATGGTGCTGAGTCAAGTAGGGCGTTGACCTCATCGACCGATCTGTCAATATCAAAATCCAAACCAAAGTGAGTTAAATATGTTTGTAAAGGATCATCACTAAGGTTTGAAACAAAAGTATCATCAACTAATGCTTCAATTAAATCCACATCAACAATTCCATCATCTGCATTGTGAGGTTGTTTGGCATTGTTGAAGATGTTCGGCTCCATAGTCATATTGCCGAAGGACAACTGCATATTTCCAGTCCTGCATTAAATGTGAGCATCCGCAGTTGCCAATAAAGGTTGGCCTAGAATAATGGGGATGTGCTTATTTGAATCATGTATTGGTTGAGTGTCAATTACAATGAAGTCAATAGAAAAATAAAACTTGTCTACCTGGATAAGCACGTCCTCCATAATACCACGAGGTATTTTTGTGGACCAATCTGCAAGCTGTAACACCACTGGAGTTGGGTGTAATTCTCAAAGTCCAAGTTTCACAAACACTGAATAAGGTAACAGATTTACACTAGCTCCTAAATCCAACAAAGCATTCTCAATTGTGTGGTTCCCTATACTACATGAGATAGTGGGGGAGCCTGGGTCTTTGCATTTTAGAGGAATTTTGTGTTAGAGTATAGAACTAACATTTTCTGTTAAAAATGCCTTCTTTTGAACATGAATGTTTCTCTTTTTAGTACAAAGGTCTTTAAGAAACTTGGCATAAGATGGAACTTGCTTTATAGCATCAAGTAAAGGGATGTTAACACTTACCTGTTTGAAGATTTCAAGAATCTCACCTGTGGATTTTCTCTTATTTCCTTTAGCTAACCTCTGAGGAAATGGAGCTTTGGGAACATATTCTCGTGGGTTGGTTTCTTCTTTCTCTTTCGATGGTGAGTCATCAACATTCATAGGTACAATTTAATTTTCTTTTGTCACTGACATCTCCACTTTGTTGTCGACTTCTTTCCCTTTTCGCAAGGTCATGACTGCTTTGACCTCTCCATGCTGCTGTGGTGAATTGGTACTTTCTTCATATACTCTTTTAGTATTAGACACTGAATGACTTGGAAATTTACCTTTCTCAACAGTCATTGCCGAGGTTTGAACTGAAGAGTTGTCCTACCATCTTCTCGAGGCTTGAAACTGATTGGGCTTGTGAGTTAAAGTCTGCTCTCATCTCATTTTGTAGTCCATCAATGGTGCGGTTTTGTTGCTCAATCGTAGAGTGAGTAACATTCTTGAAATTCTGGAATGCATCATCCCATGGTCTGGGTTGAGAGTAGTTCTGGTTCTGATTGTATGGTCTAAATAGTGGCTGAGAGGCTTGAGGAATTTGAGAAATTGGTTGCATTGGTGGAGCTGGAGCTGTTGGTCTATTTTGTTGGAATCCTTGAGACCATGAAAAATTGGGGTGGTCTTTCCATCCAGGGTTATATGTGTTGGAGTATGGGTTATAATTTGATGGTTTTCTCATTACACCTATGACATTGGCTTGATCTGAGTATGAGTCATGGTCATGTGGTTCTGTTGATTTAGCAGTCGATAACGATGCTATTTGTCGAGAGAGACCTTCAATTATCGCTTTGACTTCTTTAATTTCTGAACTTGACTCGCCAATGTGAACCTCATTTACTACCTTAATTCTTTTAGTGTTCCTGAGCGATCGACTCCGTTGTTGGGAATTATCCGCTTGTCGCTGGAAGAATTCCCAAATCTCTGATGCACTTTTTGACATTAGCTCTCCTCCACTTGTTGCCATTAGCCATTCTTGCACATGCGGCAATAATCCCTCCAAAAAGTATTGACATTGGTGCCATTTCTCGTACCCATGATGTGGACACTTCAAGAGTAGCTCATTGAATTGCTCCCATGTTTCGAAAAACTGCTCGTCATCTCTCTGGGTAAACTCTGAAATTTCCCTGTGAATAGCATTGGTTTTATACACTGGAAAATATTTATTCAAAAATTTTGTTACCATTTGTTCCCATGATGTGATGCTATTGGCAGGCAATGTATTGAGCCATGAACAAACTCTATCCTTTAAAGAAAATGGGAATAGTCTAAGTTTAACATTATCATATGAAAAATTCTCATATCTAAATGTTTGACAAACAACATGAAAATCATTCAAATGATTATATGGGTCCTCATTTTCTAGGCCATAGAATGTTGGGAGATAATTTAACACATTAGGTTTTAGTTCAAAACTCCTAGCAGCTACATTTGGGTATCTTATGTATGATGTGCTCAAATTAGCTAAGGGACTAAAATAGTCCTTAAATGGCATCTCCTGTGGTGCTTGTTGTTGTTGCAAATCTATTTTATTTTTAAAGTGTTTGTGCGGGTGAAGTGTTTTCTCAAGTTCAAGGTATATAGGCTCAAGATTAGGTAATAATGACTTTCGACCATGCATGCAATGAATACAAAAAAATGAGAACAAAATTAATAAAAATAAACAAGAAGGAAAATTACGGTACTAACCTTATCACGCTATTACAACCTTACTATAAAAATACACAAAAAATAATTAGTAAGATAAACAAAAATTACAAAGAAAAAAATAACTTGAAAATTAAATTACAAAATTTTAAAGAAGAGAAAAAGAAAAGAAATACTAACCTCTAAATGTAGATTCACTTTTTTTTTCCTTTTTTTATAATAAAAAAATACAAGAAAACAAATAAAAGAAATTATTCACAAAAATTAATTTTACGAATTAAAATAATTTACCTTCCCGGCAACTGCTCCAAAAACTTGTTGTGCAAATTTTATTGAACTCGCAAGTGCACGAATCTATTGTAGAATAGATCAATGGTGACAAGTGTCGATCCCACGAGGAGGTGGATTTTAATTGTGTGTAGAATTAATTTTTCTAAATGGGTGATTGGATTTATGGTAAAGATTATTTGGAATATCCTAATATTTGATTTGAAATGACAGAATTAAATTAAAGTGGAAGCTATAATAATTGTAACGCTTGGGTATCTGGATCCGTATCAACATGCACCATAGGCTAAATACTCTTTATTAGTGTTAATTAAATCATGAGGGGGGAATCCACACCTCATGAACCACACTATAATGAATATGGTGCTAAGAGCTTATCGTGCCAAATAATAATAACCTTGTACTAGGGAGCCGGTGAAACCAAGGCGGTATCTAGACAAGATTATTATTATTTATCGATGAGAAGTCAAAACATCCACAAAAACTAGAGGGGAAGAGAAAATAAATTTACCAAATAAAGCCCATGACACATGTTGAGACTTCACCTTCAACCCAAGGTTGAAAGAAAATTAGTTACACATAATTGAACTAGGGGCAAAATGAAAATTTATTAAAATACATAGAAAATACAAGATGGAGAAGGAATTACAGAAAATGGAGTCCAAAAATGGATTCAGAGGTATCAAATTAGGGGGGGAGACCCCCTTTTTATAGATACATTGAGTAAATCATGGCCATTAAAAAATTTGGGCCTGAGTTGCGCCACGTCATCGATCAGCGGTTTGACCACGCGGTTTGAACAGTAACATGGTTTGACCCAGCTTAAACAGTGACGCGATTTAGTTGAAAATAATCATGTGTAATGCATGTACCGTACGCGAGATTTTTGGTCCACTGATATGCTGCCACGTCATCGATCAACAGTACATAAGAATTTTAGTCCAACAGGATCGTGACACCTCATCAGTCAATGCCACATCATCGGTCAATGCCACGTCATCGTTCCGTCTATGTGAACAGTGTCGTGAACAATAACGTAGACATTACCATACATGTGAATAGTACCGTATATGTGAACAGTGCCATTTTTCTTTTTATGCTCCTCCTAAGGTTTTTGACCGTCCTGAGTTCAAAAGTAATGTCCGTTTTGCTGTCTGATCTCTCGTTCATTATGAAATAACTATGATGCCCCTAAAATACATAAAACACTTAATTATAATACAATACACATAATTAAATGACAAGAAGCTTAAATACATAAAAGTAAGGGTGTTAGTAAAACTTGAAGTGTAAAATGACGATTTTCTCCTTTATAAATATACATTTTCTAACACTCAACAACAAGCACAAAAAAGGGTCCAAAAAAAAAAAAACAACGAGCACTAAAACAAAGAAAACATACACAAATTATACAAAAATATCCTCACAATTCTTTCTAACATGTTGTATATCCTCATTTTTATTACAAGGTAAGTTAAGTACTGATGCATCTAATGTTGTATAAGAAGTAAAATCTGAATCTTTATACATCTCCATGTCTTAGGATCATTGTGGTGGTGCTTTCAACATAATGTAATATGATGATGTATCATCTATCCAAGAATAGAACACTTGTTTTGTTTGTGAAGCAAAAATATCCTTTTCAAATTGTTTCTGCCCTTTCTAAAGATTCACTATAGTAAACCTATCTTTAGTTTTAATGCCATTAGTAATGTTTGTCTAATCACACTTGAACAAAGGAACTCGAAATGTATGGTAATCTTATAAAATGATGTCCTTTATTATTCCATAGTAAAATGATCTTTTCCAGAACTTGGTTATTGTCTTTAGCACTCGATCTGCATATTGTTTTTGCTTTAATAGAGACACCACTATTTTGTAGACTTCTCACTTTCTTTTGTGTGGAAACAAATTCCATTAATAATGAATACATGATATGAAATTACATGTCTTTTTGGTCCATATGCAAGTCATTTTAACGTCTCATTGACCCTACTTTCTTAGAACTTAATCTGTTTCAATTAAATTTTTATTAGCATATAAAAGTGCATATATTTTATAGTTAATTAAAGTTACATACTATGCAACCTTGTTTGACAGCCAAGTGCAAAATGTCTTTGTGTGCATTTTTTGAAGTAAAACTTTACTCTTTGGCCTACACAATTGTCTATTTAAAGATTTCAACTCCATTTTGTGCATTCTATATAGAAAAATAAAAGAAAAAAGTTAAGACTAATAATAATTGTAAATAATGTAAGGCTAAATTTCATTATACTTACTCGATATATGGTTTCACTTCTGTGGTATTGTATAACACATAACATTGTGCAATATGTAATAATTCATAAGATATTATAGTTGGCTTTCCACCCATGAGTGGACGCCCTCCTACTAATTGTTCATTGTGATCAAGTTTAGTACATACTGCATTTACTTGCTCGCAAAACCTCATGGCCTCTTCAGCAAGATAACATTCAAATATGCATCACTGTGCATGATTTTTAACATATCCTTTTAAATTTTTTATAAATCTAAAAAAAATTAGATTAAAAAAATCAATTATATTTAAGTATTTAGTATAAAGTAGAATGAAATATAATGTAAAAGAGAAATTATAATTAATATCTCTCGACAGGATACATCCAGCGATATTGCACTGGACCACATCGTTGGACTTCACGTCCTAAGTGGATTGTCAAGTGAACTATGATGTCAAAAAAAGAAGGTAGAAAATACATCTCGAACATACATAAAATCTCAGTAAAATCATTTTCCATTTCTTCGAACTTAGTTCCATCAACCACTCTTTGGAATAATTAATTGAAGAATGTGGAAAGTTGCAATATTACAATTTGTGGTCCCTTTGGTAAAAGCCCTCTAATTGCTATTGATAACAATTTTTGCATTAAAATGTGATAATCATGAGATTTAAGACCTATGATTTTACATTCTTCAACTGAAATGCACTTTCCAATGTTAGAACCGTATCCGTATGGAAACTTCAAATCAAACAATCTCTTACAAAATGTTTGCTTCTCTAGTTTAGAAAGTGTATGCATGGTTGCTGGTAAGCATATTTCATTCTCTTCTAGCTTTGGATGCAAATCAGATCTAATTCTCAGTTCTTCTAAATCTTTATAAGATTTCAGCCCATCTTTTGATTTTCCTTTCAAATCTAACAGTGTACTAATAATGCTATCACATACATTTTTTTCCACAATCATTACATCGAAGTTATGACGCAAGACTAAACCTTGAAAATAATTTTAAAAAAGTTATTTGAATAAATATTTACAATAAACATTATTAAAACAAAAATAAAAAAAGTTTAATTAAATAGCAATTAAAATGACATACCTCCCAATATGGCAAGTTAAAGAATATTGACTTCTTTTTCCATATATGCCTTATTTCTTTCGAATCTCGTTTTGTCTTCCTTTTCCCTTTCGTTTTCATCTTACCCTTTTTTCCCCAATCATTAACAAAATCTTTTATTTCATGCAATATTTCTTCACCAGTCAGTGACTTATGCTTTTCCTTAGTTTTCTCATCTCCATCAAAGCATTTTGAAAGAAAACGAAATGAATGAGAGGGGTTAAGAAATCTTTTGTGGCCCATGTATGTAAACTTTCTACTATGTGGTAACGAATAAGAACATGTATCAAAACCACATATAGGAAAAGCAAATTTTCCTTTTGTAGTTCATCCAACTAGGTTAAAATATATTGAAAAATCATTAATCGTTCACAATAAAATGGCTTTCAAATTAAATATGGACTTAGAAATTCTGTCATATATATCTACCCCATTGTTCCATAATTTATTCAAATCCTCTATAAGTGGCTCTAAATATACATAAATATCATTTCCAGGTTGTCTTGGACCTGGAATTAATAAGGTCAACATTAAGTTTTCTTGCAACATGCATAGGAAGATTATATGTCTCTAATATCACTGGCTAACAACTGTATCTAGAGCTAAGATCACGAAATGGATTAAATCCATTAGTTGCAAGTACAAGTCTAAGGTTTCGAGGATATGAAGCAAATTCTGGCCACTTCCTATCAATTGTTTTCCATGCCGGTGAATCAACAGGATGTCGCATCTTGCTATCTTGGCTTTGATTCTTGGCATGCCATATTAATTGCTTAGCTATTATTTCTGACTTAAACATTCTCTTAAACCTAGGAAGAATTGGAAAATAGCACAACACCTTCACTGGAAATACCTTTTTTTATCTTATTAGTGCGTCGATTAACTTTCCATCTAGAAGCACCACATTTTGGACATGTGTCCATATCTTTTCTCTCTTTTCTAAACAAACGACAATCATTAATGCATGCATCTATCTTTTCATATCCTAAGTCAAATTCCTTCAGTATTTTTTTATTGAATACATAGAATCTGGAACTGTATTCTTTAGAGGAAGTATATTTTTAAAGATTTGAAGTAAATCTGTAAAGCTTTTATTAGATAGACCATTATCAACTTTATGTTTAAGTAAAATTGTAGCTGCTGATAACCTTGTGTACTTTGTACAACCAGGATGAATAGGAGTTTTAACATCATCTTTTTAAAGAGAAACATCACCTTTTCTCTCATGAGATACTCTTTCATGATCATTGGGGTTCTCATAAGCATCACTTGGTTGATTAGCATTGTCACTAGGCTCATGATAAGTATCCCTATAAATCTCATAAGCATCAAACATTTCCAAATCTGTATGTTGTAAATGCACACTTGGAATTTCCCCATGGAGAACCCAAGTAGTGTAATTAGAATTCATTCCAGTTATAACCAAATGCTCATAAACAATGTCAACATGTTGAGAATGGAGATTTCGACATTTAGCACAAAGGCAAGTGATATAATCACCATCCTCTGTACTTGCTTGAGCCATGTTGACAAACTTTCGAGCACCATTTTTATACTGCTTAAAAAATCTGTGAGGAAATAAGTTGTTGGTCGTTGGGTTTAAATGCAATAGTTGAAGAAGTCTGAGGGCATTGTGCAGATCGACTTCAACTGGAGGGGTCTAGTTGAAATCTTAACGCTGATGTGGCAGAATTCGTTATAGCTTTCCAGAAATACCAGAATAAAAACACATGTGTTTTAGCCTCTGATATCAGATCAATATCTTTTTCATTTTCTTGGTCATTTTGCAAGCCATTTGGTTCTTTATGATCCTTGTAATTCCTTCTTGGTGATTAGCTTGTATTTCGTTTTGTTGAGATCAATAAAAGAGCATTTTTTTCTTTCATCAAGTTGTGTACTTGAAACTGTGCTCTGTTCAGTTTCTCTTATTTTTCTCTTTTAATTAATTTGTTTTGATTTGTTCTTTAAAAGCTCAATACGTTAATTGAGTTATAACAAATGGTATCAGAGCCTTTGGTGGTTCAAGAACATGTCTCTTCCAAAGCCCGATATTGAAAAGTTCACCATTCGTGGTGACTTTTCACTTTGGAAGATGAAAATGAGAGCTCTCCTTGTTCATTAGGGTCTCGAATCAGCCCTGGAAGAAGACGATCTTAAAGGTGCTTCAAGCTCAGTCTCTGATGAGAAGAAAAGACATATACAGAACAAGGCTCACAGTACCTTGATCTTGAGTCTTAGTGACTCAATTTTAAGAGAGATTTTTAAAGAGAAGACTGCCCTGGGTATCTGGAACAAGGTGGAGGCTCTGTGTATGAAAAAATCCTTGGCACATTGACTGTTCTTGAAGAAAATATTATACACCTTTTCTATGAGAGAAGGGATCTCGATTCAAGAACACATTGACAATTTCAACAAGATCATTCTTGATCTTGAAGGAATTGAAAATGTAAAAATCACGAATGAGGATAAAGTTTTCTTTTTACTGAGTTCATTACCTAAAATCTATGAAAGGTTTGTGGACACCATGCTGTATGGAAAAACCACTATAACTCTAGAAGATGTGAAAGTCTCTTTGAGCTTTAAGGAGATTCAGAATAATAAAGGGCATGAAGATAGTAATGGTGAAGGTTTATTTGCCAGAACAGATAAGAAAAATCAAAAGAAGAAGAACAAGAGTCAAGCTAAATAGGATGATGCATCTGCAAAAGAAAAATGAAGAAAAGAAAGTGTTTCTACTGCAAAAAGCAAGGTCACTACATCAGAGATTGTGCTGAGAAAAAGAAAAATGAAAAAGAAAGAACATGGGATGCAGCAGTGACCTCAGATGACTCCTCTAATGATGGATACTATAGTGCTGATTTGTTGGTGACTTAAAACAGCAATATCAAAGGTCAGTGGGTTCTTGATTCAGGCTGTTCATTTCATTTGTGTCCTGGTAAAAGCCTTTTCCATACATATGAATATGTGGATGGTGGTAGAGTATTGATGGGTAACAACAATGTGTGTAAGATTGTTGGTATGTGGTCTGTCAAAATAGATATGTTTGATGGGACTGTCAAAACTCTATGTGATGTAAGGCATGCATCTGAAATACTAACTAGGCAACCCAAGAGGGGGGTGAATTGGGATTTTAAAAATTATCCTAGGCAAATCACACAACAATTTAATCTAATGCCTTAATAACTTCGAAAACAATAAATTCAATCAAGCACAATATTAAAAGAGTAAGGGAAGAGAAAACGAACACAAGGATTTGTTTCAGTGTAGGATAAATATTACAAATGAATTTTCTCTCACATGTGTTTGATTACAAATGAAAGCTCATGTGTGAATGAATGAGATGAATACAAAGATTTAAAGATTCTATATTTTTGCTTAATGATAATCGTTGGAATTCTTCTTGTTTGAATTGGATTGAGCTTATTTATAGAGTTTTGGCACGGAATCCTTTGTTAGACCCAAAATGCTATGACACTTTTCAAATAAGTCCTTTACCAAGATTTCAAGCAATACTTGTTTATTTCAAAGTTTTCAAAATTCTTTCAATTAAACCATAAACTTTGAAAAACAACCAATTTCATAAAATCATTTTTCCATTAAATATGAAACATTTATAATGTGAAAATAATGATTTATTTAAAAAGAATAAAAAAAATCAATTTCATAAAATTATTTTTCCATTAAATATAAAACATTTATAATGTGAAAATAATGATTTATTTAAAAAGAATATTAAATAATTTGAGCTTAAAAGATTAATCATTCTTAATCTTGTTTGTTATCATCAAAATCAATATTATGGAAACATATATGTTAACAACATCTAGGTTAAAGAGGAACCTAATCTCTTTAGGCATGCTGGATAGTATGAGATATTGCTTTAAATCTAAAAATGGTGGTTTAAAGATTATGAAGAGGACTGAGATGATAATGAAAGGAGTAAAGAAAAATGGCCTGTATAGAATAGATGAGCTAGATTTTTGTGAAAAATGTATCTTTGGCAAAGCACATAGGTCCAAATTCCCAAAAGGCATGCATATATCTAAGTGGGGGAAGATATTTTATGTCAGTCATAGATGACTACTCTAAGAAAGTATGGATCTACATACTGAAGACCAAAGATCAAGCCTTGGAGAAGTTCAAGATTTGGAAGACTTTGGTGGAAACTCAATCTGACTTTAAGGTAAAATGCTTAAGAACAGACAATGGACTTGAATTCTGTAATAAAGAGTTTGAGCAATGCTGCCAGAAATGGGGAATTAAGAGGCACAAAACAGTGAGATTCACCCCTCAGTAAAATGGTTTAGCTGAGAGGATGAATAGAACACTTATTGACAAGACAAGATGTTTATTGATAATCTCTAAGCTTCCTAGGAGTTTTCGGGCAGAAGCTGTTTCTACAGCTAGTTACCTGGTGAATAAAAGTCCATCTACTGCAATTGGTTTCAAAACTCCTGAAGAACTTTGATTTGGAAAACTTGGAAGATATGAACACCTTAGGGTATTTAGATGCCTTGCTTATGTCCATGTCAGACAAGGGAAGCTTGATGCAAGAGCTAGAAATTGAGTATTTGTTGGTTATCCAGATGGGGTCAAAGGCTACAGGATTTGGTGTAGAGAGGCTAACAAGTGTCTGATCAGTAGAGATGTCCAGTTTAATGAAGTGGCTATGATCAATAACCCTAATCAAGTCACTTCTGCTACTGACATTAATTCAAGTGACACACAAGCCACGACAGAAATTGACCAAGGTGAAAAGATTGAGGTGGAGTTGTCCAGTGCCTATGAAGATGAAATACAACCAGAAGTTGTTGAAGCTGAGTCTCAAGATGCAGAAGTAACAGAAGGTGAAGTACCACAAGCAACTGACTTACAACAATATCAGTTAGCTAGAAATAGAGAAAGAAGACATACCAGACCCCCAGCAAGATATGCATATGCAGATATGGTTGCATATGCCTTGATGAGTGTAGAAGATGTTGCAATTGAAGAGCCTAACAACTATAGAGAAATAATGAATAACAAGAATAGCAGAAACTGGATTAAAGCTATGAGGGAAGAAATGAATTCTCTAGTAAGGAATCAGATTTGGACCTTAATTCCAAGTCCAGGGAACATGAAGATTGTCAGCTGCAAGTGGATATTTAAGAGAAATAAGGGAATTCCAGGTGTTGAAGACTCAAGATATAAGGCAAGACTGGTGGCAAGAGGGTTCACACAAAAGGAGGGGATTGATTTCAATGAAATCTTCTCACTAGTGGTAAAACACAGCTTAATCAGAATTCTGCTTGCTATGGTGGATTTGTTTGATATAGAGCCTGAACAAATAGATGTAAAGACTGCCTACCTACATGGAAACCTTGAAGAAAAGATACTAATGTCTCAGCCTGAAGGTTTTGAAGCAAAGGGACATGAGGATTATGTGTGTTTTCTAAAAAAGTCCCTATATGGCTTGAAACAGTCTCTTAGGCAATGGTATAGGAGATTTGACCAATTTATGATCTCCAATGGCTATCACAGGAGCAAATATGATAGTTGTGTCTATCATGAGATTATAAACTCAGGTGGAGCTGTGTATCTCTTATTATATGTTGATGATATACTCATTGCTGGTAAAAATCTTAGTGATATTGAAAAGCTCAAGAATTTGCTGAAGGGGGAATTTGAAATGAAAGATCTTGGCAGTGCCAAGAGGATTCTTGGTATAGACATTGTCAGAGATAGAGCTGCTGGTACCTTATTTCTAAGCCAATCAAGGTATATCAGCAAAGTGCTAGAAAGATTTCAGATGATAGACTCAAAACCAGTACTGACACCTCTGGGAGCTCAATTCAAACTCTCTGATGACATGTCTCCAACATCATATACTGAGGAGGTACAGATGGCCGATATACCATACTCACAGGCTGTAGGAAGCTTGATGTATGCAATGGTTTGCATCAGAGCAGACATAGCTTATGTAGTAAGTGTTGTGAGCAGATTTATGAGTAACCCTGGTAAGCTTCACTGGGATGCTATGAAATGGGTCATGAGGTACCTGAAGGGCACCTTAGATCATGGTCTGATGTATGGAAAATCCAAGCATGAGGTATGTGAAGTCAGAGGTTATGTTGACTCTAATTTTGCAGGTGACTTGGACAGAAGAAAATCAATCTCAGGATATCTGTTTATGTTGGATAGCTGTCTCATAAGTCGGAAAGCTACTCTACAGCACATAGTAGCTTTGTCATCTGCTGAGGCAGAATTTGTTGTTGCAACAGAGGCAGTAAAATAATCAATGTGGTTGAAAGGGTTGCTGAATAAACTTTGGTTGAAGCAAAGGACAATGCAGATTTTTTGTGACAATCAGAGTGCCATTCAACTAATAAAAAACCAGGTTTATCATGAGAGAACAAAGCACATTGATGTGAAGTTGCACGTTATCAGAGATGAGGTTGCAAAAGGGTTAGTTGCAGTGATCAAGATACATACAGATATCAACCTTACTGATATGTTAACCAAAGTGCTACCAATAGCCAAATTTAAGTTCTACGTAGACTTAATTGGTGTTGGCAGCAGCTCTAGTTCCTAAATTGTGTGTTGTGAAGGTTTTTTTTTTATGCTACTTAATTGAGATGATCAGTTGAATCGAGTCTGCAAGGTGGAGAGTGTGAGGAAATAAGCTGTTGGTCGTTGGGTTTAAATGCAAGAGTTGAAGAAGTCTGGGGGCATAGTGCAGATCGACTTCAGTTGGAGGGGTCTAGTTGAAATCTTAACGCTGATGTGGCAGAATTCGTTATAGTTTTCCAGAAATACCAGAATAAAAATACATGTGTTTTAGCCTCTAATATCAAATCAATATCTTCTTCATTTTCCTGGTCATTTTGCAAGCCATTTGGTTCTTTGTGATCCTTGTAATTCCTTCTTGGTGATTAGCTTGTATTTCGTTCTGTTGAGATCAATAAAGGAGCATTTTTTTCCTTCATCAAGTTGTGTATTTGAAACTGTGCTCTGTTCAGTTTCTCTTGTTTTTCTCGCTTGATTAATTTGTTTTGATTTGTTCTTTAAAAGCTCAATACGTTAATTGAGTTATAACAAAATCTACACATCAAAATTAATTTTACACTTTAATTATTTGATTACAATATTACTTAATGTAATTTTATAACACGAGGTCATGTTAAAAACCTTGGAATATTCACCCATGTTTTATCCATTATGAGTCCTTCACTTGTTAATATATAACTTGCTACTACAATTTAAAGGAATAAAATAATAAGCACTAAACAATACATAGAAAATAAATTAGAAAATTCAGCCAAAAAAGAACCAAAATCACATCCCAAACATATATATTTAATTTTAACTAAAAATATATAACGAGAAGATGACAAGAAACCAAGTACTTGAATGAACACATACAACTGAAAATGTAGCCAAAATTTAAATGAATAAACAAAGAGATTAAGCAATTACCAGATCAGGAAAACTAAAGACAACTTTTCTTTTCAATGCCCAAATTGAATTTACTTGAAATCTTAAGAAATTGAGAAAATAAACCTAGCTAGTACATGCAGGTGAAAATTAAAACAAAGTAAAAGGAACAAAATAAGAGCTCAAGAAGTTACCAGAGAGTAAAGCTAAGGATAACTTTTATTTCTCTTAAATCAAAATCCAAACTGCAATTACTTAAATTGTAAGAAACTGAGAAAAAATTGCCTAATCAATACATATAGTTGAGATAATGAAGAAACTTACAAGAAATTCCAGCGGTAATTACAATTTCAGCTATAAGATTTTGTTGATCTAAAAAATCCTTGCAATATCTTCCTGTTTTTATTAAATGAAAATGATTCTAATATTTTAATCGAAAGAGTATTATGAAGATTGTTAGTGAAGAATGAAAGTGAAGCTCGTGAGTGTTATTTTTTTCTTTTGAAATTGAAGAACGTGAGTTTGTATTCCTTTTTTTTTATTTGGGAGTGAACCCAAGGTCGTGAGTTTAGCGTGAGTTTGTTTAAGTGGTTAAAAAAATGCCTTCTGCAAAAAGCAAATGTTATTTTTGATGGGAGAATGCAGGGAATAAAGGCCGGGTGGCGCGTAACAAATAACTTCTCTAGTATTTTAAAATTTAACACTACAATTTATCAAAGTTAATAATCTATAATAGCGTTTCAAAATAAAACGCTATCTATACTATTTACCATAGCTTTTCTTTATGAAACGCTGTATATAAGATGCTGTAAATACATGAAATTCTTGTAGTGACACTAGTAGTTCGGCCTTAATTTGAATTGGCCAATTTGTAGTATTTGAATTTGATTTGTGTAATTTTTAATATATGACATATTGTTGAAGTGGAAATATACTATGTTGAATTTGATATGTGTACTTTATTATTCCAAGCCAAATTTGATATGTGTACTTTGATATGTGTACTTTATTGGCTTGGAATAACATTAATCACGTGCACATGTTTGGACTATCAAATTTGGAATAACATTGCACATTTGAAAGTTGTCTTTTTCTACACACACGTGTTGACATGCATATACACACCATGATCTTTCAAGTTTTTGGATTTACGGGTAATGTTATCTTATTTTTTTTCCATTATACCACAACAGTGAACTGGGAAAGAAATAAGAGAAGTTTTTGAATTTGATATGTGTAATTTATAATATATGCATGTGTAAGAGCAGTGTCTTTAATTTGATTAATATTTGATATATGCTTTTTTTAAAATTGTTTTGGGTAACATTCAACTTTTAATCTATGACATGTTGCTGAAATGACTTTCTGAAATACAAGTGTGCAACCTAAGACGGGGGTGAATTGGTATTTTTAAAAATTATCCTAACAAACCACACAACAATCCAATCTAACGCCTTAATAAATTCGAAAGCAATAAGTTCAATAAAAGCACAATAACAAATGAGTAAGGGATAAGAGAAACAAACACACGAATTTTTACGTGGTTACGTCCATGCCTCTCAAGCAGGATCTCACTATCAAGCCTTGAGGCAATGAACCTTTACAACAAAGAGATTATCTCCCAATCTCTTAACTCAAGTGTCTCACACACTCAAACACTCATAACTAAGATGAGGAATTGAAGATTACAATAAAAACTCTCTTAAAGAGTAGATATACAAATTAAAGAACAAAAGATGATTCAAGGTTTTATGATTTGTGAAATGAGAGCTCAATGAATGTTGTGTGCTTTTTTATTTTGCTTGCAAGAGAGCTTGAAAATGAATTGGATTTGAGTTTTTATAATTTGAGCTCAAAAACTAGCCGTTATGCACATTTTAGTCATAACCGACTTACCGTTTATGGACATCTAGTTAGCTACTTAATGTTACTGTTACAGCCAAAATTTAAATTTTTGAACATCCGGTATGCCGCTTGTGAAATCCGGATAGTCGTTTATGTTCCAAAAGCTTTCTGCCCGAATCCGGTCTGTCGTTTGTCAGGATCTAGATAGCCACTTGCTACAGTAACTGCTACAGTGAACTATTTTTTAAAATTATAGTTTGACCCTAAAACTTTATAAAATTGTAGTGTGGCCCAAAACGTTATGAAAATTTTTAAATAGGTCCAATTTCAGAATTTTTAAATAATACTTTGTCAATCCCAAAACTTTATGAAATTATGATATGACCCAGGATATGTGAAATTATAGAATGATTCAAAATATTTAAATATTTTTAAATAAGTTCAAATCCGAAATTTAAACAACATCAAAGATTATAAAATTCTTTTATTTTAGTCCACAACAACTTAATTCCATAAAATCATTTTCTTATTAAAAAGCACAATACATAAATCTTTATTTAATCAATAGATGTGGTTTGTTATCATCAAAATCAATATCTATAACCATATAGGCTAATAATCTCCCCATTTTTTATGATGACAAAACACATTATAAAAATTTAATCTAGTTATGAAAAGCTCTTACTTAACCAATGCAAGGTTTAAAGACTAATTCAAAAAGATTTAAAAAAACTTCCCCTGCATAAGTGCATATGAATATTTTTCATAACAAATGAATTTCCCATATTCCCCCTTTACATATTATATCTCCCCATTCATCATCGAAAAGAATAAAAGCTCCCCCTATCAATTATCGAAATCTCAATACAGCACATTAGTCTAAAAATATCCAAAGCATAAGGAAATAACATATCATCCATGAAATAACAAACAGTCAACAAATCCATATCATCCAAAAACAAATACATAATCCAAAATCATAACAACCATCCATGTAATCAAAAATAAAAGAACATAATGCAGTAAATGAAATGTAGGTGTGTCCAAATACAAGCATAAGAGACGACTGAGGTGGTGAGGATGGTGGTGATGGAGGTGGATACGTATATGGAATGCCGAAGTGCTCAAAGAGGAGGCGCTGTCCATGAATAAGTTGTTGCTGCTGCTGTTGAAACTCAGTCTTCCACACAGAGAGTGTCTTCACCTCATCCATAAGCTGTTGAAGAGTAACCTCTTCAGAAATATGAGGCTCGGGAGGTGGCACAACAGATGCAGAGGCTGCAGGAGTAGAGGTAGACACTGAAGGATCAATGAGCAAAGGTAGACCCCGAAATGAAAGTGAAAACACAGGTAGCTGATCGGTTGGAACCACAACATTAAGTGGCCGATCATCACTTGGAGCAAGAAAGGTGAACTTATTATCAGTGAACTTTACCCAAGTTCCATTTTGCCACTCAAAACCTAAAGAACTAACAGCCTTAACCCCAATGCTCTTAGATGGCCTACATGATAGTTCACGGATAGGGACGCTAAAGTATTTGAGGATTCGGGTGATGAAATGACCATATGGAAGGGAACGAGTAATCAACTTAGGTATACAAAGCATGTTTCGGACAATGGTGTATCCTAAGTCGACCGAACGACGTCTAAGAATACAATCAATCAAGGAAACATCCATATGAGAAACCTCATCTAAATGGCCTGATCTAGGCAGCACAATACTCTGAATATAGTTTGACCCCAAAATTTTATAAAACTGTAGTATGGCCCAAAACGTTATGAAAGTTTTCAAATAGGTCAAATTTCAAAATTTTTAAATAATACTTTGTCAATCCCAAAACTTTGTGAAATTATGATATGACCCAGAATATGTGAAATTATAGAATGACTCCAAATATTTAAATATTTTTAAATAGGTCCAAATCCGAAATTTAAACAATATCAAAGATTATAAAATTCTTTCATTTTAGTCTACAACAACTTAATTCCATAAAATCATTTTCTTATTAAAAAGAAAAATACATAAATCTTTATTTAATCAACACATGTGGTTTGTTATCATCAAAATCAATATCTATAGCCATATAGGCTAACACTTTCATGCTATGTTGAATTTTCTTAATATTTTATATGTGTTATTTTTTCTAATTTTTCAAGATATGGATCTACATGATGTTGATGTGAGGATAAGGTCGATTGGTCTAGCCGGACCGAAACTGCTTTTATTCGTATAGTGCATGACCATGTTAAAAATTGTGATTTACAAACATCAACTTTTACTAAGAAAATTTGGACCACTATAAGTGATGAGTTATTTGAAAAATCCCAAAAAAAATTCAATGTAGGGCAACTTAAGTTCAAGTTTAATAGGTTGCGCAAAAAACATTGAGAGTTTTCTGAGTTAATAGCTCATACTGAGTTTGGTTGGGATTCTTTTTCAAATATGGTCACAGCATCAGAAGCCAATATATTATATAGTTTCGCATAAAATTAAAATATTATTTTTTGGTTTTATACACTTATTTTTTTCCACAGAGAGTGCCTGGAGTGAAGCCATTTCGTAAAAAAGGATTAGAGCATTGCCAAACTCTAGGAGAGATATTCAACACCACCACAACTTCTAGCTATTTATGTTTTTCCTCTAACCAAGTTCCATTATCCTTGGATGAGGATTGTGAATTGGAAGAGACTATTAATGGTCACGGAGTTCATGTTGATATTGAGGATGACAATTCAATGGAACCTCTTTCCGAGACTAGGATAGAAAAAAGGCCTTATCGGCCAGTTTCAACTTCAACTGAGCATGGTAAAAAAATAAGAGTGAGTTTGACAGCTACTTTAAAATGGCTAGTTCAGTGATGAGTGCTAGATTGGAGATGATTAAATGTAAAAGTGCGGAGTTAACTTCTCAATGTGTTGAAAAGTGGTCTATTGAAGAGTGTATTGAATATGTGGAGAAATTGGGAGATGTTGATAGAGATAGTTATAAAAAATTGATGGATAAGCTAGTGTCCAATATTGAGTGGAGGAAAGCTTTTCTAAGCATGCCTGAGCATAGGAAAAAATATTGGTTAACTAATTTATTGTATGTTGTTTAAGATGTAATGTGTTTAACTTGGATGTTATTGGTTGTGAACTGTGTGCTTGTTCATTTTATGATTTGGACTTCGTAGTACTTTATTTGTCGAACTTTATATTATTTTTATGGGCTGAAAAGTATTTGTTAAACTATATTTTATTTTTGTGAGTTGAACTTTCTAATATTTTTATTTATTTATTTGGTACAATATTTTTAGATGGTGAATGAATTTGTATTTGTATGTTCATTTATTTTTATCAATTATCATATATTTGAGATATAATTTGTGATTTTTTTTAATCAAAACAGAAAAATAAACAACAGAAATGAAGATGATGATATTGATAGTTTAACCGATATTGAAGAAGAGGTTTTAGAGGTAGCCATTACTATAAAAATATATGAGAAACAATAACGTGCTATAAAAAGGCAATGCTAGACAGGACAATTGTCCGGTATTGAATTTGTTCAAGAGTTCTTAAATAGTCATCTGGATAGGATGTATAACATGTTTCAGATGGATAAAGAAGTTTTTGTTCGATTATGTTATACACTTGAACATTTATAGTTGTGAGAGAATGATAGACATGTTTGTATCAAGGAGGTTGTGGCATTGTGCTTATATATATTGTCCCATGGTGCTGCTGTGCAGGTTGTATCAGAGCGTTTTCAATTAAGTGGATATTATGTTTACACACTTTAAGCGTGTGTTGAAAACACTTTGTCACTTGACAAATCACATTATAAAAGCAAAACCTCAAGGGGAGACGCCACCAGAGATCAGAGACAATCCAATTTTTTTCCTTCATATTTTGAGGTAAGAAATTCAATACACATTATTTCAATATTTATGTGACATTAACATTTGGTTAATAAATTAATAATTTTTACATATTTTCATAGAAGTGTATTGGTGCAATGGATGGAACTCACGTTGCTACATGGTCACCAGCACATAAACAGATATCATATTGAGATAGAAAGGCTCAGGTGACTCAAAATATCATGTGTGCGTGTATATATATATTCTTTGGCCTTTATTTTTTTAATTAAGTTATGTTTTATTGTTTCCATATTTTAGGATATTACTACGTTGTGGACTCTGGATACATAAATATGAATGAATTTTTGACACTATACAGAGGTGAGAGATATCATTTACGTGATTATAGAGGACTAGGTCGAGCACCTAGAGGTCCCCAAGAATTGTTTATTTATACACATTCATCATTGTGTAATGTAATTGAGCAATGCTTTGGTGTTTTAAAAGCGCAATTTTCAATTTTAAGGGATATGCATAATTATAGTCTACGTAAGCAACATCTAATTCCAATTTCATGTTGCGTTTTACATAATTTTATTCGACGAGAAAATGAAAGTGATAGGATGTTTGGGGACTTTGATGTGCAAAATTTGGTTACCAGCGAAGGAGACACTAGTATGTCATTTACTAATATTGATTTATTTCCAATGTCGCAGAGATGAATGCTACAAGAGATAGAATTACAGCTTCTATGTGACATGATTACACACGTAATGCATAATTTCTATAATGTAATATTTTATAATTATTTTGTTTAAATCATGTGTTCTAATATATATCTTAATTATAGTGTAAGAACAATGACAATGTAAAACTTTTTTTTTAATTAATGTTAATTCTAAAACTTTATCATCATGTAATTTTTTATAATAATTTTGTTTAAATTATTATGTACTATTTGTGTATGTATTAGCTAAATAATTATTTTCTAACTATAAGTATGTTGTAAATGCTTAGTAAAAATTGTTTTTGAAAAAGGTACTATTGAACACATATTCTCTGTTTTTATCATTTTCAACTGTTTCTACTGAATGCATATTACTATTTTTAGTTTTAAAATACAAGATACAAAATGATACTAGACGCATATTTAAATTCGAAATACAGCAATTGCAAAACACCATTCTGATTTTCATTTTTGTTCTCAGAAAATACTAATTCATAAACAATACCGAACATACCCTTACATTTTATGAAAATTTCAATCAATTTTTAATAATTTGCATGCTTCAAGCTCAAGGACATTTGAAAGCACATGGCCACATGCATTTAACTACATTCAAACAAAATTCAAGAAATTTGATTTAACTTTATTAAGTTACGAACTTACCCTTAGTGGTAATAGTCAAACAAACTAAACATTAATTTGGCCCAGGAGAAGTTAGTGTTAATTTGTGTATAAAGCCTATTTATGTGTGGGTTAGAGATATTTTAAGGGGAAGTCAGAAAAAATCAACCAAAATTAAAAATATTGAAAAGGAAAGTAAAAAGAAAAAAAATACTAATTTTGTATGATGTCCCCTCAAATATGTTCACGACCCACTGAGATGAACTTTATGTCCAAACTCACACTAACCTCTCCTGGACTTAATTGAATTTTACCTTGACCATTAAAATAGATGATAAAGTGATCAAAATATCAAAAATGACCGTAATTGCATAAACTAGTGTGACGTGTGAGTAGTAACTTGTTAGCCTCTCCGTTAACATGTCTATTGTTATTGTTATTATTTAAAAGATGTATTAAGACATGAGTATTGAGTGTGAATAAATCTTTAGTCAAATAAAGAAATAGGCGTTAATGATAACAATTGATGATCAAATTGAAGCATCAATAAAATCAGTACAAAAAATAAACTTATAATTAAAACCCAAATCTAGTAGCCACCTCAAAATCTAACAAACTCTCTTTTCTTTAATTTCATCATTATCTTATTACAATGTATTTATAAAATTCTCTCCTCAAATGCATTAAGCCAAACAATTGAATATTCAATTTATTTATAATTTTCTCCACTATAGTTGCTTGGCCATACTTTGAGCCTTTGATAGATTTGTGGAGATTGGTGGTGGACTACTTTTGATATTTTTTTAAATTATTTTAAATTTTCATGTTGATAATTTCATTGAGATGTTTTACTTTCTATTTTTTTTTTAAGAAAAGTGGATTTCAATGGTTGAAAAAATTTGGACAACTAAAGGATATAGCAATCAGTTGCCCACAATCAATTCGATATAATAGTTTAGAAAAATGTCATTTTTTAATTTCTTTTAGATAATAAAAATCTCAACTACTCGTTGATGTTGCTTAGGAAATTGATGAAGAGTGATAATTATTAACAAAGATGACTTTTATGATTGGTAATAAAGAATTAATTAATGCTAATAATAAAATGAATTGTTACATATATATATATATATGAACAAAGAGAGACATAATTTTGATTTTGTAAAATAAGTTACAAAATCAATCTTGACAGTAATGGTCAAAGCAAAGTTTGGTTAAGTCGAGTGGAGTAACACAAGAGTGTTTGAAGCCATGGGTACTCAAGTATTCCAAGTGCAGCTCAAGTTCTTATATTAATCAATTGAGCAGAAAGTCAATGTAGAAAGAGTAATTTTGAAATAAAGTTAGCACTGCATGAGACAAAATTAATTTTCAAGCCATATACCATTGGAAAAATAATTTTGTTAGCTTTCCAATGAATTTTACACAATTGAATTTGAAGTTCTCTAAAAGAAGTTATGACTAGTTAAATGCAATCTATTCATTTTTAAGTCAAAGAAAGTTGCACGAGTTTGGACGTTTTCAATGGTCTATTTTGCTGTGTTTTAAGTTTGTCAATGTGTCCTTTCTGTTTAATTATTATGTCTAGTTTGGTATTAGTCATTAGTCAAGTCTTTTGAAAGGTCTTTTGATTTAACCTATGCTTAGAGGGTTGTTCCAAAAAGCTATTTAAGCTTCCTTAATTGCATTCATGAATCAATTTTGGAATTTTATGAATTGAATCATTTTCGAAACTTTTGAGTTCTTATCCAATTTTATATCTATTTGGTGGATTCCATTGAGTGGTAAGTTAGTTCAACCATGTATCCTTAACTTAATGACTTTAGGTGGTGAACTTTTATATATCCCTTTGTTGTTTGCTTTGGTAGTGACCTTCTGCATCATTGTTGTATGACTTTGTGTTTCCTAAATTATAGTATTAAGTGTGAAATTTGGTATGAGAGCTTTAAGTTTCGAAATCCATGGTTCAACGACATCAACTAATCCAAATGTTGTAGAGTCTCCTCTTTGTGAGAGAGACTTAGATGATATTAGAAGAAATGACCGAAGAAGACAAGTAACTTTAATAATTTCTACAACATCTTGAAGCAAGTCGAAGAGCTGATTCTTATTATGGTTAGACGAGAAAAGTTCAAGCAGTAATGAGGAAGATTATATTCTTTTCCGCCAGGTATAAAGCTCTAACAATGGCTCTTCTTCTCATCCTAGAATCATAGACGTCGCAATTCTTATCAACCTTTTGATATCAAGGTTAAAATTCTAGAATTTGAAGGAAAAATGCAACTTGATGAGTTTATTGATTGGCTTAACTCTGTTAAATGTATTTTTTAATATAGAGATCTACCAAAAGATCGCAAAGTCAAACTTATGGCCATTTGACTTAAAAAGTATGTTTCTTTATAGTGGGAAAATCTTAGAGGCAAGGGGAACGACAATGATTGAGATAGATTGTATCATAGGAAAAAAAAAGGAGCTTAAGAGGAAATTTTTTGCCCAAATAATTATAGACAAGACATCTACCTTAAGCTTCACAACTTCAAGCAAAAGGAATCATCGGTGGAAGATTATACAGTAGAGTTTGATAATCTAATGATGAAGTTGATTTTGTAAAAGTGGAAGAGCATAGGGTTGCACGCTATCTTGGAGGTCTAAACATGAGATCAGTAATGTGGTGCAGCTACAACCATATTGGACTTACAAGTGATGTGTGTAAACTTGCTATTAAAGTAAAAAAGCAATAAAAAGATGCCTATGGTAGTGGCTTTTGTTCCTCAATTACAGATGTCAATTGAGAGAGTATCTTCGCTTCTAAGCTTAATATTGGTTTGAATTCTACAATAAGAAAAATCACAAAGAATGATGTTGGGAAAGATTCGAAGCAGTGTGAAAGCGATTCGATTACTAGTTCTTGTTAATGTTTTAAATGCTATGGTTATGAGCATATTGCCTTTAAATGTCCTAATAGTAGGTTGGTTGCACTTGTTGAAGAGGAAAGTAATGATTAGAATGGGGAAGACACTCAATGAGAAGTCTAATTTTGAAAAAGGATATTGAAGATGAGGAAGTTACCTATGCTAATCATAGAAAATCTCTTGTTATTCAAAGAAGTTTGGGTATTGCTTATAAAGAGAAAGAAAATTGGTTGAGAAAGAATATCTTTCACATCAGATGCATTTCTCATCAAAAGGTATGTAATGTCATTATTGATAGTGGTAGTTTTGAGAATGTGGTGGCAACTAAAATAGTGGAAATGTTAAAACTAAAAAAGAAGCAATATCTTCATCATTGTAAACTTTTTTAGCTTAAAAACGGAAATGAGAATATGATAAACAAGTGTTGTCTTATTTTTTTTATTGTAATAAATATAAAGATTAAGTTTAATGCGATGTCGTTTTTATAGATGCTTGTCATTTGCTTTTAGGTTGACATTGGCAGTACAATAGAAGGGTTGTTCATGATGGTTATAAAAATACTTTTACTTTCATTAAAGATGGAAGTGAAGTCATTTTAGGTCTTTCCAAAGTAGAAAGTATTTCTAAAACCAGTAAAAGGGAGGAAAACAATTTGCTGACTATATTAGAATGTAGGGAAATTATCAATTATATACCTTAGTTTACTCCATTATCAAATTTACTATAATACTTTCAGGGTATATTAATCGTCCACCCTTAGTTAACAAAATGTATTTGTCATCCACGAAATCGTTAGTTGCTATTTAAATATGATGACGTTAGAGGGGTAATATGGTCTTTTCATATGATACAAATGATAATTTACAAGTATATAAGTGATAATAAGAGATTTTAAGGGTATACAAGTAATAATTTTCAAGGGTAAAATTGTCAATTCACTACAGTTCCATAATTTTCAAATGACAGCTAACGATTTTGTGGCCGGTAGATAATTTTTGTCAATTTAAGGTGGACGATTGATACACCCTTAAAGTGTTGTTGCATTTTTAATAAAAGCACAAATTTAAGGTATACGAATGATAATTTTCCTAGGATGTAAAAGGAGTTGGAAGAGGGTAGTAATGTTTATGTTCTGGTAATGTTTGAGAAAAATGAAGATTATAGTGAGCGCCTTTGATTATTAAGTATCTTCTTGAGAAAATTTCAGATGTTGTTCTAGAAGAAATACTACATGGTCTGCCTTCCATAAGAGATATTCAACATTGCATTAATCTAATTCTAGGTTCTATGCTACCGAATAAAGCGACTTATCAAATGAATTCGAAAGAGTATGAATAATTGCATAGACAAGTTTATGAGTTTGTGAAGAAATGAATGGTGAGAGAAAGCAAAGGTCCTTGTGTCGTTTTTTCCTTGTTGGTAACAGAGCAGTGAATAAGATAAAGGTTGATTATCATTTTCTTATTCCATGCCTTGGCAATCTTCTTGACCAGCTCTATAGTTTTACAACTTTTTCCAAGATAGTTCTCTAAAGTGGCTATCATTAAATGAGAATAAGACATAGTAATAAATGGAAAACAACTTTCAAAACGAAGGACGATCTTCATGAATGGATCCGAGTAAGGTGAAGGCAACTTTGAGCTAACCAATTTCTAAATCGCTGCATGACATTTAATGTTTTCATGGTCTTGCTTCTTTTTATCGGTAATTTATGAAAGGGTTCAACACTATTGTTAACTCCGATCATTGAATATTTGAGAGGAAGAGGTTTTAATTAGACTAAAGAAGCACACAAGAGTTTTGAAATCATCAACGGAAAAGTGATCAATGCGCTTGTTCTTTCGCCACTAGACTTTGGCAAGGTATTTGAAGTTGAATGTGATGCCTCTAACATTGGAATTAGTGTTGTCTCAATCAAGAAGGAAAACCAGTTGCTTTCTTTAGTGAAAAGTTGACTGACTCTCACAAGATGTACTCAACATATAACAAAAAAAAAAACTATAAGCTATTTTTCCAAGCCTTGAACCATAAGAGTCAATATTTTCTTTCAAAGCCATTTATACTATTTTCTAATCATGAGGCATTGAAATTTATCAATAGTCAATAGAAGCTTAGTAAAACATATTGGATGGGCGTAATTTCTTCAAGCTTACAACTTTACCATCAAACATAAATTGGGTGCTCAGAATGTTGTGGTTGATGCTTTAAGTAAAAAAACATTCCTTACTTTCCTTTATGCAAGTGAAGGTTATAGGCTTTGAAATTTTAAAAGAGCTATACAAGAATAATCTTTTCTTAGGCAGAATTTGGAAAGAATGTGAGAACGATTCATATGAGCAATACCAATTACATAATGGCTTTCTCTTCAAGGGGAATTGTTTGTGTGTCCCCCAATGTTCTTTACAGGAATCTATTATGATGGAGATAAATAACAATGCTATTAGAGGTCACTTTGGAAAGGATAAAACATTAGCTTGCCCACAAAGTAATTTTATTGGCCAAAGATGGATTGGGATGTTTTGTGACATGTGCAGCAGTGTAAAATCTATCATATTACGAAAACTTATGGTCAAAACACTAGTCTATACACTCCTTTACTAGTCGCTGAAGCTCCATAGGAAGATATTACTCTAGATTTTGTTGTTGGGTTGCCAAGAATTCAAAGAAACAAAGACTCTGTTATGGTTTGGTTGATAGATTCTAAAAAATGGCGTATTTTATTTTATGTAACTTGACATTGGATGCCTTTCATGTGGTTTATTTGTACTTTGAGTGATTGCGAAGCTACATGGAATTTTTAAAACCATTGTGTCTAATTGGGATTCAAAGTTTTTAAGTCATTTTGGTGCATTCTTTAGAGAAAGTTAAGAATTATTCTTAAATTTAGCTCTTCTCATCATCCTTAAACTGATAGTGAAACTGAAGTTACTAATCGAAGCTTAAAAAAGCTCTTGAGAAGTTATGTGAGCAAAAACATTCATCAATGGTATCTTATTTTGCCTTAGATTGAGTTTGCTTACAATCATTCCAAATCAAACTATTGGTTCAAGTCCCTTAGAAGTGGTTTATAACAAAATCCAATTAGTCATTTGGATTTGGTTCTGCTTTCAACTGACATTAATTTAGTAGAGATGTTAAAGATCGAGCTAAAAGTATCAAGAAGGTGTATGAACAAGTTTAATACAAAATTTTGAAACAAAATGAGAAGTACAAAAAGTCTACAGACAAGGATAAAAAACATACTGAATTTCAGGATGGAGATTTGGTTTGGCTTCATTTTAGAAAAGATTATTTTTCACTTAAAAAATATGCTAAGCTTAGACCAAGGGCTGACAGTCTATTTAAATTGGTGCAATGCATTGGTGGGAACGCTTACAAAATTCAGCTACTAGATGACCATAGTGTTTTGACAACATTTAATATAAGAGATTGTCTACTTAATATGAAAAGGGCAATGATTAAAACTCCAAATCTAGATTTTTCCACTAAGGGAGATTAACATGGGAGCGTTTGATGCCATAAGTACTTAAGTCATGCCAAGTGCAGCTCAAGTTCTTACATTAATCAATTGAATCGAAAGTAAGTGCAGAAAGAGTAAATTCAAAATAAAACTGGCATTGCATGAGACAAAATTAATTTTCAAACCAAATACCATTGGAAAGATAATTTTGTTAACTTTCCAATGAATCTAATCTATTAATTTTGAGTCAAAGAAAGTTGAACAAGTTTGGACGTTCTCAATGGTCTCTTTTGTTGTGTTTTAAGTTTCTCAATGTGTCATTTATATCTAGTTATTTATGTCTAGTTTTTATATTGGTCATTAGTCAAGTCTTTTGAAGGGTCTTATGATTTAACCTATGCTTGGAGTATGTTGTAACTTTGTCCTATGCTATTGATGTCAATGTGCAAGTGTGCACAATAAGTAATATAATGATGAATATTCAAGATCGTCTCCATAGGAATTGATGTTATCAGACTTGCTACAACAAGCTCAACAGTGCAATTTTGCCTTGATTGAAAATAGAACGAACAATTCAACCAATAAACTAATTATTTAAAATAAAATGCAATAAATAAAAATGCAGGAAAGCAAACTCTCACGTCTCACACAAGGATAAAATCAATAGGAATAAAGTAGTTGAGTGATTGAACTTTCTTAATGGTTTTGACTATTTCTTGCAATTTTAGGTGCAGTTGCGATAACATCTACTGCAACATTGGGTAGAATTTTTATGTATCCTTAGCTATCGCTCGTTGAATGTCTTATATCCATATGCAACCTAATAGTGACTAATTGTTATGCTAACATAAGATATAACATTACACACTTAGATTTTATTTACCTTACAAGGTGAATCCCTATGTCTAGTTCATCATTAATTTTAGACTAAGCATGACCCTTTTGGAATCAAGTGAAACTCAACTCAGGAAACTCAATCGAAAACCAAGTATTGCTATGATATGTTCCACTAAGATAGGCCCTTTTGTGGCTCTTTCTTAGCTTGTCTTATTAAATGGGTGGTCATCCGAAATAACGAATAGAATAAACTTTACTAAAACAAAATGCTATAGCAAACATATAACTGTTAAGATCAAGCGCTTACCATTGAGCTAAAAGGTTAAGCTGATAGCCAAGGTGCAACTTTATTTCCTTATACAATGGAAGAGCAGAGTCACACACTAAGCGGTGGATAGACATGAGGGGCTGCACACATTTGTAATTGTGCCAATGGGTCGAGCAGTTAAGCCCTAGGTAACCTTACTGCCACCTCAATGGAATTATACAGAAGGATGTTACACCCACAAGTGCACAGAAGAATTGTTGGGGCCCCATAACCTCAACAATCCCCCCTACAAAATTGCTTTTGTGGCGACTTGAACCCGTGACCTCGCTTTGATACTAATTGTAAGGATCAAGCGCTTACCATTGGGCTAAAAGCTTTAGATGATGGCCAAGGTGCAACTTTATTTCCTTATACAATAGAAGCGCAGAGCCCCACACTAAGCGATGGATGGAGATGAGGGGCTACAAACATTTGTAATTGTGCCAACGAGCCGGGTAATTACGCTCTAGGTAACCTTACTGCCACCTCAATGGAATTACACAGAAGGATGTTACACCCACAAGCGCACAGAAGAATTGTTGGGGCCCATAACCTCAGCAGTAGCAACATATAAATTCAGTCAAGGAACCATTAAGATTGTCTATTACTCAATCACAATTAAATTAGTTCATGATCTGTGAAAGTAAAATAAACAAAAGAGTTTTAGCCATCAAATATATCCTGGTGATTAAAAAGTATACAAGAAAATAAAAGAAAAATAAGAAAGGCTAAGTTTCCCTATTGATCTCCACAAATTCTCCTTATTGTAGCCCTTAGTTTCGATCTTTTATTCTTTCTTTCTCTTGTTTCTTTTCAATTTTTGTTCTTGGTTGACAGCCTCTCTCTTCTCCTTTGCTTGTGTGCTTCTTTTATAGTTGAAAATTTGAGTAAACGGAAGTCTAGGGCACCCATCTTCCAAGTTAGGAAACTTCGGATCACAATCTGCTAAGTATTTCACACGAAATTTTTTCTGTCAATGCTTCAGGATTACCATAGCAACGGTTGCTACAGCAATGGCTACAACATCTGCACTGTTCTAGATTTGTTTCACTTCTTCTGCAGCCAAATTCTTTTGGTCTTTTTGCTAACCCATTGCAATAACATCATTTCCTTGTAATTCGAGCTTTCAATTACCTACAATTATGCATATGATTTAAACACATAATTTTTCGAAATCAAGCAAACTTTATTAAAATTAAACTCAAATGGATGTTCGTGCAAAACATAATTAAAATGCAATAAAAAATTATCAATTACTCTCTAAGTGATCTTGATTTAAGTCTAAAAGTGTTATGATAGCTCTCATTTCATAGAGTTATCAGAGTGTTTTTCTAAAAAAGTTATTTAAGCGTCCTTAATTGTATTCATGAATCAATTTTGGAATTTTATGAATTGAATTAGTTCTGAAATTTTTGAGTTCTTATCTAACTTTGTATTTTTTTAGTAGATTCCATTGAGTGGATGAGTTATATTAGCCTTGTATCCTTTGTTTAATGACTTTGGGTGGTGAAATTTTCTAGATCCTTTTTTTTTTTTAGTAATGAGCTTTTGCATCATTGGTGTGTGCCTTTGTGTTTCCTAAATTGTAATATCTGGTGTCAAGGAGATTAGTGTGAATTTGGACATTATCTAAGTGTAGATTGAACGTTGTTAAGGGAGGGTAGTGAAAATTTCCAAGAAAAAAAAAGAAAGAGGAAAAAACAACAATATACCTTTTATTGATCAAATAAAGATGATAAGTAAAAGCTAAAATAAATATATTTTATTGATAAACATCGGTTGTGGACTTGTGGGGGTTTCCTATTCTTTACACTATACAATGGTAACTAGAGCTAGTAAAATTTAATACGACCTAATTATTCAACACGATTAAGACACAAATAAATTGGTATAGTTGTCAAATTTGAAAAAAAATTTAAACGGATTGAGTTTGAGTTGATACTATTTTTTTTTTATCTGGTTAAGGCTAAAGTTCTTGATCCATTTAACAGATTAACAATATGATTATATTTTCTATTCTAAATTAATTTGTAAGTTATCTTCATCAAAACTTAAATATTAGACATGACTCACTCTTCTTCTTCTTCTCCTTTTTTTTTTTTTGTGAGAAGAATGAACATTGTATAGTATTTCATTTATAAAATTCTATATAGATTTAGTACTTCAATAGTTCAAATGTATAAAATATTGATAAACATATATGTTTTATAATTTACATATATATTTATAAAAGTAGAATTTCAACAGTATAAATGTATAATTTTGGTTAAAAGTGGCAAGAAAACTTGCTCGGCTCGGTTCGGACCACAGTGTTAATAAATAATTCGATTCTGGGTATTGAACTCTTCTTGGGCAAGAGTCTGAGCATAAACCAAAAAAAGGAACTCAGATCTATGCCTAGTAATTTTTTTTAATTTTTATTAAATAAATTTAAAAAATAAAATAAACCTAAAATAAAGAAATATAAATAATACGCTACCTGTTTACAAAACCAAAACTTTAGTAAAACACATTAGTCGCCACCCCCACCCACCTCTAACTCTCCAAGACAATGCCCAAGCAACCACAACCCATAATGCACTACACCAATGCACCTCCAGCTGTCCAGCACCGTACCTCTAGCACCATGCACTGGACCTTCACATCACAACCATGTTCGTGCAGCAACCACCTTCTCAGCATCCACACCTCCACATCACAGTCTGTCATTAGTTGTTAGATATTTTGGGATTTTCATATGTTACATTGGCAATTGGTATTGCAATTATAAACTTGTGATATGTTAGAATTTAGATGCCACGTTATTTAGATTTATTTGTCAATGTGATTTTTATGCTGCTTATTTAAATTTCTGACAAAGAGTGAATGAATGAATGAATGAATGAATGAATTCAGGTAGTAGATTGAAAGAATTTTTATTTATCATTTATCTAAAATTTAATTTATATTTATACATTTTTAATTAACTTATTTGAGTAGCTGAAGCCCGAATAAATAACCTGTAAACAAGGGGTACCAAGCTTGACCCTGCCTATGTATGAAAGAAGCAGACATAAACATGGGTTCGGGCATTTGTTAAAACAATTCGGGCCGGTCCTTAGCAGACCAAAACCTGACTCAGACTCAATGTTTTATCATCCATAATTTTGGTTGATAGGTACATTTTATAATAATAATAATAATAGGAGTAGTAGTAATTAGTAATAATTTTAATAATAATAATCATCATTATTATTAGTGTCGAAAATTATAATTATTATTTTCATCATCATCATCATTATTATTAACAATAATTATTTTGAATAATCATAATCATAATTATTATAATAAATGTGACAATAATTCACTAAGGTCGTTTTAGTAACTTATAACAATCTGTTCTGATTCTAATACAAAGTAAACACATTAATGACAATGCAGTTAATTTCAATTTAGATTCATACAGCTAAAGTAAATAATTTATTCTGATTCTCATTTCCCATCATGATTTTAACTTATTCTTATTTCAGTTTATTTTGATTTTAGCTCATTCCAATTATCGATTAATAAACGCACCATTAGTGCTATCTCATGTTTGGTGATTGAACAAGATTAGATTACAATAATTGTGTTTAGCATGACAGAAGATTGGACAAGGTTTTGTATAAATTTTGCCAATGCTGAAATGAAAAATAAATAAATATTGAGTTTCATTATAGAATTTATAAATAATATTTTCAAAATAATAAATTTATATATATAATTAAAATTATGTAAAATTACTTATACCTAATCACATATTTAAAGTTGAGATAATACTTGGAAAAATATATCTCAATTATTTATTGAATGTAAAAACAAATAAATTTGATAATATTTATTCTATTACTTAAATTTAAAATTCTAAAGAATGAAATTAATAGATTACGGAAGATTTAACTTTCAAAAAGAAATTAAGATTAACTAAATTTCAGAGCTTCTAAAGTAACCTTGTTATCTTGTGTTGTTAAGTTAAGATAAAGATTTAGTCTAAAAAATTTATCCGAGGGGCCCCATCAAGGCAAGAGACATCATTATCACATTATAATTTGGTGGGTCATGCTGTATTATTATTAGTTATTTATGTCAAACATTATATGAGAATTAATTTTAGTAGAATAAACCTATTCGACTACCTTTAACCACATTTAGGAAGCCTTAATTGTTTAGATTTTATATAGAAAGCAAGATACAATTCTTTTCTTATTGAAGTGGCAAAGATAAAAAAAAAATAGATTTCTTTTAAGAGAACGCAAGCATTACTTTTCAGAGTTTTTATGTTTAAGAAATCAATTTAATTTATGTGGTTAAAAGACTCTATTTTTAAATATCTAAAAAGAATTTATGTTTGATAATAAATAAATCAAGATTTAAATTAGAACATAATGATTATAGAAAAGACAGAGAGAAAATAACTTTTTTAGAATTTTAAAATTATTATATTTTAATTGGGGTTCATTATGTAAAACTATTGAAACTTATAGTTTATATTATTTGCAAAAAAAAACAATAGGGACTTCCGAAGAAAATGTAAAAAAAAAATTTTGAATTTTAAAATTATTATATCTTAATTGGGCTCATTATGTAAAACTTTTCAAACTTATAGTTTTTATTATTTACATAAAATGATAAGGACTATTAAAAAAATGCTAAAATGGGAATTTGGTACAATGGATACAAGATAGTCTTCTCCTTAATTTATATTTGCTTTGATTTCCTTATTCTCTTCATGGCTCATATATGACGCAATCCAATCATGTCTTGGCATATAACTAAAATTTACTGCATCGACTAATTCCTTGACTTCAAAGTTTAACATTCCTCTCTTGGTGGGGGGCTGTTTTACGCCAATAATTTTGTCATCATAGCATATCACCCAAGCTATAGTGAGTTTCTGCAAATGATTTCTCAATATGAATCCATCAAACCAGAATAGAGACCACCCCCCACCCCCCCCACCTAGGATAAGCTAGAGATATATAGTAAGTACATCACAGCTGGTATATTAAGGCAGGCATAAAAACAAAAGATCCTCTCCATTTTAATTTGAGCCTTGCGTGTCCAAAAAACAAGTCACTCAACAAATTTTGCCAATAATATTATAAGTTAAAAAAAAATTGCGGTATAAAATAGATAAAGTTGAACAATTAAACAATGGAATTATTGTGTGGCACTGACGAATTTTAAACAATAATGATCTTGCAATGAAAATGTGTGTGTGGATCCCAATTAATGGAAAGTTCTCTTTTTTAAAAGATCCTGGCTTTCATCCATTTGTAGGTCTCCTGGATCCTTTCAACAACTATGTTGTATTGAAAGGATATCTAAAAAACAAAATTGCAAACAAACTGTTTGCGTTTTATATATATATTTTATATAACTTTATGAAATGGACCTTGCTTTATAAATTGTACCTTAGGAATTGCCTTATAAAATAGGTGTTATTGGTTTTGTGATAGTAAGAATAATAATAAAAATAATTGTGTCTACGAAACACTTTTTTTTTTTTTTTGCAAAATGAAAATAAAAATTGAAAAACAATGCTAAAGACTCTAAATTGTGTGTGTAGGACTGTGGATATTAGAATTTAATCAGTTAATAAATTGGTTTTAAAGAAAAGTTGAGATTTGCTTTTAGATTTTGTTTTCACATGGAAGGGTTTATTATGATTTGATTTGCCTCTTTAGTTATATAGTGTAAGGGCTTTGATTTTGCCATGTGGCTTATATCACATAAGGGGTGTAGATACCTAATGATGCTAGCATAAGTTCTTGGACCATTTACGAACAAATACGTGTGGTGCTATTTATGCTAAGCAGGCAGCTGCTTGTAAATATGCAGCAGTAGCCATAACAGCACCAGCACTACGAACAGCACCAATGAAACCAGCAAATAGAGCATATCCAAAAATTTTAACAAAAATGAAGTGTGCAAACTATTGCAATTCAATAGTTCAAGCAAAAAAAATTAAAATGCCACATCTTTGCAATGTACTTGAAATTCAATAAGGCTAAACATAGAATTAATCTTTTGTCACACAACAGTCTACAAAACATTGTTGTTGAGTTTAACAATATTCAAAAGTCAGGCTAAAACAAAAAACTAAGAAAATCAACAGTAAACATCACCAAGCTTAAATAAACCCTGCTACTCCAATGGCTCTGCTGGTGGATGTGGGGAAGGAAACCCTAGAGCCTCGAAGAGCTGCCGTTTAATATCAAGGATGGCTTACTGGCCAGTGAGAAGTTGTTGCTGCTGGTCAGAAATGCGTCGCTGATCTTTAAGAAGTCGTTACTGCTTGTCCAGTGTATGCTCCTGAAATTGGGCTTGTTGTTCGGACAACGTGCAAACCTCTCCCAATAGCAGCTAAATCGAATCATCATTGGTTGCAGGAGCATGTTTCGCTGGAGCGGCATAAGGAGCTTGAGGTTGTTGGCAGGTACGGAAATCCAGCAGTTGACCCACAGGTACAACGTCGTTGAGCATCCGTCGATCGGAAGGAGCAAAGAGGGTATACTTGTTCTTAATCGAACTATCTTTAACCCATTCTCTATTTTCCCAAGCAAACTCTAAATTGAGAATAACATCATCCCCATTTTCTTTGAGGTGTCAAATGTGGACTCATCAATTGGAACTCTAAAATACTTAAGATTCGAGTAATAAATCCACCGAAGGGAAAAGAACGATTATTGATGGCATACTCAAAATTTACTTTGGCACCCCATAAAATACATTTTAATAAGGTCACATATAGACACGTGACCTGATGAGCATGCCCCCCTAGAACTGACCATATGTTGAAGTATGCTATAAAGATTCGAACTTGCAAACACAAATATTGGGCAGGAAATTGAATATTGCATACATCATCAAATAAATCTGAGTGTCTACAGATGTTCTTAAAAGTGTCAACATGGGTATATCTCGCGAATTTTAGTTCCTTCCTAGATGAGTATAATTCCAACCCTTCATCTTTTATTCATAGGATTGTAATTAGGTTAAAGACATCAGATTCAATTGGAATGCAAGCCACACCTCATTATTTTTTTTTTAGTAAAATATCTATGTTCGAGTAAAAGACCTTTACAAGATTGTAGTAAACATTCTCTTCAACATTCAAGGCATTAGGCCATCCCCACACCATCTAGCAATTCCCTACGCTTTTTATTACAAGTAGAAAGTCTATCCATACAATCCATAATGACAAAGTAAGAGGGTAATACTGTGCGAGGCATAAATATGTCGTAGAAAGGGTTTGCCATTGGGGTAGTTGGAAAGTGCATTGAATTGAAGTCAAGGATGTCATCAAAGTTATCTGCAGGGCTTTGCCATTTCTTCTTACCCACATGCTTCCCCTACTTCCCTCGTGAAGTTTCACCACCAGCCATGGAAAACCAAAATCTAATTCTCAATAAATTTTGTGAATTGGATCAAGGTAAACCGATTAGATAGTATAAAAATGGGTTATAAATCAATGTGGATGAGTAATTTCAGCAATAAAGGGTGACTGACGAGTCAATTTAGAGAAATAAAATACAGCCGAACCTAGGGTTTTCATTTGGGATCTTTGGTTATAGGTGATTAAATCGTGATTCTACTGTGTACACTAAAAATTAAGTCCCCAGTCAATTAATAGCAAAATTATTAATGTTTATATAGTAAACGAATGATGAACATTCATGATTATTAATCCATCTCCATCAACACATCTGTAAATGACGATCATATAACATTAATAAACCATCACCATAAACACTTAATACATAATTTCTAAATCCACAACAATTAACCGCCACCAATCAAATCAAGCATCAACTGCCAAAAATGATGAAGCAAACGACATACATAATTTATGCTCATTCTCATTTACCAACGATAATTAAGTAAAACAACCCGAACATGAAGTTGATGATGCAACCGAATGTATTTCACACAATCAAATGCATTGCCTCTAAATATATGAAACATATGAACTTAGATGTCCAAAAAAGACCCAAGTCAACAATGGATGCTTTGTTCAAGTAGATAACAAATCTTATTTAAGTAGCATGGGGTGGCCGAGACATTTTTGTTCTTCTTTAAACACCTACTGATTAATCAGTATACACAGACGCACAAACAAATTGCTGCAACGCTACACGACAACCACCATTGCAACAATTTTCGTCCTAAATAAAGATTTACATTTACTAAAAAAAAATAGGGCCTTTTTTGGTTTTTTCTATCGCCCTTAAACTTTTGCTTTCTTTTTTAGTTTAAGCGGCATTCACGAATATGTTCCTGTAAACTCATTCAAATTCAATTAAGAATGTCTTCCTATATTTCATTCATCACTGCAATCGCAAACTTAAGAGACCTTAACATCATTACTATAAATATTCACAAATGGTGACATTTGTATTTCACCAAATTAAGTCTGCTTTCTATAAATTCCACAAATAAAAAAACATAACAGTTTTAATATCTCACTGCAGTTACAGTGGCAGCACTTGCACAATAAGAGAAATGAAACAAATCATTAGTCACAACACACTAATTGGATGGCCATAATCATAAACGAAACCAAATTCTCTATTTGTTTCAATTTCAATACTTTTATGTTCTTAGTAATATTTCACAATGGATCTTTTCCATTTGCCCTAAGCCTTTACTTCGTCTTTTAATTACAGTGGCATCCACAAGTTTAATTAACTTCCAATCGTATCGATAAAAAGAGATCATTATTCATGAAAAATACATTCCCATGTCTCATTTATCATTGGTATTGCAAACATAACAAACCTTAGTAGTCGTTACCTTTTATAGACTACAGAGATGACTCAAAGGGCTGAGGATAGACTGAGAAGGGTTGTGCTTGTGCTGCTGTTGATTGTTGCGGCCAACGGAGATCACCACACCGTTGATTGTTGCTTAGAAACTCCTTCAGCTGCTGCGTTAACTGTGCTGCTAGGTCACGCCGTCGTTGATGGCCCTAGTGAGGCGTGTGGTGAGGGAGTAGGCGAGGGCCATTTCTGAGGTGAGGGAGTAAGTGAAAAGGGAGCCATAAGCTGAGAGAGTGAGTGAAGAGTGAGACGTGAGATGAGGGTGAGTGAAAGGGAAAGGAAGAGAAGAATGGGTTTCCCGCATGAGGTGAGAGCTTTTTTCTTTTATTTTCTTTTTCCACAAATATACATGGCTGGGTTAGAACGTGTGCTTGTTACCGTTTCTATAGGTCTCAAGTTTTATGGATTTTTTTAATTATTTATTAATTAAATTCATCTCAACCGTTGGATTCATTATATTGAATCTAGCGGTCATTTTTTATGCATGTATGTGATACATACATGTATTATAGCAAAGTCCCAGCTTGAGAGGAATGTTTCAGAATACCAAGTCTCGATTCTAGTAGCATAAGAGCCTCCACAAGTAGGATAGTTCAAACTTAATACTAATGCTACTGTTGATACCCACTACGGGATGGTTGGCTATATAGTTGTAGTCTTATAGTGTGTAATTGCGCAAGGTTAGTTATGGTAGCAGGGATCGACGTAGGTGTTTACTCTGATGAAATTGATATTACTGAGGTAGATGCTTTATGTTTTGATTTTTAACTCGCAAATAAAGTTGGATTATTTTTATTATTTATTATTAGTTATACGACATCATAGTTAGTATTGGTAGCAATACTTGTGGGGCTCCGAACTTGTAGGGCCCCGATTAATTCGAGGTAGGTATGGGGCCCCGAAACAAGCTCAAAATAGATTCGGGTCTATTTCGGGTATGGGTTTAAGACCCAAATAATTTCTGGGTTTGGGTTTGGGATTTTGTCGGGTCCCTTAACCCGACCCAAAAATAGTATATGTGGAGAGGCTAAAGGTGCGTGTGAATCAATGACATATTTTAAATTTGTGTTCATTTTGCATTTATTAAATAAAGTTTTGGGGGTGAGTGATTTACTTTGTCAAGCATTACAAGTTAAATCTCAAGATATTCTAAATGTTGTGCACTTAGTCTCAACTATTAAAAAACTTCTTCAAAGGCTGCGAGACAATGGTTGGGAAACTTTTATTGAGAACGTAGTTCTATGTTGTGAAAAGAATGAGATAGATATGCCTGATATGAAAGCTCGCCATATGAAAGGCAGAGGACATTCTTGTCAGCAGAATGATTATATTACAGTTGAGCATTATTATCATTATGATATATTTAATGTTGTGATAGATTTTCAATTGATGGAGTTGAATAATAGATTCACTGAACAGACTTTGGAACTTCTCACTCTTAGTTCAGCTTTAAATCCTATTGATGCATTTAAATAATTTAAAATTGAAGATATTTGCAGCCTTGCTGAAAGATTTTATCCTAAAGATTTCACTAAGATTGAGTTACAGGCTTTGAGAAGACAATTAGAGTGATTTGAGATAGATATACACTCTCTTCAAGAGTTTCAGAATATTACTTCCCTTTCTGAATTGTGTCGAAGATTGGTTGAGACTAGAAATCACATATTTATTTCTTGTTGGATAGATTAAATCGTTTAGCGTTAACCCTTCCTGTTTGAACAACAACAACAGAGAGAGCATTTTCTGCCACGAAATTGATTAAGACAACACATCGAAACAAGGAGAATGAGTTTCTTTCAGATTGCATGGTTATTTACATCGAAAGAGAAATTACAGACAATATCGACTCAGATGCGATAGTAGATGAATTTTCTTTTTTAAAGAACCGCAGGGCACAACTTCGTCAATAGTTTTTTTCTTATTTACATTGTATTTTTATTATTTTATAGTTAAATTTTTGCTTATGTAGTGTGCTTAATTTCATTTGTATAAAACAAATTTTTTGAGAAGTAAATTTCATTTTTTTTAAAAATCTAGCCCACCCAAACAAATGATGCTAGCTTCGCCACTGCATGCTTTGTTTTATTGTGTTAGATTTATGCATATGCCAATTCACAATTGATCCATGTATTTTTTTGAAATGATCTAAAATATTTTAAGTTAGTTACGAGCTTGTTTTTTTTCTTACATGATGTTTTCTCCTATCTATCTATCTATCTATCCAACGCTCTTAAAGCCTTTGCGCGCTAAACTAGTAAAGTGCAACAAATATAATATTGATTTATTGCCGTAAAAGAACCCTTGTTATATAACTGGTTGTCTATTAAATTGTGTTACTGTAAAATCTGGTAAAATATAAATTTATTTAAATAACTTATCTCATGTGAAGTCTTGCCAAGTCAATATACTAATTATCATGAATGTAATCAAGCGCTTTTTCTTTTATTGTTGTTTCATGATTTTTTTAAAATTATATATTTTATTTCTATTTCATTATTCAATTCTTATAAATATTCTGCATTTTTCTAATTAAACCGCATTAATTTTCTCAATTAATTAACAATCCTCTTTTTAAAAAAAAATATTGTTCACTGGCAACTAACTCATTGAATGACATTGAACTATAAAATAAAAAAAGTAAATAAAAGACCAATGGGAATATAAGGTTAATTAATTGAAGAAAATTTAACACTCATTAAGTCCTGTAAAATTTAATTACGGAAGACAAAAAATCTAATTTGCCCAAACATTTTAGCTAAGCCCATGGTCAGAATAATAACCATGATTTCTCAAATGAATCCAAAGTAACCTAGATCTTGACCGTCATTCATCTGTAGTCAACCACACATCCATGAACAAATAATTAATTAGATTCTTACTTCATATTCACAAATGTCAATACAACAAAATATATTTATAGCTATGTCAAAGACCATGTACTTGTAGAGGAGGAGCTTTCATCAAAACTATCTGTGATTGCATCATCCAATAAAAAAGACCTATGTGAAGTAAAAATAGAGAAAAAAAAATTAGTATAAAAAATGTTGTATAATAATTATATGTTAAGTTAAACATGCTTACCGATTTTTAAGCATTGGACCATTTCTTTTATCATGTGATTTTCCAATTTTTCCACATCCATGACAACGCCTGTTTTATTCCTTCACCTTAGCTCGTGCCTTCTCTTTTCTTTTTTCCAGCCTTTTTCCACACCCTTTTGCCCTAACTTCGAGTGGATCATTCAATACATGTTGGTCAGTACACTTGTTTTTCTCCATAACTTTTGGATCATCACTTACAACTGACTTAATCTTCCGAAGTGAATTTTCGAAATCATCCATCAGTATCTTACTTGCCTCCTCACTAATGACAACCTTATCAATAACATTTGAAGCAAGTTAAAATAATGCAGTACGTCACATGAGAATTGAATTTTGGAAACAATCTTTTATTTCTAAACCACCATCACCAATGACTTTATCACATCTTGCAGAGTTTGTCCATCTCTTCAGTATGTATTGATCTGGCAAATATGTAAATTGCTTTCTATGAAAATAAGCTAAAATATGTTTACATGGAATTCTTTTACTCTCAAACTTCTTACAAATACATGAAGCAAAATCCAAAGTTTTGTCAAACAAAACTTCGTGCACATTATCATCTTCATTCTGGTTCACAACTTTGTACACACAATGATGAGCATCTTCTTTTACAAGTTCGATTTTATGTTGCAAACTATCCCACAATTCATCTTGAAATTTATAAAAAATTTCACGTGTGTAAATATTAACCATTTGCTTCTCCATCTTCAAAGGCAATTTCAAAATAGGTTTTTCATTAATGTCTGCATGATTAGCATTTAACTCTTCATGTTTTTGGTGATTAAGCGCTCTATTAAATCGTATCATAAAATCCAATAATGAATTTTTTTTAGACACGTACCTCTTGAAGAAAGAATGACAGCTCTCTGCTCGTTGACTGCTGGACATTCCAGCAGAAAAGACATGATTCACATATGCAGGCACCCATTTTGAACGAAATTCAAAAACTGATTTTAGCCATGCATTATCTTGTAGCTTTGCCTTTTTCTATAATCTCCATCCAATTTCTATCAAAATTATCCCTACTCAATGACTTCCAAATGCATTTTTGAAAATCAGGATAACAATCCTTATGCTTGATTGCATGAATCTTATCAGAAAATTTATTCAGTATGTGCCAAATACAATACCTATGAAATGTATTTGGAAGAGTTTCATAAATGGCTTTCGTTATAGCTGGATTTTGATCAATAATAATCATTTTTGGTAGATCACCAGGCATAGCTTTTTAAATTGCTCAAACAACCAAACAAAAGACTCAGTAGTTTCATCGCTTAAGAATGAACAAGCAAAGACAGTTGTCTGGTCATGGTTATTAACCCCGATAAATGGTGCAAAAATCATACCATATTTATTGGTATTATAAGTAGTATCAAAAACCACCACGTCACCAAAAGAATTATAATCCCTTCTAGATGTTGCATCAGCCCAAAAACAGTGGGTAATTCAATTTTCATTATCGGACTCAATTGTAAAAGTAAATGCTGAAATTTTCTCTTTTTCCAACTGAAAATGCTCTAACAACATATTTGCATCATGTCCTTTCACCTTATTCTTGGATTTCGTTTCCTCGTTATATAAATCTTTCCCAAGACATCCAATATTTTGTATGCCTCCAGCTTGCAACTCAAGGACACTAATTTGTTGATGTATTGGTATATTAGCTGCTGCTAATTGATGAGTCAATGATCTTTTTGCTTCTGACACATTACGATGAGATCTTAAAAGGTGTACTCTTCGGGGTGTTGTTAATGGGTGGTTATGATCCTCTTCAAATACGCTGACTACATAAGTTCTCGATTTAGACTTAACCACTACTAGTTTTGCCTTACAACCCTCTCTCACCGCGTCGTCGTTTTTTTTTCAACTACTTCTTTAGTGGTTGCCCTTTCTTTAGAGCATACATACTCCTTCCTTACAATTTCGCCTGTGTGACTTTTCCTACTAGAATTGATTCTCACACTAAAACTAGCATTTTTTGCATATTCATTATAAAATTCATGAACGTCATCTAGTAAGACACATTCTTGTCCCAACCTGGGCATATGATCATGTGGTATGACTACGGGTTTGTAAACTTTGTCTCTCTGCTCTTGCATGGCTTCTTCATAACTTTCCCCAGTGTCTACTCCAATATCATTCATTCTCTTCATAAATCAAACAAGAAAAAAATTCATTATAACATCACGATCTATAATAATTAATATGAAAATGGATTTTAGCTACATGGAAATTAGAAAGATGCAGACAAGAATAGAACAATGCAAATAATAAAATAAAGAGTGTCTGATTACATTCATGACTTATTAGTAAAATAATAAACACATATATATTTTGAAAAGAATTTAGCATACCTGTTATTAATTGTGAGAACACGCCAACAGTAGCGATCAAAATTAAAAATTAAAGTCGATGATAATTAGTGTTTTGGCTTGGCAACTAGTTAATAGGTAGACAACTAGTTATATAACTAGGGTTCTTTTACAGCAATAAATCAATATTATATTTGTTGCACTTTACTAGTTTAGCGCACAAAGGCTTTAAGAGCGTTGGATTGACTCAATTTGATCCAACCGCTTATATTCAACATGCGGAGGATAGCTAATATCCGGACATTCGGATAATAGAAATATTGTATATATATATATACAATTGATTTGTCTTGCAAATTTAATCAATTATTATAAGAAGTGATGTTGAAATAATTCTTTATATTATAATTATTTTGATTTGTCTTGCAAATTTAATCAATTGTAATTATGTTGAAAGTTATGGAGATTGTTAAAATTTAATTATTTGTAAATTTATTTCTAAATCTGTAAGTTGTTCGACTTATTAACTTTTTTTTTAAAAAATGATTGGAATATTCAAAAATTATTATTTTTTAAAAAAATAGGGATCGGGCTCCTATTTTAATCCCCACGAGAAAATTTTCAGAGACATATTCGAACTGTCCCCAATTATAATTTTTTCAAGTATAGGACTGGTTTGGAGATAACCTCCAAATTGGATTTAGGTTCGGGTATCATGATCCCAATGTTTAATCTATTCAAGGCAAGATTTTACGATTCAACATGTGTCGAGGAATCACAAGCAAGCAGCGAATGGCTCGTTTACTTTATGTTATAGTAAATTTATATTATAGATGGAAGAATCATGTATTTTGTTCTCTTATACATGTACACCTGCACTTAATGAGAAGTATTAGATTTCAAAAATATAAAATTAAAAATTAAAAAAATACAACGGCAAAAAGGGGGTTTTTAATTAAATACCCTTTAATAGTTTCAAAATTATTTAGATACCCCCTCCCTTTTTGGTTTTCATGGATACCCTAACAAATGTGAGTAAAGTTTTAAATGCCCTTAATGAATGCATCAAATTCACTCAACTTCATTGTCTTCACCCAAATCTCTTATTGTGGCCGAAATTCTCTCAAAATCTCCCAGAATCTCTCAAAATATCTCATAACTTCTTACACAAATACAATTATATATTCATTTCTTTAACACCCACTCTTTATTTAACTGAAATAAGGTGCATTGCTCATTAAACAACCCAATAAGGTATGTTAATGTTGTTGGGTTTTAAGTTTTTTAATTTTTAGGAAAATTTAGAAATTTTACTCACATTATAATGTTTTATTTTCACTATTTTTTCTTATATGTAGAAATATATGACAATGTAGGTTGTTTAATAATTTTTTTCAGCAATATAATTTATTTATGGCAAAAATATTTCGCGTCGTGCATTCATTTTAATACTGTGTACGTCATATAATTAGTCATGTAGGTCGTGTAAGTAATATAGCCGTGTAAGTAAGTAATATAGTCATGTGTAAGTCATGTAAGTAGTAGTGTGTGTAGTATATGAAATTTGATATTATTGTATCATTAGATATGGTTTTGGTACGTGTGCCTATTCTCTTCAATGGTGAATGAATTGAGCAAAATGATGAGTATAAGTTCAAAGGTTCCAAGGCTAAAGGGATAATGATACAACGATTAACAACATATGCCGAATTGGTGGAGAATATAGCTCAAGTTATTGATATAAATACTTCGGAATTCGAAATCACAATGAAGTTCAAGCTTAAGACATTTGATCGTATGCCACCAGTTATAATTCAAACCAATGATGATGTGGAATTTATTTAGATTCCAATTTAATTTCACTTCTTTTTTTCAATAATTTTCATTGACATTTTCTGCATAGCAGCAAATATAAATTCTTAACACAAATTAAGTCTTTAAAGAACTAAATTAATCTAATGATTAATGGAAAAAGTCGTGTAATTTTAAGGTAATGTAATTTATGGAGGTCGTGTAATCGCGTAATATATAAAGTCATGTAATACATAAAGTCGTGTAGTACACGAAGGTCGTGTAATATACAACTGAAAGTCATGAAAGACTCGTAATGCATGATTCAAGATCGCGTAACAATACACAAAGTCATGTCATATACGACTGAGGGTCATGTATTACACGAGTATATTACACGACCTTGAATCATATGTTACATGACCTTACACGACCAAATCATGTGCTCATAAATTGTAGCAAAAAGACTAAATTTGTAATCCAACAGTTTGAGAAATGATTAGATTAATTAGTATAAATAAACAAAGTTATCAATGCACAAATTTTTTAATATTTGGATAGGATACACTAATGAACATCGCAATTAAACATATTACAAGCATTTAAAAAGTTTTTTTTTTTATCTTTAAAGTGTTTTCTTCCTCTACTCAAGCATACAAGCATACATGAGGGATGCCTGCATATAATTAATCCATGAAATCAATTAAGAAAAAAAAATATCAACTATAGAAAATTAATGTAATGTTATACACATAAGAACACCATTTACAGTGATCAAAGTGTTTCCACTCATAATTAGACATACCATGACTTACCATGGCTTATAATTAGAAATTAAGGATCTCTCTAAGTAATGACATTCCACAAGGTAAATGCATCTGCACCATTCCAATTTATTGTGAGCCTAATTAAACTAAATGTAATGTATATATTCTATTAACAAGAAACAAAAAATTAAATTACAGAACACACCTGGAGAGATGATGAACTTTTTACTCCTCAATCTGGAATTAAAGGTCGTGTAATTGTGTAATACATGAAGGTCGTGTAATCGTGCAATACATGAAGGTCGTGTAATATACAACATTGAATCTTACATAACCTTACACGACCAAATCGTGTGTTACATGACAAAATTATAATCGGCACAATCCATTAATTTTTCACAATTTGCATGCATAAAAACAACTAGAAATTTATTTTCGAACATGTTATGAGCGACCCGCAACTAATTAATTTATTTTTTAATATAAAACCCTAATGTTTTGTTTTTTTTCCTGAATATCAACAAGAAAACTAATTACAAGGAATTACTTGCCTCAACTAGTTACATTTTGACCATTTTGCAGTAAAGGATCAGCTCTCGCCGGCGATTATGTAGCGACGAGCTAGGCTTCTCTTTCTCAGTTGTGGCAGCTTTCCCTTCTCAGACTTAGTTTGCTCGTGTTGAAGTTCGATTTAGCATGTATGGAGAATGAATGTTTGTTTGAGTAGAGGTGATGTTGGTGAGCGAATTGCAGAGGTGATGCTGGTTGATATTCGATTTAGCATGTATGAGAATGGAGAATGAGTGTTTGTTTGTTTGAGTAAATGTAATGGGGGGAATTGCAGCATATATGAGTGTTTGTTTGCTTGAGTAGAGGGGGGAGGAGGTGCTATCCGTTGAGTTGAAATGTTTTAAAATGAGGATAGTTTAATAATTTTTTATTAATTTTTAAAGAATATTGATGAAAATTTTGGTAAAATCAGATTTTAGTGTATTGAGATAATTTGTGAAGTATGAAAGTGTACCTGCTGCAATTAACTCGGCAAAAAGGACCTCCACTCCTTAACATCATTTTTCGCTTTTGTGGACTGCACACACAATGTTAATATAAAATCACAGTCCTTTCAAAATCCGCTCTAATGTTAATAATCTCTGTTCAAACTCCAAACACATTCAAAAAATAAAATAAAAAATTTTGAAAAAAATGCCTCAACTGGCAGAAACCTATGCTTGCGTGCCGTCGACGGAGCGAGGCCGAGGAATTTTAATCTCCGGCCATCCAAAATCGAATTCAATTTTGTACACCAATGGCAGATCCGTAATTATACTCGATCTTAGCAATCCGTTGCAGGTCTCGATCTACGGCGAGCACGCCTACCCTGCCACGGTGGCGCGGTTCTCGCCCAACGGAGAGTGGATCGCCTCTGCTGACGTGTCAGGGACTGTGCGGATCTGGGGGGCCCACAATGATCACGTTTTGAAGAAGGAGTTCAGGGTTTTGTCGGGTCGGATCGACGATCTCCAATGGTCTCCCGACGGCTTGAGGATCGTTGCATGTGGCGATGGCAAGGGGAAGTCACTTGTGCGCGCCTTCATGTCAGTTTTATTATCCACTCTTCACTTCACTTACATTACTTGATTTTTGATTCATTTTATTTTAATTTTTATTTTTAAGCAATCTTTAGAAAAGAGAATTAAGAGTTATGGTCATAGGTGTTTGAACAAAGAAATAAAGAATTTGAATTATTACTTTGTTTGGATTTGCTCACTATGATTAGATCAGATTCAAGTTTGTGTGTTATACTTCAGACATTTCAAGTTAGGTTTTCAACTTGTGAATTTCAACGTTAGTGTTAGATATTCCTTACTAAGTAGATACCTTTTTTCACTAGACGTGCTTGAATTATGGAGTTATTCAAATGGGTGTATTACACACATTGCTGTTGCTAGAGTTAGTGATGTCGACAACTTAGTTGTGGAATGTTAGAAAAAGTTGGACTGTTTAGTATTAAGGAAAATACGGAAGTCTTGTTTTCTGGTATAGTTGTCATATTAGAAATGTTTATTAAAGGAATTTGTATTTTGGAGTCTTTGTTATTTAATTAGGTGAATTTTCATACTCCAATAAGTCGTTGTATTAAATACATTATCGTTTCAGATTAGAGAAGATTGATTAAAAGAATGTTTTCTTTTAATTTTTATTAATGTAAAAGATAAAAATACATTTTTTTTATTGAGTTTTCTTTGCCATCTGTTTTGAGTTGGTGACTGGTCGTCTATTCGGTATTTTTGCATTTATAGGCATAATTAATTTATTAATTATGTTCACATAATTATTTGTTTTCATTTGTCTACAATGAACAAACAAACTACAAATTTCCAACGTTCCTAGGTTGTATCAATAGCATTCAATCATCAACTGAAGGCAGTTTTTGATAACATAAGATAAGTCTATGGATGGTGTTATACACATAGAAAGCTTTGGTGGCCTCTAATTCAAAAGGCTTTTGCATGGAAGGAATTTGTTGCTTGCCGTTTTTATATGTCTTTAGAGGTGAGGGACAATTAGTAACATTTTTAAATATTCATTTCAATCATACTTGTAAGAACTTCTCAAATATATGTATATTTTGAATTTTATAAATGGCTGAAGTCTGCATTATCAGTGTATTTTTGTGTCTCATGATCTGTCTAGTACAATGCAATTCTTGCTTCCCATCAGATAGATGATGAATGTAATCTTGAACAGGTGGGATTCAGGTACTAATGTCGGGGAATTTGATGGTCATTCAAGACGTGTCCTAAGTTGTGCCTTTAAGCCGTCAAGGCCATTTCGCATTGCAACATGTGGAGAAGACTTTTTGGTCAATTTTTATGAAGGGCCACCATTTAAGTTCAAGCTATCTCACAGGTTTGTCTTTAACATATTTATTTAAGGGTAAAAGTTTTTTGTAATGTGTTCCACATCTCCTTTTTAATTATCATTCTATTTGACCGTTTGAACCACTAGATAATATGATTAGGTTGTCAAATACTTGCAATTTGGCAGAGTTGCATGTTCAAGTTTCTTCAACTCTTTCCTTCTCTTTAGCTCAAGTGAAAACAACAACCTGTCCATCTTAGTCATTCAAGAACTGCAGAGTATATGATAGGTAGCAGTCAATAGTTTAAAATATTCAAATGTTGTTTTTGATATTTGGTTCGTTCTTACCTTTTTCATGAATTTTATCTATGCTTTATTGATTAATGGAGAGGGAGGCTGTTGAACAGAATAAGAAGTCGAATCCACCCCTGAACTTGAAGGAATGAGATGCTGCTGCAGAGAAACATCATAATTTTGAGTTCCTTAAACTTTGGGAAACCGTCTACAAGATTTTCAAATTTTTAGACCGATAAGAAAAAAAAAATTAAAAATTAAAGAACTAAAGCAATGCAAGCTAGTGCAGCTATAATGACTATTAGATTATCCTTCTTCCTGGATGTTACTGCAATATTTTCTGAAGCTTTGCTTTATTGATTTGCAGGGGTCATTCAAATTTTGTCAATTGTGTTAGATTTTCTCCAGATGGTAGCAAATTCATTAGTGTAAGCTCTGACAAAAAGGGTATAATATATGATGGAAAGACTGCAGATAAGATTGGAGAGCTTTCCCCTGAAGATGGTCATAAAGGCAGTGTCTACGCTGTTAGCTGGAGTCCTGATGGTAAACAGGTCAGCATCTTTATATTAACATATGCCTTGTGCAAAAAACCTATTTTGGATGACATTTTGACCTTTTAAAATTTTAAAATCACAATCCCTAAAAATAAGAGGAAAAAATCATGTTTTTAACAGGATGCTGCTTGTTAAAATTTTGTATTTTCCAAGGAAGGGTGCCATAAATTATAAAGAAAATAGTTTCCATGATACAGAAGACAAATGTTGTCTGGTGGAAATTTACGGCTAAAGCATTTCAGCATGTTGTGTTAATTCCATTGGAAAAGAACTTCAACTAGACGAGGATGTAAAAATCTATCTTTAACCTATGTTTGTTATTTGACTAGTGGATGTAGCCTAAATGCTGAGCTACATTAAAAATCTTAAGTATTTGTGGTTCGGTTGTTTATCCTGTTTGATTTACTGATAGAAATCTTGAACAAGGGCATTGCTGCAACAAAAAATAATGGAAAAATGCTTCTTTTTTTTTCTCTCTTTCCCCTTTGATCTATTATGTTGTATCTATTCATCTAAGTTGTCATCATTTACGTTCTTCATTTTAAATAGTGAGGATACTTCTTATTTCTAAACTACCAAAGACTTTCATTATCCTTTCCCATAATCATGAATTTTTTTTTTTTAATTTTAGGAAAATTCTATGATGCTGGGTTAAAAATCCCAATATCAATAGTGGGATTAGTATGGACCTTTGGGTTTGAAAGCAACAATTTCCACCTTTGATTTATATGAATAGTTACCATTTACCCAAGTATCTGATTATTCTTTAATTTCATTTAAGTTTTTTTAATATAATTAATTAAGTTAAATTTTTAAAAAATTAATTTAAGTCAAATCTTATAACTTATGATTGCAAATATTTTTCTCATCGAATAAACAAAAGAATAAATGTAAACCACTGTACAAATTAATTATATATACATCTTAACTATATTTTTTTCATTAGAGAGTATATAATAAAATTAAATCACTGTAGAATTAGTATGTCATAAGACTCTAAATAAAATGCATGTCATGCACATAAGTTCTACATTTTTATTTTGTAGTTTACAACTAGTTTTGAAAATGTAAAATATTATCGAACATCATAATGTCACTCTAAATTTTATAACCTTTAATTGTTGTGTTTGAATTCTATTCTAAATCTTATTTTCTCTCTTTTTATCCTATTTAACAGACATGATATCTTGTTGATAATAAAATTTTACTGGTAAAGTAGTGTTATATAAACTGTAAATTCTAATATTATATTTATTATATTATTTAGTTATTGTTGACCATTGGATTTCATCCAATGGTCTACATTAACCCGTATTTCTAATACAGCATTATAGAAGGACCCTTTATTTTGATTTGAAAATCACTCCCCTTGTAGTAAACATATTGAAGAAAAGGTGCAATCTTGAGCCTCTCACAAAGAAAATATGGATCTGGATTTACCTGATTCATCTTTACTTAACTAGTTTCTGATTTGATTATTTTTCCCGTATGTACTGTTGCAGCAAGCTAAAAATTTAAAGTTATAAACCTTTGAAATAATTGTGACCATAGTAGCATGGACATAGATACGATAGTTAGAGAATGAGCTATGAACATCAGCAATTATAGGTAGAGTGTAACTATCTACCTCATAGTTCGTCGATCAAAATCCAAATGTTCTTATTCCCTAATTGTTATTGATATTTGGGATGGTTTTCCTTCTACTTCAAGGATTAGGATTACTAAAAAGGATCAAAGGTGATAAATAAATACGTACTTGGACCCCAAGAATACTCATTTATGTCCCTTAGGAACTCCTAAAGCTTATACTAAAATTAGATTATGTGATACTATTGAAGTGCTCCCAGCTGAGGTTTGCTGCATTGGTCTTTTCATATTGCCCTAAACAATACCCAACTCTTACTTGCTGTCTATTATAGCTCTTAATTAAATCTAATTACAAGGTACATCAGTTTAAACAAACAATAAAGAAAAATACCCGGGAACCCAAGCTAACAATGTGTGAACTTTAAATAGTGCACTTTTGTGAATTTAATAAAAGAAAGGTACTGGAGTACAAGCAAATGGGTGTGAAAATAAGGGATAAAGGGAATGGTAAAAGAGACATTTTGATAGATTGATATGTGAGACATGAGTTACTGAATTGATGATGTCCTGACACTCAATCTTTCGAAGGGAAACTATCTTCATGAGAAATGAAAGTGATGATACTTGCATCCTTTTCACCTGCTGTATTACTCTCCCGCTCCACTTATTTTTTCAAAGTTTGTGCTTGATGTGTAGTAATGTACTTACTTCTGTGAGTAAATTTTTCTATAGGTACTGACAGCTTCTGCTGACAAGTCAGCCAAAGTTTGGGATATCTCTGAGGATAATCATGGGAAGTTGAAGAAAACATTGACTCCTTCAGGCTCAGGTGGAGTTGATGACATGCTAGTTGGATGTCTTTGGCAGAATGATTTTCTTGTCATTGTTTCTCTTGGTGGCACAATTAGTATCTTTTCAGCCAATGATCTGGAAAAGAGCCCATTGCAACTATCTGGACATATGAAAAATGTTACCGCATTAACTGTACTTAACATTGACCCGAAGGTTATCCTGTCCAGTAGCTATGATGGTTTGATAGTTAAATGGATTCAAGGAATTGGTTATGGTGGTAAATTACAGAGAAAGGAGAACTCTCAAATTAAATGTTTTGCAGCTATTGAAGAAGAGATTGTTACGTCTGGATTTGACAACAAGGTGACAAACATTTCAATTTTCCATTCTTATGTGGATGGTTTATACATCAGTGTTTACATGTTATTCATACTTTGATACTACTCTGGGCTTAAGTTTCTCCAGACTTTAAGGTCTGCTCAGTTTTCTTGATACATCCTAATTGCAAAGGTTTTAGGTTAATTCTTTTAATAAAATGTTTCTGCTGCTAGGGAAGGGACGGACGCCCTTTTGGGTCACGGGTGAGGTTTTGTATAGAATTTTTGCATACCTTGTTTTTCTCTGTTTGATTATCATTGTGGACGTTGGTCCAACTTTGTATCCCTTATCTTTGATCAGTTAATTGATTAACAATTCTTTGGTTTATTTGAGAGAAAGATCATCTGTTTTTGACATATCTTTTTCTCGCGGACTTTTTCATGAAAGACAATTAAATTCAACAAGAAGAATCCTATTCCTAAAATGTGTTTAATGAGGCTTTGTATACCCATTGTGGTTGAAACTTGCGCTATCACTTGTCATTCTTATGGAATATACTTAACCTGTTTTATCAGATTGTGTTTCTCTCTCTAATGCTTTTTTGTGCTTCTGTTTTCTCAAATCCAGATATGGAGATTTTCCCTACAAGGTGATCAATGTGGAGATGCAAATTCCATTGATATTGGCAGTCAACCAAAAGACTTAAGTGTTGCCCTTCACTACCCCGAACTTGTGTTGGTCTCAACTGATTCTGGAGTTGTTTTGCTCCGCGGTGCAGAAGTGGTATCAACCATTAACCTTCGTTTTCCCGTGACAGCTTCTGCAATCGCGCCTGATGGAAGTGAGGCCATTATAGGTAGTCAAGATGGTAAACTACATGTTTATTCAATCAGAGGGGACTCTCTTACAGAAGAAGCTGTCCTGGAGAAACACCGAGGGGCAGTTAGTGTCATACGCTACTCTCCTGATGTTTCAATGTTTGCATCGGGTGATGTAAATCGAGAAGCCATAGTGTGGGATCGTGTCTCCCGAGAGGTATATATATATGTTTATTCTGTATAACCATTTACACTACATCCAGATATTTTCTTTGTCCGCCTGGTGGATGATAAAATCTTGTACCTTATTTTTGACCAATGGTATGCAGGTAAAGCTTAAGAACATGCTGTACCACACTGCCCGCATTAACTGTCTTGCTTGGTCTCCTAATAACAGTATGGTTGCTACTGGATCACTTGATACCTGTGTTATTATATATGAAATTGACAAGCCAGCATCTAGCCGCACGACCATAAAAGGAGCTCACTTGGGTGGGGTTTATGGATTAGCTTTCACTGATGAGCACTCTGTGGTTAGCTCTGGTGAGGATGCTTGTGTCCGCGTGTGGAGGTTGACCCCTAATTGAGATTGACGGCCGGAGATACCAAGGTCAAGATCTAGAAGTTGGTGAACATATGTCGACTTCATTGGGTTTTGTTTATTTGAATTTGGTTTGCAATGAGATGGAACAAAAAGGAAACTTCTGCGACCATGATTTCTCTACTGTCGTGAAGATCATACTAGCACTTTACACCTATTTGCTTTGCAGTGCAAATGACCCTTTGAAAGTAACGGCTCAATTGATGAGCAAGTCTTTTGGCCTCTTTGCAGCTTGGAGTTTGTGTCTATTTCTTGTTGATATTGGCGATAGCATCCATTTCCATGATGTTTGAGCATTGCTGTTGTGGGTCCTCTAATCTGTGGTCAATTTAGACATACCATTTTGTTGTGTGAAGGTTTTGCCTGATGGTTTTGTCATTTTAGTCTGCAGAACTTGAACAACAGGAAGCTGAAGTGAATTTCTATACTGTCGGTAGATCAACACGTGCTTCTGTTTCTGTGTTTCACTACGTGTATGGTTTTCTTTTGAGAGGACTGTTGTCGTTGGTTTTCTGGTCTTCTCCTCTTTAAATTCCTCTTGCTCTTGCAAGAACTTCACATTCCTCTCGTGTCTGTTGAAAATGTATTTTTTTTAACTGTCTTTATGTATCATAGAAGTTTTTATGTACAACTTTTGCCAAAGATTTCTTAGCTAGCTTAATTTGTTATCACTATTGCCCGACTCCGCTGGAAATTTCACGTTTCTTTATAAAGGGTAAAACTTCTGTTTACTTCTTGATAAAATGATATACTTCAATTTACCTTAAAAAATATGAAATACTCAATTTATCTTCTAATTACCGTTATTTTTAATAATGGATTGCCTTTCACTTGTTAAAATATGGAAATACTTCCACTTATGAGGGAGTATGCGGTTAACGGTGGTATGTGGTGTTTAAAAGTAATTGTTTATTTGGCATGTCTTTTAAAAAAGGTGGAAATTTGCAAAAGGCTAATAATATAATGTTAAAAATACGTTATTTATAATTTAATATACAAAAATCGAAATGAATTAATGGGCTAAAATTATTATTGTTACTCCCTATTTGGGTTTTGAAGTTGAATAAATTACAAAGTATGCCATTGAAGTTATTTGTAATTAGACTTTGAAGTTGAATAAATTACAAGGAATCCCATTAATATTATTTGAATTTGGGCTTTGAAGTTGAACAAATTACATGACATGCCATGCATTTGAAACTTAAACAGATAAATTTTGCAGAAACAAAAAAATCAAAATTCAAAATTGTTGAATTTGTTAGGTTAGTACCTTTAAATCTAGCTCCCAATATACTTGGGTGGTCACAAAATCATAAGGACCATAAGAATATCAACAAAATAAAACAATAACAATATTATCGTTTAGAGGTGGCTAGAGTGGTTGTGCAAATGAACATAGGATGCGTTTGGTACATTGTATTATATTATGTTGTATTACATTATTTTTATGCTGGTGTATTATATTATACTGTATTGCATTAGCACTGTATTATAACAATACTGTACAATATTTGGTGATGCACTGTACTGTATTAATTTTTAATTAGACTATATTTAGTGTTGCGTTATATTGTATTATTTTTTTGTGATAAATTAAATTAAATAATTAAAAATAATAATATTTATTAATACTTAGAAAAATAATAAATATAGAAATCTTAAATTGTAGAAATTTAACAAGTTTTTTAGTAAATGTTAAAACTTAATGATTAAATTTCTAAAATTTGTATTATAATTATAATAAAATAAAATTTAATCTTATATGTAAATAATAAATTTAGATTATAATTAATATTATAATTGTTAATATAAATTAATAAATTATTATTCAATAATATTAAATTATATTTTAATTTATAATATATTATTATTTTTACATTTTAATATATTAATAAATATCTAATTTAATATAAATAATTATAAATATTTAAATTTGTATAAATTTAAATAATTTTAATTTTAAAATTAATATTAATGTAAATAATATTATTATATTAATATATGAATCATTAATAAATAAAATAATATCATCATATAATTTATTTTTATATTTTATTTATTATATTAGTATTTAATAATAAAATAATTTATTTTTATAATATTTTAATAAAGTAAATTTACCTCAATTGAGGCGTTAACTGTTGCCTCAATTGAGGCAAAAGGCTACTGCATTACGCAAACCCGAGGTTCTCTCGGGTTTGCATAATGCGGCCCCATAATGCACCATAATGAGGTCTCAAATTTTGCCAAACATCTTCTTGTTAATAAACTAATGTGAATAGTATTATAATACCACACAATCCCATGCACCAAACACACCCATAGGGAATTGCATTAATAGCAAGGTTATCAAGTTTAGAACTAAATTTTGCACTGACTATGGTGGTCGTGTATTGGTGAAAATCCTATATTCTAATACAAATGTTGGAAGAAAACAAGTATTTTTTTTTTCAAGTGGTGGGAACCAACTCAGCATGAGCAAAAAATAATTGATAGAGGACTAAAAATGTTCATTGATGATTTTAAAGACAATTATGAGCCCATGGTTGAAGAGCACGAGGTTTTAGAGGCCATTATCAACCTTGTTACAAAATTAGATTCAATGATGAGGCTGCTAAAAATTATCCTCATAATATTATGTATTTCTGGTATGTTGCTTAGAAATTATTAAGTATTAATTGTACTAACAAGAAGTAAAACGAGAAAACTACCATTGAAGGAGATGTGACATTTCAAAAAAAGCTCATGTACTAAAGTTAATAGACTTCATGATTGTGTTTGTAATACATATATTTAACTAGAATGTTGCAATTATATTCACCAGCAGCTTATTATCTTCTCTTCGGAAATTGCAAGAACTTCAATAAACTTGAGCATAACTACGTTTTCACACTGACCTAAGCATAAAAGAACAAAATCAACAGCATCATTGCTCAAGTCAAATATGAAGCAAAAGTTTAGTGCTGCTTCTACTTTATTTTGGCTGAATTTAATATCCTCTACAACAAAAACATAGTGAAAAATCAACGAGAAAACAATTTACAATATTGACAATCTTTGAAAGAAAATTACACAGCTAATTTAGTCAGATCAGACACTTATTAGCCATTTTAAGCACTATCTTACTCTTGCCTTTCGAGTCTCTGAATCTTGCAGATGTAGATTAAGGAGTAACCCTTACTGATGTCGAACCTTCTCTAACGAGAATGCCTTTTATAGATGCCTTAGGAAATGGCTCAACAACTTCATTTCTTGTTCTTGCTAGCATCGCTGCATTAATTTTTATTATTGTAGTCGTTGTGGTTCTTTTTATGCTGTTGAACCCCTTGTTATTTGACTTGGCATTTGTTTTTATGTCAAATGTGATAGATGAGCTACTACCCTTTATGATTAATGGAAAATATATTAAAGGACTACGTCAATTAATTTTGACAGTATTCATCAATAATGTTAAGTTACAAACTTAAAAACCATGACCAACCTAATTTAATCCACTCGTTGCACTTGTACCAACATCACCATGAGCTGATCCATTAGGCACAAAGCCACTTGCAATAACACTAAATATGAGTTCCCAATAGTATGAACTCTGACAAATGATGCACCTGAGCTTGAAGCTACTGCTAAAGTCTTCCTATGTTTCTATAAATATGAATAAAAAATCAAACAACATTTGCATTATTTTTTGTATAAAATGAATAAAAGTAAAAGAAATATCAGATTATATAAAATTATTGCATGTTTTAACTATTTTCTTACTAACATGTTCCTTGTTTTCTTGTGTGCATTGCCTGGATAAAAAAAGACGGCCTCTTTTATTATGGTCAATGACTCCATATAATTAGCAGCATATTGTGAATATGCTCTTATGAATTAGTGGTTCGTGACAAACAATTATATTTATGATGATGAACTAGCATCAACATCAACATTCATACTTAACTTTCTCTTTGTAGTTGCCTTGGGCCTACTATCATATGCTATGAATCTATTAAGTTTCTTTCTTTTTTCTTTATTTTTTTATTCTTTTCCAAACCTTTCTTAGAATTAATGTAGGTTGTGTCTTACTTGCAAGCCTATGATAATTTATATTGACAGGTATAAACTTCTTTTTGTTAGCTTGTTTTTATGAAGGTTTGACTTCATTATTTGAAAATGATAGCTTTTATGTCTTATCTTTTAGAAGCCCTTACTTGGTCAAATTATGATGGCAATTCTTGTGTAAGTACTGCGACTATTTCTGTTTGAGGTTTTATAAAGTTAGAATTCTTTGAAAATAGTTAGGAAGGACAATCCTTGAAAGATTTGGACAATGGTGGGTCAACAACTTGCTTATTAAGACCAATGTCATCTTCATCATCTACCATAAAAAAATCATACAAGTCATCAGCCTCTTGAACTTTAAAGTCATATATTTGGTTATTGCATTGTGAGAGGTAGAAAGAGTCAATTTCATAGGAGTAATGAACTGAACAATTAGATTTGTGTTATTAGTGACTATTGGTCTAACCTTTTGTAGTATCTTTTAGGTGGTTTATGGTTTGAGAGTAGGTATGTTAATAGATATAGATGTATCTTCATAGTGTAGTTTAGGTTCAGGTTGGAGTTCAGGTTAAGGCTAGGATATAGGATAAAGTTCAAGTTCAGGTTTATGTTGAGATGCTAAAATGGACAGCTTTGTATTTCTAGAATGATGCACCATTGTTATTGGTGTTTTCTTCCCACATACTTATTTCTGTCACTACTTTGTGAACTTCTTTCTAGTTTATGCGGTTGTGATGCAGCTATGTCATTGCTTTATTTTGTTATTCTCTTAGGTCGTTTCTTAAACACAACTAAAACATTAGGCTCCTCAGCATTAGGTCCGGTAGCAACAACTTCAATATCATCATAAAATAGCCTCCTTTTGATGATATTATGTAGACTAAGTGGTATTATCTCTATGTTAAGGAGTATCTTCGATATCAAAGACTATCTTAGCATACTTCTTATTATTGTACAAATGCTAAATCTGATAAAGCTCAAGATCATTATCAATTCTCCCATTTAATCAATTCCAAGGCAGTGTCACTTCAGTTATTAGGAGGTAAATTGAAGATTTTATACATTTAGGAGGTAAATTAAAGTATGTCATTTTAATTGGAGGATAAATTGAAGTTAATTCCTTCATCAAAGATGTACCATAAATTGCTTGATAAATAGTTTGGGATATTATCTTAAGGCTTTTACTATGAATTATTCTCAAATTATGAATTCTTGTATAAATAAATCTTATACAAATTCACGAGGCATAATATGATTGGTTGATTGAAATTATAAATAAAAAAGATAAATCTTAACATGTCAAATAAATTTATATAACATTATTTTTGCAACAATGTTTTTAGCTATATTATTTATTCAAATCAATAGTACACATGAATGAATGGATTTAGACTACTTATGCTTTGTTTACATTTTGGATTTGAAGTCTAGAGTGGGAAGTCCTCACAATTACTTTTTCACCTTCCTTTGGAGTAGGCGGAGTAGGAGTCTCACTCAATCGCTCCCACTCGTTTTGGGAGCGGGGAGTGGGATTCCAACTCTTATTGGTAGAAGTGGGAGTCTCACTCACACTCCTTTCAATTTCGAGAATACCTTAATAAATAAAAAAGATTGTAATATTACCATATATAAAATAGGCCAAAAATTAGATTCTAAATGTTATTAAACCCTAACCCAGTGCAATCCCAAAATCACCACTCGATTTCTTCACTTAGGTGAGGTCACAAGTGTCGGTGATAGGGAGAAAACAACAGAGTCACTAACCACATCGTCGATTTGCCTTTGCTTTCTTTAGCCTCAACCCATCTTGATTTTGAACCAAATAAGGCAATGTTTTCTATTTTCTTTTTTATTTTCTGAAAATTAAATACTAGTATAAGCATTCATGCTAATCTTCATTTTTGAAATGACGTGAAATGTTTGTTGCAATTAAGCATGGATAGATAAACATTTAAGCTTCTTTGTGAGAAAGTGAGTTTGGTTAGAAGTAGAAAGGTGTCTCTAAAGGAGATGGTTGCAATATAATTGTTAAATTTTGCACACCATTTTGAAAATTGGGTTGTTGGTTTTAACTTTAAAAGATTGGGAAAAACAGTTAATAAATGTTTCCATGAGTGTTTAAAGGCAATGATCAGATGTCAAAAGAAATTTTGGAATCAATGGATTTAAAAAAGAAGTGGCTTACGATAAGTGTAATATTTCTTTGAATTCGTGTCTTTTTTAATACACTTTTGTACATTGACTCATTAATTTTAATTCCTTATTGTACAATTTCTTGGGAGCTTTAAATGACACTTATATAAAGGTTCAGTTTCAAAGGTTGATAAACCAATAAATAGAACTAGGGAAGATAATATTGCAATAAATGTCTTGGGAGGTTATTCACAATATATGCAATTTATATATGTCTTACAAGGCTAAGATCTCATGATATGTATGTGCTAAGAGATACCTTAACTAGAAGAAATAGGTTAAGAGTTCCTCATGGTAAAAGATCTAACCAAATTTTTCTTTAATCTTGTAAGAATGTATTATTTGGCGAAGATATTTTGTCTGATGGTATCTTGTTTTCTTAATAAGATATTATTACTTGGTTAATGCTGGTGACATTAATAGGATGGCTTCTTTTTCAACATATAGAGGAGAACGTTACTGTTTGAGTGACTTTCGTGATGGACACCACCTCCTACACCAAAAGAGTTCTTTAATATGAAGCATCAAGTGCTCGTAATGTGATTGAATGATGTTTGGGATATTGAAGAAGAGATAGGCTATACTAAGAAGTTATGCCTTCTATGATATTATAACACATTGGTGTATAATATATGCTTGTTGTATGCCACATAATCTCATAAAAAATGAAACACCTATCGATGCTATGGAAGAAGAAATAAAAAAATGATAGAATTTAGGACAATATTGATGAAGCATAATTTATTGAGTCAATTGAGCCTTCAAATGAGTGGATTGTATGCCTGGATAATTTAGCCCAAGAAATGTGGAACATAAGGAATAATAGTTGAATCTACGTAAAGACTTTTCATTTATTGTCATTGTAGTTTATGTAATTATTACTTGTAATATTGTTTGACAATGTGTTTGTTTGGTTTGTTCCTTGAATGAAATTGTGATTTTTTTAGTTGACAATGTATTTGTTTTGTATGTTGAATTATTTATGCAATTTATTTTCATTTGATATTTTGGATTTAATTATGCAATTTATTATAGTTGACATTGTATTTATTGTACGACACTTTTATTTCCTTGTAAATAGAAAGAGTCAGAGTGCTTGTGGGATGGTGAAGCATTACTAAATAACAGCCCAAAATGATGCATTAGTTGATTCATTGTATGAACTGAATCAAAATCCGGGGGTGAGGGGGGTAGATTGTGTATTCAAAGATGAGTATTTAAACTAACTTAAAAGTATCATGGAGCTCAAAATTCCAAGATGTAGGTTGAAAACATCTCCCTACATTGAATTTAGTGAAAAGTACTTCTACTTAAAAAATTATGCTATGGCAGACATATTATCTTTGAGTGGGTTTGGTTGGAATTCGAAGAAGTCAATAGTAGTATGTGATAAAAGTGTTTAGAGCATCACCAAAAGGCTCTTCAAATAAGATTTTATTACTTATTTGAAGAGCCACATCAATATTTAAAGCTCTAAAAGACACTCCAATTAAGATTTTTCAAATAAGAATTGATTCTCTCTCTTCAAATTTGGAGAGTTAATTTCTCTCTCTTCAATTTATATTTTATAATTTTTATTAAAGAAAGAGAGAGAAGTGCTTTAATTGATATTATTTTTCCTTTAAAAAACTAATTATATGATTAAAATAATATTAACTTATTTCTATTTGAAGAGTCTTTTAGAGAATATCATATTTTTTCACTCTTATATTTGCCACATAGGTAAGCAAATAGGTATTTAAAGAGTAAAATTTATAGAGTCATTTGGAGATGCTCTTACAATGAGTATGTGAAGGTAAAGTACCTAACTTGATTCTTTGTATTATTATCTGGTTTACTTGATTTCATTTTTCTATATCATTGTCTTCTTATTTGATAGGAGATAAGAAAGTATGCAACTAGGTTATTTCAGAAACCGTTTCCTCATTTTTTTTTCCAAATAAGTCAATTATAGGCAAGCTAAGTCTGAGTTGGACACATACCTAGATGAGGGAGTTTTGCCTACTATTAGTAATTTCGACATTTTGTCCTGGTAGAAGAATAATAAAGGCAAATATCCAATACTTGTTGAGGCTGCAAAAGATTTCTTGGTCGTTCCTATATCTATTGTTGCTTCTATGTCTGCTTTCAGCACCGGAGGTAGGCATTTGAGTACTCATCATAATAGACTTCATCAAAACATTGTGGAAGCATTGATGTGTAATCAAAATTGGTATTAGACTAAAGTCAAAAGTAAAAACACTTATTTCATTTATTCATATATTTAAATATTTTTATACGTTTGCACTAACAGAGCAATTAATGATTTTTTTTTCGTGTTTTCATTATTAGATCTTGAGCCACTTAAACAATTTGCAAAACAAATTATGAATGATAAAGGAGTGGAAGATTCTAATGATTGACAATATAATGGTATGACGTGTTGGATTCTAAACTTAGATTTGTAGTGTTTTTATTTGCGGATTTTAATGGTGCACTTGAATTTATGTTATTTTTTTATATTTGATTTATATTATGATATTTTTATCTGTGGATTTATGATTTTGTTGTATGTTATGTATGTTGAATTGTTAATTGTTGAATTATGATTGAATTTCATTTGATATTATTAGCTAATTATTAGGTAAATTGTTAAAATTTTAAATTATATATTAAATTATTTAATTTTAATTTTTACAGATCTAGATATCCGAAATATCCACCCACATCCGTTACGAATTTTATCTGAATCCGCATCTGCAAAAAAATTTACGGATTCAGATGTATAAATATAAATGCGGATCCGAATCTGGATGCACCTATATATGGATCCGGATCCAGATTTTGCCAACCCTTGGCAAGGATTAAACGTGCTCAGTTTCTCAGTTGACCAAAGAAGAAAGGCTAGCAATGGTCTCTCCATGGCAAAATCTAATAATATATTTTAAAATTTTTCTTTTGTTTGTATAGATGAATGGAAAAATATAATAATATTGCCCAGTATTTTACATTTTATCTTTGTTTCTTACAGATGAACATTATCAATAATTCCTAGTTTTTTTCCCCTCAAAGACCACCATGATGATGAGGGGTAGGCTGGACCCCTAGCAATAATATAGATCATTAGAATGCAAAAAAAAAAAAAAAGGGACATAAACCAAATCCTCCAAGAGAAATATAAGAAGACATAAAATACACTAAAGAATAAGAGTTAATAGCAAACTAGCAAAAAGTAAAAGAAAAGAAAAATTATCTCCTAGAATGAGGATCCTATCATCATTCTGATGAATGATACCAGAAAAACCAATAGGCAAACCCTAAGAAACCAAGAATCGCTATTGAACTTGATAAGTACAAGTTCAATTAGCCATGAAAGTAGCTGCAGAAGTAGCCTCAATAAAAACACACCTAATAGTGATAGAGGGAGGAAAAACAAAGACATAGCTTAGACTCGACCAAGAAGATAAATATAATCCCACCACACAGAGCCATGATAAGTAATCTTGGAAACCATAATAGCTAAATCAGACTCGACTTCAAGTGCATAGTAACCAAGCTGAATAGTAAGCTTCAAACCTTTATAGACAATGATTAGCTCAGCATAAAAAATCGATTGGTTCTTAGGAAAATAACCAAAAGCTACTAAAACCACACCTCCAATGATTAAGCAAAGTACCGCCAACATCAAACAACCTAGCATTGCCCTGAGAGCATCTGCCCACTAAAAGCTTCATTACTTCAGATGGAGGCCCCACCAGGAGACTAGCCTAAATGACCTCCTAATCGACTCAATAACTCTCAACCCCTCTGCAAACTTAAAGACTAAAACCCTTGCAATTAGGATGGTTTAAAATTAAAGGCAGACCTAGCAAGCCTAAGATTTGAAACAAAATTTTTTACAACAACATCCACAGAAAAAAGACAGTAAATCAAACCTAAAAGCATTACGAGCCTTCCAACCATGCCATAAATAAAGCATGGAAGAAGAAATCAAATATGTCTCTGAGTAAGTGCACACTATCACTAATGAACAAGTAAGGCATAAGGGGTAAGAAAAGCAACTAACCTCAAACTATGTGTACGATGAAAATGGAGCAAGCCATTCTAACTTGTGGGCAATCAAGAAATAGGCGCCTACAAGTCTTAGCAGCTTGACCACTAAAGTACCAAGAAATCATGTAAGAATCCCACAAGCACAAAGCATCATTAACAATATTAACAATAATTATTATTTTTATATAACTAAAATTAATAATAAAATAAATAGGTTTATTTTATAAATATAATGTTTCTTATTTATTTTCTAATTAAAAGCTATATATTCTTTACATAAGATTGAAATTGTAATTTGTAACAATTCACTCTTAATCCAAAACAAAGTCAACACATAATTGAGATTTTAATTGGCAGTCGATACTTTCATTCCAATATAATTAAACATTTTACTCCTACTGCCATTGCATACTCTCAATCTTAGAATTCTCATTTATCAGGATTCTCATTGTAATCTGAGAAGTAATTACTCCATTAATTGATACAATCATGTAGAAGTATGAGTGAACTCATACGAGGTTTAATTAGCTAGGGATAACAAAATTCAGGCTTGGGTCGGGCTTTATCAAGCCCAAGCACAAGCACATTAGAGGGAAAGTGTAAGGGCCAGGCTTGTGTTGGGCTCACTGTAGGCCTTGGCCGGGCTTGGGTTAGGCTTGGGCTTTCATTTATTTTTCATTTTTTTAAATTGTTGTAACGTTGAAATGAGTTAATAGTCAACAAGTTGTTATAATCAATAATGAATTAAAAAATAAAATTTTCAAAGTAAAATAATATATAAAGAAAATAAAGCAAATAAAAGTTTAGAGATATAATTTTTTTTAATATCGAATTCTCTAATTCAAGCACTCTTTTAACTAATTAACATTTAAAATAGAGTTAAATATTATAATCTTAGGTTTTTTTATTCATTATTGATATATAAATTAAGGATTTAAGCTTTCTTTTTTGTTCTATTATTTTTTAAATTTTAATTTATTTTTTGAAAAAAATAAAGCGCTTAGGCCTGGCCTGGGCTTTTTTCCCTTAAGCTCTTGTTGAGGCTCTTCATGTGAATGCTCGGGCTAAAGCCCATGGTAATGGGATGGCCGACCCGAGCCTTTTTGCCATCCCTACAATTGGCACACAAATTATGGCTAAGCCCAATTAAGTGGTCTTTACCCATGCACAAAGGGAAAGCTGAAGTGCAAAAGACCAAAAGGCCTAAATCTAAGTGCAAAAGACACCCATGTCATGTGAGTGAACTATCTACGGGCTAAGCAAATTAGAATTGTCAGTGAGACCAAATTAAGTGCGCAAGTCTTTAGTAAAATTATACAATAAACTATTACGAACTATAAAAATTCATCTTCTACTATAAATGATTTAACCCAGTACATTATAGATTAAATTTTTTCTACTTATTGAGAAGGTTTTGAATATTTTTTATGCATCATTACTCACTCTACTGTATATAATGTTTTATAAATTTGTAGGAAATATGTTGTATTTTTCAACAAGAATTTTCTAGGATATTTTCTTATTTAGTAGGATTTCTATTTAAGGAATAAGTAATTTCTCCTTCGGGATTTGACTTATTCAAGAATGATTACAACTAGTATAATAGAAGGAATACTTCTCCTACAAAAAATAATCACTATATATAGGAGATTGGGTGTTGTTAGAGCTTTGGATGTGAGAAAAATACTAGGGTAATTGCAATAATTTTTCACATAGTAGATTTTCATCTTGTCATCCTTGGCAACCATGGTTTTTCTTCATATAGGAGTTTTCTACATAGATTCTTGTGTTGTGTGATTAGTTTTATTCTTTATCTATTTTCTATTTATTATTTGTATGATATTTTTATTGCAAGATCTTGGGTGGGATTAAAAATGGTATGAGGGATAAAGCTTGTTCTGTAAAGTAAGTATACTGTTGGTTATTTCCACTCAATTGCTATTGATGTCAATGTGCAAGTGTACACAATAAGTAATAAAGTGATGAATATTTAAGATCGTCTCCACAGGGACTGATGTTACTAGAAATGTTACAATAATCACAATAGTGCAAACTTCCCTTAGTTCAAGAGGAATATTAGTTAAAGTTGATTACTACTGAAATTAACAACTGTAAGAAAATAAAACAAATAAATGTAGTAATGAAGTAAACTAGATGAAATGCGTAAAAAAATTTAATGAGAATGAAGTAGCTGAATGTTCAAACTCTCTTCATAGGCTGACTGTTTTAGTTCAAATTAACACCAGTTGCTACAACAATTCCTACAGCATTGGGCAGAATTATTTTGCATCCCCAGCTGTTGCTTGTTGGACTTCTCATACCCTTAAGTACCCTAACAATGACCAGTTGTTATTCCACCTAAGGTATGGCATTATGAACATACACTCTCTCTACCCTACAAGGTGAATTTTTATATCTAGTTCTTCACAAATCTTAACTAAAGTGTGCCCCTTTTGGGACTCAAGTCAAACTCAATCAAGGAAACTTAAATTAAGATCAAGTATTACTCTAATAATTTCTACTAAGACAGACCCTTTTGCGGCTCTCTCTTAATTTGAACCATTAAATGGGTGGTCAACCGAAATAAAGATTGTAATAAAAGCTATCAAAGTAAAATGCTACAACAATCTTGCAGCAACTCATAAGAATAATAAAAAACCCATTGAAATTGTTTGTCACTCAACTACAATCAAATTTAGTTCATACTTTGAAAAAGAAAAAAAAATAGCAAAGTAACAGCCATAATATACAATGGTTCAATCAAAGAATAAGAAAAGGAACATGTAAAGAACGATGAAAATTGAATCCAAAAATAGTTCTACTGATTTCTTCACTGGAGCAGACTTGTTTTCCCTTAAACTCTGATTTTTTTCTTATTTTCCTCTTGATTCCTTCGATGTTGATTCCCCGCCGCTTTTTCATATGATGCGTGCTCTTTTTATATTTGAAAACTAGGGTAAACAAAAGCTTAAGGTGCGCATAAGTCAGATTAGGAAACTGTAGATCGCGATTCTGCATCTATCCCGCGCCAAATTTTCTCTGTCGTTGTTCTAGGATTGCTACAGCAATGGTTGCTCCAGCAACTGCTACAACACTACATTATTCCATATTTTGTTTCAATTCTTTTGTAGCCATGTTCTTCCTCCTTTTCGCAAGCCTATTGCATCAGCATTCCTTCCATGAAATATAAGCTTCTGGATACCTAAAATTATGCACACAATTTAAGCACGAATTACTCTAAGTCAAGCAAAATTTATTAAGATTAAACTAAAATGAATGTTTATGTAAAATATAACAAAAATGCAATAGAAACACATCATTTACTCTCTAAGTAATCTTGATTTGAGTCTAGGATTGCTATAATAACTCTAATTTCATAGAGTTATTGATTGACACTAAAAAGTGTACATTTAATAAGGATAAAATTATTAGTTTTTCACTTATTGTGTTGATTAATGCGTTCATTATTTCTAAATTATTTTAACACTCCCCAAATATATTTTATGTTAAATTAATTCGTAATTTGTTAATTTTTATCTTGTAAATATTTTTCAGGAATAAAGATGGAATTGGAATTAAAAGCGGGAACAAAGAAGAACTATTGGAACACAATTGAAGAGATGTAATAATAAACAATAAATAAAATAAAATAAAAAAATAAAAAAAAGAACAACAGAACAAAAGCATGTTGGTGATGGTCAGGAGGCCATCACGCCTCTTGACCATCACACAATTCAATATATATATATATATATATATATAATATAAAAATAAAATAAAATATTAATATTAATAAAATAAAATAAAAAAGATGATTTACTTTGCCTATAAAAGCCAAGGGGTGGCAAGCGATTGAAAGTAGAGCCGAGAGCCAGAAGCAAGTAGAGCTATTTTTTGAGGAGCTTAAGCCGAGAGAGAATAGAGTGCAGCTGAAGAATTTCTTTCTTTCTTTTTTTGTTTCTTTTCTTTTCTTGTTTCCATTTGTAATCAACTTTCTTGTAACGTATTTCAAAAGTTTATCAAATAAATTGAGTGTTGTGTTTTCTTTCAATATGAGTGACTAATTTTATTAAGCTGAGGTGAAGGTTGAAGCTCAATGTTTCAAACTATTAAATTTATTATTTTCTCAAATGAGTTTAAAGTTTATTTTATTATTTTCTAGTTATTTTTATGTCATATTAATTTATAAATTTCTTTGGATATGTATGATATTTTGACATAATGTCGACACATTAATATAGTGTGGCACATTAGGTACTTTATTTCATATTTATCAACACACATAGTTAGTTGAGAATTAAATGATATAATAATTAACTGGAAAAAGTGAGGCTAAAAATGAGAGAGTATTAAAATTATAGTTTGAATACTGAGAGTGGATCCCGTAGCCTTAGCTCATTTTTAAATCAATTTCAAATAATTTCTTTACCCCGCAATTAATTTTCTTAGTTTTACTAGATTTAAAACTCCATGTGGTTCGACCCTGGTCTCCCCGGGTTATATTATAACTAGACACTCTTATACTTGAGAGTAATACACTTTTGAGTCGTGTCAAAGTTTTGGCGCTGTTACCGGAGAGTTTTCTAAATTTGGTGTTAGTTTGTCTTTACTTTATTTTTATTTTATTTTACTTTTATTTTTGTCATTACTATCTTTTTGTGATTCTATTTTATTCTCTTTTTGTAAAACTTCAGTTAGCACCCCTCTTCTTTTCAAACTTTAACATTACTATAAAATTTCGGGAAAACTTCATCTTAGCCCAGAAACCTTTGCAAATCAGTCCCCAAATCAAATTTATTTCTTTAAATTTTTGCAAATTACTTCCCGCATTTATTTTAAATGGTCGGTTCTACCGCCTGACTGTTATTTTAATTTTTTTAATTTATGTATTTTTGTTTAAATGGTCGGTTTTACCGCCTAACATTTTAATTTCAGTTTGCTAATTCTTGACATTAATTTATTTAATTTTATGTTTTATTATATGGTTGGTTTTAAAATACCGCCTAAACTGTTTCTTTTAATTTCTTTGTTTATGGCTGGTTTCACCGCCTAATTTATTTATTTTATTTATCTTCAGTTTGTTTATTTTTATTTCGCATTTTTTTACTTATTTAAATTCTAATTTATTTCCATTTCTGTAATTTTTCATTTAGTGTTTTATGCAACATTGGTTTAGCACACATCATTAGCATTACATGCGTCGTTGGTCTCGTACAAATAGTGACAGATTAATTAGAAGATCACCTTCACCACCCTTAAATATGGCTGACATAGGAGCTGAAAATTTTTCAGAGCACGAAAATGGCCAAGCCTTGCAGAATCTTCATGAACAGCTAGGACCCTTAGAAACTTCATGCATCCTACTAGAACATGGTCACTGATAACTCTATGAAATGAGAGTTATTATGGAAATTCTAGACTTAAATCAAGATCACTTAGAGAGTAAATGATGTGTTTTTATTGTATTTTTGTTACATTTTGCATAAACATTCATTTTAGTTTAGTCTTAATAAGTTTTGCTTGATTTAAAGTAATTCGTGCTCAAATTGTATGCATAATTGTAGGTTTCCAGAAGCTTATAATTCATGGAAGGAATGCTGATGCAATAAGCTGGCAAAAAGGAGAAAGAACATGGCTATAAAAGAATTGAAACAAATCTGGAACAGTGCAGTTGTTGTAGCCGTTGCTGTAGCAACCATTGCTGTAGCCGTTGCTGTAGCAATCCTAGAACAACGACAGAGAAAATTCTGTGTGGGATACTTGCAAAATTGCGATCTGCAGTTTCCTAATCTGACTTATGCGCGCCCTAGGCTTCCGTTTACCCTAATTTTCAACTATAAAAGAAGCACACATCATAAGGATTAAATGGAGCCGTCACCCAAGGAGAAAAACACAAAGAAACAAAAGAAAAATAAGATTCAAGAGAGAGATTAAGGGCTGCACAAGAGGAGAATTTGCAGAAATCAATTGGGAGCTCAATCATTCTTATTCTTCTCTTGCTTTCTCGTTTTCTATTTATTTATGGGGATGTGTTTCATGGCTGAAACTTTGTTCTTTATTTTTCTTTTACAAACCATGAACTAAATTTATTTGTGGTTGAGTGATAAACAATCTTGATGATTTATTGACTGAATATATGTGTTGCTGCATGTTTGCTATAACAGTTTGTTTTGATAGTATTTATTTTTATTCATTATTTTAGTTGATCACCCATTTAATGATATAAGTTAGGAGAGAGCCACAAAAGAGCCTATCTTAGTGGAACATATCATAACAATACTTGGTTTTAGATTGAGTTTCCTGGATTGAGTTTAACTTATTCCAAAAGGGTCATGCTTAATCTAAAATTAGTGATGAACTAGACATAGGAATTCACCTTGTAGGGTAAATAGAACCTAAGCGGGTAATGCTATATCTTATGTTGGCATAACAATTGATCACTGTTAGGTTGTATATAGATATAAGATATCCAACATGCGACGACTGAGGATACATAAGAATTTTGCCCAGTGTTGTAGCAAATACTGCAGCAATCGAGCCAACCATTAAAAAATAGTCAAGACCATTATGAGAGTTTATTCACTCAACCACTATATATTCCCATTAGTTTTATCCTTTGTTGCATTTTATTTATTGTGTTTTTATTTTAATTAGTAAATTAGTTTCATCAATTGTTTATCTTAATTTAAACACAAAATCTACACTGCTAAGATTGCTGTAGCAAGTCTAATAACATCAATCCATGTGGAGACGATCTTGAATACTCATCACTTTATTACTTGTTGTGTACACTTGCACATTAACACCAATAGCATTAGTATTTATACACCAACAGTCACCATCATGCATAGTTTTTCCTCTTGATGCATCACATTTTAATTTCAAGCCTGGTATCATTCAACTTTTGCCTACCTTTCATGGTTTTGAGTTTGAAAATCCATATTTGCATTTAAGGGAATTTGAGGAAGTTTGTAACACCTGTACTGATAAAAATTGTAGCATGAAAATAATCAAGCTTAAGTTTTTTCCTTTCTCACTAAAGGATAAAGCTAAAACTTGGCTACAAAATTTAGGTAAGAATCCATCAGAACTTGGGATGAAATGCAAGCACAATTTTTAAAAAAAATTCTTCCCACCCCACAGAACAAATTCTTTCAAAAGACAAATCACAACTTTCACTCAAAAACTAGGAGGCATGCATAACCTTAGGGAAGACCATGATTTTCAAGCTAAATTTGCATCATTAGCTAGAAAAGTCGAAGCATTAGAGTTGAAAAGAATGATCATGTAAAGTCAGTTCAAAATATTTCATGTTATGTTTGCGATTCTACTGACCATTCTACGCAGGACTGTCCAACTTTACCAACCCTGAGAGAAAGTTTGCATGAACAAGTAAATGTCGTTGACAATTTCAAAAGGCCAAATCCAAATCCATACTCTCAAACTTACAACTCTGGTTGGAGAAACCACCCAAATTTCAGTTGGAGAAATGACAATCATGCACAACCTTCAAAAAAAGTTCCTCCACATCAAAATTTTCAAAACTCCCAGAGTTACCCACCATATGTCCCACCACCAAGAAAAACTCTGGAAGACAAATTGCATTCGTTTATTTAAAAACAATAGTCGATCAATAACCAAACGATGCAAACTTTAACCAATTTGACAGAAACTATCTCCAAACTTACATCTGCTCTGACCATACATGAAAAAGGAAAGTTTCATGCTCAACCTGAACCAAACCCCAAGAGTCAACAACATCCTCAAGTGGAAAATTCAGGAAACCAAAATATGAGTCAAGTCAAATCGGTTATAACCCTTCGTGGTGGTAAAGTGGTCGAAAAACACATTGTGGACCCTTGTGAAACTAGTAAAGATTCAATTTCAGAAAATAAGGAAGAGTCTGTCAAACTTTTAACCCATGAAGAAATAAACAACTCTCCTCCTGTACCCTCATTTCCTCAAGCACTAATCAAGCCAAAAAAATCAAACCACAGACTAGAAATTTATGAAGTTTTTAAACAAGTAAAGGTCAACATTCCTCTGCTGGATGTCATTAAATAGGTGCCTTCCTATACTAAATTTTTGAAAGATCTGTGCACGATGAAAAGGAAACATAAGGTGCAAAAGAGAGCTTTTCTAGCAGAACAGGTAAGTTCCATTCTTTCAACCACTAGTACTTTAAAATACAAGAATCCTGGTTGTCCAATTATTTCTTGCACTATTGGGGATCATAAAATTGGACATGCTTTACTTGATCTTGGTGCCAGTGTTAATTTGCTTCCTTACTCAGTGTACCAACAACTCAATCTCGGTGAGTTAAAACCAACTTCTACCACTATTTTACTTGCTGATAGATCGATTAAGATTCCAAAATGAATAATTGAAGATGTATTAGTCCAAGTCGATAAATTTATATATCTTGTGGATTTTATTGTTTTGAAAATGGAACCAATTGCTAATGAATGCAAATAAATTCATATTGTATTGGGTCGACCATTTTTAGCTACTGCCAATGCTTTGATAAATTTCAGGAATGGAGTAATGAATTTATCTTTCGGCAACATGACATTGAAACTCAATGTGTTCAAAATGTGTAAACAACCTCACCACCAAGAAGATGATGATAATGAGAATGAGGAGATTGATCTCATCGAGCCAATCATTGAAGAACACATTCATGATGAGAATTTTACAAACTTTGTGGAAATTTGTTTTGCTGGTTCTTTTGAATCAAGTAAGGAATTAGATTTTGATACTGCTAACATATGCCCTACACTTGATTCTATGCTAGGTGACGATGACCAATCGAACTTTGAAGATACGGTACAACCTGAAGAACCGAACGAAGAGGAAGCACCAGAGCTCGAATTCAAGCCCTTACCAGAAGAATTGAAGTATGTCTATCTTGGAGAACAATAGACATATCCGGTGGTAATTTCTCCCAGCTCACGCATGATCAAGAAGGTAAGTTACTATCTGTACTAAAAAGGCATAAAACTGCATTTGGTTGGACCTTAAAAGACATAAAAGGCATTAATCCTTTAATTTGCATACACTGAATACACTTAGAGGAAAATGCCAAAACAACCCGTCAACCACAAAGAAGATTAAACCCTCATATGAAAGAAGTGGTAAAGAATGAGGTCTTTAAACTACTAGATGTAAGAATTATCTATCCTATCTCTGATAGTAAATGGGTAAGTTCAACACAAGTAGTACCAAAGAAATCTAGAATAACTGCTGTAAAAAATGAAAAAGGTGAACCAATCCCAATATGAATTCCATCTAGTTGGCGTATGTGCATTGATTACAGAAAATTAAATGATGCCACTAGAAAAGATCATTTTCCCCTTCCATTTCTAGACCAAATTCTTGAAAGAGTAGCTGGACATCTCTACTACTGCTTTCTTGATGGCTATTCTGGTTATTATCAAATCCCTATAGCCTTACAAGACTAGGAAAAGCCTTAGAAGACTATGAAAAGACCACATTCACATGCCCATTTGGAACATTTGAATTTAGGAGAATGCCTTTTGGACTTTGTAATACTTCTGCAACATTTCAAAGGTGCATACTAAGCATTTTTAGTGATATGGTTGAAAATTGTCTAGAGGTTTTTATGAATGATTTAACTGTATTTGGTAATTCTTTTGATACATGTCTTGATAATCTAAATTTTTTTTTGGAAAGGTGCAAAGAAAAAAGACTAGTTTTAAATTGGGAAAAATTTCATTTCATTACCACTTCTGGAATTATCTTGGGTCATGTTGTGTCTTCAAAAGGAATCGAAGTTGATAAAGCCAAAGTTGAAGTCAATTCGAAATTACCCTCACTAAAGACAATTAGAGAAGTCTGTTCTTTTTCAGGACATGCAGGATTTTATAGGAGGTTTATAAAAGAGTTTAGTGTCTTATCTAGACCAATTTGTAACCTCCTAATAAAAGACAAACAATTTGAATGGACTAAAGATTGTCAACAAACTTTTGAAAAAATAACTACTCTTTTGACATCAGCCCCAATAATGCAACCCCCTAATTGGTTTTTGCCTTTTGAGCTAATGTGTGATGCTAGTGATTATGTCGTTAGCACTGTTCTGGGTCAAAGAAAGGAAGGTAAGCCATTTGTCATCTATTATGCAAGTAGAACTTTGAATAGTGCTCAAATGAATTCCACTACAACTGAGAAAGAAATACTCGCTGTAATATTTGTATTGGATAAATTTCATTCATATTTAATTGGTTCATCCACTATTGTTTATTCTGATCATGTTGCTGTCAGATATTTAATGTCAAAATAGGATGACAAACCAAGGTTGATACGATGGATTTTGCTACTTTAAGAATTTAACTTAACAATCAAAGACAAAAAGGGTGCTGAAAATGTTGTTGTAGATTGTTGTGCAAATTTTATTGAACTCGCAAGTGAACAAATCTATTGTAGAATAGATCAATGGTGACGAGTGTCGATCCCACGAGGATGTGGAATTTAATTGTGTGTAGAATTAATTTTTCTAAATGGGTGATTGGATTTATGGTAAAAATGATTTGGAATATCCTAATTTTTAAATTGAAATGGCATAATTAAATTAAAGTGGAAACTGTAATAATTGAAGCGCTTAGGTTTCTGGATCCGCATCAACATGCACCATGGGCTAAATATTCCTTATTAGTGCCAATTAAATCATGAGGGGAGAATCCACACCTCATGAACCACACTCTAATCAATATGGTATTAAGGGCTTATCGTGCCAAATAATAATAACCTTGTACTAGGGAGCCGGTGAAACCAAGGGGTGGTATCTAGACAAGATTATTATTATTTGTCGACAAAAAGTCAAAACATCCACAAAAATTAGAGGGTAAGAGAAAGTAAATTCACCAAATAAATCCCATGACACATGTTGAGACTTCACCTTCAACCCAAGCTTGAAAGAAAATTAGCTACTCATAATTGAACTAGGGATAAAATAGAAATTTATTAAAATATGTAGAAAATACAAGATGGAGAAGAAATTATAGAAAATGGAGCTCAAAAATGAATTCAGAGATGCCAAATTAGGAGGGAAGAGCCCCTTTTTTATAGATACATTGAGTAAATCATGGCAATCGGATTAAAAATATTTCGGACGCTCAGAATTGTGTCACGTCATCAGTCAACAGTATGCGGTTTGAATAGTAACACGGTTTGATCATGCGGTTTGAATAGTGACACGGTTTGAACAGTGACGCAGTTTGGTTGAAAATAATCCTGTGTAAATGCATGTACTGTACGCGCGATTTTTGATCCACTAACATGTTGTGTCATCACCGATCAATAGTACATAAGAATTTTAGTCTAACAAGATCGTGACACCTCATCAGTCAATGCCACATCATCGATCCGTCTATGTAAACAGTGTCGTGAATAGTAACATAGATAATACTGTACATGTGAATAGTACCGTACATGTGAACAGTGTCATTTTTCCTTTTATGCTCCTCCTAAGGTTTTCGACTGTCCTGAGTTCAAAAGTGATGTCTGTTTTGCTGTCTGAACTCTAGTTCATTGTAAAATGACTATGATGCCCCTAAAATACATAAAATACTTAATTAAAATAAAACACACATAATTAAATTATAAGAGACTAAAATACATAAAAATAGAAGTGTTAGTAAGACTTAAAATGTAAAATGACGATTTTCTCCTTTATAAATATACATTTTCTAACACTCAACATAGATCATCTTTCAAGACTAACGAATGAGTCTTCAATTGAAACAACAACCATCAATGATTCTTTCCATGATGAATTTTTATTTTCTATAAACAAAATGCCTTAGTATGCTAATATTGTTAATTATCTTGCAACATGTGAAATGCCATGTGATTGAAGTTCCCAGGACAAGAAGAAATTCTTAACATAAGTGAAAATCTTTTACTGGGATGAACCATACCTGTTCAAGTACTGCTTCGATCAAAATTTTCAAAGATGCATACCAGACTATGAGGTAAGTAGGGTCATTCAATTTTGTCATTTTGAAGCATGAGGTGGCCATTTTTCTTCAAAAAAGACAGCTGCAAAAACATTACAGTATGGATTTTATTAGCCTACATTATTTAAAGATTCACATGCATTCTGTAAAATGTGTAAGAATTGTCAAATGATACAGTCTATTTCAAAGCGAAACATGATACCTTTAAACCCCATCCTTGTCATTGAAATATTTTATTGTTGGGGAATTGATTTTATGGGCCTTTTTCCATCATCATTTGGATTTGTATACATTTTGGTTGTTGTTGATTATGTTTCAAAATGGACCGAGGCGATTCCTTGTCGGCACAATGATCACAAGATTGTGATCTGCTTTTTAAAAGAAAATATTTTGAGCAGATTTGGAATACCTCGAGCCATTATCAGTGATGGAGGTAACCATTTTTGTAATAAGCCATTTGAGTCTTTAATGAAGAAATATGGAATTACACATAAATTTGCTACCCCTTATCATCCTCAAACAAGTGGTCAAGTTGAATTAGCAAATAGGGAGATAAAATTTTTTTTAGAAAAGACAGTTAATCCAAGCCGTAAAGATTGGTCTCTTCAACTAACTGATCCACTTTGGGCATATCTTACTACTTTTAAAACATCTTTAGGAATGTCACCCTATCGGCTTGTTTATGGAAAATTTTGCCACTTACTAGTTGAACTTGAACATAAATCATTTTGGACCATTAAAACTTTTAATTCAAATCTTGATGATGCTGGTAATGTGCGTAAATTGCAAATAAATGAACTTGAGGAATTAAGGAATGATGCATATGAGAATTCCAAAATTATTAAGGCAAGAACCAAATTTTTTCATGACAAAAGAATTTTTCGGAAAACACTTGAAATTGGTCAAAAGGTGTTGCTTTATAATTCTCGTCTTTATTTATTTTCAGGGAAGTTAAAGTCAAAGTGGAATTGTCCATTTATTATAAAAAATGTGTATCCATATGGAGCCCTAGAAATCGAGAATCCAAAGGATGGTGTCACATTTAAAGTTAATGGCCAAAGATTGAAACCATATCTGGAATACCAACCACGTGAAGCAGATACCGAAATCAATTTGAGTGACCCACCAAATTTTAATTAAACCTTTTCATTTTAACTTTTTGTGAATTTGATTTATTGTTACTTTATCGTTTGATTTTTTTTCTTTTTCCTTTTCCTTATGTCTTGAATGGAGTGCATTGTATTGTTTTAATTGTGTGTTGTTTGACAATTGTGATTTAGCTCACCAAATTTTTATAGTTGTTGTTGAGTGTTAGAAAATATATAGTTATAAAGGAGAAAATCGTCATTTTACACTACAAGTTTTACTAACACCCTTATTTTTATGTATTTAACCTTCTTTTGATTTAATTCCGTGTGTTTTATTTTAATAAAGTATTTTATGTATTTTCGGGACATCATAGTTATTTCACAATAAACGAGAGATCAGACGGAAAAACTGATATCACTTTTGAACTCAGGACGGTCGAAAACCTTAGGAGGAGCATAAAAAGAAAAATGACACTGTTCACATGTACGGTACTATTCACGTGTGCATCACATTACATAGACGGATCGATGATGTGGCATTGACCGATGATGTGGCATTGACTGATGAGGTGTCGAGATCCTGTTGGACTAAAATTCTTATATACTGTTGATGGTGACGTGCCAGCATATCAGTGGACCAAAAATCTCGCGTATGGTACATGCATCACACAGGATTATTTTCAACCAAACTGCGTCGCTATTCAACCCGGGTCAAACCGTGTTACTGTTCATCCGCGTGGTTAAACTGCGTACTGTTGACTGATGACGTGGCGCAATCCTGAGCGTTCAAACTGTTTTTAATCCGATGGCCATGATTTACTCCATGTATCTATAAAAAGGGGGCCTCCCCCCTAATTTGATAGCTCTGAATCTATTTTTGGGATCCATTTTCTATAATTCCTTCTCCATCTTGTATTTTCTACGTATTTTAATAAATTTTCATTTTGCCTCTAGTTCAATTATGAGTAGCTAATTTTCTTTCAAGCTTGAGTTGAAGGTGAAGTCTCAACATGTGTCATGGGCTTTATTTAGTAAATTTATTTTCTCTTCCCCTCTAATTTTTGTGGATGATTTGACTTTTCATCGACAAATAATAATAATCTTGTCTAGATACCGCCTTGGTTACATCGGCTCTCTAGTACAAGGTTATTATTATTTGGCATGATAAGCCCTTAGCACCATATTGATTAGAGTGTGGTTCATGAGGTGTGGATTCCCCACTCATGATTTAATTGGTATTAATAAGGAATATTTAGCCCATTGTGCATGTTGATACGGATCCAGATACCCAAGTACGTCAATTTAATAGATTTTCACTTCAATTTACTCTCGTCATTTCAATTCCAATTTTAAGATAATTTAAGTCACTTTCACCACAAATCCAACCACCCTCATAAAAAATTAATTCTACATATAATTAAAACCACCTCATCATGGGATCGACACTCGTCTCCATTAATCTATTCTACAATAGATTCGTGCACTTGCGAGTTCAATAAAATTTGCACAACAAGTTTTTGGCGCCGTTGCCGGGGAGGTAAGTTATTTTAATTTGTAGAATTAATTTTTGTGAATAATTTCTTTTATTTGTTTTCTTGTATTATTTTTTTCTTATAAAAAAAGAAAAAAAAAGTGAATCGACATTTAGAGATTAATATTTCTTTTCTTTTTCTCTTCTTTAAAATTCTGTAATTTAATTTTCAAGTTATTATTTTTTTTCTTCTTTGTAATTTTTGTTTATCTTACCAATTTTTTTTTAGTAAATTTATTTCACGTATTTTTTTTGTGTGGTTTTGTAGTAAGGTTGTAATAGCGCAATAAGGTTAGTATCGTAATTTCTCCCTCTTCTTTATTTTTATTTGTTTTGTTCTCATTTTTATTTTTATTTTATTTGTTTTGCATGCATGGTCGAAGGTCATTATTACATAATCTTAAACCTATAGACCTTGAACTTGAGAAAACACTTCGCACACACAAACAAGTTAAAAATAAAATGGATTTGCAACCACAGGAGAGGCCATTTAAGGACTATTTTAGTCCCTTAACTAATTTGAGCACATCATACATAAGGTACCCAAATGTAGCTAATAGGAGTTTTGAACTAAAACCTAGTGTGCTAAATTGTCTTCCAACATTCTATGGCCTAGAAAATGAGGACCCATATAATCATTTGAATGATTTTTATGCTATTTGTCAAACATTTAAATATGATAATTTTTCAGATGATGATGTATTAGACTATTCCCATTTTCTTTAAAGGATAGAGCTCGTTCATGGCTCAATACATTGCTTGCTAATAGCATCACATCATAGGAACAAATGGTAACTAAATTTTTGAATAAATATTTCCCAGTGCATAAAACTAATGCTATTCACAGGGAAATCTCAGAGTTGACGCGGAGAGAGAACGAGCAGTTTTTTGAAACATGAGAGCAATTCAATGGGTTACTCTTGAAGTGTCCACATCATGGGTACGAGAAATGGCACCAATGCCAATACTTTTTCAAGGGATTATTGCCGAATGTGCAAGAATGGCTAATGGCAACAAGTGGAGGAGAACTAATGTCAAAAAGTGCATCAGAGATTTGGGAATTCTTCCAGCGACAAGCGGATAATTCCCAACAATGGAGTCGATCACTCGAGAATAGTAGAAGAATTAAGGGAGTAAATGAGGTTCAAACTGGCGATAGTTGAAGGTCTTGCTCGATAAATAGCATCGTTATCGACTGCTAAATCAACAGAACCACATGACTATGACTCATACTCAGATCAAGCCAATGTCATAGGTGTAATGAGAAAACCATCAAATTACAACCCATACTCCAACACATATAACCCTGGATGGATAGACCACCCCAATTTTTCATGATCTCAAGGATTCCAACAGAATGGACCAGCAGCTCCAGCTCCACCAATGCAACAAATTCCTCAAGTTCCTCAAGCCTCTCAGCCACCATTTAGACCATACAATCAAAACCAGAACTACTCTCAACCCAGACCATGGGAGGATGCATTCCAGAATTTCAAGAATGTTACTCACTCCACGATTGAGCAACAGAACCGTACCATTGATGGACTACAAAATGAGTTGAGAGCAGGCTTCAACTCACAAGCTCAATCAGTTTCAAGCCTCGAGAAGATGGTGGGACAACTTGCTTCTTCAGTTCAGACTTTGGCAATGACTGTTGAGAAAGGCAAGTTTCCAAGTCAACCAGTGCCTAATCCTAAAGGAGTACATGAAGCAAGTACCAGTTCACCACAACAGCATGGAGAGGTCAAAGCAGTCATGACCTTGCGAAAAGGAAAAGAAGTCAACAACAAAGTGGAGATGCCGGTGACAAAAGAAAATTAAATTGTACCTTTGAATGTTGAGGACTCACCACCGGAGGAGAAAGAAGAAACCAACCCACGAGAATACGTTCCCAAAGCTCCATTTCCTTAGAGGTTACCGAAAGGAAATAAGAAAAAATCCACAGGTGAGATTCTCGAAATCTTCAAACAGGTAAGTGTTAACATCCATTTACTTGATGCTATAAAGAAAGTTTCATCTTATGCCAAGTTTCTTAAAGACATTTGTACTAAAAAGAGAAACATTCATGTTCAAAAGAAGGCATTTTTAATAGAAAACGTTAGTTCTATACTCCAACATAAAATTCTTCTAAAATGCAAAGACCCAGGCTCCCCCACTATCTCATGTAGCATAGGGAACCACACAATTGAGAATGTTTTGTTGGATTTAGGAGCTAGTGTAAATCTGTTGCCTTACTCAGTATTTTTGAAACTTGGACTTGGAGAATTACACTCAGTCTTGTTACGGTCCACGAAAATACCTCGTGGTATTGTGGAGGACGTTCTTATCCAGGTAGACAAGTTTTATTTTCCAGTTGATTTCATTGTAATTGACACTCAACCAATACAGGATTCGAGGAAGCACATCCCCATTATTCTAGGCCGACCTTTCTTGGAAATTGCGGATGCTCACATTCAATGCAGAATTGGAAATATGCAGTTGTCCTTCGGCAACATGACTATGGAACTGAACATCTTCAACATTGCCAAACAACCTCACAATGCAGATGATGAAATTATTGATATGGATTTAATTGAAGCATTAGTTGATGACACTTTTCTTTAAAACCTTAGTGATGATCCTTTACAAACATGCTTAACTTACTTTGGTTTGGATTTTGATATTGACAGATCAGTTGATGAGGTCAACGCCCTGCTTGACTCAGCACCATCCATGGACACTAATAAAATAAAAGTCAAGAGTTGAACAACTAGCACCATCAGAAAAGAAACTCATCCCATCATCAGAATCACCACCGAAACTCTAGCTCAAACCATTACCCAACACTCTGGAATATGCATTTTTGGGAGAAGAAAGTACTCTACCAGTAATCATCTCATCATCCCTAAATGACGAACAAAAAGGTAAGTTGTTGGATGTTTTAAAAGAGCACAAAGGAGCATTAGGATGGACCATAGCAGACATTAAAAGAATAAATCCAGTAGACTGCATGCATTACATTCACCTTGATAAAAATGCTAAACCTACTAGGGAAATGCAACGTCGGTTAGATCCTAACATGAAAGAAGTTATTAGAACAGAAATCCTTAAGCTATTAGACGCAGGTATCATTTACCTAATTTCTGATAGTTCATGGGTCAGTCCTGTACAAGTTGTCCCCAAAAAGTCAGGAGTCACAGTAGTTACGAATGCTGATAATGAATTGATACCCACTAGAATGACTACAAGATGGCGTGTATGCATTGATTATAGAAAGTTGAATTCTGTCACACGTAAAGACCATTTTCCTTTACCATTTATTGATCAAATGCTTGATAGATTAGCAGGCCATGAATTTTATTGCTTTCTAGATGGCTACTCAGGATATAATCAGATTCCCATAGCATCAAAAGATCAAGAGAATACCACTTTCACTTGGCCTTTTGGCACTTTTGTATATAGGAGAATGCCATTTGGATTATGTAATGCACCTGCTACATTTCAACGATGCATGTTAAGTGTTTTTTCTGATATGGTTGAACGATTCCTTGAAGTCTTTATAGATGACTTTTCTGTCTTTGGTGACTCGTTTGATCAATGTTTACATCATCTAACGCTAGTTCTGCAAGATGTATCGCGAAGAACTTAGTCTTAAATTAGGAGAAGTGCCATTTTATGGTAAAACAAGGTATTGTTCTCGGTCACATCATTTCGAGCAAAGGTATTAAGGTTGACAAAGCCAAGATGGATCTCATTTCTAATCTTCCTCCACCTAAAATAATCAGAGAAGTAAGATCTTTCCTTGGGCATACTGGTTTCTATAGACGTTTCATTAAAGATTTTAGCAAAGTTTCTAGACCCTTATGCAATCTACTTGCTAAGGATGTACCTTTTATCTTTATTGATTCATGTCTTGTGGCATTTGAAAAATTAAAGCAGTTGTTGACATCATCACCCATCATTCAGCCCCCAAACTGGAGCTTACCATTTGAACTCATGTGTGATGCATCTGATTATGCAGTAGGAGCAGTGTTAGGACAAATAGTTGATCGAATTTCCCATGTTATTTACTATGCTAGTATGACATTGAATGATGCACAGTTGAACTATTCAACTACTGAAAAAGAAATGCTAGCAGTAGTGTTTGCATTGGAAAAATTTCAATCTCATCTCATTGGCTGTAAAATAATTATATTCACAGATCATGCTGCTCTTAAATATCTTCTCACAAAGAAAGATGCAAAAGCTAGACTAATTCATTGGGCGTTACTTTTACAGGAGTTCGACTTGGAATTTTAAGATAAGAAAGGCACAGAGAATGTTGTAGCTGATCATCTCTCTCGTCTCCATTTTGACACAATTATGGAATTATTACCATTGAATGAGTCATTCCCAGATGAACAATTGATGAGTGTGGAAGTATTACCATGGTATGCTGATATCGTTAATTATCTTGTTACAGGTAAACTTCCAGAGCATTGGACCAAGCAAGACAAGACTAAATTCTTTGCGGAAATAAAGAATTTCTTTTGGGATGACCCGTATTTGTTCAAGCATTGTGCAGATCAAATTGTTAGACGATATGTCCCAGAAAGTGAAATTCAGAATATTCTTTCATTCTGCCATGAACAAGCTTGTGGAGGCCATTTCAGTACTAAGAAAACAGCTACTAAAGTTTTACAATGTGGTTTCTATTGACCAACTATATTTCGATACGCTTACACTTTTTGTTCTTCATGTGATAGGTGTCAACGAATGGGGAGCATTTCACGAAGGAACATGATGCCACTAAATCCAATTTTAGTTGTTGAGATTTTTGACGTATGGGGTATCGACTTCATGGGACCCTTTCCCCCTTCTTTTGGCCATCAATACATATTAGTTACTGTTGACTACGTATCGAATTGGGTAGAAGCAATTCCATGTAGAACCAATGATCACAAGGTGGTGATAGCATTTTTGAAAAGCAACATTGTTTCACGCTTTGGATTCCATCGAGCAATAATCAGTGATGGTGGTGTCCACTTTTGTAACAAATCATTTAAAGCTCTTTTGACAAATATTCAATCACTCACAAAGTGGCAACCCCATAGCATCCGCAAACCAGTGGCCAAGTTGAGATCTCCAATTGAGAAATAAAGCACATATTAGAAAAGACGGTGAGGCCAAATAGAAAAGATTGGTCATTAAGACTTGATGATGTATTATAGGCATATAGAACGGCTTTCAAGACCCCGATTAGGATGTCACCCTACAGGCTAGTATATGGAAAAGCTTGACACCCACCTATGGAACTCGAGCATCGTGCGTACTGGGCCATCAAGAAATTCAACTTTGACATGCAGCAAGCCAGCTCAGAAAGAAGATTACAATTGGCAGAGCTTAAAGAAATTCGCAATGATGCATATGAAAATACCAAGATTTACAAGCAGCGAATGAAAGTCTTCCACGACAAGTAAATTATGAGAAAATCTTTCACTCCAGGTCAGAAAGTACTTTTATTCAATTCTAGCTTGCACCAATTCCCAGGTAAGTTACGCTCTCGATGGTCTGGTCCCTTTATTATTCATATTGTTTTTTCACATGGGGCAATTGAAATTAAGGACCCAAAGAACGGTGTCACGTTTAAAGTTAATGGTCAAAGATTAAATCCATATCTAGAGTACCAACCACATGGAGAAGATACCGAAATAAATTTGAGTGACTTACCAGATTTGAATTGATTTTTTTTCTTTCTTTATATTATTCTTTTGCTAATTGAAATTATTTTTGCATAAGTGTGTTTGTTTTACCATTAAATTTTCTCTTATCATTATTAATCATGAGTTCAATACTTAGACCGTTCCTCCTGAACATTCTTAAACCACTTCAATGTGTCAAAACTCATCTCAAAAGGCAGATTCAATTTTGTAAAACACATCGCATTTGGGCTCTACAACCACCAGAGTTAGTAGCCTATGTTGAGAATCTAGAAAGCCAACTCAGAGATATTGAGAGAAGTGTTTACGACATCCAGTTGGAGCTTGAGGTAAATTCAATAAAAGGACGATTTTAATTTTCTTTGTGTGTTTTAATTTATTTTTCTGTTTGTATACTTTAGTTTGTTACCCCAGTGAAGTGGCGGATAACGGTACTCCGTGAAAATCAAGTCGGTTACTTCAGTTTTCCATAATAACTGATATTCTGAGGCGAAAGTATGGACAAAAATGAGATTCTAGCGAAGCTTCACAAGCGATTCCCTTCACTTCCTCAGAATACCTTCCTTACGATCTATAAAGCTCGGTTCGAACGCATGCGATTACTCATGAGAAATAACATACCTGCTGACATCTGTTGGTTAATCGAGGCTAAAGTACGATCGGCAGGTGAGTTACCTCCAAAATGTATTGCATACATGCCTGGTTGTGGTAAAGGAAATTATGCCAGAATAAGTTGCGATAAAAAACCATGTTCTTTAGGAATGTTGTCTAATAACATGGAAGATAAGATTCAATTCATTAGGGATGGCTTGAATAAAGAGTCATTGGATGACATCCTTTTGTCTCTTAAAACGCATCCCAGTGGATATGTGCAAGAAGCGATTCTCCAGTTATGGCCATTATTCCAGAAAGAGCATGCACGATATAGTCTCGGGAATCTGACTATAAACGACCATGTTTGCCAGTTTATAAGAAAACTGGATGGGAAGCCTATCTTCGACCCATAGAGGGCGTTCAAGCCGTTTCTGGACATAAAACCAGAGGAAGATGTGAGCCACAGTCGCAACTACCTGTAAATATCATTTTACTTTACTGTTATTTTATTTCACTATTGTTTTATTGTTTGCATTATTCTCTTTAATAATTTTATTACTGTTTACTTTTTCCTTTTTATGTTTTCTTTTTGACTCCCGAGCCATGTGCTTCACGCGTTATTTGACACTGATATGTTACCTCATTCACAGCTGTGACCCACTGTCACCAAGATTCTTAAATGTGATTTTTTTTGTCAAACACTCACAAATTATTTTTGAGAATTATCCCAATGGCAGCTACTCCAAATAGACAATTCAAGAACATTTGTGTGCTTTCTGGATTTAACTATGGCAAACATAAAGAGTTTGTTGAGGCAGCCATAGATCTTGGTCGAAGTATAGCAGAGAGAAAATTACACTTAGTGTATGGAGGAGGTAACCGAGGGTTATCAAAATTGGTCTCAGAAGCTGCTTTTGTCAGAGGAAGTCAAGTGTTAGGCATCATCCCTAGAGCCCTAAAACCTTTAGGCAGTTTGTCTGACTCATCGACTGGAAAAGAGTTAGTCGTCTCAGGTATGCAAGAAAGAATAACTGAAATGCTTAATCATGCTGATGCTTTTATTTTCCTTCCAGGAGATCTTGCAACACTAAAGGCACTTATCACACTAGCATCTTGGGCCTATCTGCACATCCACCAGAAACCCATCGGTTTGTTAAATGTCAATAACTTTTATGATGGCTTCATCGCATTTCTTAACCATGCAATAAAAAACTATTTCATTCCTTCCATCCAATGCGAAAAAGCTTTTTATTTGTGCTCACACTGCTAATGGGCTACTTGATCTGTTACAAGCTTATAAACCGGAGCCAGACCCCTGGACCTTTATGTTGGAGCGTCCAAATAATGATGGCAACAGTAGCCGCAGTAAGAAGAACAAATTAGATTTAACTCTCTGCTTGTAAATATTTTCTTCTGTGTTGCACCACCCAGGTGATGTCTTTTAAACTCTACTTCTTTCCTTTTAAACATTGAGGACAATGTTTCGTTCTGTTTGGGGGGAGGGAATAGTCGACAATTGTGGAATCTTAATTAAGTTTTTACTGATTTTTTGTTGTAGAAACTAACTGTTGCTAACTTTTTATGTTGAAGATGGCTGAACATGGAGCGTAGTTATTCTAGAAACGCATCTTCATCGTTTGAAAAAAAATAAAAAAAATTAAATTAAAAAAAATTCAGACTTTTTCTTTTTCTTTATTATGTTTTGATGTTCATTTCTCTTCTTCTTTTTAATTTCTCCTTTATAAATATACATTTTCAAAATTTTTGAGTCGAAAATGGCTGAATATAGAGTGTAGTGCCTCTAGAAACGCATCTTCTAAGTTAAAAAAAAAATTCTTTTTCTATCATTTTAAGTGTAACTTTTCTAATTAGTTTTTCTGCATCATTTTCACATTTCTGCATGCATATTTTCCTTTCATGCTTAGAATAGGTTGGGGGGTAGAATGTTGTTTTAAAAAAAAAATTATGTGATTTGTTTTAACATTGGATGACATGATTAATTTCAAATTTTAGTATTTGTATTATCTTTGGTCTTAAGTGATGTTACGCCATGTTTCCTACTTTACATGTTGATGTCAAAGACAAATATAAGTTGCTTGAAGGAATGAACATGTCATAATAAGTACCAAGTGAGTTTTTGAGCCTATCATTTTTCTTGGAGAGTAACCCTTTTGGCCATTATTTATACAGCTTAGCAGTTTATTATTTTATACATGATCTCTAGATTTCTTTTGAGTTAACCCTTAAAAAAAATTGTAAAAAAAAAAGGAAAAAAATTGTGTGTTGCTACCTCTGGAGGTCCATCTAACTAGTAGATATGGAAGATTATTTAGAGCCCTAAAAGACGATGGAAAGGCCATCTTTGACCCATTTGAGCATTTCTAGCCATCCCTTTTACGAAATATCCATAGTTAACCATTTTGAGCCTTTAAAAAAAAAAAACCTTTTCTTTGTCTACTTATCATCTTGACCCAATCTGATTTGGAGTATTACCCAATATCTTACAAATTCCATCACCTATTTATGTTTGAGAAAAATGTAAATAAACATTTTGTACAGTGAAGTTATGCCTAGTTTAAAAAAAATTGTTGTTCAAAAATAAAAATAACAATAATAGGTGAAATCCACCTTGCAACTTCCAAAAAAAAAAAATTCTCTGCATTTTTCTCAAACATACACTTTGTTTTCCTTATTTCCCTTCTATGTTAGCCATGTCCCTAACCTACGTTACGTCCTAATAAAAGTCCTTCTTGATTTTAGGGAACTATAGTCTGAAGTAGAAACTAGTTATATGGGCTAAAAAGATGTAGTGATGCATAATAATAATAAAAAAAAAGATAAATAAATTGGGTTGACTAGCATTTTTGTTTGACTAAAGATCGTATTATTTCTAAGCTGAGGGCATATTTCTTTCATCTTGGTGAGAGCATGTGATATCACTTCTTTATTATTTTCTCTCAATTACCATTCATTGGAGTGACTACTTTTATTGGGTTTAATTTCTTTGTGAGAGTGTCACTACTTCCAGTGAGATTTTGGGGTTTGACATGTCATTCTCGAAGGTAGCTATGATAAAGTCTACTAGGCTAATTCATGTGGATGGTTGATGTGGGTGTGATGTTTCTTTAGACTTGAGATAATGCTTATACTTTTATTTGATTACTATCATTAGTCTAATTGAATAAACATGAGTGTTAAAAAAATATATATATATATATATATTATTTTGGATTTAAATTTTATTTTCGCTTTATTTGCTAGGGACTAGCAATAAGCTGGTTGGGGGGTGTGTTGAGTGTTAGAAAATGTATAGTTATAAAGGAGAAAATCGTCATTTTACACTACAAGTTTTACTAACACCCTTACTTTTATGTATTTAACCTTCTTTTGATTTAATTCCGTGTGTTTTATTTTAATTAAGTATTTTATGTATTTTAGGGGCATCATAGTCATTTCACAATAAACGAGAGATCAAACGGCAAAACAGACATCACTTTTGAACTCAGGACGGTCGAAAACCTTAGGAGGAGCATAAAAGAAAAAATGGCACTGTTCACATGTACGGTACTATTCATGTGTACGGTATTGTCTACATTACAGTTCACGACACTGTTCACATAGACGGATCAATCACGTGGCATTGACCGATGATGTCGCATTGACTGATGAGGTGTCACGATCCTGTTGAACTAAAATTCTTATGTACTGTTGATGGTGACGTGGCAGCATATCAGTGGATCAAAAATCTCACGTCACAGGATTATTTTCAACCAAACCGTGTCACTTTTCAACTTACATGATATTTGATAGAATCCATTTTTAGAATCCAGTAATTCCTTCTCTATTTTGTATTTTCTACATTTTTAATAAATTCTCATTTTGCCCTAGTTCAATTGTGAGTTTGGGTTGAAGGTGAAGTCTCAACATGTGTCATGGCCTTTATTTGGTAAATTTATTTTCTTTTCCTCTAATTTTTGTGGATGATTTGACTTTTCATCGACAAATAATAATAATCTTGTCAGCCGGCGGATGGTATTAATAAGGAATATTTAGCCCATGGTGCATGTTGATACGGATTCAGATACCCAAGTACGTCAATTTAATAGATTTTCATTTCAGTTTATTCTCGTCATTTCAATTCCAATTTTAAGATAATCTAAGTCACTTTCACCACAAATCCAACCACCCTCATACAAAATTAATTCTACATATAATTAAAATCCACCTCCTCGTGGGATCGACACTCGTCTCCATTAATCTATTCTACAATAGATTCGTGCGCTTGCGAGTTCAATAAAATTTGCACAACACTTGTCATGAGTACCTCCATGAGAAATTTCTTTTTTGATCATCTTAAAACGGTTTTTCATATAAAATTTCACCTGAGGAAATTGCTCCGATTTTGTAAATCACATCACATTTGGGATCTACAACCACCAGAGATAGTATCCCACGTGAAAGATCTAGAAAGACAACTCAAGGAACTAGAGGTAAATTCAATAAAAGGACGAAGGTGAGTTATATTCCTTGTGTGTTTTTGTTTTATTTCTTTGTTCTTCTTCACTTTTGATTTGATTTTGCATATTTGAATCGTTTTGTTTTGATTCACTCTCCTGTATAAATAGCGGATAACGGTATTTCGTGACTTTTTAAGTCGGTATTCTCAGTTTCCCATAATAACTGAAACCTCAATGTCAAGCATGGAAGAAATACAACAAAAATTACATCAACGTTTTTCTTCTCTTCCTCAAAATGCTCTTAAGAAGATTTACAAAGCTCGTTGTGAACGACTGCGTTTGTTAATGATCAATGGGATTCCTGCTGACATTCGCTGGTTAATTGAAGCAAAGGTCCAATTGGCAGGTGAGTTTTCTGTTCCATTCATTTCCTACATACCTGGTTTTGGTAAAAATACATTTACTAAGAAAAGAAGAGCTAAGCGACTTGGCTCTGAATGTTCTCACTGTGTAAGACTTGCTTGCAAAAAGCCACTTTGTAAAACTTTAGGAATGGTTTCTATAAATCGTGAAGATAAAATCAAATTCGTTAAGGATGGCATGAGTAAAGAATCGTTGGATGATATCTTACAATCTCTTGAGACGCATCCGAGCGAATATGTTCAACGTGAAATTCAAAATTTGTGGAAGTTGTTCCAAAAGGAAAGTGCACAGTTTAATCTTGGGAATATGACTCTAAAAGACTCTGTTTGCCAGTTTATAAGAAAACTGGATAGGAACCTTATCCTCGACCTATAGAGGGCGTTCAAGCCGTTACTGAATGTAAAACTAGAGAAAGATGTGAGCCACAATCACAACTACCAATAAATATCCTTTTATTTTATTATTCTTTTATCGTTTTCATTATTATTATTGTGTGTCTTTTTATATCTAATCACTGTTTGTTTTTTCTTTTCACTATTTTCCTTTAAATTATTAAGCTAAAAGTTTCACGCGTCATTTGACAAACACATCACCCCATTTATAGATGTATACCATTATGTCCGTCACCAAGATCCTTAAATAAGAACTTCTTTTCAAGCCCTCACAAATTGTTTCTTTTTAGAATTGTTCTAATGGCAGCAACTTCAAGCAGTCAACTTAAAAATATTTATTTACTTTCTGGATTTCGCTATGGAAAGTATAAGGAGTTCGTTCAAGCAGCCATAGATCTTGGTCATGCTATAGCAGAGAAGAAACTACATCTTGTATATGGAGGAGGTGGTCGAGGGTTATCAAAGCTTGTCTCTGAAGCTACTTTCGTTCGAGGAAGTCAAGTGCTAGGCATCATTCCAAACGCCTTAAAACCTTTAGGGTGTCTACCAGATGTTGAGTGTTAGAAAATGCATATTTATAAAGGAGAAAACCATCATTTTACATTTCAAGTCTTACTAACAACCCTTACTTTTATGTATTTAACCTTCTTGTGATTTAATTAAATGTATTTTATTTTAATTAAGTATTTTATGTATTTTAGGGGTATTATAGTCATTTCACAATAAAGGAGAGATCAGATGGCAAAACGGACATCACTTTTGAACTCAGGACGGTCGAAAACCTTAGGAAGAGCATAAAAGGAAAAATGGCACTATTCACATGTACGGTACTATTCACGTGTACAGTACTGTATACGTTACTGTTCACGACACTGTTCACATAGACGGACGATGATGTGGCATTGACCGATGATGTGGCATTGACTGATGAGGTGTCACGATCCTGTTGGGCTAAAATTCTTAACATGTCTTATTTGATGGTGACGTGCGATATTAGTGACTAAAAATCTCGCACGGTACATGCATAACACATGATTATTTTCTACCAAACCGCGTCCACCGTTTCACCCGGTCAAATCTGCGGTTATTCATCCGCGTGCAAACCGCTGCCTGATCGATGACGTGGCGCGATGGCCATGATTTATTCCATGTATCTATAAAAAAAGGGCCTCTCCCCCCTAATTTGATATCTCTGAATCCATTTTTGGACTCCATTTTCTGTAATTCCTTCTCCATCTTGTATTTTCTATGTATTTTAATAAATTCCCATTTTGCCCTTAGTTCAATTATGAGTGGCTAATTTTCTTTCAAACTTGGGTTGAAGGTTAAGTCTCAACATGTGTCATGGGCTTTATTTGGTAAATTTATTTTCTCTTCCCCTCTAGTTTTTGTGGATGTTTTGACTTCTCGTCGACAAATAATACTAATATTGTCTAGTACCGCCTTTGAAGTGTGGATTCCCCCCTCATGATTTAATTGGCATTAATAAGGATTATTTAGCCCATGATGCATGTTGATACGGATCCGAATACCCAAGTACGTCATTTTAATAGAATTATCTTCAATTTATTCTCGCCATTGCAATTCCAATTTTAGAATTTATTCTCGCCATTTTAATTTAAGTTTTAGCATATTCCAAATTATTTCCACCACAAATCCAATCATCCATTTACAAAATTAATTCTACACACAATTAAAATCCACCTCCTCGTGGGATCGACACTCGTCACCATTGATCTATACTACAATAGATTCATGTACATTAAAATTTGCACAATAAGTTTTTGGCGCCGTTGCCGGGGAGGTAAGTAATTTTAATTTATAGAATTAATTTTTGTGAATAATTTCTTTTATTTGTTTTCTTGTATTTTTTTTAATTATTAAAAAAAAGTGAATCTACATATAAAGGTTAGTATTTCTTTTTCTTTTTCTCTTCTTTAAAATTCTGTAATTTAATTTTCAATTTATTTTTCTTTGTAATTTTTTTTTCTTTATCTTATTAATTTATTTTTAGTTAATTTATTTCAAGATTTGTTTTTGTGTTTTTATAGAAAGGTTGTAATAGCGCAATAAGGTTAGTATCGTAATTTCTCCCTCTTCTTTATTTTTATTTGTTTTGTTCTCATCTTTATTTTTATTTTATTTGTTTTGCATGCATGGTCGTAGGTCATTATTACCTAATCTTGAACCTATAGATCTTGAAATAGAAAAAACACTTCGCACACACAAATAAGTTAAAAATAAAATGGATTTACAAGCACCACAAGAGAGGCCATTTAAGGACTATTTTAGTCCCTTAGCTAATTTGAGCACATCATGTATAAGATACCCAAATGTAAAGCTAGAGTTTTGAATTAAAACCTAGTGTCTTCAAATTGTCTCCCCACATTTTATGGCCTAGAAAATGAGGACCCATATAATCATCTGAATGATTTTCATGCCATTTGTCAAACTTTTAAATATGAAAATTTTTCAGACGATGATGTTAAACTCAGATTATTCTCATTTTCTTTAAAAGATAGAGCTCGTTCATGACTTAATACATTGCCTGCCAATAGCATTTCATCATGGGAACAAATAGTAACAAAATTTTTGAATAAATATTTCCCAGTGCATAAAACCAATGCTATTCGAAGGGAAATCTCGGAGTTCACCCAGAGAGAGGACGAGCAATTTTTCGAAACGTGGGAGCGATTCAATGGGCTACTCTTGAAGTGTCCACATCATGGGTACGAGAAATGACACCAATGCCAATACTTTTTGGAGGGATTACTACCAAATGTGCAAGAATGGCTAATGGCAAAAAGCGGAGAGAGCTAATGTCAAAAAGTGCATCAGAGATTTGGGAATTCTTCCAGCGACAAGCGGATAATTTCCAACAACGGAGTCGGTCACTCAGGAATACTAGAAGAATTAAGGGAGTAAATGAGGTTCACATTGGCGAATCCAGTTCAGAAATTAAAGAAGTCAAAGCAATAATTAAAGGTCTCTCTCGACAAATAGCATCGTTATCGACTGCTAAATCAACAGAGCCACATGACCCTGACTCATATCCAGATTAAGCCAATGCCATAGGTGTAATGAGAAAACCATTAAATTACAACCCATACTCCAACACATATAACCCTGGATGGAGAGACCACCCCAATTTTTCATGGTCTCAAGGACTCCAACAGAATGGACCAACAGCTCCAGCTCCACCAATGCAACCCATTCCTCAAGTTCCTCAAGCCTCTCAAATTTAGACTATACAATCGGAGACTACTCTCAACCCAGACCATGGGAGGATGCATTCCAGAATTTCAAGAATGTTACTCACTCCACGATTGAACAACAGAACCGCACCATTGATGGACTACGAAATGAGTTGAGAGCAGGCTTCAAGTCACAAGCCCAATCAGTTTCAAGCCTCGAGAAGATGGTGGGACAACTTGCTTCTTCGGACATTGGCAATGAGAAAGGTAAGTTTCCAAGTCAACCTAATCCTAAAGGAGTACATGAAGCAAGTACCAGTTCACCACAGCAGCATGGAGAGGTCAAAGCAGCCATGACCTTGCGAAAAGGAAAAGAAGTCGACAACAAAGTGGAGATGCCGGTGACAAAAAAAATCAAATTGTTCCTGTGAGTGTTGAGGACTCACCACCGGAGGAGAAAGAAGAAACCAACCCACGAGAATACGTTCCCAAAGCTCCATTTCCTTAGAGGTTAGCGAAAGGAAATAAAGGAAAATCCACAGGTGAGATTCTCGAAATCTTTAAACAGGTAAGTGTTAACATCCATTTACTTGATGCTATAAAGAAAGTTTCATCTTATGCCAAGTTTCTTATAGACATTTGTACTAAAAAGAGAAACATTCATGTTCAAAAGAAGGCATTTTTAACAGAAAACGTTAGTTCTATACTCCAACATAAAATTCCTCTAAAATGCAAAGACCCAGGCTCCCCCACTATCTCATGTAGTATAGGGAACCACACAATTGAGAATGCTTTGTTGGATTTAGGAGCTAGTGTAAATCTGTTACCTTATTCAGTGTTTGTAAAACTTGGACTTGGAGAATTACACCCAACTCGGTGGTGTTACAGAGATCGGTCTACAAAAATACCTCGTGGTATTGTGGAGGACGTGCTTATCCAGGTAGACAAGTTTTATTTTCCTGTTGATTTCATTGTAATTGACACTCAACCAATACAGGATTCAAGGAAGCACATCCCCATTATTTTAGGCCGACCTTTCTTGGCAACTGCGGATGCTCACATTCAATGTAGGACCGAAAAAATGCAGTTGTCCTTCGGCAACATGACTATGGAGCTGAACATTTTCAACATTGCCAAACAACCTCACAGTGCAGATGATGAAATTGTTGATGTGGATTTAATAGAAGCATTAGTTGATGACACTTTTATTTCAAACCTTAGTGATAATCCTTTACAAACATGTTTAACTCACTTTGGTTTGGATTTTGATATTGACAGATCATTCGATGAGGTCAACGCCCTACTTGACTCAGCACCATCTATGGACACTAATCAATGGAAGTCAATAGTTGAACAACTAGCACCATCAGAGAAGAAACTCATCCTATCATCAGAATCACCACCGAAACTTGAGCTCAAACCATTGCCCAACACATTGGAATATGCATTTTTGGGGGAAGAAAGTACTTTGCCGGTAATCATTTCATCATCCCTCAATGACGAACAAAAAGGTAAGTTGTTGGATGTTTTAAAAGAGCATAAAAGAGCATTAGAATGGACCATAGCAGACATAAAAGGTATAAATTCAGTAGACTGCATGCATTACATTCACCTTGATGAAAATGCTAAATCTACTAGGGAAATGCAACGTCGGTTAAATCCTAATATGAAAGAAGTTGTTAGAACTGAAGTCCTTAAGCTATTGACACAGGTATCATTTACCCAATTTCCGATAGTTCATGGGTCAGTCCTGTGCAAGTTGTCCCCAAAAAGTCAGGAGTCACAGTAGTTACCAATGCTGATAATGAATTGATACCAACTAGAGTAACTACAGGATGGCGTGTATGCATTGATTATAGAAAGTTGAATTCTGTCACACGTAAAGACCATTTTCCTTTACCATTTATCGATCAAATGCTTGATAGATTAGCAGGCCATGAATTTTATTGCTTTCTAGATGGCTACTCAGGATATAATCAGATTCATGCTAAAAGATCAAGAGAAGACCACTTTCACTTGCTCTTTTGGCACTTTTGCATATAGGAGGATGCCATTTGGATTATGTAATGCACCTGCTACATTTCAACGATGCATGTTAAGCATTTTTTCTGATATGGTTGAACGATTCCTTGAAGTCTTTATGGATGATTTTTCTGTTTTTGGTGATTCGTTTGATCAATGTTTACATCATCTAACGCTAGTTCTGTAGAGATGTATCGAAAAGAACTTGGTCTTAAATTGGGAGAAGTGCCATTTTATGGTAAAACAAGTATTGTTCTCGGTCACATCATTTCGAGCAAAGGTATTGAGGTTGACAAAGCCAAGGTGGATCTCATTTCTAATCTTCCTCCACCTAAAATAGTCAGAGAAGTAAGATCTTTCCTTGGGCATGCTGGTTTCGATAGACGTTTCATTAAAGATTTTAGCAAAGTTTCTAGACCCTTATGCAATCTACTTGCTAAGGATGTACCTTTTTTCTTTGATGATTCATGTCTTGTTGCGTTTGAAAAATTAAAGCAGTTGTTGACATCATCACCCATCATTCAGCCCCCAAACTGGAGCTTACCATTTGAGCTCATGTGTGATGCATCTGATTATGCAGGAGCGATTAGGACAAAGAGTTGATCGAATTCCGCATGTTATTTACTATGCTAGTATGACAATGAATGATGCACAGTTGAACTATTCAACTACTGAAAAAGAAATGCTAGCAGTAGTGTTTGCATTAGAAAAATTTCGATCTTATCTCATTGGTTGTAAAATAATTGTGTTCACAGATCATGCTGCTCTTAAATATCTTCTCACAAAGAAAGATGCAAAAGCTAGACCAATTCGTTGGGTGTTACCATTGAATGAGTCATTCCCAGATGAACAATTGATGAGTGTGCAAGTATTACCTTGGTATGCTGATATAGTTAATTATCTTGTTACAGGTAAACTTCCAGAGCATTGAACAAAGCAAGACAAGGCTAAATTCTTTGCAGAAATAAAAAATTTCTTTTGGGATGACCCGTATTTATTCAAATATTGTGCGGATCAAATTGTTAGACGATGTGTCTCAGAAAATGAAATTCAGAATATTCTTTCATTCTGCCATGAACAAGCTTGTGGAGGCCATTTCAGTGCTAAGAAAACAGTGACTAAAGTTTACAATGTAGTTTCTATTGGCCAACTATATTTCGAGACGCTTACACTTTCTGTTCTTCATGTGATAGGTGTCAACGAATGGGGAGCATTACACGAAGGAACATGATGCCACTAAATCCAATTTTAGTGGTTGAGATTTTTGACGTATGGGGTATCGACTTCATGGGACCCTTTCCCTCTTCTTTTGGCCATCAATACATATTGGTTGCTGTTGACTATGTATCAAAATGGGTAGAAGCAATTGCATGTCGAACCAATGATCACAAGGTGGTAATAGGATTTTTGAAAAGCAATATTGTTTCACACTTTGGATTCCCTCGAGCAATAATCAGTGATGGTGGTGCCCACTTTTGTAACAAAGCATTCAAAGCTCTTTTGACAAAGTATTCAATCACACACAAAGTGGCGACTCCGTACCATCCACAAACCAGTGGCCAAGTTGAGATCTCCAATCGAGAAATAAAGCACATATTAGAAAAGACGGTGAGGCCGGACAGAAAAGATTGGTCATTAAGACTTGATGATGCATTATGGGCATATAGAACGGCTTTCAAGACCCCGATTGGGATGTCACCTTACAGGCTAGTGTATGGTAAAGCTTGCCACCTACCTGTGGAACTTGAGCATCGTGCATACTGGACCATCAAGAAATTCAACTTTGACATGCAGCAAGCCAGCTCAGAAAGAATATTACAACTGGCAGAACTTAAAGAAATTCGCAATGACACATAAGAAAATGCCAAGATTTACAAGCAACGGATGAAAGTCTCTCATGACAAGCAAATTATGAGAAAATCGTTCACTCCAGGTCAGAAAGTGCTTTTATTCAATTCTCGCTTGCACCTATTCCCAGGTAAGTTACGCTCTCGTTGGTCCCTTTATTGTTCATCTTTTTTTTCACATGAGGCAATTGAAATTAAGGACCAAAGAACGGTGTCACGTTTAAAGTTAATGGTCAAAGATTAAAACCATATCAGAGTACCAACCACATGAAAAAGACAGAAATAAATTTGAGTGACCCAAATTTGAATTGATTTTTTCTTTTCGGTGATTCGATTTTTCTTTCTTTCTTTAGACTATTTTATTGCTAATTGAAATTATTTTTGCATAAGTGTGTTTGATTAACTATTAAGTTTTCTCTTATCATTGTTAATCATGAGTCTCATACTTATACCGTTCCTCCTGAACATTCTTAAACCACTTAAACGTGTAAAAACTCATCTCAAAAGGATTCAATTTTGTAAAACACATCGTATTTGGGCTCGACAACCACGAGTGTTAGTAGCCTTTGTTGAGGGTTTAGTAAGCCAACTCAGAGACATTGAGAGAAGTGTTTATGACATCCAGTTGGAGCTTGAGGTAAATTCAATAAGAGGACGATTTTAATTTTCTTTGTTTGTTTTAATTTGTTTTTTTGTTTGTGTGCTTTAGTTTGTTACCCCGGTGAAGTGGCGGATAACGGTACTCCGTGACAATCAAGTCGGTTACTTCAGTTTCCCATAATAACTGATATTCTGAGGCGAAGGTATGGACAGAAACGAGACTCTAGCGAAGCTTCACAAGCGATTCCCTTCACTTCCTCAGAATGCCCTCCTTACGATCTATAAAGCTCGGTCTGAACGCATGCGATTGCTCATGAGGAATAACATACCTACTGACATCCGTTGGTTAATCGAGGCGAAAGTATGATTGGCAGGTGAGTTACCTCCAAAATTTATTGCATTCATGCCTGGTTGTGGTAAAGGAAATTATGCAAGAAAACGACGAGCTCGAAGAATTTCTGTTGCTTGTCATAAGTGTGCTAGAATGAGTTGCGATAGAAACCCATGTTCTTTAGGAATGGTGTCTGATAACAGGGAAGATAAAATTCAATTCATTAGGGTTGTTTTGAATAATGAGTCATTGGATGATATCCTTTTGTCTCTTGAAACGCATCCCAGTGGATATGTGCAAGGAGCGATTCTCCAGTTATGGCCATTATTCCAGAAAGAGCATGCACGATATAGTCTCGGGAATCTGACTATAAACGACCCTGTTTGCCAGTTTATAAGAAAACTGGATGGGAAGCCTATCCTCGACCCATAGATGGCGTTCAAGCCGTTTCTGGACGTAAAAACAGAGGAAGATGTGAGCCGCGATCGCACTACCTGTAAATATCATTTTACTTTATTGTTATTTTATTTCACTATTGTTTTATTGTTTGCATTATTGTCTTTAATAATTTTATTACTGTTTGTTTTTTTTCTTATTACTGTTTTCTTTTTGACTCGTGAGCCATGTGTTTTATGCGTTATTTGACACTGACATGCCACCTCATACACAACTGTGACCCACTGTCACCAAGACTCTTAAATGTGATTTCTTTTGTCAAGCACTCACAAATTGTTTTTGAGAAGTATCGCAATGGCAGCTACTCCCAATAGACAATTCAAGAACATTTGTGTGCTTTCTAGATTTACCTATGGCAAACATAAAGAGTTCGTTGAGGCAGCCATAGATCTTGGCCGAAGCATAGCAGCGAGAAAATTACACTTGGTGTATGGAGGAGGTAACCGAGGGTTATCAAAAATGGTCTCAGAAGCAGCTTTTATCAGAGGAAGTCAAGTGTTAGGCATCATCCAAAGAGTCCTAAAACCATTGGGCAGTTTGTCTGACTCATCAACTGGAGAAGAGTTAGTCGTCTCAGGTATGCAAGAAAAAATAACTGAAATGCTTAATCATGCTGATGCTTTTATTTTCCTTCCAGGAGATCTTGCAACACTAGAGGCTCTTATCACATTAGCATCTTGGGCCCATCTGCACATCCACCAGAAACCCATCGGTTTGTTAAATGTCAATAACTTTTATGATGGCTTTATCGCATTTCTTAACCATGCAATAAAAAACTACTTCATTCCTTCCCATGCGAAAAAGCTTTTTATTTGTGCTCACACTGCTAATGAGCTACTTGATATGTTACAAGCTTATAAACCGGAGCCGGACCCATGGACCTTTGTGTTGGAGCGTCCAAATAATGATGGTAACAGTAGCAGCAGTAAGAAGTACAAATTAGATTTAACTCTCCGCCTGTACATAACTATGGCCAATGGCACGGCACGGCCCACCAACTGTCGGCCCACAAGGGCTCGTGGGCCGGCACGGCACGGCCCACCAAATTGGTGGGCCGTGCCGTGCCGTGCCTACATTTTTTTCAGTTGAGCCCGGCACGGCCCACGGCACGAGCCCTCTCGTGCCGTGCCCAAAAAAAGCCCACCAACTTTTTTTTTTTTTAGCGTGCTTAAAAAAGCCCACGTGCCTAGCGTGCTTTATTCAAGCCCACGTGCCTGACGTGCTTTTTTAAGCCCACCAACATAATAATAATAATAATAATAATAATAATAATAATATTCAAAATCATAATCATATTAATTTTTATTAAGAGAGCAATTAACATTTTATTATTAGTTTATCACAATTTCACAACTATATATTTTATTTCACAATAATCAATCATAATTCATAACACAACAATACATAAATTTAATTAAATTTAATTCCATAGATCATAATAATAATTAATTAAAATTAAAAATACAATCCTCGAATAATCATTACAATAAGTCATAACTACGAAATATTAATATAACAAATCATAGGTCATAACTTACAAGTTACAACTACAAAACACGAACTACGATCAATTGACGAATAACAAGCACGAAAAAAACATTTATTAATCACAATTCCCAACTATGGATACGGGAAACGAGCAAGGTTAATTACTTAATTCTATCTCGGCTGGTGGCGAGCTAAACAATTTGACACGTGCCGACGTAAACCCAAGGTGCCATGGCTGTTTGAATAAATAACTTCTCGATGACAATAGTTGCACCTCAAGATCATCCGCTTGTAAGGACGATGCAAACCATTATCTATTATTTCCTCCCTTATTGTAGTAAAATTTTGAAAAAGCTCATTTAGAAAACGACCTCTGGGCTGATTTAGCCTAGCGTTTTGTTGAGGTCCAACTACATCAACATCGTATTCTTGAGGGTGTTGAGGTTCTTCTGCATTCATATTATGTTGCTGCGGATTCTTAATGATTTTGGCTTTTAGAATATTGGAAAGTTTGAGGAAAAAGAAGAAGAATAAGAATTGTGAAGCATCATAGCATAATGGCGTGTATATATAATATTAGATAGTAATAAAAAGACAAAAATTAATTTTATTTACTTTGTTGGTGGGAGTAAAAAGAGTAAGTAAAAAAATATTTAGTGAAATATAAATATAGTCGTAAGGCAAGTGATTGCTTGGCATGTGGGAAAAAAATCTTAAATTATTTAAAAATCTACAATCTGAACGTCTGCATGTGCACTATATGACAAGTTAACAACTACCGTGTTAAAAATTTGAGTTGAGAATTTAAATTCAAAAAAATAAAGTACTCTACATAATGAATGCAAGCTCCTCTCGTGGACCCGTACTACTAGTTTACTATTAGTCACCCAACGGACAAAAAAAAACTGAATTAATTGAATTAAAAAAATTCTGCATTAATTGAATTAACAATAAAGTTGATATACCTTTCCAAAAAAAAAAAAAGCAATAAAGTTGATGGACTTGACTAGTCACTTTCACTTTCACAGCATGGGCATTCATGACTCAACAATTAGACTTGACTAGCTTACAGAATTTGTAAGCTACAGACTGCAACATCAGCCGTTGGATGTGGAGTGAGAAGCTAAACAATAGACAATCGAATGGTGGGAATGGGATGACAGGAGATGTTTGTTACAGTCTTGCAGAATCGGTACCATAGAGTCATACAGATCCCTCAACAATTAATTTTTAATGATAAAAAATTTTAAATTAAATCAATTACTCACCTTACAATTCCAAGTTTCCAACGGACAAATGAATGATAAAATTTGCTGCAGCCTTGCAGAGTTGCAGGAAACTTTGCAGTTGTAGATTTGTAGGTTTGCAGAGTGTTTGCCCGTTTTTTACCGTTAAAATGTTTACTTTTTTATTTGCCCGTTTCTAACCGTTAATATGTTTACTTTTTTATTCTATTTAAACGATTAAATTATTTTCGAATTCATCTCACATTCTCACATTCTCACTTCTCAATTTCTAATTTTCTATCTCCTTGTTATCTCTCTTATCTCATCAGTCATCTCATCTCTAGTCTCTGCTTGCCCAATCTTCTTTGCTACAATTCCAGTGCATTTATTTACCAAAACACTAATTATATAAAATGTCTCACTCTCATTTCGAGTTAGATGAGAATTTTAATTTTGTTGAAGAGGGGGAGGAAGTTGCAAATGAAGAAATTGCTGCACCAGAATTTGATCCAAGTAATATATTTATTGTCCCTTTGAGCGATCGCCTCACTTCTCAAGCAAGTCAAAGTGGTTCTACTTCTTCTACTGCTGGTCCTACTACTACCTCCAAGCGACAAAGAACATCGATTGTTTGGTCATGTTTTACTTTGGAAAAGCGTCAAAACAAAAAGGTGAAATGGTGGATCAGCGGTGTGCAAATATTGTCAATCGCTTTAAGTGCCAAAAGCAATGGTGGGCCCGGACATCTTAGACGACATATGGAAACTTGTCGACAAAACACGTGCCACAGGACCCAACACAAACCCAACTCTCACCATATGGTTCTGGACCTTCCGGTATAACATCATTCAGATATTCACAACAGAACATGCGAGAAGGATTGGCTCGGTATATTCTTTGTAGATAACAACCTTTAACATTTTAGGAAGATGAGCGTCTAATAAATTTTTTGCAAAGGTATGTTCAACCTCAACTTAAGAAAGTGCCTAGAAATACATTAAAACGTGATTTAACTAAAATTTTTCATGATATGAAAAAACTTTTAATTAATACTTTTATCAATTTTAATGGTGTTATTTCAATTTCTTGATTGTTGAATATTAATATGGTTGGTTATTTTTGTGTGACTTCGCAGTCTATACATGAGATTAATGGTAAATGGAAGTTGGAAAAAAATTGCTTGCATTTCGTGAATTAGAATATCCTCACACTGGTTCAGTAATTTTTGCAGCTATAATGTCTATTTTAAGAGAATATGAAATTATCTTGATAAATTGTTTAGCATATCATTTGATAATGCATCAACATGAATTGATATGTTTTGCGGAATATTTCTACTCTCATGCACACGTGGTTCAAAATTTTTTCATGTGAGATGTGTGTGCCATATTATTAATTTAATTGTTCAAGCTGGTATGACTCATATAAATCATTATTTAGAAAAAATTAGAGCATCAATTTTATATATTAGAGCACCTTCAAGACGTCAACAATTTTTGGAGACATTGAAAATTTTTGGATTGAAAAGGAGAAAATTCAACCTTGACATGAAAGTTCGTTGGAATTCTACGTATTTAATGTTGCTTTCTTGTCAAAACTATTCTGAAGCAATTTCTAGTTTTTACAATGAGAGAATGAATGATGAAGATTATCATATCACTGATTATGATTGGAATGTTGCATTTAAATTTATGGATTTTTTAAAGGTATTTTATGATGCTACTCTTGCATGTTCTACTGTTTATGAGCCTACTTCATGTAGAGTGTTAATGCATTTGTACAATATAAGTTATACTTTTAAGACTTTTAGAGAGAATATTATGTTTAAAAATATTTGTGATACCATGGAGGAAAAATTCCAAAAATATTGGAAAGATATTCCCCACCTATTTATTTTTGCAGCAGTGTTGGATCCTACAATCAAGGAAGTTGGTGCAAAACTTTTAGTTGAGGGTATTAGTGAAAATTTACAAACCGGACTTGATACAAATTTTGATACAATTATGTCCTCTATGCATGAACTTTTTAATTTTTATCGAAATAAATTCGGATCAAGCAATACATATTCTAATGTTCAACAAGCATCGACTTCTTATAAAAATCTAGCTCACCTTTTGTTACTCAAAGGTAAGGGTGTTGCCTCTAGTATTGATACTAATCGTAATGAATTGCAAAGATATTGTTCTGCCAATCTTGAAGATTTAGCAACTCCTTCACAATTGCAAAATTTTGATATTTTAGATTTTTGGATGGGTAAGACATCTTTTTTCCCTATATTATCCATTATGGCCCGTGATCTACTAACCCCTCCAGCTTCAACCGTAGCATCAGAATCAGCTTTTAGTACAGGTGGCAGAGTTCTAGATGAACATCGGTCAAGATTGTCATCATAGACATTAGACTCTTTGTTGTGTTTGAAAGATTGGGAAGATGCTGAACGCCGAGTGCAACAAGATTGGCAAAATGCTTTAATTAAACAAATTGAGAGTTTGAATGTTGATCAAGATGAAGTGGATCCAGATTATGCAGAGTACTGAACATTGAAGCCACTTCCAAAGACTAGAGATTTTTTTTTTCTTGTAACTTTTTGAAACAATTTTTATTAGTGAGAAGGTTGTAAATTTGCAAATGATAGATGGTTCAGTAGGTGCCAACCTAGTTGGGATGTACTGTTAACTGTAGTGATGCAAATTACACCTAATTTTATTTGAATTACTAATATTATAATTGTACTTTAACTTCATTTAATGAAAATGTAATTTTTAATTTATCATAATTTTTCTTGTGTATAAAATGGAAAATATTTCATTCACAAATTAAACGCATCTCTATTAAATATTAACTAAGTTATGATTTAATATTAATATAAAAAATATTTTATTGTTAATTTTGTAAAAAAATTATTTTTTATTTATAATTTATAAATTTATGATATTTATAATCTTATTTATTAAAATCATTATATTTAGTTATTTACTTATTCATTTAATAAATTATAAACATAAATAAATAAATAAATATCATAAATAAAATTAAATATCATAAATAACATTATTCATTTAATAAATATCATAAATAAAATTATGATATTTATAATTTTATTTATTAAAATCATGATATTTACTTATTCATTTAATAAATTATAAACATAAAAGATTAGAATATTTATTTAAACTAAGATTTAATGATTTAAATTAATTTTTAAAAGTCTATGCTAAAAAATATATTAAAACATTTAATTTCAAGATATTGTACTTTAATTTCATAACATTTTATATTTACTTTTTGTTAAAAAAATTTACTTAGATATATTTTGGCTCACGTGCTATTAATGGCTCACAGGCCGCGTGCTAACAACAAATGAACCGTGCTTATTACGTGCTTTTTCGCGTGCCGTGCTTTGGCCCATCTCTAATCGTGCCGTGCTTTAAGGCCCGCGTGCCTAAAATTCTAGGCCCGGCACGGCCCACGTGCGTGCCGTGCCGTGCCTCGTGCCTCACCGAAACGTGCTCGTGCCGTGCCGTGCCGTACGGACACGTGCCGTGCCCGTGCCGTGCCACGTGCCGCCCGGCCCATTGGCCATCTTTACCTGTACATATTGTCTTCTGTGTTGCACCATCCAGGTGATGTCTTCTAAACTCTACTTCTTTGCTTTAAAACATTGAGGACGATGTTTCATTCTGGTTGGGGGGAGGGAATAGTCGACAATTGTGGAATCTTGGTTAAGTTTTTACTGAATTTTTGTTGTAGAAACTAACTGTTGCTAACGTTTTGTGTTGAAGATGGCTGAATATGGAGTGTAATGCCTCTAGAAACGCATCTTCATCGTTTAAAAAAAACAAAAAAAAAACACCTGTGGATTTTTTTTTCTTTATTAAGTTTTGATGTTCATTTTTCTTTTTCTTTTTAATTTCTCCTTTATAAATATACATTTTTCTTTAGTGCCTCTAGAAACGCATCTTCTTAGTTTAAAAAAAAAACAAAAAAAACACATTTCTTTTTCTATCATTTTAAATGTAACTTTTCTAATTATTTTTTCTGCATCATTTTCCATTTCTGCATGCATATTTTCCTTTCATGTTTAGAATAGGTTGGGGGGTAGAATGTTGTTTGAAAAAAAAAATTTGTGATTTGTTTTAACATTGGATGACATGATTAATTTCAAATTTTAGTATTTGTATTATCTTTGGTCTTAAGTGATGTTACGTTATGTTTGCTACTCTACATGTTGATGTCGGAGACAAATGTGAGTTGCTTGAAGGAATGAACATGTCATAATAAGTACCAAGTGAGTTTTTGAGCCTATTATTTTTCTTGGAGAATAACCCTTTTGCCCATTCTTTATACAGCTTAGCAGTGTGTTATTTTACACACGATCTCTAAATTGCTTTTGAGTTAACCCTTAAAAAAAATTGTAAAAAAAAAAAAAATGTGTGTTGTTACATTGGGAGGCCCATCTAACTAGTAGATATGGATGATTATTTAGAGCCTTAAAAGACGATGGAAAGGCCATCTTTGATCCGTTTGAGCCTTTCTAGCCATTCCTTTTATTAAATATCCATAGTTAACCCTTTTGAGCCTTTAAAAAAAAAAACCTTTTCTTTGTCAACTTATCATCTTGACCCACTCCGATTTGGAGTATTACCCGATATTTTATAAGTTCCATCACCTATTTATGTTTGAGAAAAATGTAAATAATTATTTTGTTCAGTGAAGTTATGCCAAATAAAAGCAAAAAAAAAAAAACAAAAGTTGTTGTTTCAAAAGAATAAAAATAACAATAATAGGTGAAATCCACCTTGCAACTTCCAAAAAAAAAAAATCTCTCTGCATTTTTCTCAAACATACAATTTGTTTTCCTTATTTTCCTTCTTTGTTAGCCATGTCCCTAGCCTATGTTACGTCCTAATAAAAGTCCTTCTTGATTTTAGGGAACTATAGTTTGAAGTAGAAGCTAGTTATATGGGCTAAAAAGATGTAGTGATGCATAATAAAAAAAAAGATAAATAAATTGGGTTCACTAGCATTTTTGTTTGACCTGAGATCGTATTACTTCTAAGCTGAGGGCATATTTATTTCATCTTGGTGAGAGCATATGATATCACTTCTTTATTATTTTCTCTCTCAATTACCATTCATTTGAGTGACTATTTTTATTGGTTTTAATTTCTTTGTGAGAGTGTCACTATTTTTAGTGAGATTTTGGGGTTTAACATGTCATTCTTGAAAGTAGCTATAACAAAGTCTATTGGGCTGATTCATGTGGATGGTTGATGTGGGTGTGATGTTGCTTTAGATTGGAGATAATGCTTATACTTTTATTTGATTGCTATCATTAATCTGATTGAATAAACACGAGTATTTCTAAATTTTTTTTTAAAAAAATCATTTTGAATTTGAATTTTATTTTCGCTTCATTTGCTAGGGACTAGCAATAAGCTGGTTGGGGAGTGTGTTGAGTGTTAGAAAATGCATATTTATAAAGGAGAAAACTATCATTTTACATTTCAAGTCTTACTAACAACCCTTACTTTTATGTATTTAACCTTCTTGTGATTTAATTAAATGTGTTTTATTTTAATTAAGTATTTTATGTATTTTAGGGGTATTATAGTCATTTCACAATAAAGGAGAGATCAGACGGCAAAACGGACATCACTTTTGAACTCAGGACGGTTAAAAACCTTAGGAGGAGCATAAAAGGAAAAATGGCACTATTCACATGATATTTTGTTCATTAGACGGATGACGGATGACGTGGCATTGACCGATGATGTGGCATTGACTGATGAGGTGTCACGATCCTGTTGGGCTAAAATTCTTATGTACTGTTGATGGTGACGTGGCAGCATATTAGTGGACTAAAAATCTCGCGTACGGTACATGCATCACACATGATTATTTTCAACCAAACCGCGTCACTGTTCACCCGGGTCAAACCGTGTTACTGTTCATCCACGTGGTCAAACCGCGTACTGTTGACTGATGACGTGGCGCAATCCTGAGCGTCCAAACTGTTTTTAATCCGATGGCCATGATTTATTCCATGTATCTATAAAAAAGGGGGCCTCTCCCCCTAATTTGATATCTCTGAATCTATTTTTGGACTCCATTTTCTATAATTCCTTCTCCATCTTGTATTTTCTACGTATTTTAATAAATTTCCATTTTGCCCTTAGTTCAATTATGAGTGGCTAATTTTCTTTCAAGCTTGGGTTGAAGGTGAAGTCTCAACATGTGTCATGGGCTTTATTTGGTAAATTTATTTTCTCTTCCCCTCTAGTTTTTGTGGATGTTTTGACTTCTTGTCGACAAATAATACTAATCTTGTCTAGTACTGCCTTGGTTTCACCGGCCCCCTAGTACAAGGTTATTATTATTTGGCACGATAAGCCCTTAGCACCATATTGATTAGAGCGTGGTTCATGAGGTGTGGATTCACCCCCCATGATTTAATTGACATTAATACGGATTATTTAGCCCATGATGCATGTTGATACGAATCCGAATACCCAAGTACGTCATTTCAATAGAATTATCTTCAATTTATTCTCGCCATTGCAATTCCAATTTTAGAATTTATTCTCGCCATTTTAATTTAAGTTTTAGCATATTCCAAATTATTTCCACCACAAATCCAATCACCCATTTACAAAATTAATTCTACACACAATTAAAATCCACCTCCTCGTGGGATCGACACTCGTCACCATTGATCTATACTACAATAGATTCGTGCGCTTGCGAGTACATTAAAATTTGCACAACACCAGACCCACCAACTGAAGAAGAGTTAGTTATCTCAGGTATGCAAGAAAGAATATCTGAAATGTTAAATCATGTTGACGCTTTTTTTTTCTTGCCAGGAGACCTTGCAACTTTGGAGGCGCTAATTATATTTGCTTCTTGGGCCCATTTGAGTATCCATTAAAAACCCATCGATTTGTTAAATGTTAATAACTTTTATGATGGCTTAATAAAATTTCTTAATCATGCAATTAAAAATCATTTCATTCCATCCTCAGTGATAAAAACTCTTCATTTGTGCTCTTACTGCTAATGAGTTACTTAATCTTTTTCAAGCTTACAAACCAGAGCCAGATCTCATGACTTTGGCGTTGGATTGGGCAACTGATGACAATGGCAGTAACTCTCGTAAAAAGTGTAAATTAGATTTAACTCTCCGTTTATAAATATTTCCAACAGTGGCCAGATGATATCTTCTAAACTCTACTCCTTTCTTTAGACATTAAGGACAGTGTCTCTTTCAGGTTGGGCGGAGGGAATAGTTGATAATTGTGGAATGTCTCAGTCATAGTGATGTTTTTACTAATTTTTGTTGTAAAGACTAATTTTGGATAAAAATTTGAGTCGAAGATGGCAGAATATAGAATGTAGTGTCTCTAGAAACGCGTCTTCTTAAGTTTAGTGTTTTGTTTCAAAAAACAAAATGTGTCTTCTAACGTTTTATTTTCTATCTTTTTTTTCTCTTTTCCTCTTAATCATCTCTCTTAAGTTTCTGCAATCAGTCCCAATTTCTTTTAGTGTTTCTTTAACCAAAAAAAAGAAAAAAAAATTCTTTTTCGGTGTGATCTTTTAACATTGGATAACATGGCAATTTTTAAATTTTGGTATTTGTATTATCTTTGGTCTTGAGTGATGTTACACTATATTTTTCCTTTTGCATGTTGAAATGTAAATTGAGAAATTGGATGAGTGAAATTGATTAAGTCATTTGGAGGAATGTACATGTTATGAAAAGACCAAGCGAGTTTTTGAGCCTATTATCCTTGGAGAGTAACCTTGTTTGCCTATACAGCTTCACAATTTATTGTACAAGATCTCAATATTTTCTATAAAAAAAAGTAAAGAAAAAAAGAAAAAGAAGTTTGTGCAGCTGCATCTAAAAGTCCATTGAACCAGTGGATATGAAATATTATATAGAGCCCTAAAAAATGATAAAAGGCCATCTTTGATTTGTTTAAGCATTTCTAGCCAATCTTATTATAAATAATCCATAGTTAACCCCTTTGAGCCTTTTTAAAAAAAAATTCTTTGGTAACCTATCATATTTTCCTACTCCAATGAGTATCACCTTATGTTTTATGTTTTCCATCACCCAATTATGTTTGAAAATAGGGATAATTATGTATTCCTAATAATGGTGCTATAAAAAAAAGGATGATATGTATATATGAATAATTAAAATAAAAAAGAGCAAAAAAAATCCAAGCAAAAAGAAAAAAAAAGCACTTTATAATCTCCAAAAAGTCCCCTATTTTTCAAACATATATTTTTGTTTTCCTATTACCTTTTTATTAGTCATGACCATAGCCTACGTTACATCCAAACTGCAGATCGCGATTCTGCATATATCCCTCACCAAATTTGCTCTATCGTTGTTCTAGGATTGCTACAGCAATGGTTGCTCCAGCAATTGCTACAACACTACATTATTCCATATTTTGTTTCAATTCTTTTGTACCCATGTTCTTCCTCTTTTTCGCAAGCCTATTGTATCAGCATTCCTTCCACGAAATATAAGCTTCTGGATACCTATAATTATGCACACAATTTGAGCACGAATTACTCTAAGTCAAGCAAAATTTATTAAGATTAAACTAAAATAAATGTTTATGCAAAATGTAACAAAAATGCAATAGAAACACATCATTTACTCTCTAAGTAATCTTGACTTAAGTCTAGGATTGCTATAATAACTCTCATTTCATAGAGTTATTGATTGACAAAAAAAAGTGTACATTTAATAAGGATAAAATAATTAGTTTTTCACTTATTGTGTTGATTAATGCGTTCATTATTTCTAAATTATTTTAATACTCCCTAAATATATTTTATGTTAAATTAATTCGTAATTTGTTAATTTTTATCTTGTAAATATTTTTCAGGAATAAAGATGGAATTGGAATTGAAAGCGAGAACAAATAAGAATTACTGGAACACAATTGAAGAGATGTAATAATAAATAATAAATAAAATAAAATAAAAAAGAAAAAAAGAACAAAAGCACGTTGGTGATGGTCAGGAGGCCATCATGCCTCTTGACCATCGCACAATTCAATATATATATATATATATATAATATAAAAATAAAATAAAATATTAATATTAATAAAATAAAATAAAAGAAGATGATTTGCTTTGCCTATAAAAGGCAAGGGGTGGCAAGCGATTGAAAGTAGAGCCGAGAGCTAGAAGCTAGTAGAGCTATTTTTTGAGGAGCTTAAGCCGAGAGAAAATAGAGTGCAGCTGAAGAATTTCTTTCTTTCTTTGTTTCTTTTCTTTTTTTGTTTCCGTTTGTAATCAACTTTCTTGTAACGTATTTCAAAAGTTTATCAAATAAATTGAGTGTTATGTTTTCTTTCAATATGAGTGGCTAATTTTATTAAGCTGAGGTGAAGGGTGAAGCTCAATGTTTCAAATTATTAAATTTATTATTTTCTCAAATAAGTTTAAAGTTTATTTTATTCTTTTCTAGTTATTTTTATGTCATATTAATTTATAAATTTCTTTGGATATGTATGATATTTTGACATAATGTTGACACATTAATATAATGTGGCACATTAAGTACTTTATTTCATATTTATCCACACACATATTTAGTTGAGAATTAAATAATATAATAATTAACTGGAAAAAGTGAGGCTAAAAATGAGAGAGTATTAAAATTATAGTTTGAATACTGAGAGTGGATCATGTAGCCTTAGCTTATTTTTAAATCAATTTCAAATAATTTCTTTGCCCCGCAATTAATTTTCTTAATTTTACTATATTTAAAACTCCATGTGGTTCGACCCCGGTCTCACTGGGTTATATTATAACTAGACACTCTTATACTTGAGAGTAATACACTTTTGAGTCATGTCAGTTATCATATACTTGCAAACATATTTTTAAATCCTGTAAGGATTGAAGTTAAAAAGTTTGATGGAAGAATCAATTTTGGCTTGTGGCAAATTCAGGATAAGGACGTATTGATTCAATCTGGGCTACACAAGGCTTTGTAAGGCAAACCATCTCTTGCTTCTAGCAGTAACTCTGGGTAATCTATAATGAGCGATGAAGGTTGGAAAGAATTAGATGAAAGAGTTGCAAGTGCCATACGATTATATCTAGCAAAGAATGTTCTTGCAAACGTAGGAAAAATTCGTTCGACAAAAGAATTTTAGGAGAGGCTAGAAAATTTGTATCACGCAAAGAGCATCTCTAATTGTTTGTTCCTTAAAGAGCAGTTTCACTTGTTGAGAATGATTGAAGGTACAAATTTTTTTTATCATCTTAGTGTTCTCAATGACATCATGACAGAATTAGAAGCAATTGAAGTTAAAATTGTAGATGATAAAAAAACGCTTAAGCTATTGTGGTTTCTTCTAACGTTATAGAAGAATTTGTTGCCTACTTTATTTTTAGAAGAAAGAAGGCTGAGTGGTAGAGGTAATAAAGCTTCTGATGATTTGGCATTGATAGTTGGTAATTAGAAGAAAAATAACTCTAAGAAGAAAGGAGTTTACTGGGTGTGTGGACAATCAAAACTAGGGGTGGGCAAAATCGGGTTCGGGTCGGGTTCGGATCAACCCAATCGGATTTCGGGTTAGTCGGGTTGGATAAAAATCGATCCGAACCCCACCCGAACATAAAACCCGATCCGATCCGATCCGAATTTAATTCGGATCGGATCGGATCGGGTTAAAAAGTCGGGTGGAGTTTGGATCGGATCGGATGCGGGTTAATTCGGGTTCGGATTAAATTCGGGTTATTCTGATCAATTCGGGTTATAATTAATTAATTTGGCAATTTGGCAATTGGGGATCAAACGTAACTTTAATTGAGTTACTCTATTAACTATCTTTAATTAGAGGGAAGAGAGTGAAAGGGAGGAAAAAGAAATTGTATGACTTTTAATAAAATAACTTATAAATTTAGAAATTATATACATATGTTAAAATATTATTTGTTAGTGGTTTCATATTAGATTATGAAGACCCAAAACATCACGCTAGAATTTCTCCTGTCCAAAAGTTTTCACAATCAAAAAATGAATTATTTTTTACAAATTTTAATCTTATCCTATGGTCATGTTTGTTCAAAATTCAAAGAAAACCTTAACAACTTGCTATGTGGCACAATAATAAGTGTTAATGTCTTATAGTAAAAGATAAAACCCATTAAATTTAATATTAAAATATAATAAATCACAAAAAAAAACCCTCTACCAAATGGCAAAACTCAATCAGTGGACTGGAATGTGGAATCCACATTAATTTTGTCATGGGCCACACGTTGATACTTGATACTTGATAAGGAAACATTTTTTTTCTATTTTTTTTATTCTTTTTGGCTTTTTGCCATGGGGACCTTTGGAGAAGTGGAGATACAGCCGTTTAAAAGAAAATTTACATACACTTTGCATACACTTTATCTAATCCAAAAGACAAACACAGCAAACGTAAGGGATTGATTCATTTTCATTCTGGAAATAACAACATGAACGTGCATGTCCTTTATAAAACAAGAACATTTCTCTTCCACTCTTGTCACCTTGCTAACTAAGAAATTTCTTTCCCACCTTCCTTGTCCTCCCTCATTCATTCATCCATTCATTTCAACCAACAAAAAAAGAAAACTACTATAGAATTAAATTCAAATGATTCAAAATTAAAAATTAACACAAAGCATAAAATTAAAATTAATACAAAGTTTAAATTTAATTGTCTCCATCCAAAGCGCAATGTCCAATTCTAGAATCTAAACATTAATCTTTAGAACACAAAATTAAACATAATGAAATAGTTTCCATTTTCCAAAACACAAATGACAAGTTCCAAAATCCAAAACACAACAAAGTTTAAATGTAAATCTAGATCAACTTCCTCCACGGCTCCACCGTTCCTCGCAAGCACTTTGACAAATTTTAACTTCAATTTCTTCTACTCCAAGTTGAAGAATTGAAGCATATATCCCCTAGGAAAAAAATGAAAAAATAATAGATAACCGTTTAACTACTTTCTTTAAGCCACATTACAAATAAAGGGACATTAAACACAAACACATATGCCCAATTCATGTGTGTACTTGATTAAATATAAGAAAAAAAATTAAGTCAATTGTGGCTTATTTCATGGCATTCATCATCAAGTAAATTTAATAATAATCTTAATTCCTAAGTAATACCATTCCAACAATTTCAATGTGTCTAAAATAAATGAAACAATTATAAATTAAAACTATAACAACTATTGTCTATTATTATAGTGTAAATTACAACCTAAACATCTAATATGAAATTATAAATAATAATATATATTAAGAATTACCTTTCAAATATCCAAAACACCCATATCAGCGCTCACTGTTTCCACCGTTGAAGCTTGTGATCTTACAAACTCTTTAAAATGTCAAAAAAAAAAGAAATTAGTAAGTAACTTAAGTACGTATAGATGCTATTTATAAAGTTATAATACATCTTAACTTTATAAAGTATGAGAAAAATATTACCTTCATGTAGCTCCATATGGAATATCTGCTCTTTAATATCTTCTTGAAGGTTGTAGACAGGATTAGCAAAAAGTTTAGCTTGTAACCAATTTTCGGTACATATCAATGCGTCAACCATACAAGGGGTCAAAGAACTCCGATATTCGTCAATGACGCGACGCCCTGTGCTAAAGGCAGATTCAGATGCCACTGTGGAAACAGGAACAGTGAGGACATCCCTTGCAATTTTCTCTAATATCGGATACTTCGATCCATTAACCTTCCACCAAAGCAAAACATTGAGCTTAAGATTGCTTGGATCTTCAACTGGGTCACTCAAATATCGTTCCACCTCAGATACTACTCTCTTGCCCTCATTCTGAAAAAACACTTTCTGAGCATACCCAAAGAAAGAGCGAGAAACTCGGAAAATGTCATCACCATCACCACTAGGACCCTCCGGCAAACCAACCTCAGTTGTAAAATAAGGAGAATAACTTGTACCACCATAGCTGCCGCTAGGAACACTCTCACTACACATCGATGGTGTGGAACTAGAGCACATTGCACTATATGCATCATAAAGCTCATTCAACAAATCTTTCACTGCTTTGGTCATTTCTTCAACTTTCCAACCATCATTGGCAAAAATGATCTCAAAAATATGTTTGGCAAAATCCATTTTAACTCGTGGATCAAGAATAGAGGCAACAATTAACATTTTATTTATCTTCCCTGAAGACTCCCAATATTTATCAAATTTTTCCCTCATTTGATAAGCCATAGCCACCACCCAAGGATCTCTACTTCCCTCTAATGCAGTCAATGAGCTCTCAATTAAGCCAATGGTATCATAACAAAGATTAGAAGTCACACTCAAAGAAGCAGAAAATAACAATGTGGCATCATAAAATACCTTCAAAAACTTCACAATTCGCCCTGCACTCTCCTAATCCTCAGGTCCAGACGGGCCCACCCTCTTAACGTTATTTTCTTTCTCGAGAAATTATGCCTCATACGGTTTATCCACCTCTGCCATTCTATCAAATGCCGCTTGAAACTTCAACGCAGTCATCAACATTAAATAGATGGAATTCCACCTAGTAGGACAATCCAAAACAACCGTTCCATTTGGACATTTCACTTGTTGAGCACACTGTTTAAATGCCTGTAGCCTCGTTGTGGAGGATCTCACATACTTCACAGCATTTCGGATGGCGGCAACACTAGTATGCAATTCATTCAACCCCGAAACAACAATCAAGTTCAAAATATGTGCACAACAACGCACATGCATATACTGACCCGCCAATACAATTGCATCATCATTCCTCCAAGCAAGTAATTGCATAGTCATATAATTAACCGTAACATCATTTGTACTGGCATTATCAACAGTTATTGCAAACAACCTCTCTATCCCCCAATCTTGTAAACAAGCTACAATCTTTTTACCGATCGTTTTCCCTCTATGATCTTCAATAACACTGAAACTAATAATCCTTCTGTTCAAACACCAGTCACTATCAATAAAATGAGCTGTGATCACCATGTAGCTCATGTTTTGAACAGAAGTCCATAAATCAGTAGTAAGAGACACTCACTGTTTGTTGTTACAAATCAAACTCTTCAACATTATCTTTTCTTCCAAAAATAAATCCATAACATCCCTACCAACAGTTCTCTGAGATAGCATAACAAACTGTGGAATGGCTACACTACAGAAATGCCTGAACCCTTTGTTATCCACAAAACTAAGTGGCAACTAACCCATAATGATCATTTTGGTGACTGCCCTTCTACAAGCGTCTTGACTCCACCCTTTAGCCAAAACCATATTACTTGCATTTCCTTCCCCACCCTCAGTTGTCAAGTTTTGTAGACTTCCCTCTTGTCGTTCCCGGAATGTCTTGTATGCAAGGTAAGCCAGTATATGATTTCTCATATTTGTAATCCCATCACGCCTTGAATGGCATTGATATTGTCTACCACAATAGTTGCACTTGCATTTGTTTGGATTGTTCTCGAGCAAAGTAAAATGATTCCACGTCGCAGATCTTTTCTTCATCGCTGGTCTTTTCCGCTTTGCCTTTTGAGTTCCTTCCACTTGAACACTTTGATTGTCATCATCACTTATTGAATTCGATCTTGAGTGTCCAGACATCTAAACATACAAATAAATAATTATTAATCATTAATTCATAAATTAAAACACAAAAAGACTATTAAAAAAATCTACTTAATAGTTAGTATTACAAATTAATTCAAATAATTGTTAATTAATTTTATGAAACTTTTTGAAATCGATATTTCCAATTTTCCACCATAATGTTTATATATGATCAAGAATTCAAGATGCATATTCCATAAAAGAAAACCAAGAAATTAAACTAATTATTTAATTTATAATATCTAATTATCCATTGGCCAAAATAATATAATATTAATTACATATCCGTATCTTAAATTCTTAATTCTTATTATGCCCACATTATATGTAGTTAACCACTTAATATTTACATATTGGTTAATGGTTATCATGCAATTAATTAAATTGATTAACTATTTATTGAAGTTGAAACTTGAAACTACTCCAATTAAATTGGTTAATGGTTAATTTTTTGTTGAAGTTGAAACTATTCTACAAATACACATATCATATGACATATACAATTATAATTTATATTGTAACATAATATTTAATTTTAATTTTTAATCTAACATTACTATTCATACAAAAAATCAATTATTAATTAATAACAGAAAATTAATGCCATATTATTTTCATTTTATTGATAAAATTTAACAATATATAATTAACAATTTAACATACAAAATTACAATTAACATTTCTCATATAACATATAACAAATAAAAATTATAATTAATCATTAATGCATATATAATTATATAATATATACCATCTCTTAAATAACTTTAAAAGCCGGATTTGCTGTCTTGCACTCTTGCTTTGCTTATTCGGGCTTCAGCCTTCAAGCCTTCAAGTTCCAATTCCAAACTTCCAATTCCAAAACAGAGAGTGAAGAGAGTCAGAGAGACAGAGACCTTTTGAGACTGGAGGCTGGATCCGTGACCCGTGAGGCGTGACCGTGAATGGGTGTGGTGGCCAGATGTCAACACTCAACAGCCGTGACCCGTGGATGCTAATGGTGGAGACTCGAGTGGATCAGAGGCAGGTTGCTGGGTGGATCTTCAATCGGACTGAGTTATGGTGGAGTGGAGGATTCAAGGCGTGGATCCGGCGCTTGGTTACAGCAGATCTGTAGATCGGGTCACGATCTTCACGAATCAGCTTCGGCTTCGGTTGGGGTCGTTCTCGGAAGTGGTTGCTGGCTGTGTGCGGTGGCCGGTTGAAGCTAGCTCCGTGAACTGTGCGTGTGTGTTTGCTGCGCGTGGTGAGCGACGAAGGCCGTGACTCCGTGAGGCGTGAATGAGCGTGGGACAATGGGTTGGCTGCTGCCTGCTTGTGCTTGACGGCTGCTGGTTTTAGTGATTTTTGTGTGACACTGTGACAGTGAGGGTTTGTGAATTGTGATAGTGATACCGTGAGTGAGGGTTTGTGACTGTGAGTTGTTACTTGTTACTTTGCTTAATTGCTTTGCTTGTGTTTTTTTCTTGGTGAATTATTGAATTGTTTTGTAACTTTTGTTGCGGTGAATACTGAATAGTTTGGAGTGAATTGACTGAATTCCTGAATTGTTTTGTTGCGGTGAATACTTTGTGAAATGTGAATTACTGAATTGAATTGTGAATTACTATAAATTCGTGAGTCTGTACTCTCTCCTGTGATCTGTATTCTGTTTCTGTGAGAGTGTGAGTTACTAATTCAATGCATGTACTCGTGTGAGATGTGAGTGTGCCATGTGTGTGTCTGTGTGATATTGTAAGTGTAAATCTGTAATTTTTGCCCAAGTTTTTTTTTTTTGTCTCAACCCGATCGGGTTTTCGGATCGGATCGGGTTTCACCCGATCCGATCATGATCCGATCGGGTTTCACCCGATCCGATCATGATCCGATCGGGTTGAGACAATTTCACCCGATCGGGTTTTGTTGACCACCCGATCCGATCCAAACCTGAAAATTTTTCGGATCGGGTCGGGTCGGGTCGGGTCGGATAATTTGCCCACCCCTAATCAAAACACCTTAAAAGGGATTGTCAAAAAGTAAATTGAGTAAGTTCGGCAAGTGACTCCAAATCAGTATATGAAGATACTGATAGTATCACTAGAAGAAAGTGTCTCATCATTGTGGGAGAAGATGGTCTCCTATAATGATGAAGACATCCTTATGGGAAGTCGCTAGTGCCATGGAAGAGGATGTGTTATTACTAGTGGATCCACAAGATTTGCACACAAGGCATGGTTTGGCATTTATGCAGGTGTGTGGTGGAATTCTAACTCTCAAGGAAGCCAAATATGAGTGTATTTTCAGCAAGGTGGTCAACATGTGCTGAATATATGTATTTTGGATATGGTGGAATATGATAATTCTTAGTGTGAAGAATTATAACTACTGGATAGAGGACAAAACTTTACCCATGACGAAGTGATTCTTATAAGCTCTATGTAAGTGTAACTTTGGATGGAGTAAAAATGGCAGAGACGACATGGTTGTGTGGGTACATGGTGGATCATGTTTCGTGGCTTAATTGAAAAACTCGCCAAGGTGGAGATGTTAAGAAATACGTCTTATTTTTCAGTAAGGGTTTCCTAGGATATTTCCTTATTTAGTAAAATTCTTATTTAAGGAACAAGTAGTTTCCCCTTTGGGATTTGACTTATTCAAAGAGGAGTACAATTAGTATAATAAAATGAATATTTCTCCTTCAAGAAATAATCACTATATATAAGGAGGTTTGGTTCACTTGTTCATATAACACAACAATTAGTTCTTTGCAAGTAGACAATTTCGAGTGTGAGAGAAACGTTTGGTCTATTAAGAGATTGGATGTTATTGGGACTTTGGGTGCGAGAAAAATACTAGAGTGTGTAATCATTTTTCATATAGTGTTTTTTTTTTTTTTTGTCATCCTTGGCGGCCATGGTTTTTCTCCAATATAGGAGTTCTCCACGTAAATTCTTATATTGTGTGATTAGTTTTATTCTCTATCTATTTTCTGTTTATTATTTATTTGATATTTTTACTTATAAGATCTTAGGTGAGATTAAAAATTCCCTAATATCAATAACAAATATTTTTGACGAGTCACATCCTCTCTATAAATTTCCTTAACCCAAAACATTATAGATTAATTTTTTTTCTAATTACTGAGAAAATCTTGAATACTTTATTGTATTATTACTCATTCTTTTACAAATGTTTTGTCATTAATAAATACTTTTGCGGATTACTTCTCCATTTAATTTTTTTTTTTTTGTCATGTATACATGTCATAAAGATATTTAAGGAGAGATAGCCGATAGGGAGCACCCCCAAGAATTCCCTATTTACCATATGATTATAACATTGGAATTTTACATTAAAAAAAAAAAGACAAGTCAACGGCCACAATAATAACTAATTAAAAATACAAGTTTTTCGCGTGTGAGTATTTTATATCTTATGTATATTGAACTTTTATATGTAACATTATCTTACTGCCCATACATTTACTTCGCAGATTTTCCACTTCGTTTGTTTTCTTTTGTGATTCTTGACGTATCACTTCCCCAGACGAACAAGAAATGAGTTGATCTGGAAGAAATGTGTATAGTAATTATTAAATAAGAATGTGATATTATCAAATATCTACCAAATATTTTTGACATATCATTTTAGTATTGAAACTTTTTTATAATTATATTTTACCACTTAATATTGCAGTTATTATTATTTTACTACCAAATCATTAAAAGTAATAAAAAATTTAACAGAATTTTTATTAGGAACCTATTTTGCCCTACAACTATTTAAGTGTATAGAAAAATGATTCCTCTAAAATAAAGAAACCAAAAAATCAAATATTTTCAATGTTTAACACTTTTGAAAACTAATATTATTTTAATATTTAAATTTGTATCAATTTCAAATAAATATAAATGAATTATAATAATAAATTTAATAAAAATAAATAAGTATTTTCAGAAAATTAATTATCTTAGTTGCTTGTTTTTTAACATCCATATATATTACTTAAATCAATTTAATAAATACATATCAATTATAATATTTAATTTAATAATCCTAAATAATTTTTTATTATTTTATTAAAAAATTATCAATGTACCACTTGACTTATTGGAATTTATCAAACAGCGCTACTACTCTCCCCGAGTCAAACCCCAAGTCGCACTCCCGAATTGTGAAAACGACGTCGTTTTCTTTTGCTTTTAATTTCAGCCGAAAAAGTTGGGCAACACGTGGGTGAACATATGTAATTAATTTCAAACTAAAACAACGTCGCCAATTCCTTTTCCTTTTAATTTCAGCTGATGCAAATAAAAAGGTGGGCAACATGTGGGTCAGCATATGCTTCAATTAATTTCAAACCGAAACTACATCGCCAACATTTGCTTGATCCTTCTTTTTGCTTTCCTTTCCAAGCACAACACTCGGCACCCAGAACTTCCACAAACTGCAAACTGCAAACTGCAAACTGCAAAACCCTAAGTATAGAGCTTCCAAACTTCCCAACTAGTTCATGAAAGTTGAGTGCTAAATTTAAACGCCAACTTGTACGTGGGCTTTGGCATAAGGCAGCCAACAACAGTTCCTCAACATTTATTATTGTTCCTCAACGTAAGCACTTGTTTGTATTTATGAATTAAATTTATGAATGTTGAGCTATTTCGTTTTAATTTATGAGCTGAACCATGAGCATTTGTTTCTAAATTATTGTATTTTTTTTTGTTTCAGTTTGCTGAACTGTGATAATTAATTAATAATAATTAATTTATTAAACTGTGATAATTAATTAATAATATTCAGTTGATATTTTAATTTGTTTCTAAACTTAATGAATTAGGGATAAGGAATTAATAATATTCAATAATTAATTAATAATTATTAATTTGCTGAATCGTGATAATTAATTAATAATATTTAGTTGATATTTTAATTTGTTTCTAAACTTAATGAATTAGGGATAAGTAATTAATAACATTCAGTAATTAATTAATAATAATTAATTTGCTGAACTGTGATAATTAATTAATAATATTCAGTTTATATTTTAATTTGTTTCTAAAATTAATGAATTAGGGATAAGCAATTAATAACATTCAATTTATAATTTTATTTGTTTCTAAACCTAATGAATTAGGGATAAGTAATTAATAATATTCATCCTATAATGTTATTTGTTTCTAAACTTATTGAATTTGAGATAATTAATTAATAATATTCTGAATTATTATAATTTGCAGCAATAATGAACGAGGTTGATGAAGTGGATGTTGATGAAGTGGAGGAATTGCAAGATTTACAGGAGGCTAATTTTGAATTAAATAATGAAATGTTTGAATATTACAAAGTTTATGGCCAACAAGAGGGATTTCTAGTGATGCAGCAATCTTGTAAAAAGGGAGATGACGGGAGTATGAGATATGTGACATTTACTTGTAGGCGAAACGGCAAGTCCAAAAGCAAATCCAATCATGTTTTGCGGCTTCAACCTAACCAGAAAATTGTATGCAATGCTAAGATTGGAGGACGTTTTGATTTTGTTAGTGGAAAATGGGTAATTGGAAATTTGTTCCTTGAGCACAACCATGCCATAAGTCCGAGCAAGAGTAGGCATTATCGATGCAACTGTACCATTAGTCCTTATGTAAAAAAATAGCTTAAAATAAATGAAGAAGCAGGAATTAAAATGACTCAAAGTTGCTAGTCTATTGTTGTTGAGGCTGGTCACTATGAAAGTGTCCCATTCTTAGAAAAAAGATGCTAGAAATCATGTTGATAAAGCAAGGCAATTAAGGCTTGGAGAAGGGGATGCGGCCGAAATTTTAGAAATATTTTAAGAAAATGCAAGCAGAAAATGATGGATTTTTCTTCAGTCTTGACTTGGATGAGGAGGGTCGGTTAAAAAATGTATTTTGGACAGATCTAAGAAGCAGGGCAGCCTACAAAGACTTTAGAGATGTTATTACTTTTGACACCACATACCTTACGAATAAATATGACATGTCATTGCTCCTTTTGTTGGAGTAAATCATCACGATCATTCAATTTTGTTAGAATGTGGGTTGATTTCACATGAGGACACGGAGATGTTTATGTGATTATTTGACACATGACTATCATGTATGTCCGACTCTCCTCCCCTTGGAATCATCACAGACTAAGGCAAAGTGATGAAAAATGCAATTGAGATTGTTTTTCCAAATACTAGGCATCGATGGTGTTTGTGGCATATTCTAAAAAAGGTGCATGAGAAGTTGGGAAGGTATGCATAATATCATGCCTTTAGATTTTCATTGCATGCTGTTGTTTATGATTCACATACTCCTGTTGAATTTGAATAAGCTTTTCATGACATGTTAGATAAATATGATCTTGGTGATAATCGGTGGTCGAATGATTTATATGAGGAAAGATATCGTTGGGTTCCGTGTTTTGTAAAAATAACTTTTTGGGCTGGCATGTCAACCACTCAACGTAGTGAGAGTATGAATGCTTTTTTTGATGGGTATGTTAACTCAAAAACAACTTTAAAACAATTTGTGGAGAAATATGAGAAAGCAATAGAAAGTAAAATTGAAAAAGAGTGGCAAGCAGATGCTAGGTGCTTCAGCCAACGGATGCCATGTCGTACCAGTTTTGCAATGGAAAAACAAGTTGAGGAAGTATACACTATTTCCAAGTTTCAAGAATTTCAATAGGAGCTAATTGATAAGATGTATTGTGAGGTTTTCGGTTGTAGGGAATCAGAATATGAAGTTGTCGAAAATGATGGAAAGAGTAAAGAGAAGACTTTTCAAGTTATTTTTTAAAAGGATGACGGTGAAATTCGTTGTGCTTGTTCACTGTTTGAATGTAGAGGGATTGTTTCCAGACACGCCATTGCAGTCTTGATACGTAACCGTATAACATTTCTTCCTGAGAAGTATATTATACGGAGATGGAGGAAAGATGTGCGGAGATGGAGGAAAGATGTGCGGAGATGCTACAGTCGAGTGAAAGTCAGTTATGATGTGAGGAGTTCGAGCATTGAACACCAGTGATATAAAGAAAAGTATGCTGCTTTTTATGATGATGCTGAAGTAGCTTCAAAAAATAAAGAAAGTCATAAAAGTATTTTGACTTGGATCGAAAAAGCAAAGAACGATGTATTGTTAAATGTTCGTTGTCAAAGTTAAAATACAACTGTTGTTGGTGGGTCGGGAAGTTGTACAAAAATCATATAGGATCTAATAGTATCTCATCGTAAAGGTCAGCCATATTTTCAAAGAAAGCAAAGGCAATTTAAAAAGTCAAAACAAAAGTCGAACAATACTTCATTCAATACAACTACACAGGTAATTCTATTACATTCATTTTTAATTAATTCAATACAAATTAATTTCATATAAATTCAATACAAATTAATTTCATATAAATTCAATACAAATTATTTTCATATAAATTCATTTTTAATTAATTTAATAAAAATTTTAAATGTTTCTTGCTTACTTTTATAAGACTCAGAGGCACACGATTTATCTTTTCAGGCGGCTACTGCAATCCCAACACAAGCGAGCAATATGGTTATGGTAAATGTTTTTTCATTCAATATACCTGCTGTTAGTGTTGTTTCACTGTCAAGTTATTAATTTGTGTTCTTTTGTTTTTTTTTTCTTTTTGTACAATAGCTACCACAATAGGCATTCCCACAACATGCTTTTTTCCCCCTTACTATCAACCTTGGATAAATTATAGAGGAGTTTATCATGTAAACTTCCAACAATTACTACAACAAGATTTCGAGGATGCCAATCGGGCGGAGTTTTCGGCTAGATCCTAGCACATGATCAAAGTTAGCTTGTTTTTTATGTATTATTTTATTTTTTTTTCATTGTTTGAATCTAAACGGGATATTCAGTTGTTGAATGTAGTTACTAAGTTAATTAATATCTATATATGCAATTTATATTTATTTTGTTGCAACAACAATTGAAATAAGTATAATTTCTAACATAACCAAGTGAAATAACTCATAAACTTATATTTCGAAAGAAAACGTTATTACATGTCTACTAGTCTTTAATTAATACATAATACAAATTAAAACAACTTTAAAATAACACTTAAATAGATAACATCACAATAACCACAACTATTTTAATATAATCACATCTTGGTGTCTTTCTCCTTCGAAGTTCGTCCTTATACAATCGCCTTTACATTTCACATTCTTGCATATACTCGAGTTATTTATGAAATAATTGAAATTTAATGGACAAACACCCAATGTCCAATGCTAACTTCCTAACCTCCTCCACTAACAAGTCAATTTTCTCTTCACTTGGTTTACAATGTTCTGCCCATTGAAAATTTTTACATCCTTTACAAAGCCAAAATTTTCGATTTGGATTCTTTGTTGTATGTGACGTTAATAACTCCATCTGATTACTACATATGTTACATAGTTGCAGCGTGTTTCGAATTTCACTTGTGCTAGATGACATTGTGGTTAATTGAATGCTGAAACTACAAAACAAAAGAATTTATTTTCGAAAATAAATCAGAACATAAAAAAAAATTTGTGCCCAGGCCAAACACTAACAAATGGGAATAAATTCATCTAAATCCCCATACCCCAACTTTGCTCTCGAAATTATCATTTAGTCTTTTCATTATGTATAAATGTCTACAAACTTGAGAAAATTTCAAAAGAGAAGAACGAGAACCAAGTTAGAATTTTGAACTTTTGAGGATCTCCATTAAAGTACTCACAGCCATTCAATCTGTGGACTTTCTGTCCAATAGCTTTATGAAGCTTGTACATTAAAAGACTATGGATTTTCCAACTTCCACATTGGGTTTGATGGTGAAAGTTTCAATAACATGTGAAAGTTTTCTGTTGATAATATTATTGGATGGTAACATATATCTAAATATATCAACTATAAGCTAGTTTGAGGTCAGTCAAGAGTATAATGAAAAAATCTATACTAATAAAAGTGAAATGATCTATTCCTCTTATAATTATTCACAAGAGATGCCATAAAATTAAGATGAATAGACTTTTATTCAGATTGAATTAAAATTTTTAGTTCATCTAAGCTCTTGTGAGTTTTATATTTGTAATTATAAAACTTTTACTAAAGACTCTGAAGAAGGTAAAATCAAATGAGAATTGTTAATTTTGTGAACCAATTACCAGAAAAGATTCGAGTCAAATGGATCAAGAAACAAATAAAGAAAATTAACCAGCTAAAGAACTTTAACCAAAACGACACTGTTTGAAGGAAAAAGTCACACGCTCTTATTACTCAAACTGATTACAAACAATCGTACATCCAAAAGAAGATTACAAGCTTCCAATCAAAGCAAGAATTACATAAATTGGATGAGAAAACAAAGAGTAATTACGCACACACTAGAGGCAGTTCGTCAGCCTCTTTTATACTGAGATTTCTGGCAATTTTCCATAAGCACTCCCAACGACCATAACAAACTTTACCACGTCAGCAAAGTATTTACAAATAGAACCCCACACTGAATGCTATCTGCACTATGGCCCAGGAACTCTCTTTCATTTACAATTTAGTCCCCAAATTCACAACTCAATTCTTTACAATCTCCACCTTGCAGATCAGATTCAGTTTGAACAATCATCAAAGCAACATCTAAAAAACCTTCAACAACCTGTAATTCACTCTTGAATTCAGTTTGAGTTGGACAAGACACCCATTAAGTTCACACAAAACTCAAACTTTGTAGTGGGAAGCACTTTAGTAAGTGCATCTGCTGGATTCATATCAGTATGAATTTTAGACATTGATACAGTCCCTTTGGCAGCTTCTTCTCTAATGAACTGCAGCTTTACGTCTATAGGCTTAGTCCTTTCATGAAAGACTGGATTCTTAATTAACTGCAGAGCACTTTGATTGTCACAGAAAACTTGAACTATTTTCTAATCCAACCAAAGTTCATTGAGTATCCCCTTAAGCCACATAGCTTCCTTTACTGTCTCTGTGGCTGCAACAAATCTAGCCTTAGTTGATGACAAAGCTATGATTGGTTGCAAGGTTGCTTTCCAACTTATTATGCACATGTTCAGCATAAACATGTACCCTGAAATGGACTTTCTTTTGTCTAAATCACCAGCAAAATCAGAGTCTACATACCCCATGATTTCACTTACACCACTTCTTGACTTCCCATACAGCAGACCACATGTAGAAGAGCCCCTGAGATACCTCATAATCCACTTAACAGCACCCCAATGAGTTTTATTAGAATAGCTCAGAAACCTACTAACCACACTCACTGCAAAGGCTATATCTGGTCTGGTGCAGACCATTGCATACATTAGGCTTCCCACAGCCTGAGCATATGGTATCTCATCCATTTGAGCCCTTTCAGCTTCAATGAATTGAGCAGCTGACAACTTAAACTGAGAACCAAGAGGTGTCAGAACAAGTTTGCTATTATGCATATCAAACCTTTCTAAAACCTTCTTAATATATTTTTCTTGACTTAGAAATAAAGTTCCAGCAGCCCTGTTTCTGAATATCTCCATTCCAAGAATCCTTTTTGCACTCCCCAGATCCTTCATTTCAAACTCACCTTTCAGTAGATTCTTTAGTTTTTCTACTTCAGATTTGTGTTTGCTTGCAATTAGCATATCATCTACATAAAGAAGCAAGTATATAGCTCCACCTTGATCTAAGCCACCATAATAAACACAATTATCAAACTTGCTTATTTGATAGCCATTATTTAACATGAACTCATCAAATCTCCTATACCACTGTCTAGAAGATTGTTTGAGTCCATATAATGACTTATGCAGTAAACAAACATGGTCTTCCTTCCCTTTGTGTTCAAAACCTTCAGGTTGCTTCATCAGTAGTTGATCTTCAAGATTTCCATGTAGATGATACGCACACACCAGAGGCAGTTCGTCAGCCTCTTTTATACTGAGATTTCTGGCAATTTTCCAGAAGCACTCCCAACGACCATAACAGAATTTGCCACGTCAGCAAAGTACTTGCAAATAGAACCCCACACTGAATTATATATGCACTATGGCCCAGTAACTCTTTCATTTACAATTTAGTCCCCAAATTCACAACTCAATTCTTTACAAGAATTCTAGTCATTTTACCCAAAAAAAAAGACAAAAATTGTCACACTCCATCTCAACGCATAAAAAATTCAATAATAATTTCCAGCGGTAACAATTCTAGCACCAAGACAATCCAGCACCAATAATCATTTCCCAATCAGCCAAATAATTTAAAATTATCAAACAACAAGTCCAAAATCACTTCCAACAACAACAATTCCAACACCAATAATCAAATCTCATGACGCACGCACTAAATCGGTTCTCTATATACTTAATTATCTATTTATTATTTTTATCATTATTTCTTTGACAAATTAAGACTGCTACTGCCTACATAAAGATGCCATCATTTAAATTATTTAAAATTATCAAACACCCAAAAGACAATTCCAACACCAATAATGATTTCCCAATCAGCCAAAATATCAATCAACGATTCCTCAACTCTAAAATTTTACAACTCTAAAATAATCATTCCATTACCTCAGGTGCAGAACTATCAGTGATGGCAACGGAGATCTGGCCAAGGGGAGCCGTGGTTTGGCGCTTTGTGAGTGGATGAGGATGGTCGTGTGACTGTCAGTGATGGCAATGGAGACCTCGATCGCATGATGGCGGTGGTCCGTCATCTGTGGCTCGTCCGTCATCTGTGCCGGCTATGAGAGAGGGCATCTCTGTTTGCAGGTGCAAGAACTATTGCTGCTGTTTGCAGAACAAAAAGTAAAACAAAAGGAAAAAGTGTTTTTGTTGTGGTTCTTCAAAACGAAAGAAAAAATGCGTCGAAACGGTGCGTTTCCTTTCAATCTCAAAATAATGTGTTTCATTCGGAGCGCAAGTCGAGGTGCAAGTCGGTGCAAATAGCTTTATAAATTACCACATGCCTTTTCGATTTTGTATTAAATATTTAAATTTATCAAATTAAAATACTTAAAATACCCTTGCGATATCATCATTTTTTAAATGAAGTTAACTATTTTGTGGTAAAATGATAACAATTAAAATATCATAAAGTTAACTATTTCGTGATCATGTTATGTTATATCATATCTAATATACAGCAATCTTTGAGTTATGATCCAAAATCCAAAAATTACGTCATGTGAAATAATTGAATTATATATACATGTTATATAATCCAGCCCCTCTACTGAACTCTTTAATATCTTTCATTGCCACACGTGCATTGGTAGTATCCGCATCAATATTTAAAAAGCCCAGCTCTTAAAACCAGAAACAGAAGGCGTCAAGATTTTGGAAAAACAGACAAAACAGATTTTTTTTTTTTTTTTCTATTGAAACGAAAGCTTATTACAAGGGAAACAGCTTACATTACATGAACTTTAGCCTAATTAAACAAAGCCAACACCTACATGCTAAGACTAAAACGAGACACTACACTTGCCGGAAAAAAAAAAAAAAGAAAGAAAGGAAAAGGAAAACCAAAACCAAAAGAGAAACATATTAAAGACACCACAACTCTCTTTGTCTATTACACTTGAGCTGAGCACTAGCTAGCGCCTCCTTGATTGTTCAACGCCTGCGGCTGGCCGGTTCCTTCTGACAGTTGAAGTAAATAGTGGCCACAGGGAGGCCAAGATCCAGATTCCCTGCAAAGAGCCGAGTGTTGAAGTTAGCCCTCGTTGGTGGCTGCTCGACCAGCCCCAATGGAGCCTTCTGCTGAAACAGCACCATTATGTATCGATGAATCCCCACCGGTGGCCGTGGCCCCATGTACGGCAGAATCTCCTTCCCTACATTACAAACAGCAAGCAATGAATATTTAGACAGTAAAATTTAACACATCGAACAACATATTACAACGTTACGTTAGTCCGAATTTGCTTTATTTTTTCCCCACTCTTGGTTGACTCGTGTGTCTCTACATGGATGCCACGTGGAGACAGAGAAGCCAGACGAGTGTCCAGTAATAACACTCATCATCTGTACAAGTGGCCTGGACGTGGCGCCATCCACTGGACGTTCTCCAAAATCCTTCGTCAGCACGTGGTGGGGATAATTTCATGGGTGACACGTGTGATGTGCAACACACAGAAGAGTTGTATCAGTCATTTGAGAGAATTTGCGGCTAGTGACTAATGTTTAACACCCGTTGGGTACTGGCTTACTTCAAGAAAATGGGCACAATATCGTCGATGTGATGTAACGCGTGAGAAATTTTTGCACTAACTTGCATGCATGCATGCATTTAGAAATAACCCAAAATTAGGAACAATAATAACAAAAATAATATTCCGGAAAATTTTAAAGAAAGAAATGGTTTCAAGAACAATTTTCTTTTTCATGCATAAACTTTACTATGGAAAGAATAAAAAGAAAAAATGTTATAGCTATCCGTTTTCACCTTGAGCGGGGTTAGTGCCACCAGGAATGTCCACGACGATCCTGAAATGATAAGCAAATTGGATGAAGATTTATGAGAGAAAAAAGGTAAAGAGAGACCGCTCTGATGGAAGTGAAATTTAATTGACTGTTAAAATTATTCTGTTTGCATAAAATTTCGTACCAGTGAACCCACTCCCTCATGCTTGGCTCGCTTGGACTCGGAGCATCAGGATCAGTCATCACCTGCACAAGCAGCAAACAAATTTATATTATAAATATCACCTTGCATGCATGTAATCGTAAGAGAGAATGAATAAACAATAAAAGAAAAACATATATATGAATGCAACTGGAGAGAATAGAGGATAGAGAGCAAGAGCAGAACCAAAGTATAAAGTTCATCAGAGTGGCCGGTTATGTTGAGTTTTGGTGGACTGGTAGCCATTGAAGGCTTGACGTCACATCCGTTGGTGACATGCTTTGAGCCATAGTAAACAGACATGCCAACGCTAGGGACAAACATATCGACGACGTCGCCGATGACCCTGCCGACCACTAGAGGATCAACTGAAGCAGCCATTGAGGCAAAGAAAAGGAAAATAAGAACAAAAAGATGAGTAAGTTTCGGTGTGGGTTTCAAGTGAAAGGAGAGGTAGGGTTTATATAGCGTTAACCTATAGGACATGCATAGGGCACTATAAAGTTGATGAAAGCAGAGGCTGACACGTGGTCTCGGGCACCTGAGAGAAAACCACTATCCTTTTTGTTTTTTTACTTGTAACAGGTGGTGGCATCAAGGCCGACGGTTACAAAATTTTGCATTAAGCCAACAGAAATGCTCTGGTGCGTGTGTATTGTTTCATTGCTCCATGCAAAATCAAGATAAGCATGAAAACCCACATCAAGACAAAGAAATAGTGGGGTCCACAAAAAAATCAGCGGTTTTTGATGATATCATTGGCGGAAAAAGTGGACCATGAAACAGGGTAGTGCAGCTCTTACACATAGTGGTACTAATCTGTGAGATTCGATTGTGGATAAGTTTTGAGTGTAGAATGAATGTAGACGAAATTTGTGTCAATTGTACAGTCGGCCATTGGTTTTAGGTGATGCAGCCTTTGATTGTGACAAGTGGCAAGTCTTCTTCTGTCGTAGAAACACACGTAAGACATGAGTAGAGGTTGGATACAGCTAATTTTTTTTCCATTCTGCTGTGGGGCCAATTTTATGCGATCGTCGAATTTTTTTCCTACCAACGGCAGCATGCCACGTAATTAGCCGTTTTCATGGGTGCCTGATACTTTCGATGAAAAATGTTTTCCCGGCCGAGAAGCGAAGCTGTTTCATGCAAGAATTAGGATTCTTTCTTAACCTATATATATATATATATATATTTTAATGAGTAAAATACACAGTTAATAAATAAAAGAATAATAATTAAATAAATCTTGACTACAGTTAATATATGGTCAGACCATGAATTCTTTTTTTTCATGTAAATGCGCAAAATCAGTTAATATATTAATGATTTCTATTTAATATATTTTCCATTGATAATATACATGTAATCGTGAAAAATCTACTTCGTCGTTGCCTACTATATATTTAAAGTATGTAGTTTGCGCATTTTTTCTTCAAATTTTATAAAATTTCTAGCCGTCCATACATACTTATATGTCTTTCCAGTGCCCGGTTTCATCCTTATGAAAACTTTTATAACTTTTTTTTCTTAAACCTTGGTGGGACGGATAATTTTACTAAAATGAAGATAAAGATAACATCTAATCAAATTGGCCATAATAAGTCTTATTCTTAGAAAATAAGTTAAAAACATTGCATCGGGAACAAATGAAGAAACAAGATCATGCATGCATCCAAAGAGCAAAGAACCATACAAAAATCATCTAAATCCTTATAAGAAATTTAAAATTGAGGGAATGGCATCCTCATTCTTTGTATTTGTTGCCAAGGTTAGACTTGGTCGTTAATTTTTTGATCATATAAATGAATAAAAATTTCGTAAAAACTTTTTCAATCATACGGTTTCGTTAGCTGCGTACGGTTTTCTTGATTGGTTTCATAACAATACCATTTCCTCGGCCTTATTGATTTTTTAATTTGACAAGAAATTGTTTGTTTTTTTGTGTTTCATCTATTCACAACTCTTAGGCGGTATAATTTTTATGGGCAAAGCTCACTGCAAGCGCACGTCCAGTTAAATGTATCATCCATTTGTTTAGAAAATTAAAGAACTAAAAGAAAATAAAAAATAAAACAAGATTTAACATTTCTAATTTTCTTCTAACAAATCCAATTATTACTACCAAATAAAATATAAAATTATCAACATGGAAACATAATCATACCTGCTTAGGGATTCTTCCCGTATTCCAAATGCTTGTACAGGACTTGAATGAGAAAAGCCACGCTGTGGAGGTGCTTGCGCAAATCTTGTCCAGCTAAAAGCAACCTTAGATGTAAAAGGAATTAATAGCAGGAAGAAAGAGTGTCTAAAAATAGATCATCGCATATAATAAATCTATAGCAATGTCTCAAATACATCAGGTCTAAAATGATTCATCAAATTCATTATTTAGTTTGAAGCCCCTCAAAATTTGTTCAGTTCACAAATTCAATTTCTGGTACTGAATTTCAAGGTCTACATTGAATGGAAAGTGTTCACATAAGATGGAAATAAGAAATAGATGCAACTCCATCGGAAAATGAAATTTCTTACCTTCAACGCAATTAAATACTGTTGAGGAGGGAACTAAACTATTCCACGTGTCCCATGGTGATTGGTTAGACACGGTATTAAGGTCTCGAGCTGACTGAGCTATAAAAATATTTGGTTAGGGTTTTTTTTTCTTTTTTTATTTTTAAAAAGTAAGAGGTGGGCCAAGCCCAAATAATTTTTTATTTTATTTTTTTCCCCTACTCCCCCAAGGATCGAATCCGGGTAGTCAGCGGCTATAAGCTTTATGCTGTTACTAATCCGACCACGCCCTTGAGGGCAAATATTTGGCTAGGGTTTGCTTGCTAACGATTTAGTGATTCAGAAGTAGCGAGTTCGGGAGTCAAGCTTCAGGATATTATTATCCCTCTATGTGTAAATTTATAACTACCTATGATAAATAGGTCCATATTCATACCAGCTCTAAATATTGGATATGGATATAAATTTTATTCACATAGATATGAATATTCATGAGATGTTCATCAACCTTAAATTCATATTTTTAAAATAAAAATAATGTAACATGTTAATATAACAAAAGCTAATTAATACTACATTACTCTAAGAAATTATCGTTTATTGTTTATCTCTATTTATATTTTCTAAAATCATTAATTTTAAAAACTAATTAAATTTATTTTTTATAAAATATAATAATAAAATAAATATTGCCGCTATTGCTATTCCATCGCTGGTGACCAAAAAGGTAAACAAAGTATGACAAATTTGGTACCATCGGACTCTATTACAATTTATCAATTGTATTGAATTTGTTGGTGAAAAAGTAAATGATGGCGGCGGAAATACTACCCAAAAGGATGACGGCAACTTAATGTCACCGCCTAACGATGATGCGATGAGTTGCAGTGCCACCTCAATCATATGTTATGGTTTCTGACGAGTTTGATGGACGTGGCGGTACATCTCACTGATTCACCTAGTCAGCGACGGCATGTTGTCGCCACTTTTTGGGTGGCATTTGCGCGCAATCAATTTCTTTTTTCTAAAAAAAATTAGTTTTATTTCATAGATCGCGAAATTTTGAATCTGATGGTACAAGATTTGTCATAATTTGATTAGTTTTTTGGTCATTGATGACGAAACAATAATGCCAGCATTTGATAATTTTTAGAGAAAAAAATTTAATTATTTAGTAGGTAATCTATTTTTTAAATTTTCTAAAATTAATATTTTCTATAATTTTGTTATGAGGGTCTATTTGGGAATAAATGTTTTTGTTTAGTACAATTTTATATTTATTCATTTTTTATCTAGATATATAGTAAATAGATTCCATCCAATGTCCAGTTGGATATTTTTTAAAATATCCATATTCATTTTCGAAAGAATTTAAATAGCCAAACTAAATATATCGATATCCAACTTAGATAGACCATATATCTATCTTTACACTAAACAAATAATGATGAATTATGGTAAGGACTAACTATTTTTAAGAGATAGTAGGGATGCTTAGGGTTTTAGCCACCTGGACTCATATACATATATTGTGATAAGGTATTGTGCTAAATCTTAACTTAAGGATTACGAAATGTTGGAATCTCAAGTTACGAAACTCCAAAAATGCGATTGGGATGTGATAAGGCCATATGATTTGTTCTTGATTATAATGAGGCTTCGCCTAAGAATTAGAAGATGCAATTGTACCTAGTTTCTTGAGAATTAAGGTACTATTCTATTTTGCATAAGTTTGGTCAACTAAAAGCTCAAATGAGTAATAATGAGAGGTTATGCATTTTGGATCCTCGTTGATAGTGCTAAAAGGTAAATAGCTCTATTGCACCATTCTTTACAAGTTGGTTTTTTTGGGGTGAGCTCCACTTATGAGTTCTTATCATTTGGTGTCAAAACAAAGGTTCATGACGAGAATGAGATTAGACATACCATGCCAAGTATAAGATTAGTATTAGTGTAGCTTCATGACTGTCATTACGAACTGGGCAACCTAAAGTGGGCTAAAAAGATAGGATTTCTATCACTTGGTTGAGTAAAGTAGCATATCATGAACCTTTGTTGTTTGAAGTTTGATGGAATGTTATGATCCTAAATCTTATATTGGGTACATATAACAATCATTGTAGGAATATAAGCTCCTAAACACCTTGCCTTATAAGTTGATTTTTAAGAGAGTTCCTTATTTAGGATTTTCTAAACTTACTAATGAAGTTCTCTATTATCATAAAGATGACATTAATAAAGTTTATTTGTTTTTGAAAATAAGAGTGTTTGGTATTATTTTGAAATGAAATTTTGTATTTATTTTAAAATATAAAAATGATCAGTTTTCTATAAATTTGAAAACTCCGTTGGTAGCTCATTTTTAAAGTAGTGTTTGAAATTAAAAAAGTCAAAATGTAGTTAGTTGTTTAACTAAGAATATGAAGACAATCAGAGAGAGCATAAGAATAAAAATTGTATAATATAACAAAGGCGTTGTAATGGAGGTTATATTAGAGAATAATTTTATGGTATACGGTTGTGGATTCACGATTAGAACACAATTGGATCAACGATCCAACACTTTTCTAGCAAAAACCTTGATTAAGAATGAAGGAGTTTATGCCTTGAATAAGGGTTTAACAGCTACAATGCTAAACTAAATTTTTCATACAACACAACAACATTATCAAATGGCAAGAATAATGAAGAAATTATTTTGGATCCCATCAACGACCCTATCTATTAGACAATTACGGTGATTCTAATCACTTCATTTATCAAAGCTTTTGTATACAACCCCTTTGACTTGGCACAAATCCATATACAAGTAGATGTATGAGTTTTGACACTATGAAAGGTGTCAGCCTTATATAACTTTTAAAATAGTATAGTATTTTATATCAAACTTTAGTTATAAATTAGTGAGTTTTGAGCTTCTGTTATTTATCAGAATCCTATCAAATCAACAAGATCTAGCAACCTAGATTCATGAGTATTCATAGAATTAACATGAAATTTAGTTTTATTTCATTATTATGTGGATTCTTATACTAGATAAATGATTGAAAAAATATCATCCTACTTATCATTGCATCTTCCTATTTTAATAATATCTTTCACTACATCAATGTCGGCTACTTATAATGTAGATGTCGACATTTAGATGTTCACTATTTATATTTTGGATGTTAAGGGTGTGCTTGGTATTATTTTTCAAATGATAATTTTGTATTTGTTGTATAAGGAATTATTAATTTTTTTTATAGATTTAGAAATTGCACTTGGTAGCTTCTTTGTAAAACAGTTTTTGAAAATTGAAAATTGAAAATGTGTTTGGTTATTTGTCTAAGAATGTAGAGACAATAAGAGAAAATGAAAACCAAATTGTATAATACAATAAAAGAATTTTACTCGAGATTATATGAAAGATTTTTTTATGATATTTGAAAGTGGAAACACGGTTAGGAAACAACTAGATCAACGATCCAACAAATTTATAGAGAAGACCTTGCTCAGGAATGAAAGTGTTTATGCTTGACACAAGAGGTTAACAGCTCCACTGCTCGAGCAATTTTTTTTGCACTACACAACAATATTGGATTCCATCAACAACCCTTTCTATTAGACAGTTGTAAAGAATTTCATTACATTGGCTACTACAGCCTTTGTTTGCAAGGCGTTTGACTTTGCACAAGTCTGCATGCAAGTGGATGTAGTTTTGTTATTACATGATGTTGAAACTATAAAGACGACTTGCGTGCTATACTTTGTACACCATTAGAAGAGGGAATTTTTGCACTATAAGAAGGTGTTGGCCTTGGTGTTGTAGAAGCTATGACACTAAATTGAGGCTTGTGTGCCCTTATGAGAGAACTAGGGAGGATATTGATAGTAAGGATACAACCGAGATAGTTTTCTATGGATTTAAATAAAAGATTCCCAAGGCTTGTCTTCATTTTAAAAGTTGCTTGGAACCACTGTATTGGCTACAAGACAGTGTGCACCAATTGATTTTGTGAAAACTCAAATATAGAGTCAATACCTAATGGACTATATACGAAATCACTACAATCTAGGGGACTTTTGAGATTTTATAGGATTTTCTAGCTTATTATGCTAGAGTAGTTGTGCCTACTCTCATAACTTTGACTTTCATTAACACAACCTATCATGAGAGATTAATGAGATAGGACTTCTAAAACTATTATGCAATATATATATATATATATATATATATATATATATATATATATATAGAACATGAAAGATAGAATAATCGTGTAATATTTAATTTTTTATAAATAACTAATACCAAGGATAGAAAAAATATATATATCATGACAACATTTTCAAAAATATTCATTAAAATTTGAAACAAGTAAAGAAAATTATTATCCAATAACAATTCTTATACCATTGCATTAGTCAAAGTAATTATTTGAAAGTTTAATTTAATTAAGACTTCTTGGTCTTCTTAAGGGAATAAGCAAAAGAATACCTATCTTCAAAGTTTTTTTTTCTTTTTTTTAGATATACTAATATATTACAATAAGAGTTTTACTGATATTTACAATTAGAAATTGATTGAGACTCTTTAATAATTTTATTATGACACAACTAAAAGATTGACCCTCACTTAATACTGGAGGGAGATCTATTATACCCTAAATGTGGGGAGACAAGTAGACCCCTAGTAAGAGGAGAGTGGCTGGGACTCCCGCGTGCTCAAAGTTGTTGAGTGCATGGGTTGCTAATGGGCTCATAGCCCATTTGTTAGCCTAAAGGGCTACACATATTGTAATTTTGATGATAACAAACATGTGTCTTAAGTGATTTGATAAATATTGTATTTCACATTTTCACTAATTCTTGAAGGATAATATTTATGATGAAGTGAATCATGTGAAATCAAGTTCAAGACACTCAACGAACAACGGTGCGATCAAAAATAAAGTTTAGAGCTCAACAGACTCATTATTCTGACAATTCTTGTAAAGTCAGTATGATTCAATATATGAATAGTTTAGCATTTGAGAAACTCAAGAATTTGTTTAATAAATCATTATTTTTTCATAAATCAAAAGTTTTACAAGTATAAGCTAAGTATTTTATGAAGTTAGTTATTTTTCAAGATGTGGACTAAAATGAAAAAGTTTTGCAATCTTTGATTTTAATAAGTATTGTTTTGAATTCCAGAGTTGGACTTACTTGCAAACATTTGATTTTTTTAGGTCATACTATAATTTATGAAAGTTTAAGGACCTGAGTGTAAATATCATAAGTAGACGGAGAGTTTGCGGCTAACCGCCTGAGGGCTAACGGCTAGCTGCCTGAGGAAAATTTCACATTTTCAAATTTTGGACTAAATTAAAAAAGTTTTGAAAACTTTAAAATTTATAAGTATTATGTTAAATTTTGAAAAGGATTATTTTAAAAACTATATATCATGTATGGGTCATATCATAATTTTAGAAAGTTTTGGAAATAACAAGTATTATTTAGAAATTTTAAAATTGGACCTGCTTGTAAAGTTTTATGACGTTTTGGACCATAATTTAATTATAGAAAAGTGTTGCATAAAATGTAATTTTGTGAACAATGTTACTGTAGCAAATTCAAATTTACTGTAGCAAATTCAAATTTAACAGTGACTTTACTGTTCTAAGACGGTGAGCTGGATAAATTAAGCGGCTAGCCGCTTGCTTGCTGGAATTTGCCTATAACAACTAGTTTTTTGGGCTTTAGCTATAAAAACTCAACTTCAACGTCAATTTTAAGACTCTAGCAAGCATAAACAAGTTTAAAACAATATATTTTGAGCTCCCAATTCAAAAATCATCATAGATTAAATCTTTATTAAGCTATCAATTGTACATCCATTCTTAAAGAGAGTTTCATTGTTGTAATATTTATTTTTCATCAAATTTGTGAGTGTATAAGTGTGAGACACACCTGAGTGAAGAAGTTGAGAGATAATCTCTTAGTTGTAAAGGTTTATTGACACTTTAGAAGTCAATTGTAAAGAACTTGAAGCCTTGGGAGGCTTAGATAGTGAAATCTTCGAGCTTGGTTGGCTTGGAGGCGTGGACGGAGGCGGGGATTGCCGAACCACGTAAAAAGTATTGTGTTTGCTCTCTCTTCCCTTACTCTTTTATTATTGTGCTTTATTGAATTTATTATTTTTTATTTGATTAAGGAAATATATTAAATTATTGTGCAAATTATTTTGCATAAATTTTAAAATCTCAACTCACCCCCCTCTTGGGTTACATAACTTGCATTTCACCATTGGCCTACATATCTTCAAAGTTATAATAATAAGTTAGTTCACTTTTAAAGGCTAGTTTAAGATTGTGGTTGCTAATGAAATAAATTACTTCTCCTTTGCGGATAAAAGAAGTTACTAATTAAAAAACTAGTTTAATGTTTGATAAACTATGATGTTGTTGTTGTTATGAGTTTGAAAAGAAATGTGCATGAATTTAGTAAATTTCATTACAAAAATGCTATTTTATTATATAACTGCGAAAATATTTACAAGTTTAAATTGTCTTTTGTTTGTCTACAATAGTTTATGGAAAAATAAGATATGTTTGCTTTTTAGTAAAATGATAAGGTTATTGTGAGGAATGTATACTGATTTGGGGACCAAAATGCAATCAAGAGAAAGTTTCTAGGCCTTAATGCATATCAACTTTAGTTGAGGGGTCAATTTGCAAATATGATGCTAACGTGGTCTAGAGGACATTAAGGTTGTTAGACTGTTTTTAGAAAAATTTCCAGAATAAATAGGTTGGTTCACAGCGCATGGTATAACAGTTTTTTCTCTTTCACTTCTTCACCAAATCATGTGATTCTTGTTTTAGAGCAATCTTTGTAATGTTCTCTAGAGATTTGATCTATGTGTAATTAGTTTTGAGTAATAAAAGGCTTTTGAATTCTTCCTTCTCACTTAGTAGTTTGTCTTTGGTGTTGTTTTTTGGGTTTTTGATTCAATTTATTATTTTCTCTATTTCTTTGTTTCTTTTTTTTTATCTTAATTGGTTTGTTGATTAAATTCTTAGTGAACTAGCCATTAAAACACAATAAGTGGTATCAGATCCTGATTGGTTCTAGACAATGTCACTTCTAGAGTCAGAAATTGGAAAATTCACCATTGGTGGTGATTTTTCATTGTGGAAGATGAAGATGAAGGCTCTTCTTGTCCATTAGGGTCTTGAATCAGCATCAGAATAAGAAGACTTTTGGGGGCATCAAACTCTGTATTTGAAGAGAAGAGAAAATAGGTCTTGAACTGGGTGCACAGTACTTTAATTTCAAGTCTTAGTGGCTCAATCTTGAGGGAAATTTCTAATGAGACTACAACATTGAGGATCTGGAATAAAGTGGAGGCTTTATACATGAAGAAATCCTTAGCTCACAAGCATTTTTTGAAGAAGATTTTGTTTAATTTATCAATAAAAGAAAGGGTATCCATTCAAGAACACATAGACACTTTCAACGAGATCTTTCTTGATCGTGAAAGAGTTGAAATATGAAAATTAGTTATGAAGACAAGGCCTTCTTTCTGCTGAGTTCACTAAGTCTTATGAATGATTTGTGGACACCATATTGTATGGTAGAACAATAATAACATTAGAAGATGTCAAGGCTTCTCTAAGCTCTAAGGAGATTTAGAAGAATGATTGACATGAAGTGAGTAATGGTAAGGGTTTAATGGCAAGAATAAATAACTAAAGGCAAAAAAAAATAAGAATAAAGCACAGAAAGAAGAGGAATTAGCAAAAGAGAAGGAAATGCTTTCACTATAAACAACAAGATCAGTACATTAAAGATTGTGCTGAAAAGAAAAAAGATGAGAAAGAAAGAACAATAGATGCAGTAGTAGCTTCTGATGATTCATATAATGATGGATATCATAGCACTGACTTATTGGTGGCTTCAAATAGCAATATAAGAGATCAATAGGTTCTTGACTCAAGTTGTTCTTTTCGTTGTGTCCTAATAGAAGTTTATTTTATGAATTTAAATATGTGGGCAGTGGTAGATTTTTTTATGGGAAACAACAATATATATAAGATTATTGGTATAAGGTCTATCAAAATTAGGATGTTTGATGGAACTATAAGGACTCTACATAATGTAAGGCATGCAACTAGGCTAAAGATCAATTTAATCTCTTTAGGCATGTTGGATAATTTGTGATACTTCCTTAGATTTGAAAATTGTGGTTTGGAGATCATGAAAGGGACTGAAATAGTGATGAAAAAAGCAAAGAAGAATGGCCTTTATGTGTTAGAAAGTTCATCAGTATTTGTGTCAGCTATTATGCCTGTTGTTTCTGATATAGATATAACCAAATTATGGCATCTTAAACTTGAGCATATGAGTGTTAAAGGCATGCAAGAACTAAGTAAACAAGGGTTACTTTCTCGTGATAAGATACATTAGCTAGAGTTCTATGAAAATTATACCTTTAGTAAGGCACATAGGTCCAAATTTTTAGAAGGGTTGTATAAGTCTAAATAAGTGTTAGATTATGTATATGTTGACATCTAGGGCTTTCCGATTCCTTCTCTAAATGGTATGAGATACTTCATGTTTGTGATAGATGATTACTCAAGAAAGGTTTGGATATATATATTGAAAACAAAGATCAAGCTTTAAAAAAGTTCAAAGTTTGGAAGGCTTTGGTGGAGACTCAATTTGGTTTCAAATTGAAGTGCTTAAGAACTAACAATGGCTTTAAATTCTGCAATAAGAAGTTTGAAGATTTTTTTCAAAGATAAGGGATCATAAGGCACAAGACAATGTGATTCATCCCTCAGCAAAATGGCTTAGCTCAGAGGATGAATAGAACCCTTGTGGATAAGACAAGATGATTACTGATAAACTCCAAGTTACTCAGGAGTTTTTAGGTTAAAGCTATCTCTACAATCTATTATTTGGTGAATAGGTTATAGCTATTGGGTTTAAAAACCATGAAGAAATTTAGTATGAGAAGTTTACAAGCTATAAACATCTTAAGATATTTGGATGTCTTGCATATATTCTACTAAACAAAGAAAAACTAAAGCAAGAGCAATTAAAGATTTATTTGTGGGCTACCTAAATGGGGTTGAAGGCTATAATAAATAATGTCGAGAAGCTTATAGGTGTTTAATAAGCACTGACGTTCAGTTATTTAAAGCTGCTATAATCAATAAGTCTAATCAAGTTACTTCAAACACCAATATCAATGCAAACAAAACACAAGTTACAAGAGCTGTTGATCTTGATTATAAGATTATGGTAGAGTTAATTAGTGATTATGAAGATAATGTGCAACTAGAGATTGTTGAAGATGATTCATAAGTTGTTGGAGGTAATCCACAAGATATAGAAGTAACAGATGATGCAATACCACAAGCAACTGATTTACAACAATATCAATTAGCTAAGGATAGAGAAGAAAGGAAAATTAGACTACCAGCAAGATATGCCTATGCAGACATGGTTGCATATATGTAGATGAGTGCAGTGGATGTTTCCATTGGGGTACTTAATAGTTATACAAAAGTAGTGAATAGTAAATATAACAACAACTCGATTAAAATAATGAGAGAAGAAATGGATTCTTTGACAAGGAATCAGACTTGGACCTTGGTTCCAAATCCAGAGAATAAGAAAGTTGTCACTGCAAATGGATATTCAAGGAAAAAGAGGGCATTCTAGGTGTTGAAGACTGAAGGGTCAAAACAAGGCTGGTGGAAAGGAGTTCATATAGAATAAAAAAAATTGATTTCAATTAAATTTTCTGGCAAGTGGTCTAATATAGTTCAATTAAGGTTCTGCTTGCAATGGTTGCTTTACTTGACTTGGAACTTGAACAAATGGATGTGAAGACCATTTTCCTTTATGGCAATCTTGAAGAAAATATATTAATGTCGCAGCCTGAGGATTTTGAAGTAAAGAGACAAAAATATTATGTTTGTCTCTTACACAAGGCTCTTTATAGTTTAAAACAATCTCCTAGACAGTAGTATAAGAGGTTTGATTAGTTCTTGTTGTCTAATGGTTACCAAAGGAATAAGTTTGATAGTTATATCTATTATGCAGGCATAACTCAAGTGGAGTAGCGTATCTTCTGTTGTATAATAATGACATGCTCATTGCTGGCAACAATTCTAGTGATATTGATAAGCTTAAGAATTTGCTCAAAAGAGAGTTTGAGATAAAAGACTTTGCAATGCCAAGAGGATTCTTGGTATAGATATAAATAGGGATAGGTTTATTGTTAGGCCAAGAAAGATATATCAATAAGGGGTTAAACTGGTTCGGGATGTTGAATTCAAAACTAGCTTTGACCCCTTTGGGAGTTTAGTTCAAGCTCTCTGATGATATGTCTACTAGTTTAGAATCTAAAAAGTTTTAAATGGTAAAATACCATATTCACAAGCTATTAGGAGTCTAATGTATGCAATGGTTTACACTAGAGCAGACATAGCTTATGTAGAAACTGTAGTAAGCAGATTTATGAGTAATCCTAGTAAGGAACGTTGGGATGCTGTGAAGTGGATTATGAAGTACTTGAGAGGTACTTTTGATCATGGTATGGTGCTTGGGAAGTCCAAACGAGAAATCGATGAAGTTAGGGCCTATGTAGACTCTAATCCGTAGGAGATTTGGACAGAAAGAAATCAATTTCAGGTTACTTGTTCATGCTGGATAACTACCTGGTCAATTGGAAGGTAACTTTGCAACTTATAATGGATCTATCATCTACTGAGGCTGAATTTATTGCAGCAAGAAAGGCAGTAAAGGAATGCATGTGGCTTAAAGGGCTATTAAATGAGCTTTAGTTGAAACAAAAAGTAGTTCATATCTTTTGTGACAACCAAAGTCCAATTCAGCTCATTAAAAACCAAGTTTATCATGAAATGACCAAACATATTGATGTCAAGCTACATTTTATTAGAGAGATAAGGCTACAGTGACAAAGATCCGCACAAATGTGAATCCTGCTAACATGTTAACAAGGTGATTCCAACAGGCAAATTCAAGTTTTGTGCGAACTTAATTGGTGTTGGAAATGGTTCTAGTTGATAAGTTGTGTGCTTGAATTTTTTTTTTTTTTTGGCATAGCTTTTATGGTCAAGAGTCAAGCCAAATGAGATCTACATGGAGAGTATGAGGACATGCATGTTAATGACATATTTATCATTAATAAAAGTGAAAAACTGAATGTCACATTAAAAGATAGTTAATTATTATCAAATGCAAGATATACGTTATAGTAGGAAAGATATTCTCATGTCTTATGTGCATCATTAGTTATTAGTGAAAATTAATATTTAAAATTTTAGAAAATTAAACCTTGGAAACATCCCAAGACTTTCTAGCAATTTTTTTTTTTTTTGGATAGATTCTAGCTAATTGAAAATGTGTAACATAACTATATTTTGAGCATCTTAAGAAATGACAAAATTATTAGAACATGAATGAAATATGTCAAACAAGTTGGTATAGAAAAAATAATAATAAAATAAAGATTTTATAACAAAACTTAGCATCTAACTTTCTATAATACCAATCAAAGACACTCATAAATCTTTTTTAAATTTTCGTCCATAAACATTAATTAAAGCAGTTTGCAAAATTAGGAAAAAAACTAAAGAGGGAAAAGAGAAAGTGAGAATAAATGGACCAGCATATAATGAAATTCATCATCATTGACATAACCACTAGTTCTAAGGTAGACATAAGCACATAGTTATTTCTGAAAGACCCTCCAACATATCCAATACAACCAACAAAAATTAATATACCATTTTTAATATTCTAAAAAACCCTTAAAATTAAAGAAAATTATAATAATGCTCTTTACTATTAAAAAAATTAGGGGAGAATTGATACCTGAAAATAAAGTTGATGTCGAAATTATTGAGAGAAATCATGATGATTCATGTAATCATTTGGCATAAACAACCTCCTTAACTGTTCGATACGAATTCTCTGAGCAATCAAAGATCATGGTAAGATGATTATCATAACTGAAAAATTAATTGAAATCATTAAATAATCTTTAAAATTCTAAATATCGAATAGAAAGAGCATAATAAACACTTTTTTACTAGAGAAAGATGAAAATTTTCTCTTAAAATTGTAGAAATAAAATAATCATAGAACAAAAAAAAAAAGTAAAAGATTGAGTAATTTGGTAAAGGCATGATGGTTAAAGACACTTGGCTAGTTTGAAGAGTAACAGCAACTTGTTGCCATGCAATATAATTTTTGTAAAAGAATTAAGGGCGTGCTTGATTTAGTGCATTGTTTTTATTTGCAAAATGAAAATGGAAGAACATATTTGCAGGATTCATCAATTTCAAAGAAACTAAAAATTGAAAAACACAAAAAATTTGTTTTCTACTTGTATTTCATAAGAGTGCAGATATTAGATTTTAACAATTTTTAATGCTAATTTTATGGGTGTTGTTTATCAAAAAATATTTGTGGGTCCTGCATTGAAGAAAATGGAAGAAAAAAATATTTGTCTACTCCAACCCCACTCAGATCTTAAATAAGGAGCTAAAAATATTACTATTTTGAATCTACTAATCTCAAAAAAAAAAAAAATTGTTGTCTTGTTTGAAATCTTATCAAATGAAAGAATCAACTATTTCCATTTCAGACCATTAACCCACAAAAGTCCTTTTTTAAGACTTGTGACCTACACTAAAAATCAACCCGCTAGCTTTTTTTCATCCAAAAGTAGCCGCATGATATATGCCTTTATAGCTAAATTAAGATTATATTCTTGGGTTAAAAAAACATTTTAGTTCTTATTAGAATTTGAATGAAAAACGGACACATCTACAAAAGCAAAAAAAACCGACTGATACGTTTCTATACCCAAATGTCACAATAAATAAATCCTAAATGGATAAAAAATAGACACGTATGCAATGTAAGTGAAGTGATGGATACATTCGACGCAAGAATGTCACAATTGATGAATTTAGAATAGAATACACTAAGGAGGGAATGGCGTGAATGCCAAAAAATATAGTCACTTGCACTACACCACTTATCCAACAAACATCACTAGTTTGAATAACGAACATAACTTGTATTGATCTCAGACTAATAGATCAACATAAAAATGATTTCTACTAATTTTGGATTAGAAATCACTACATGTATGGTTCACATTAATCTTGAATTAAAGATTAGTAAATATACGACAATGTATATGAAAAATCTAGAGAAAACTAGCAATGATAAAACCTACCAATATTAGCAATAACCAATAAACAACACGTGAATCATGTACAAACAATTAAAATTTGGATAAAAATAGTTATTAAATCTTACGGTGAAAATTAAATGGATGGGACGAATGGCAGAGATTTAGATTCAAATTTGAAATCTACACCAACTATGCATATGCAGTCTATAAATAGAGGCCAAAAGGATCAAAGAAAACGATCTTTCAATGAATTTTATAGCAGTGTCAAGTGAAATCCAAATCTAGAAAATTCTCCAAACACAAAAAATAACTTGAGCATCTGAGTATATTTTGCAGGTAAATCTCAAACCCAGATACGAGAAATCTTCAAGAATTACTAATCAACTTCCAAATTTGTGAAGTAAACATGTATTATCTATTATTTGTTTCTTCCTTAATTTTTTGGGAATCAGACAATTGAAGGTTTTATGAATCTTCATTAATAAATGACAAAATTATTGGAACATGAATGAAATACGACAAACAAGTTGGTATCGAAAAAATAATAATAAATAAATATTTTACATATAAAGCTTAGTATTTAATTTTCTACAATAATGAAGGGCACTCATAAATCTTCTTCGATTTTCTTCCACAAACATTAATTAAACCAATTTGCGAAATTAGGGAAAAAAGATTCTTACTTGGGAGAGGGAAAAGAGGAAATGGGAATAAATGGACCAATGTATAATGAAATCAATCATTAATGAACATAATCATTAGTTTTGAAAGTAGAAACAAGAACATAGTTATTTCTGAAAGATGCTCCAACTATCCCATATGACCAATGATAATCAATAAATAATCTTTAACATTCTAGAAAACCTTAAAATTAAAGGAAAAAAATATAATAAGGCTCTTTTATATTAAAAAAAAAAGATTTAAAGAAGAATCAGTACCTGAAAATAAAGTCGATACCAAAATCATTGAGAGAAATTATGATGGTTCATGTATTCATCCAATGTAAACAACATCTTTAACTATTCTGTACGAATTCTCTGAGCAATCAAAGATCATGGTAAGATGATTGTTGGACTAAAGAATTAACTGAGATCATTTAGTATTCTTTAAAATTGTAAATAATAGAACGAGAGTAATAAACACCTTTTACTAGAGAAAGATGAAAAAATCCTCTTAAAATTGCATAAATAAAATATTCATAGAAAAAAAAAGGAAAAGATTGAAATATTTGGTAAAGGCAGAGTGACGATTAAAGACACTTGAATAGTTTGAAATGTAGCAGCAGCTTGTTGATATGCAATATAATTTTTGTAAAAGAATTAAAGGTGTGTTTGGTTCAATGCACTATTTATATTTGCAAAAATGAAAATGGAAGAATATTTTTACTGGTTTCATCAATTTCAACAAGACCAAAAAAATTAAAAAACATATAAAATTTGTTTTCTACTTGTATTTTATAGAGTGTAGGTCCATGTAAAATGTTCTACACATTTTAGCATTTTTAAATGCTAATTTTGTGGGTCCCATTTATCAAAATTATATTTGTGGATCTCATACTGAAGAAAAAGGAAGAGAAATAAGATCTATCTACTCGAACCCCACTCAGATCTCGAATAAAGATCTAAAATAATTATCGTTTTGGATCTACTAATCTCAACCAAAAAAATGTTGTCTCGTTTGAATTCTTATCCAAATGAAAGAATCAACTATTTTCCTTTCATACCATAAATCTACTAAAATGCTTCTTGCTTTTTGGATTTGTGACCCATACTACACTTTAGCCTTTTTTTTCATCCAAAAATAGACGCCGCATGCCATATGCCCTTGTAGCTAAATTAACATTATATTCTTAGTTGAAAATCATTTGAGTTCTTATTAGAATTTGAATGAAAAACCTACATATATGCAAAAGCCAAGAAAATGGTTGATACATTTCTGCATGTAAATGTCATAATAGATAAATCTTATCTGGATGAAAATATAGACATGTATGCAGTGGTAAGTGGAACGACGGATGCATTCTAGACACGCCTGTCACAACAGATGAATTTAGTGTAGAATACACTAAGGAGGGAATGGTGTGAATATCGAAAATATAGCCACTTATATCGCACCACATGTTCAACAAACATCACTAGCTTGAATAACAAATATAACTTGTATTGATCTCAAATTATTATCTATTATCTGTTTCTTTCTTAATTCTTTGTGAATCAGACAATTGAAGGTTTTAAGAACCTTCATTAAGAAATGACAAAATTATTGGAACATGAAAGAAATGTGTCAAACAAATGGCAAATTTATGCAAATTTTAGGGTTTTTCAAATTTGAACCCTCAAATTTACAAACAAATAGTCCTCATCATTTTCAACAAATTTACAAACAAACGCCACTCTTACAAAATCCAGAAAAAATCAGCACCTCAATACTCTCAACACTCCCAACAAATCATCAAACCGCATCATTCTCAACAAATCACCAAACCCCATCATTCTCAACAAATCACCAAACCCCATCAAATAAGTGTTATATTATAACTAAAGATATAATTATTAATTGAGAAGTTTCTTAGGGTTAGTGTATGTTCTTACACAATATAAACTTTTAATGTATTAAGTTTTAGATTTAGGTTCAAAATTGATGTTATAAATGTTATTATTTTCCATCATAAAACAATGTGATTTCTTAAGATACTTAGTTTGAGTTGAGGAGTCCAAGAAAATAATTGAAAATAATATAAATTTGAGGTAAAACAAAGCCTAGATTTTGTGCGATAGGGAAGTTCATGTGCGACAAGCATTCACATAAAGTTGCATTTCGACATAATCATAGTATGTGTGACAACCATGTAAAATGTGTCAAGCACCTTTCGGAGGTCATAACTTAGGTTACATGTGCCCGTTTTAGGTGTATAATATACTGTTTCAAAATTTACAATGAGATAAATTAAAGCATATTAAAGTGATAGGACTTATAGCACCAAAAGACAGTCATACTAAAACTATCTTTTCGTGTGAATGCATATTCTTTGGTCTGTCTCGTTGTAAGTTTCGAAACGATATATTATATGCCAAAAGTAGACAGATATAGAATGTACCTATGGAAGGTACCCGACATATTTTACATAGTTGTCGCACATACTGTGATTATGTGCCACAAGCACTTGTCCCACTGCCGTTGCACATTATCTTGGCTTTGTTTTACCTCAAATTTTATTGTTTTCAATGATTTTTTTTCTCGGATTTCTCAACTCAAACTAAGCATCTTAAGAAATTATGTTGCTTTATGAAGAAAAATAACAACATTTGCAATAAAACCTATGTTAATTTTGATCCTATATCCTAAACTTAATACATTAAAAGTCTACATTGTGGAAGAGCATATATTAATCATAAGAAGCTCTCCAATGATGATTATATCTTCAGTTATGTAATACTTTTTTTACTTGCTTTGGTGATTTGTTGAGAGTGATGAGGTTTGATAATTTATTGGGAGTATTGAGGTGTTGATTTTTTTATGGATTTTGTCGCAATGACATTTGTTTATGAATTTGTTGAAAGTGAAAGTGATGAGGTCTATTTAGTCCAAAAAAAATAGCATTTGGCTAATTATAATAGGAAAAAGTTTGAGGGGCCAATTTGAAAAGTCTTACAATTTTATGGCTATTTTTCGTAAATTTTTCCAAACAAGTTGGTATCCAAAAAATAATAATAATTAAAGATTTTATAACAAAAGTTTAGCATCTAATTTTCTACCATACCAATCAAGCGCACTCATAAATCTATTCCAATTTTCTTCCACGAACATTAATTAAAGTAATTTGTAAAATTAGGAAAAAAATTATAATTGGAATAAAGAAAAGAGGAAATGAGAATAAATGGACCAATATATAATGAAATTAATCATTAATGATGTAACCATTAGTTCTAAAAATAGACATAAGGACACAGTTATTTTTGAAAGATCCTCCAGCATATCCCATTCGACTGACGAAAATCAATAAATAATCATCAACATTAAAAAAACTTAAAATTAAAGAAAAAATTATAGTAATGCTCTTTATATTAAAAAAAAAAGATTTAAGGAAGAATCGATACCTGAAAATAAAATCGATGCCGAAATTATTGAGAGAAATTATGGTAGTTCATGTATTCATCTAGTGTAAAGTTGTAAACAACATCCTTAACTGTTCTGTACAAATTCTCTGAGCAATCAAAGATTACAGTAAGATGATTATTGGAACTAAATAATTGATTGAACTTATTCAGTAATTTAAAAAAAATCTAAATAACAAAAAAAGGTAATAAACACTTTTTACTAGAGAAAGGTGAAAAATTCCTCTTAAATTGTAGACTTAAAATAATTATAGAAGAAACAAAAAAGAGGAAAAGATTGAAAATGGTGATGGTTAACGAGTAAGGACACTTGGCTAGTTTGAAAAGTAACAGCAGCTTGTTGACATGCAATATGATTTTTGTAAAAGAATTAAGGGTGTATTTGGTTTAGTGCACTGTTTTTATTTGCAAAAATGAAGGTGGAAGAACATTTTTTTTTTCTGGAATGAAGATGGAGGAACATTTTTGCTAGATTTATCAATTTCAAAGAGACCAAAAAAAATTGAAAAACACACAAAATTCATTTCCTACTTGTATTTTATAGAGTGTAGGCCCCATGTAGGTGTCCTACACATTTTAACAATTTTAAATGTTAACAGGTCCCACTCCATAAAAAATAGTATGGGTCCCACACTAAAAAAAAACAAAAGGAAGAGAAATAATATATGTCTACTCAAACCCCACTCAGATCTCAAACACAACTAAAAATAGAGAAATGCTAAACGTAGGAAACGGCGAGAGAATGCCGAGAGAAACGGCAGCTTTTGCTGCCGTTTTAAGTGCTCTCTCACCATTCCCCACATGACCCACACTTTTTTTTTTTTCACTTTAGCCCACGTAAACTCCACTCCACTTCTCCTTTTGTTCTCTCCCCACGTGAACTCCACTTTCCCTTTTACTCATCTTTTTCCCCCACTTTCCCTTTTGCCAAAGTTGCTTCAACAAAGCATCATCAGTTAAGGAGTCAGCCCGAGTGGCCAGGGTTGCTGCTCTCCAAGTTGGAGGGCAGCAGTTCGAACCCCCACAAAAGCATTGTGGGGGTATTTTCTTCCTCAATTAATTGAGTGAAGGCAGTCTTCTCCCTTACCCATGAGTGAGGAGTAGATATCTCTCGAATATTTGTGAGAGTTAAAATCTGGGCAGAGCTCCATTAGCATTGATGTAAGTTGGTCCCAGTAATAGTCTGATTTGTAAATATCAGTTATAGTCTCATGTAATATGAGTTGTAATCTGAGCAATAGTCTCATGTAATAAAAAAAAAAAAGTTAAGGAGTCAGCCCGAAGAAGCTCTCTCTCCCCCAGTGTGTATCCTGAAACAAACAACACTATCATCAGCACAATGAACAAAAGAAAAGGCGAAAGTGACTGTTTGAAATATGAAGTTTGCATAACAAAGGAGGTTTAGAGTCAAACCTGTAACTTCGACTAATTCCTCTCCCCCCAGTGTGTATCCTGAAACAAACAACACTATCATCAGCACAATGAACAAAAGAAAAGGCGAAAGTGACTGTTTGAAATATGAAGTTTGCATAACAAAGGAGGTTTAGAGTCAAACCTGTAACTTCGACTAATTCCTCTCACTCCTCTCCCCCTCACACTCCGTTTTTCCTCTCACTCTAGCAGCAGCTTTACCAAGTCTCCGTCTCCCCTCTCGCTCCAGCTGCAGCTTCGTCACCATCTCCCCTCTCGCTCCTACACCTCTCGCTCGCTACTCATCTCCCTCGCGCGCTACTACTCCAGATCTACTCGGTGGTCGGCTGTCGCTGCTCGGTGGTGCTACTTGCTGGTCCTCGTCTCCCTCATCTCTCTCCATCTCACTCTCTCCGTTTGGTTTGTAATTATTTTTTGATAATTAATTTTTTATAATTGTTGGTAATTTTATCTGGCAATTATTTTGTTCAGTGATTATTTTGTTGGGAATTATTTTAGTAATTGTATTGTTGATAATTATTTTTTGATAATTATTTTAATAATTAATTTATGATAATTGTTGGTAATCTTGTTTGGTAATTATTTTGTTGAGTGATTATTTTGTTGGGCATTATTTTGGTAATTGTATTGTTGATAATTATTTTTTGATAATTACTTTTTGATAATTATTTTTGGATGATTGTTGGTAATTTTGTAAGTAATTATTTTTTTGAATGATTATTTTGTTGAGAATTATTTTGGTAATTATTTTTTGATAATTGTTGGTAATTTTGTAAGTAATTATTTTGTTGGGAATTATTTTGGTAATTGTATTGTTGGTAATTATTTTTTGATAATTGTTGGTAATTTTGTAAGTAATTATTTGGTAAAAATTGTCGATTAGTGAAAATTGTTAGATTAAGTTTGAAAATAATTTTGTTAGTAATAATTTGTTTTTTTTTGTGGCAGTTAAAGTAGTGTAATATTGACAATGTCATCTAACGCAAAAGAAAGTCGAAATTCACTGTAAATATATAATGAATGTGGTGGCCAAATTGAGCTATTAACATCAAGTGCTATAAAGAAAGAAATCAAATCGCAAAATTTAGAAATGTAAAGTATGCATAAACTTTCAATTGTTGTCTTCATTACGTTGTTGATGTAGCAAATATTGAAAACTTCTACTTCCAGATCCTTCGTACGTCATCAAATAACAAGGATAATGTGGTTGCAAAGCATACGGAGTGGTTGTTGTAATACACAAAAAATTAAAACATAATATGAGATTTTAGAAATTAAAAAATATAAACATACACTAACAAATTGTGATTTTCAAGTGAAAACTTATTTGGTGCCAATTATAAGAAAATGACTGATAAATATTGTGTACACTATCTTAGTTGGGTATATAAATACCTACACAAATATATATATACATATATATATATATGACTGATAAATATTTAATAATACTTTTAATTTTATATATTCAAAATAAAAGAAAAGTTTAACATAAAAATACATAAACTTACCACTCATGCTGATGCTGTTTTCTTTCTCTTGTGATGAATTATTGTTGCTTGAATAATGAGCAAATCAATTCACGTGGGGGAGAGAGCAAAAGGAGAAGTGGAGTGGAGTTCACACGGGGCCAAAGTGAAAAAAAAAATGTGGGCCATATGGGGAATGGTGAGAGAGCACTTGAAACGGCAGCACAGGCTGCCGTTTCTCTCGGCATTCTCTCGCCGTTCCCTACGTTTACCATTTCTCCTAAAAATAATATCGTTTTTGAATTTACTAATCTCAACCGAAGGAAAAAAAAAAATTTGGTCTCCTTTGAAATCTTCTCCAAACAAAAGAACCAACCATTTCCATTGCAGACCGCAAGCCCACTAAAACTCTCCTCGCTTTTCAGACTTGAAACCCGTACTAAATGTCAACCCTCCAGCCCTTTTTTCATCCACAAACCGCTATCGCATGCTGCACGAGGTTGCTGTTAAATTGAGATTATAGTCTTGGGTTGAAAATCATTAGTTCTTATTTAGAATTTGAATGAACAAGAGGCGACAATATCGTTTTATTTGTTTTAAATTGTTTTGAAGAAAAAAATTATTAAATGTGTTATCAAAAGGAATTTCTACTGAGTATATGGGCTAAAATTGAAAAATTTTGGCAGATTAGGTGGTTCTAATGCTATTTATGAAATTATGACAGAAGACCTATTTTCTTATGTTTCGAAGTCTTATGAGAACTTTCAAACTTTCATCAAAGTTCGAGAATCATGGACTAGAATGCAAACTTTTCAAAGTCTGCTTTTGCTTAACGGCTAACTGATAATGTTTACTAGTTAACCGATAAAACTCTTATTTTTTTAGTGATTAACTACTTTTTCTCAAAAAAAAAAAATTCTTTAATTTACAGGTCAACCGATAACGTGAACTCTCTTCCTAACAATCATTTGATAAGTCAACAATCAGCTGCTAGTCATTAATTTCTACCGATTAACCAATATCGTACCTATTTAAATTTTATGAGAGTAATGGCTAGTTTTTGGAAAAACCCATATAAACCTAAATGTAACGAGTTTGATCATTTTTGTCTGAGCAAAAACTTGGATCATTTTTAATACTTTAAGGCGTTCATTTACATACTTATACACTTCCATATTGATCTAGAACTTAATTCTTGATTGTAAAAAGCTCTTTATTTGAGTGATTGTAAGTTGTAACTATTTGGAATACACTTGCGGTTGAGTGTAAAAGATACACTACACTTGTAAAGATCCTTTGATTTATTTTAGAAGACAATTGTAAAGAATTAAGCTTTGGAGGCAGAAGGTTATTCTCGTGGGATCCTTAAATTCAGTTGGTTTGGAACTCTCAGTTTAATGTTTTTGAATCACGTAAAATTGTTACATTTTCTTTCTTTAAACTCTCTACTCTTACTTTAATCACTTATTGTTCGATATATTCGTTAATTTAATTGTTATTGTGTTGGATTGCTCTGTTAATCTTCCAGCAACCTTAATTCTTGAGAGCTACTTTTTGAATATGAATTAAATTCACTTTAAATTTTAAATATTATTAATTAGAGCTAAATTCAATTAATAGTTGGGCTCACGTTAATTTTCCACGTAACAAGAACCAAATGCCTTGCACATGATTGATGAAAAGACTATCCTGCATTTGACAAGATTGTTAAAAAGATTATTCTACATTTTTTTTATAAATTAACAAAATGATCATCTTCTAAGTTAAATAATTACATATTTAATACCATTATCACATAGTTGGGAGGTCTATTGAACATAGTACGAAAATTTACCCCAAATATAAGCGAGATCAGCCCACATATATAAATAAATTTTTTCAAAGAAATATGAATTCAATGGTACTTAAACTCATTGCCTTTATGATTGAGAGAGTCTTTGCCACTTAGTCACCCAGCCAATGGCATGGTTGACACTCTTAACTTTTTCGGAAAAACTAAGATTTGGGTCACGTACATTGAAGTTAAAATATCCTATAGAGAGGTATGAAAATTATTCTTCCTCTTGTTATTCATTATTTTTGCTTTTCTTGTTAGAAAGAAACGCATATTCTTAAATTTTTGAGCAAAATAAAATAAAAAATTTAAATAAGCTATAATTGTGTGTAAGAAATTTGATTCGTAACTAAATAAGCCATTCAAAATTTCAAGTTGTTGTTATTTCTATAACTTGTATCGTATTTTTAAATATTTTCATCCAAATGAAAAAAAAATGGGCTATTTATGTTGATAATCTTTTAAAGTTACAGTATAAAATTAATCTCTCAAATATTTCTAATAAATTACTAGTTCCGAAATTCCTTTTGTTGGTAGAAACAAGCAATTTGACAATTAAATCTTAAAATGAATATTTATATGTGTGTGTGTATATATGTATATGTGTGTGTGCGTGTGCGTGTCTATATATATATATATATATATATATATATATATAACTTCCATTTATTTGGACTTCAAACAATAAGAAAATTGTTATAAACTATTTTTTAAGGGAAAAAATTACATATATTAGCCCCTTTTTATAATAGTAGATTGATCAACAAACAAGAACTTAATTTTATAACATTTAAATAAAGTTCAATTTTGTATTTCTTTTTGGATTTGACATCTATATGGAATAATCTTGTCTCATATACATACATACATACATACATACATACATACATACATACATACATATATATATATATATATATATATATATGGAATAATCAATCAACCACGATCACATGTCTACCTATTTCCTTCTGGTATCAGAGCCAAGGGGAGGATAGTGCAAAGCAGATTTGAGTTTTCGTGTTTATAATCTTGTGTTTTATTTTGAAGTTTTGTTTTTGTGGTGAATTTTTTACTGGTTGTAAGTCCCGTTTTAGGATAAGAATTCCGCTGAGGGCTGTAAATCCATACCTGTACCCATTTTAACCAAACCAAAAATAGACCATAAGGTCTTGACCATGGATCCTCCGATTTGTAGAACATCATCCTTTTCTAGCTCTTCTTCCGGGAAGACTAGTGATTCAAAGCATGTTGTGAGTTCAGAAGAATTCATTATTGAGAACTTTGATAAAGCAATTGATTGTTGGGAACTTCCAAAGATTTCTAAAGAAAAGATTTACAAAACAAAAATGCTTGATCTTTTAAAAAATGATTATATCATAAAGACTGAAGAACGTGACATAACTCTTTCAGAGCCTTTTGAAACAATTCATTTGTTTTCAGAAAAATCTTTAAAGAAATTGAAAGAAAAGAATTTCAAGTATGTTCATATTGGTCTTATCCAGGTTGGTATAAAACCCTTAACCAAAGAAGGCTTAGATACTTCCATCCTAGCTGTCCTAAGAGATGGGCGATTCATCTCTTTTGATGATTCATTGCTAAGTAGCATTGAATCTAGTCTCTGTAAAGGTCCGATTTCTTTTGATTGCTATCCGAACATGACAATTTCTCTCAAAGACAAAAACATTTTGAAAAGTATGATTTTACAAATCAAAACTCACAATTACAAGATGATTAAAGGGTCTATCCCAGTAGCCTTAATTTTTAAAATTTCATACAAGGCTATGGTCTCTGCGTTTAGTACGCAACATAAATTCCAGTCAAAAAGAGATGAAACTCTTCTCTTGCAGACTGATTTGTCCAAAGCAAATACTGTCATTCCAAAACCAATCCAATGGAAAGATGTTAATCTTCCAGATGAATGGATCCTTGAAGGAGTTAAAACAACTTAAGCCCAATACAGAGTTGCAAAATGTGACTCAGTATTCCGATGGTAAAGTCAAATTATCATTCAGAAGGTCTACCTCACACAGGTTTTCTGATAAAGAGTCGAGCTCAAGCATTCCTTCACTAGAAAGGAAATTTACAAAAATACCCTCTGTTATAAATCTTCCCTATCAATCTGTAAAGAGTCAACCGAGGTTTTCCACCTCAGATATACCGAGCACATCAATCAGTTCAGTTGATTATACCACTAGTGTTCCTCATCCAATTTACACTAGTAGCCAACATGTTCAAAGTCAGGAAGAGAAGGAACCTTCTCCTCCAACATCTCCTACGTTTTCAGCTGTTACAGAAAACGTCATTAATGTCATTGAAAAAGATTTTGAATTAGATAAAACATTTCTTCATAATGATTTTTATTCCGATTTAAACAAAGAAAAAAGAATTTGGTTTTTTAAACATTTTTTAAATCAAAGAAAAGAAATCCAACAAACTTATTATGAATTCGTGAATTTTCATAAAGCTCATATATTGTTTTTTGATTGGTTCAAAATATATTCTTCTGAGAACAACATATCTTATCCCTTTAAAGAGTCAAACCCTATTACTATTAGAAAGAAAATCCCTGAATGGAATCTTACTGATAGTAATAGATCTATCGAATCAGAACATCCACCTCTTAGGAGTATAACCATAGATCATGGTGAACCTCCTGTTGAGATTAGAGCTTCCCTTACAAAATCCCTAAACCAAATGATTCCGAGGCAAATTTAAGTAGTATTATCCAACAGAACAATTTCTGTAATACTAACTTAAATACAATTGGAAAGCAGTTGACTAGGATAGAAAACCAATTCCAAAAGTCAACCATTTCTGTTTCATCCACTACTGTTCAAACAAAATCGGATGTTGACAAAAAGCTTAAGGAACCTATTTTCAAACCTTTCCAGGTTTCGAAAACTAGCCAAAAACTTGTCCAAGAGTCAAAATCAGATTTTGCTAAAGCCATTGAGAACAACTAGATAGAATTGAAGTCTTCATCTAGTAAGGTTCAAATAGCCCCTGATACTCCCCAGTTTAGCAAAATTGGAGTATTAGAACAAGATGACCAAACTTCTATAGCCTCTTCTGACATAGAAGCCTTCGAAGAAGAACCTATTCCTAAAGCCAACAAAATCCATTGGGAACTTACCTTCCCACAAATCTCCTCTGATTTGACCATGACAATAGACCTAGTGCATTAAATCAATCCTATAATGCATCTTACATGAATGGAATATTGATGGTATGTCGAATATAATATCCTAGGAGTTTTACAACAAATGACCATGGCGCCAATGCCTACAAAACCCAATCGGGAACCTCGACATGGCTATAGCGAGATTCTCATCGGGATTTCTTGGTCAACTTAAAGGTTGGTGGGATCATCTTCACCAAACAAGATATTTCTTAATGCCATCCAAATTGATGAAAATGGAGCCCCCATTCTTGATCAATTAAATAACCCTATTCAAGATGCTGTTGCTACCTTAATCCTTACCATTTCTCTTCATTTCATAGGTGACCCTTCTCACCTAAGAGACAAAAACGCTGAGTTACTACACAATTTGAGATGTAGGAAACTTAGTGATTTTCAAGCTTATAAAACCACTTTCTTTACCAGACTCTTTCTTAGAGATGATGCAAATCATACTACTTGGAAAGAGAAATTCTTAGCAGGATTACCTACCCTTCTAGGTGAAAAGGTTAGGAATTCCATCAAAGCCCTTCATGACAATCGTATTCCTTATGATGAGCTTACCTATGGTGAACTTGTCAGTTTTGTCAACAAGGAAGGTTTAAAGATCTGTCAAGACCTGAAACGACTAAAACAAGAGCTTAGACAATCTAAGCGAGAACTTGGTAGTTTCTGTAAACAATTCAATTATGACCCCTTTAAAACTTCTACTTCCAAAGGTTGTAATGGTGAGTGTTCTTCCAAACCTCACAAAAAACATTACAAATCTAAGAGCTATAGGAAACCCTTTCGTAATTTTAGAGAACTTCCTTATAAGAAACCTTCGAGGCCTTATAAGAAACCTAAATTCTCTAAAAAGGAATTTAAAGCCAAACCTAAGACTCCTTTCAATTTTAGAGAAGCTATATGTCACAAGTGTGGCATAAAAGGTCATACTGCAAAATATTGTAGAATGAACAAAAAGCTTCATGAGCTTGATCTTCATGATGAGATCCTTTCCAAATTGGCCCCTCTCCTTGAGTCCTCGACTCAATCTTCCATGTCGGGAGATAGTAATCCCTACCAAGTTGATGAGCTTTTATTCGAATGCATCTAGCGAATGAATGCAATCGGTTCGTTTTTAAAGAAAATCAATGTTTTAACTAAAGACCAGAAACTTTTCTTGAACTTGTAAAGCATATTTACGATCCAGATTCTTCAAAGGATTATCTTGATAAACTTTTAAAAACCCTTGATTTGAATAAAGCCGAATCTTCCAAGGTTCCTATTGTTAAAAAGAGCTCTTATGATCTTAAGATTTTGAATAAAAAGAAAACAAAGAAAAATGTTCCTAATATTCAAGATCTTCAAAAGAAATAAAAGATATCAAATGTGAGATCCGTGATTTGAAAGAAAAACAAAAGGCTGATTAAACCATCCAACTACTTTTACATAAATTGGAGGACAATTCGATAAAGAAATTGGATCGATGATAACAATGATATTGAACAAAGCGTTGGGAACATTGAGTGGTTCCTAATGATTTTTTATTTGTTTTAAAACAAGTCACTACAAGAAAGTACTTAATTAAAATAACTTTAATCTTTTCTAATGATTTTGCAATTGATGCCATTGCTCTTTTCGATCAATTTAAAGCTGCATCGGAGAGGATATCGTTCCCAAAAAGATTTCATGAGAAAACTAAAGAAAAACTTTACTGCTAATAATTCAAGTCTTAAAATTAGTTCTAAAGTTGAAGCTTCTATTCACAATAGTGGTTTTGAATTTAGAACTTCTTTTGTTCTTACAAATGATATTCATCATGCAGTTATTTTAGGAACACCTTTTATAAATCTCATTACTCCTTATACTGTCGATTATGATGGTATCTCTTTCAAGCAAAATCAAAAATTTTTGTTTTCCCTTTTATTGAAAAACCTAAAACAAGAAATTTGAATATTATTAAAGCCTGTTCTGTTTATAAAAATCATATAAATAATCTTCTCAGGACAAAACAATCTGATTTGATGTTTTTACAAAAAGACCTAAATTTACAAAGAATTGAAACCCAATTAAATAGTAATTTTATTCAAAAGAAAATTTTTGATTTTAAAGATCTTATTACAAAAGAAATTTGTGCTGACTTGCCTTCTGCTTTTTGGAACAGAAAACAGCACATGGTCGATTTACCCTATGAGACTTCTTTTGATGAGAAACAGATACCCACTAAAGCCCGTCCTATTCAAATGAACATGGATTCGAGAAAAACATTAGAGATGAAATAAATGACCTAGTTTCTAAAGGACTCATTGTTAAGTCTCGATCACCTTGGTCTTGTGCTTTTTATGTAAATAAAAATTGAAATTGAGAGAGGCACACCAAGACTTGTCATAAATTACAAACCTTTGAATAAAGCTTTAAAATGGATTAGGTACCTAATAAAAAAGATTTGCTTCAAAAATAGCATTCTGCTTTTATATTTTCAAAATTTGACATGAAATTAGGATTTTGGCAAATTCAAATCCATCCAAAAGACCGCTTTTCCCATTCGGACGATGAGTGGATTATGCCCTGGATTAAAAGATGCACCAAAGAATCATGAATGATATTTACAATCCTTATTGATTTTTGTATAGTTTATATTGATGATGTTTTGATTTATTCAAAATCTATTGAACAACATTTTAGCCATTTAAAGACTTTTTACTATGCCACCAGGAAAGCTGGTTTGGCAGTCTCAAACTCCAAAGTCTCTTTATTTCAAACAAAGATCGAGTTAGGTCATCATATTTCCAAAGGAACTATTACTCCTATTGAGATCACTCGCTTTTTGATAAATTTCCGATAAAATCCTTGACAAAACCCAATTGCAAAGGTTTTGGGAAGTTTAAACTATGTTCTCGATTTTGTCCTAATATTAACAGATTGCAAAACCCTTGCATGACCGTTTAAAAAAGAAACACATTGCGATGAGCATACAAAAATTATTAGGACTATCAAAGCATCCGTTAAAAGCATTCCTTGTTTATTTCTTGCAAATCCTGCATTGCCTAAAATTGTTGAAACCGATGCATCAGATTTAGGTTATGGAGGCATACTAAAGCAAAAGGAGAATGACAAAGAACAGATTGTACAATATGTTTCTGCACATTGGAATGATTGCCAAAGAAACTATTCTACCATCAAAAAAGAAATTTTATCAATTGTTTTATGCATTTCAAAATTTCAAGGCGATTTATTAAATCAAAAATTCTTACTTAGAATTGATTGCAAAGCTGCAAAACATGTTTTAGAAAAAGATGTTCAAAATATTGCATCAAAACAAATTTTTGCACGATGGCAAGCCATTTTAAGTGTTTTTGATTTTGATATTGAATATATTAAAGGTGATACAAATTCTGATTTTCTAACTCGAGAATTTCTTAAAGCGAGATAATGCCGCCAAAGCGCAAAGACAAAGGAAAAGGCATTGCAAAGACACGATTCTCAAAAAGCCTCTAAAGAACCCCAAGCTACCCCTTAAAGAAAAATTACTTTCTTCGGCCATGCCCATAAAATCTTGGATTGATTTGGTTGAAGCACATGAAGCCCAATACAAAACCACTTCTTCTGATGATCAAGTAAAACAATGGATGAGTTCCATTACAAAATCCCCTGAGCTTATGCTCGCTTTGCAAAACCTTTCACAAAGCCAAATTTCTCTAAAGAAGAAGACAAACCCATTTCCAAAGAAATTTCAAAGCCTTCTTCCCAAAATATTGTTGTGTCTGCGAAAGCTCATCCTCTCAAATTGTGCTTTCTCATTAACACCTTCAAAGAAAACTTCCGATTGGTTTGATAAAACCCATTTTCAAAACATTCTTTCTATAGAAGATGGATTTTACCATCTTGATCCTTTCCAAAGCATTTCAAAGTTTTTCCCTAAAGGTGGTTTTCAAACCATGGGACTTGACAAAACCTCTTATTATCAAAGCATTTTAGAAATTAAGTCGATTAAATTCAAACATTTCTTTCTCGAATACTCATTCTATTCCACGGCCACAATCTTAAAAGTTTTGAGCCCAAATCGGTGGGGTGACTGCTCCACAATTTCAAAACCTTTCCTTTAAATTTTGAAACCCGTTTACCACATTGTCGGACTTTTCCTCCGGGATTACCAACAAGCGGTATAACACCTTTTTATCCAAAATCCTAAAAATCCCACTCTTGGTTATTTTTCTTCAATTAAAAAATAACCGTTCAAAGCTTACCAAATTGGTTAATCGGTGGAATCATTTTGGACCTAGTCCAGATATTCTTACCCCTAACGCATTAAATTGTTTAAACCTTTTTAAAGCCCATTACAAGCCTTCTGAGTCTGAGAAAAGATTTCCTCATTTTCTCTGTTTTTGTACAAACTTCTTTCTCCCTTGGGTTTGGATGTGGAGCCTTCGATCAAGATACCCAATTGATCCTTCAAAGAACCTTCAAAGTCAAATGGTGGTCAAAATTCGATGAGCAGTCAAAATTGACTACTAATGAAATTGAAAAATGGCTCTCTTCTAAAGGCCATCTACAACCCACCATTAAAGACATTAAAGCCCAAGGAACTTTCCTTACGCAAAAATCCAAAGCCCAAGCCCTCTTGGCCAATGCCCAAACTGAAGAAGAATATTTCAAAGCTATGGAACAGCTCCTTGCCTCTCGGTCAAAGTCTTCAGTTGCAGAATCCTCTGAAGATGATGAAGAAGATGAAGAGCCAACCGTTTCTCTCGGAGATGAAAATGAAGATGATTGTTTTGGAATTTTCCCTCCTGTAAAGCATTGTAAATAACTATTTAGTTATTTACTTAAAAAAATATATATATATATTTATTCTTGTATTTTCGGGTGGTCCTCTGGACACAAGTGAGAGCGCACATGTCTCTTCACCCGTATTTTGTATTCTGTATTTCTATCCTGTATTTTGTACGTACAAAGCAACAATCTACTGTGCTGATCTACAAAGACTACTGTGCACTTGAAGCCCCGCTACAGTCTACAGTAGCAATTTCCACTTGTTACTGTGCACTTAAAATCCCGCTACAGTGAACAGTTTAAAAAGAAAATTTTGTATATAAACCGAGAGGAAGACTTAGACTCCTCAGGTTTTTCATTTTCATTTTCAGAGCTTCTCTCTCTTCTTCTCCTTCTCTCTACAATTCTCTCTCTCTCTCTCCGGGAATAGGAATCAGGAATCAGAAGACAAAAGAATTTTCTTTGTCTTCAGATTAATTTCCCATAATTTCCCTTTCTTAAATATAAAGAAGACATCAATGTAAGCATTCCGTTTTAGTTTTAATTTTAAAGCATTGTAATTTAATTTAATTCAATTCAAAGCATGCACGTTTAAATTTCTGTACTTTAAATTTCCGCAATTTTAATTTAAAGCAATTTAAATTTCCGTATGCACGTTTAAATTTTACGCATGCATCGCAATCAGATCGCCATACAAAGCGTTCTCGAGGCAAAGAGACCAGATCTCGATCCTCAGTTGTAAACCTTCTCTTCTCCCTCCATTCCTTCAGAGCACCATTTCCGGGATCCGGATCTGATACTGTGTATGTACCCAGGCCTTTAGATGTATGTGTTGCTAGGCCTGCTAAAGAATTTAACAAATATTTGGTAAATATAATAAAAAGAACCAACAACGTTTAAAGCAACTTAACTTTATTCGGTAAAGAAAAATTATTTAAGTATATCGGCTGATAACTCGCAGGCGTGCTAGAGATAAGATCTATTCTAAGGTGGATCTATCTAAAGGCTGAAGACAGCGTCGCCGGCTTAAGTGATGCCACGTACTTAAATATTTAATAAATTGACCAACCGCGTACAAATCTGTTTGATCATTGTATGTTCAAAGGAATTCCATAAATAAACCTGGTAAAGCTTATTTAAAATCAATCAACCACGATCCAATTATTTTATTAAAGCGATCAATAAAGAGTTTTGACGAAAACACATCCATCCTTCGATCCTATTTCCTTCTGGTATATATATATATATATATATATATCACTTGGATGACACACATTTTAACAAATATAAAAAAGGTGTTACACTTTTAAAAAATAAGTAGACATGTGACAATTTGTTAACTTTTGCCCTTAATTGTAACGATGAAAGGGTAAAACGAGAACAATTGATATAAATAACAAAAACAATAAAGAGTTAATGTCACTTGGGTGACACATGTTTCGACATTTATCACTTAAGTAACAATTGTTTCGAAAATACTCCTACAGTGACAAACCGTCAACTTTTACCATTAACTCTAATGACACAAAGGTACAATTGGAAAAATAGATTTATTTTATTTATTTACATTTTTCTTTTTTTTTGTTTGTTTTTCCCTCTCTCAGTCTCTCTCCTTCTTTCTTCATCTTCTGCTGGTTCTTTTTCTTTTTCTTTTTCTTTTTTTCCTCTTTTCTCTCCTTTCTTCGTCTTATCCAAGCTTCGTCTTCTCCATGTCCATAGCATTATAGTATCCGCGAGTCATGGAGCTAAAGTAGTAGTGGTAGTAACTCATGGCTGCGCTCTAGAGCCACATGATGGCAAGATATCACAACAAATGCCGTCAACATAGAAATCCCATTGTTATTTGTGAGTCCTTCTACCACCACCACCGTCAAATTAAGCTTAGTGATTTTAGGGTTTGAAAAATTTTGTTTTTAGGATTTGATTAGTTTCATTTAGTTTGGTTAATTCTTCTTAATTTTTACATTAATTTGATTTGGATAAGAAGTTGCAGACTTGCAAAGGCTATTTCAAAGATTACCAAAGTTGAATTTGAAAATCTTGTGTTTGTGTTATGGTGTAACGTGGATTAAAAATCTTAGGTTGAAATGCTTCACTATTGCAACAAGACATGGTTTTCAATGCTTTAAATAATAAAGTCAAAGATGTCGTAATTGATAAAGAAAATGAGGGAAAGATATTGACGAAGCTTTGTTGAAAAATGTGACTGATAACTTCGTTGCTACCGAACTGAGTGGATAGATTGGTTGCTACAAATTGGATTTTGAAAGAACTAATATTTATTAAGCCATCGTATTAGATTTTTGAAGATTTGAGTCTAATATTTACAACATTAGTGCTAATAAGATAGAAATATTAGATTTATATCATGCTTCATTCATTAGAGATTTGTTTCTTGTTTTATGTTTAAAAATCAGTTTGATTCAAATAGAATTATTTTAAAAATATTAGTTTGATTTAACTCCAAAATGTCTAGATTTAATTTAGATTTAATTTAGATTTCTATAAAAGAAAATAAAAAATCACGAGTTGGGGCAGAAATATTATTTTCTAATTAACTGACCATTTTTGTTAGAGTTAATGGTTGAAGTTAATTGTTTGTCACCAGTAAGAGTGTTTTCAAAATAATTGTCACTTGTGTGATAAATTTTGAAACTTGCATCATCCAAGTTACATTAGCCCTAATATTTAAATAAAGTCATGCGGATAGAAACGTTATTTCACCAATTTCATTAAAATTAACAAAAATATTAACAATTTGTCACATATCTGTCTATTTTTAAAAAGCTTATTACCATTTTATATTTACTGAAATATGTCCCTCAGATGACATTATACCATTTTTTCTTCATTATAAGCATTAGGTTGAAATTTTAATAAGCAATAATTTCTCGATATTCTTTAATTCATTTTCAAACATTAATTTGGTAAAGGCTCTACATCATAGCCCTAAGGACAATAAAACTAATAAGTCTACTTGCGGATTTCAATAACAGTCATGCTAGATATCAAGAATGCTAAGAGAAAGTTGAGAGAAATAGCAGCTTATACTGTTGTTTCACTTCTCTCTCTCGACAGTGTACTAATTTTTAATAGTTAAAAATTAAAAAAAAAATAAAATAAAATAATGAGAGAATCCATAGAATCCCCATCTCTCTCTCTCTCTCAACTTTATCCTCACTCTCTTCGCTCCCCATCACGCCTCCTCATTGACTCATCTCCTGCCTCACTCACTCTACATCATGCTTCCTCACTCTTTTCGGCTTCCATCATGCTTCTTCACTCTCTCTGGCTTCACTTTTCAACTCCCCGTCACGTTTCTTCATTCTCTCTAGCCTTACACTCTCCAACTCCCCATCACGCTTCCTTAGTCTCTCTAGCTACCAAACACGAAAGCACTGCCCGTTTTAGATCCAAAAGCAAAACCCAACTACCACCCTGTTTTATGTCAGCGATTAAAGAAAATGAAAAATTTTTATTTTCTGTGAATTCTTAGATAAATTTTTGTTTTCAACTCCATATCATACTTTTTCACTCTCTCCGGTTTCAGTATATGTTGTTTGTTAGTAATTGTTTGATGATAAAGATGAATTTTTCATTTGGAATATTAATTATGTGAAAATTATTGTGAAAATTGGTGGATTTTGGTTTAGTGTGATGTAGAATTGCTGTGAAAATTGCTGAATTTTGGTTCAATGTGATGTAGAATTACTATGAATTTGGGAAATTTCAGCAGTTTGCTAGATTTTAGTTTAGGTGATTTGCTACATTATGGGCTCTTATAATTTTGAGAGTTAATATGTGTGTTGGAGGTGATACTTTATCACAAAATCCGTTATCATGAAATAAGAATGTTTAATTAACTAACTTTGTTTCAAAACTTTTAAATATTTTGCCCTCATTTTTTAGTATGTCACCAGGGATAAAATGCTCAAAGAAGTAAAATTAATGACAATTATTTAATATCTGGTGACTGGGGGAAGAGTTTGATGTATTCAACTTGAAGGAGAAAATAATTTTTGATACCTAGTAGCACTCTATTTTATACTTTGTCTCATGTTTGTGAACTCCAGCTTTTGTTTGAACCCATTGTCTAATTACTTGGTTTTACATGAATATGTTGTGATAATATTACATATGATGAATTAATTATCTTATTCAATCATTTAATTTTCATATTTAACAATTTTTTATATTTCTTGGCTGAAAAATATGAGTTGTTGTAGAGTGCTTTTTTTTTATACTCTTTTTTTTTTGGCAATTAAAGTAATCTATTAATGACAATGTCAACTAGCACAAATGAAACTCAAAACTCACTGCAAATATGTAATGAATACGGTGATCAAATTGAGTTGTTAACATCACGTACTCAAAAAATCCAAATCGTAAATTTTGAAAATGTAGAGGATGCAAAAACTTTTAATGTGCAGAAGACCAAAAATCTAGCGAAGAGAAAATTGACTTGTTAGTGGAGGAATTTAGTAAGTTGACATTGAAGATTGAGTGTTTGTCTATTAAACTTCAATTGTTTCATAATGAACTTGAGCATATGCAATAATGTGAAGTGCAAAGACGATTGTTTGACAATGAACCTTGAAGGAGACAGACACCGGGATATGATTTCATTAGAATACTTGTGATCGTTGTACTATGTTTTAGATTTAAGTTTTATTTTTTAAGTTGTTTCAATTTGCACTATCTATTGGGAAAAACTTATAGATATATATAACAATATTTTCCCTTGAAATATAAAACTCATAGTTGTTTTATTCTATTGAGTTTGAAATTAGATTCAAATTGTTTTTATAAAATTGCAATGATTTATGCCATAAACAATTATCAAAAAATGTCATAAAAATTATCAAAAAAGCCACCAGACCAACAAAAATTATCAAAAAAAAACAATAGTGCAATGATTAATTCATCACTATAGCTAGTTGTTTTAAGTAAAATCCAAGTGATATGATAGAGAAAATAATTTGAACAGAATACAAGTCAAACATCAATCACAGTGATTGCAATCACTTCTTGATCCTTCATATGTTATTGAAGAATAAGAATAATGTGATTGCAAAGCATACAGTGGGACTATTAAAACATCACATCGCATTTAAAAAATGTAAAAATATAAGTATACGTTAACAAGTTGTGATTTTAAGACGACAACTTATTGTGTGCAAAATTATAAAGAAATGAATATTTATTTCACCAACTTGGGTTGGGTATATAGGTAACTAGGCAGATAAAAAATATAAATGTAAAATCCGTATTAAAAATTTGAAATTAACATTTCCTAATGAATTTAATCTTATATTATAGTAGCCTAAAGTCCTGTATAGGTTGAGATTTACATTAATAGTATTTCCTGTAATGTCTACATATGCTCAACAATATACTTAGTTACATATCTCCAAAATAAAAGAAAAGTTTAACATAAAAATTCACAAACTGACCACAAGCCAAGTTGTTGTGCTGTATGGAGATTTTATTAGGCACTTCATAAGACGATGGAGCATTTTATTGTAAATCATGTAAAATTATTATAGAGAATTAAACGAAGACCAAATGAAATTAGAAAACATATATTTGTATTTCAACAAACCTCATTTTTTTCTGCAATTTTCTTCTTTTGGGCAAATTTCTTATGAATTGCAGACTATTTCCTCAGACAAGGAGAATGGCCTTCACGACGTGCTACTACTGGATTATTGATTACATGTTCATCATTGTTGTTGCTACAACTTACTTCACTTGTAACAGTTGTTAGTGAAACAATTTTTTCCACACTTGCACACCAAATTTGCATGGGTAGATCTTTTAGTGTCTTACCACTCTAATCTAGCAAAAATTTGTAACTATTTTCATCATCAGTAGCTATGTCTACCACTTTAATGAAAGCAAGACACATTTTTTCATATCTCTCCTGTTGAATGGATAAATTCTGCACATTATAAATTTCACCTTGTTATATTATCTCCTTACATCTTTCTTCAACATTGTTACATATCAACACTGCAAGGACATTCTACATAAAATCCCTCTAAACTGAAACTTTGAACAAATACAACTAACTTCACACTCAACTTCTTCAAGAACAATCTCAAAGTTCTTTTTCTTACCTTGCCCATATGATTCATCGATTTCATATAGTGATCCTACAAAATTAACTATATCACAATACATCAATACAATTAATTCTTGTTAGAATTCTTTAAACTTAGAAATAGTGTACACCTCTTTAACTTGCTTTTTTATCTTATATCTTATTACACATGAAGTCTTTTTATTAAAACACTTGGTATCTGCTGCAATTCTAATTTAGTTTTTCTTCTTAACGCATTTTCATACTGCTTTACAAATTGCTTCAAATTTGTTTTTGAGTTAACGAACCTATCAAAAACTGCATTCATACTTTCACTTCGCTAAGTTGTTGACATTCCTGCCCAAAAACAGTCTTTCAAATAGCATGAAACCCAATGAAACTGCTCATCGTATAAACTATTTAACCAATCATTATCCCATAAATCATATATCGTAATCATGTCATGCCGAGCTTCGTCGAACACAGTAGGAATTAATGAATCATAAATAGTAGAAAGTATCAAAGAAATAATACCTTCACATTCTTTAAAATCCCATAACTTCTTAGGCACCTTCTTTATATGCGACAAACACCATCGATACCTAGTCGTAGAAAAAACATTCTCAATTGACATTTGCATTACTTTGTCTTAGTCTATAATGATACCATGGGAGAAGAACTAGGCATGCATGACAGTCATGCCTTAAATAACCATGTAAATGTCTATGTATCCTCATGTGAAATTAATTTGTATCCTAACAAAATAAACTAGCTATGATGATTAACTCTAACAAAGGGAGCAAATGACATGTCATACTTGTTAACATATATGTTTCCATAATATTGATTTTGATGATAACAAACAAGATTAAGAATGATTAATCTTTTAAGATCAAATTATTTTTTATACTTTTTAAATAAATCATTATTTTCACATTATAAATGTTTTATATTTAACGGAAAAATGATTTTATGAAATTGGTTGTTTTTCAAAGTTTATGATTTAATTGAAAGAATTTTGAAAACTTTGAAATAAACAAGTATTGCTTGAAATTTTGGTGAAGGACTTATTTGAAAAGTGTCATAGCATTTTGGGTTATAACATAATTTCAGAAAGTTTTGGGATTAACAAAGTATTACATAGAAATTCTAAAACTGGACCTATTTGTAAAGTTTCATGACGTTTTGGGTCATGGTACAGTTTTGTAAAGTTTTGGGGTCAAACTATAATTTCGGAAAATAATGCACTGTGCATATTCTTTGTAGCAATCAACGTAGATTTTATTTAAAAACGGCTAACCGATAATTTCGAAGCATGTTCTCAAAGTATTGTTAAAATGATGATTACGAAGCTAACGGTGAACCGTTTCAGCGATTATTTCCAGTTTGCTAACCTTGAACCGTTTAGTAAGAACGGTTAAACCAAATTTGTTTTGCAGGTCTCTGGAAATTAACGGCGAAAGGGTAAGCCTAAACGACTAACCGTTTATTTGAAAATTGGCGCTAACTTTGGCGAGCTAAGCGGTTAATGGTTAACGGCGAACCGTTTTCGTGCAGACAATCTATAACGGCTAGTTTTTCAGCTCCAACTATAAATAAGCTCAATCCAAGTCAAACAAAGTGAATTCCAACGATCATCATTGAGCAAAATATTGAGAATACAACTTTCATTGAGCTTTAAATTCTTGTATTCATCTTATTCATTCACACATTGAGCTTTCACTTGTAATCAAACATATTGTGTGAGAGAAAATTCATTTGTAATATTTATCCTTGAGAGGTTGTAAGTGTTGGGATACACTTGGGTTAAGAGATTGGGAATAATCTCTTGTTGTAAAGGTCCATTGACACCTTGGAAGTCAATTGTAAGCGTTTGAAGCCTTGGGAGGCTAGCTTAGTGAAATCCTCAAGCCCGGTGTGCTTGGAGGCGTGGACGTAGGCGGGGATTGCCAAACCACGTAAAAATCCTTGAGTTTGCTTTCTCTTCCCTTACTCATTTATTATTGTGCTTTTATTGAATTTATTGTTTTCGAATTTATTAAGGCATTAGATTGGATTTGTATGTGGTTTGCCTAGGATAATTTTAATAACCCAATTCACCCCCCCCTCTTGGGTTGCCTAGTTAGTATTTCATTTGGTATCAGAGCAAGGTGCTCTTGTGTAGACTTAACCGTCTAGAGTTAAAGATCTATAGCAACCCAAATTAGCTCAACCTTCATGGAAGGCCAATCTACCACTAGACCTCCATTCTTTGATGGTAATGACTATCCTTATTGGAAAACTAGGATGAGAGTGTTTTTACAAGCCTTAGATTATGAATTATGGGAAATAGTTTGTGATAGTTCATTCATTCTTAGGAAGAATATTTTAAGTGAATTGGATAAGAAAAAGATGTCATTAAATTCCAAGGCTATGAATGCTTTATTTTGTGCCTTAGATAAAAAGGAATTTCATAAAGTTTCAAATTGTTATAATGCTTATGAAATTTGGAGAAAACTTGAAATTGTGTATGAGGAGACTACAAACGAGGAGGAATTTCATGAAGTGTCGAATTTGGCACTTATGGCAATTGGAGATGACTCGGATGATGAACTTGAAGAGGTAAATGATCTTTTTACTTATGATGAATTATATGATGCTTTTAAAGAATTGCATGATAATTGGACAAAAATTGGTAAAAAGAATGCATGTCTTAAAAAGAAAATAGTAAAGCTCACAAATGAAAATGAATCTCTTAGTGCAAAAATTACATGTCTAGAATTAGAGAATAAAACATTGCATGATAGAGTTGCATTATCAAATGAGAAACCTAGCACTTCACATGAGCATCTAGAATCATATGTAGATAACTTAAAAAATGAAAATGATGCTTTACAGAAATCCAATGTTTCATTAAATGAAAAGATCAAAGAATTGGAATTAGATAATGAAATGTTACATGATAAAATTGCATCATTCACATGTAAACAAAGTACTTTGTATGAGCATGAGAAATCACATGTTGATGAATTAATAAATGAAAATGATGTGCTTAAGAAAAAGAGTAATGAGCTCAATGAAATTGTGTTAAAATTCACAAATGGTCAAAAGAACTTAGAAAAATTACTAAACTCTCAAAAATGTGTATTTGACAAGGGAGGTATTGGCTATAAGCCACATTTGAAACAAAAGTATTATAAGAACTACTTTGTGAAGAGTACATCTACTAACAATCAAGTTATATGTCATTATTGTAATCAAAACGGTCACATGAAGCTTGGTTGTCCTATTAAAAGAAAAGTATATTATGGAGTAAAATGTGTTTGGGTTCCAAAAGGAACAATTGCTAACACTCAAGGACCCAAGAGTATTTGGGTACCAAAGGGCACAACGTGAATGTTTTCTTTGTAGGTAACACAATCAAGGAATAGTGGAGAGTTCCTTGATGAAAGCTTGTGAGGATAATCACTTGAGTATGATCTAGGAGAAAAAGATGAGGCAAGATGATTTAATTATTTTGGTAATAATTCTTGCCATATTGATTTTGTTGAATAGATCATGATGGATGGATAATAGCTTGAATTTGCGAAAGTATGCTTGTATGTTTACATGATGGAATTATCATTGTGTATAACATTGAGTGCTTTATCATGATGCATGGTTATATATATAAGATGATAGCTTGTCAACTCATCATGATAGCTTTGTTTGATTTTGATGATTATATAATGCCTAAGCTTGATAAATGAGTGATATGCTTGAATTATTAATCTTTGAATGCTTATATGTTTCATGATTGTGTAAAATATACACATGATGAATGAATTATATGTGTGAATTCTTGTGATGTTAATTGTGTTATGTCATCATTCATTTATAAAATTGACATCATTGTTTGATACGATGTCATATGTTTGGTCTTGTATGCATATATGTTTCATGCACTAATTGGCTTATTGAAAAGTTAAATGATTTTTAAAATTGATTAATTTCTAAGCCAAAAATAAATTTGTGTTCATAATACAAGTCTAAGAGCTTACAAAATTTCAAAAATATTTTCCAATGCTTAACCGGTATACTACTTCTAATCAACCGGAAAGCCGTTTTTCATTTTGGAGCTCTCAGGTTGAATTTCGGATAACCGGATTGGCAAAATCGGTAAGCCGTTTGAGAGAGTTTCATTTCTGGACAACAACCGGTCAGCCGGTTATGACATCCGAAAAGCCGGATTTACAAAGCTTCTTTTCTGCCTCAAAATCGGCTAGCCGGTTATGCTAAACGGTAAGCCGAATTCGCACATTTTAAAATCATTCATCTTCTTCTTCATTTCGGCAAACTGGATCTCATTCTCTCTTTAAAAATGGTTTCTTCCTTCATTCTTTTTCATTCCAAAATCCATCATTCTCATTCGTTTTTCAATCCAAATTGATTCATATAAATTATTTCCCATCCATTCTTGTGTCTAAAATCATTTTAGTTGATTCAAACTTACTCATTTTACTCAATATCTTGAAAAATTAGAATTTATGCATTTTGAGTATTTCAAATTACCACTTCCATAGTGTGCTCTCCTTATGGATTTTACCATAGTTTTCTATTATATTATGCACTTACATTTTCATATGCATTGTTGCTTTCATTGTGGATTGATGATGATTATTGTTTGCTATTTGGATGTTTTATATTTGGATAATGTGGAACTAATGTGCTTTCTTGACGCATTGTTGAATATGTCTTACTTGTTTTAAATGATATCGAAAAAGGGAGAAATACATATACTTCGAGATTTTTAAGCATATGAGATTTTTTTTTGTTATATTGAAATGTCACATTAGATATTTGATGAGTTTAGTTGTCTTTATTTATAAAATGTGATTGATAATTATGGAGCTTGAATATTTGATAATATGCATGCCAATTTGGTAAAGAAATCAAAACCTCTTTGCGAAGAAGAATTTTCAAAAATTCGGCATAAACTTGGAATGATTTGATTTCTTGATGATTTTGGTAATTGATGATTATATGTGCGTTGCTTGATGAATTAAAGGAGTTGTTGGTTGGTTATTATTGTTTAAGCTTATATGGAAGTGTTTTTAATCATGTTGTGTATTTGAGAATTTGTTCATTTTTAAGGGAGAGACAAATATAATATGTTTTTGGATAAAATCATTTCGGTTAAATTTTTAAATTGGCCATCTATTTAGGGGGAGCATATAATATGATTTTGGATAATATGCATTTTGAATTTTTTTGTTGTCCAAAGGGGGAGACAAAATAATATATCATTTTGATGTTATCAAAAGGAGGAGAATAATATGCATTTTGAGTAATTATTTTGATAATTGATATGTGATTATGTTGAGAACTTGATGATTTTGAGATATGATGATGATTTGATTACATGAGTGTTTTAAATGATAAATTTATGTTATGAGTTGTTGACTTGGTAATTAATGGATTAATAGTTCATGATCATTTTATGGTTGATGGATTATATGATGACAATAATTTGTGAGTAATATTACTAAATTTGTATTTGAAGTGATGCTTGTTGTTAGGGGGAGATTCTTTCAAAATTTCTACTCAAACAACATGGGTAACAAATTTCCTACTTTTATTCTTTTCCTTTACGTTTTTTTTATGATGAAGGGGAAGAAGAATACATGTTTTCAAATTTATAAAAATAAAAAATTTGCTACTCTTTTTCTTTTCCACTAAGTTTTCTTTTTAATGATGAGGGGGAGAAGAATGCATGTATTTAAATTTGTTAATTTAGCTAAATTGTAAGAGAAGCTTACATTTAGGGGGAGCAATTTGTGCAATCATTTTTTAAATACATGAAACGTTTGTCATCATCAAAAAGGGGGAGATTGTTAACATATATGTTTCCATAATATTGATTTTGATGATAACAAACAAGATTAAGAATGATTAATCTTTTAAGATCAAATTATTTTTTATACTTTTTAAATAAATCATTATTTTCACATTATAAATGTTTTATATTTAACGGAAAAATGATTTTATAAAATTGGTTGTTTTTCAAAGTTTATGATTTAATTGAAAGAATTTTGAAAACTTTGAAATAAACAAGTATTGCTTGAAATTTTGGTGAAGGACTTATTTGAAAAGTGTCATAGCATTTTGGGCTATAACATAATTTTAGAAAGTTTTGTGATTAACAAAGTATTAGAAATTGAAATTGGGCGTATTTGTAAAGTTTATGGTTTTGTAAGTTTTGTCAAACTGTAATTTAGAAAATAGTGCATCTCATCAGTAAGCTAACCGTTTATTTAAAAATGGCTAACCGATAATTTCAGAAAGCATGTTAAAGTATTGTTAAAATGATGATTACGCTAACCGATTATTTTCGCTAACCTTGAACCGTTTAGTAAGAGCGATTAAACCAAATTTGTTTTGCGGGTCTCGGAAATTAACGGCTAATTTATTTGAAAATTGCCCAACTTTGACTTTAAATGGTTAACCGTTTCGTGCGATAATCTATAACGGCTAGTTTTTTCCAACTATAAATAAGCTCAATCCAAGTCAAACAAAGTGAATTCCAACGATCATCATTGAGTAAAATATTGAGAATACAACTTTCATTGAGCTTTAAATCTTTGTATTCATCTCATTCATTCACACATTGAGCTTTCACTTGTAATCAAACATATTGTGTGAGAGAAAATTCATTTGTAATATTTATCCTTGAGAGGTTGTAAGTGTTGGGATACACTTGGGTTAAGAGATTGGGAATAATCTCTTGTTGTAAAGGTCCATTGACACCTTGGAAGTCAATTGTAAGCGTTTGAAGCCTTGGGAGGCTAGCTTAGTGAAATCCTCAAGCCCGGTGTGCTTGGAGGCGTGGACGTAGGCGGGGATTGCCGAACCACGTAAAAATCCTTGAGTTTGCTTTCTCTTCCCTTACTCATTTATTATTGTGCTTTTATTGAATTTATTGTTTTCGAATTTATTAAGGCATTAGATTGGATTTGTATGTGGTTTGCCTAGGATAATTTTAATAACCCAATTCACCCCCCCTCTTGGGTTGCCTAGTTAGTATTTCAATACTTGTGGGTAAGATATGTTGTGTCAAATGTGATGACATCTCCACAATATTTATAAACTGCCATATTCCTCGAATCTGCCCAAAATACATTCTTTAATTGATCATGTTGATCCAAATCAATGCTAAGAAAAAAAAACACCTTTCATTTTGCTTGCTTTTTCTGGAAGTACTTTAGAATTGCCATAATATTTCCTTCTCTAGGTTGTAATAGCCTAACTTTGTCAACAAGATTTCTACAATCATTTTCTTAGAATGAGACATTTTCATACCCACCAACTTCGATAATAATAGAATTAAAATTCTGGGCAATGTTTACTCCCACACAATAATTTATTTCAATACACTTTTTTGCACTTGCAGTAATGCTATGATTACAAAGAAAATACCTAGTTTTGTCTGGACTCAATCCATGATTATATTGAAGGTTTAAAGTTCGAAGAACTCATTTTTCATCATCATTTACACAACCTTCAATTCTAACATCATAACTAGTTTTCACAATAGGTTTCGGCTTCAACATATTAGTAGATTTACTTTCTGACTTGCCATTAAAGTCACATGCAGATGTCGCGTATTTTAAAATCCAATTACTCTTTTTCTTACTAGTTAGCTTCTTCATAGGAAACACTTCTTGTCTATTATAGGCTTTCTAAAATGTCCACATTTCTTCATGACTATCAAATAACATCCCAAGAGTTGGCTTATATTTTTGTAGTTGCATATCTTGATTGCATGCTTATTTTCCAAATTTTTCATTTCTACAAAATAATTAACATTTGTATTAAGAATAAATTATTATAAATTTTTGCAAAATTTTTATATAGCAAAAATTTAAGCCATTAAGTTTCAAAAAAATTAAATTTTAAATATTTGTAAATCAAACAGAATTATCATTTATCATTTATAATTATCATCTAACCAGTAAATTGCTTCCAAGAGTATTAGAGATTGCTATCATTTAATCTATAAAACAATAAAAATCAAGCAAAATGCCGGTACATTTCTATTATTACTAATACAATAGAATTAATGTTCAAAATGAAAAATCTATCTTTATAATCAAGCAATTACCAATTTCGGGTTCTACTTGCGAATCTAAAACGAGTAGCGCTTCTGTGTTTGGGAGAATTTAATAACTAGAGAGAGTGGGGAAATGTGAAGTGTGATGTTGGTAGTCAGAGAAGAAAAGTGAAGATGAAGGAGTGAGTGAGAATGAGTTAATAGTGAAGTGTCGAGAGATAGAGTGTTGCATGTGATGAGATTCAACTTTCAGTCATTTTTTACTTTTTTTTTATATTTCTAACAATTAAAAATGTCTTGCTGAGAGAGAGAGAGAATGATGCATGTGATGGGATTCAAATTTCGGTAATTTTTTACTTTTTTATATTTTTAACAATTGAAAATGTCTCGAATGACAAGAAAGAGAAGGGAACGGCAACACAAGCTGTCATTTCTCTCAACTTTCTCTGGACATTCTAGGCAGGATGCATTTTCCTTTCAATAACACCAGTTTCTTTTGTTTTAAAAATCCAAGTCAGTAACAAGTTCACTATAATTTTTAGTTAAAATATTGATTTTCTAGTCCATTTCCTAATATTTCCTTTTTATCATTTTATGTATTCAAATATAGGTTATGTGAAGCCTGCTTTTGTCTAAGATCCTCGATGTAAATATTTTTTGTATGTCAGAGGTATAATGTTAGCCGTATAATAAGTCAATGACATTTTGTCATGTTTATTAAAAAAACATTACTAGATAAATGAGTAGTTAAGTTGAACAGCAACACACATCTCATGTTATTAATTATCATCAGTATAGAGAAAAATCTAATCCAAGTCAAGAGACTATTAACATATATGCAATTGCTTGGCTTAAACAACCCTATGTAATTGGGTGTATGAAGAAAAACAAATGTTTATCAATGTCTAATTATTGGTAATATGATTATCATTGTTGTTTTTGCTATTTCTTCTGTACTTTATAGCTATCATAATATTCATTGCATAAAAACTTTACGTTTATCGAAACCTTTACAAAGTGCTAATTGTTGCTTGGTGTAAGTTACGTGGGTCACAAATAATGTAATCCTATATTATAATCATAATATTTCTGTAAAATAAGAGGAAAATATTATTTGAATATTAGTAAGATAGAAATGATAGTACCATAGTATGAATAGTAACATCGTTTTGTATCATAATAGCATAAATAGTACTCATTTTTTTTTATTTACATTTTTTATAATTTTATAAATTATAAAAAGCCTCCAAAGGCCTTTACCGAGCCCCACTGTGAATGGACCTTTAAAATTTCAGCTCATGTCCGGTGATTTATTATGAGGGCCTAAAGCTCACGGGCCTACACCGGGCCAGCCCAAGCTTGAGTTGGCCCAGGCATTTTTGCTAAGCCTAGTCAATTTAACCAATCACTGTGATAATTCATTTCATAATCTTGATGAAATGTGGCTTATAATCATAATTTAACAAAAATAATAAAGTCATCTTTAAGTCCGCTTGACGTCTGCTTCTTTTTCAAAAGCATGGTAGAAAATTCTTCCGTAACATATACCTTGTAATAATTTGTTTTCCATGAGAGAAAGAAGAAAAAGGAGAGTTACCTTTGAAACTTTTAATTTTTATCCTAAATCTACTTCTCCTTTATGCCCATAAAGCATGCATTGAGACCGTCAACAACCATATACTTAGTAGCAAGAAAAACACAAATTATTTCATCAAGTTTTTGAGAAGGGATATTTATTGTTAAATACACCTATTTTTAATTCCGAAATGCACACATTTAAAATTAAAATTAGGGATGACACCAAAATCTCTTTAAATTCAAAAATAAGGATGAAAAAAAAAAAAAGGATTCCAAGCTTGAAAAGCCCTCGGCAAGTGAGGGCCGAACTTCTTTATTTTATTTTAATTTTTTTAGGTCACAATATTCAATGCTGAACTAATCTTTTTACTAATATTTTAGAAAGATATAATTAGTAATTATCGGATAAGAACATAAAATTAATTAAATCTTAACTGAATATTACCATATATACACGTGACAAAAAATTATAAAAAATTGAGCATAAATCAACTCAGCGTTAGATCCCCTAGGACAACCATAGATGTAAGCCAGGTTGATGGCTATTGGCTAATCTCAATCTCATAATGATATTCTTCAAATACTAACCATAGAAAATGAAGGATCTTTAATATGGGGAGATGTTGATATCCAACAAATTGCCCGTGAATCAAACAAATGTATATTGGATACCACTGAACAAGTGATCATTTATCCAAAATTTTGTCTGAGAGAGAAAGCAGTACCCAACATTCAAACAAATGTATATTGGATACCACTGAACAAGTGATCATTTATCCAAAATTTTGTCTGAGAGAGAAAGCAGTACCCAACATAGTGCACGTTACTCAGGTCCACATGAAATAGTTTTATATAATAAAGTTTTGGACCAAACTAAACCCTTATCTAGACTTGTAGACAGAACAGGTCGATCGGATCAGTTCTATGTGTGTACATGATGAATACATGCTCAACAAATTACCATACACTAGAATTATTGAGTCAAGTTGCCTCAAGGGTATTGAATACGAGACACAACACAACGCAGGACACAACAAGACATTACACTTCAATGGATAAATCGGTATCTTATCATGCCAGGTCACCAGGATGGGTTGAGCTTAGCTTTAAAATTTGTCACAGGACACAACAAAAGCATGAAATGTGACAGGAACTGAAATTTAGACTGACGCTATACACCCATTATAAGGTCTTAAAATTTAGAGTTGGGGGTTTGATTACCTAGACTCCTAGACTAACATATACAGAACAGTACTTGAACAAGCCAACTACTGGGAATAGATGGGAAAAAAATAAAAATTTAAACAACATGGCAGTTTCCATTCACTAAATTAAAACCGTGAGGATGATACAGCAAAGAACATGAATAACAACCAAAGTGATACAAAGGAGAGGTAGAAAGGAACCGCAAGAGTGATCGAGGAAGATTGGTTGTAAATATCCGAAGAATCAACGGCTAGAGGCATTCCATCACTGCTAAGAGTGCATGACTGAGGTTCAGAGCCGTCTCTGCTCAACATCATAGCTCGTATGACAGCGGAAACCGTGTGAATGTATGCCGTTCGATTTTTTTCAAGAAGCCATGTGAGGCCCATCAACTGACAATCTTTGTTGTGCATTTTGGTGGTCCTGTCCTCTGCTTTGCTTGTATTAAAAGTCTTCTTGTTAAGCTGCATAAAATTATTGTCAATTTGATAAGTAAGTTAGAGTTGATATTTGATTGGACTAGAAGCACTTGTTTGGTAACCCAATTTTAAAATGGACCAGCTGGTTCAAGATCCAATCAATATCAATGGAAACCTGCACTTTTAAGCCTTCCAACGGCTGGCAGTATTCCCAACCACTTGCAATCAATTAAATTTGTTGTTAATAATTTTGGAATATTGTGACAAACAATGTTACTTGCAACTCAGTTCAAGACCTAGCTTATCAAGATATCTACTATTGAACTCTTAAAAATAAGAATTAATTAATTTGATTTCTTATTAGAAAAAAAGAATAGTACTAATCAAGCCAGCCATTATTTTCAAAATCGAAGAATGTTAGCAAGCCCTCCTCCTACTACATTAAACGAACCATAACCATCCAAACTCATTATAATAAGCATAAAAAAAATCAACAAAAACGAAATATGTAGTGAAAGAAACGCAAAAATGAAGAGAATAAGAGGCATGACTATGTTAGTCCTCCTCTAAGTAATAACACAGGCCACATTGGTAACGACTTGAGTAAATAATATAATTCAGTGGGCGACCGTGATTACCTTATGGACCATGACTGTGGTCGACACTGACACATGGCGTTCTCTAATTAATCACTCGATTGTGCCACGTGTCAAGGTACACAAACAACTTATAAAACGTTATATAATCTTAAAGACTATTATAAATCAAGGTCTTGCTAAGTTATATCATAAGTAATTTACCGTAAACCCAAAAATAGTTACTCGGGACCTCCCATTTATTTAGATGCTATAATTTTCTAATATTAAGTAATTTAACTACTTTTGAGTTACTGTAACTTAGCAGTTGCGTATAAATCATTATAAGGAGAATGAATCCCACTCGCCATAGCGCGTGGGGAGCAAGTGATATTGAACAGAAAGCTTTCCCAATTTACCAAAGAGAGCCAATGAATTAATGTCATGTGAAGAAGAACAGAAACAAACCCTAATCAAAGAAATTACCCGATAGAGAGAATTCAAGCACTTGTTACAGCCACCAAGACCTGGGAATCCATTGACATTGTTGCTGCTACTCAAGCAGTGCCTCTCCAGCCTCTTCACGTTCACATTCCCAACAAGCTTTCCTCTCGGATTCAAAGAAAAAGCTTCCGGGCAAGTCAGAGGATGCAGTCGAATGCCACAGTAACAGTACACAACATCGCAAGTCTCGTTGGGCCTCGGCAGATCAATGCCTCTCTGTTTCATGGCTTTCCCCAAATCATCAACGCAGGTCTCAGAGTCGTCGGGGAGCAACGGCAGGTCCACAGACCTGGTGGCGGGGATCTTTGCTGTTTCTGTAGCTGCTCTGCCGAGGGCGGTGGCGGAGTAGGCAGCGTAGAGCCACGTGGCGAGGACAGGGCAGCAGCAGCTGCGCGTCAGCTGGGAAGAGGCTTGCGTGGTGGTGAGGTGTCCTCCGGTGCAAGCGGACTTGACGGAGTGGAAGAGCTCTTCGGGGAGGTCGAGAGGACAGCCCGCGACATTGGACTGTTCGGGAAAAGCGGGGATTGTCGCGGGGGGAGACGGGCCGGTGGTGCTGACAACAAGAGGCTGGATTGTTGCCGGGTCCGGGTCGGGTAGTGAGGAGATTATTATGGGGAAGATTATAATGAAGAAGAAGAAGAAATAGTAGAGAAAGAAGGGAGAGTTAGTAGTGTTTCTGTTACTCATTGGATTTGATTTGTTTTGTGTTTGAGAAAATGAAATGAATTGAGTGAGTAAATGGGAGAAAAAGGAAAAGTGGAGAAGGGGAAAAAGTAATGAGTGATTGTTTGTTTGTCACCTTGGTTAGATCCAAGATCAGTAAAGCAGAGTGCAGTGGGGATTAGTAGTGATAAATGTATATCATCATCAAATCATTCTTTATGGTTCTACCAACTTTTTGGTTATGCCTACTCAGTGGATTCATTTTCCTCTTCTGTTGCTAAGAATAAGAAATTCTGAGTGAATACAGTCACATTTTTATGTTAACTGTCTTCGTCATCAGACATTATCGTAACGAGCCTCCAGCCTTTGGACTTATTTGTTAAACTGCGGACTGGTTTGAAATTTTATTAATTTTAGATTTTTTAAAAATTTTATTTATTTATTTTTTTGTAATTAATATTTAATTTTTAGATAGTTATATTTAAATAAAAATAAAATTTTATAACTTTTATTTGAATAAAAAAATTTAAATGAAAAGTAAATATTATATTCTAAAAATATATCTATAAAAAAATTTATTTTTAAATTATAAAATCTAATTTTTTTGTTTTGACTTATAAATAGATAAATGTCAAATAATTATATTTAAGATATTTTTTATTTATAAAAATAAACATAATGCTATTTATATTTTGATATTAGAAAAAAAAAAAAGACATCTCATTCATATGCTCATATTAATAATCATTTTGATTTCAGAAAAATTCAGATCTATTTATTTTTTAAATATAAAAATAAACTCTACATTAATTTCTCTTAAAGGCTTTGTAAGACATCATTTTATTCTTTGTTGATGATAAATTAATATTTATGTTATAATTTACACTTTTAGTTATTTAGATTGATTATTTCAACTGAACACTAATGAAATATAAGATTACCATCATCCGTACTGAGAAAAGATTTCAAAAGAAGTAGCTTCATCATTTTGACTTTACTTTAAAATTTCTTTTACTTAATTTGTAACACAATAGTTAGCCACTGTCAATTCAGAAAGACCAACAGTGGTCAATGGACTACTGTATAATAAAATTGATGGCCATTAGTAGACAAAGTCCTTCGGCTGCTAATGCCGACAATTGGAAATAAAATTGATAAAAATAGTCATAAATAAATGTTGCCCCTAAGGCTTGGTGATCAAATGCTTTTCACGCAATCTTATTTAAATGAATTCATTTAAATTTTATCCATCTTGGAAATTTTAGAAAATTAAATAAATTCAATATATCATAATCAATCTTTTATTTAATATTTTATCATGACAGCAGTCAAGTTAAAATATATGTAACTTACATTAATCTCTATAATTTCTCATAATTCTTTAATTATTCGACTAATAATAATTGAATCATAAAAAAATTATTTATTGAATATTGTAAATTTTATCATACCAGCCATTCAAAATATTCAATACAGAATATTATAATAAACTAGTTTCATTAATGCTAAAATGCTTGTGCGGTATCCAAGACAGATTAGTGAAAAAAATCTTTTCACAGAAATGGACAAATAACTCGAATTTGGAGATCTGTCTTGGATACCGCACAAGCGCAATTAATTAAGAAAACAGGTTTTCTATAAATAAAAATAATTAATTAATTGATTGACTAAATTAAATTAAATAAACTCAAACTTCCAAAAAATTCTTGATGGCTTTGTATAATACAAACAACGAACAAAGAAAGAAAGATTTTGAAACTATGTTACACCGTCACTAAAAGAGTTTCAAAAAAATTCTTTAATTGAAACTTTTCAATATGATTGTCCTCTCTCTTTAATATTGAAGAAGGAGAAATAATATCTTTTTAAAAAAATTTAATTTAGAGAGTTTTTTAGAGCTTTTAATTAATACTATATTCTTTTTTTGAAGTGAGAGAAGTATTATAATTATTATTATGTTGGTAGAGAAAAAAATTTAATTAAAAAATATAAATTTATTTTTATTTGAAAACTCTTTAGGGAGATAATTTATTTTTCACTCTTCTGTATACTATATAGATAAATAAATAAGTATTTAAAGAGATAAATTAAAGGTCTTTAATGGAAGAATTTTAAAATATATAAGAGCATTATGTTAGTCATATGTGATCATTTATTTTAAAAAACTAACATATAAGTAATAATTATATTAAATTTAATTAGACATTACACACATGCAATAATTGATTGTATTACCTTATATATACCATAAAATTTCTGCTTTTAGTGATGCTCTTGGCTCATAAGGCATATGTATAGATGACTGCATTTTTTTTTTAATACTGTTATACAGGACTGTATGTATTACAATTAATATTTACAAACAAATTCTATAATTGAGACTTTTTTATACTCAAGTCTCTCAAATATTCGAGGTTGTCATCTCTTCACATTTCGATTATTTGATAATTGAGGAAGGATTATAAATAAGCGTATAAATATTTTTATGGAGAATCACTCATTATTAAGTGAAAGACCTATTGGTTAGATGACTGTAATTAAATAACCTTGTATTGTGAATTTTATATTGTACATGAAGATGTACATAAAGAAGTTTCCGATAAGTTTATTCTAGAAAATATTTTTCAGCTACACTTTTCAGATTTTCTTAATCTTCTTTTTGCTCCCCCACTAACAACAACAGTAGTGAGTTTTGAAAAGCTCAAAGAAATAAGTAGTGAGTAAGGATTATTTTACTCTCCAGGCTGAAACCCACTCACTTCGGCATTCTATGAATTGACAACTATCAAAACGATGGGCCTTCTTCGCCTTCCAAAAGTGACAAAAAGAGATGCCAGCTATTGCCGCAAGTGAATCTTTATTCACCAATATCGATGACCTTTTAATTTGGCCTATATGCCAGCACTTGGGTGGGTTGACGCATGCCTGGCCTCGAGTCAAGTCTTGACAGATATATTAACATTTTTTAGCGACTATTTATAGTACCCTTTGATGTAATATTTTAAAAAAAAATTGCATGTTCTAATTATTTTTCTCTCTCATAACAAGTGGCAAAATGGGTTTATAATCTTGAATTAAGCACGTGAAATTTTGATTGATTCTAGTTCAATCCATTTATTAAATGAATCATAACATAAGAATTCAGACATCTCATTGAATATTAGTTTCAAAATAATATGTTCAAACACATAATTAATGAATGAAATCGAACGAATTTGGACACCACCTAATTTTTTTTCAAATTCATCTATAATCATAAGTTAATAGTAATTAACAAACAAAAGTATAAAGCAAATTAAATACCACAAATTTATCTTCCTAAGAATATTCAAACATATTTATCATTATAACCCTACGACTTGCAGTTTTTGTTTTCAAATTTCAAAATTATAAAGGTAAATAAGTAATATAGCAAAACAATTCAACAGATTTGACCTACATTCAACACATATATTACTTGCTTCTTTTACATAATAGTGAGCTAAACCTGTATTTAAATCGTTTATTAAATAGGTTAACACGAATTTGACCCATTTAATAAAATCAAATTTTCTAAACTTAAACCCATTTAATTCTAATTGAATAAATTAAAGAATTCTCGTTTAAATTTCCTCTTCACCCCTCCGCATAGATTACCCACAAATACACAATATGTTTTGTAGTTAAGTGATTAATGTGCATTAAATTCTATGAATTTGTTAGAGATTTATATGTTTTGCTCAAATTATTCTAAATATTTATATAGCATTGTTTATAATAAGAATTTCATTATCTTACATGTATGTAAGATACATCTCCCTTATATGAATAATATGTAGATCCCACACATACACTGTTCATGTAAGGGGGATGTATCTTACATGCATGTAAGATAGAGATTGCATTATAATAATAGATTGCAGATTTTGGAAATCACAACATATTAAACTTAGAAACTATATATATCATATGATCTTGTTTTCCACTTTGTGAAAAACCCCACTAATATAATCATTAGCAAATTAAAGGTTTGAGCCTTGAGGATGTCGTATGACGACCTCATTTCATTAGATTTTAATCCGTTTGGCAAAGATTGAAATTTTTAATATCATTATTTATGGGATAATTTTATGTTAAGATTTCCAATATAATTTAAACAGCTAGAATTTTGTTATTAAAATTTCTTGAAATAAATTGTGAACTCATCGAAGTTTGAGCAATTGGTGGATTTGCACGCTTCCGGACCAAAGCTGCTGCTGCTACTACTTGTAAAGAGCTTTAATTTCTCACCAAAGGCAAAAAGAAAAGCCTGCGCTGCATATTCCGTCCTCTTTATTTGATGGCTTCGGTTCATAAATCACAAATACAATGGCTTATATCATGTGAAGTATTTTTTACTTTCACAACTTTAATACAATTTTGCCATTACACGTGCGACGAGCCAAAGGCTAGCTCTTGTTTCCAAGAAACGTGAAGGCCATTAATGTGCAAAGGTGGTGGTTGGAAGAGAAAAAGATATATTAAATATATATATCCTCCACCGCATTTTATTTAATTTATATTTTACATAAATATCATTGCATAATTGGCCCACCAAAATGATGACTAACATCAACCATGATTAAAGCATTGATGTAAGGTTTTAGTTGATTTGTTAAAAACAACTTTTTATTACCTAAAAAAGCTATTGATTTATAGAACCCAAGGTGTATATGGTATTATATATACTTGTGCAAAAGGTAAAATTGGAACCGAAGACAGGAGAAAAAAAATAAAAATAATTATTGTGGTGAATGGAGATTCATTTAATTATATTACCGCATCGTTTTTATTAATTGCGTACACTAAAATTCTTTTATAGTGATATTTAATATAAAAATAATTTTAATGCAATCATAAAAATTTTTAATTTTAATTTTGGTCAGTTATAAATAAGAATAAATTTCACAATGTGATAACTTTTAATTTTCCAAATCTTATCTTAAGAAACTTACCCTCACATATATAATTATTATTTGTATATTATAAAAACTATATACTATGATACATTAAATGTTTAAAATGAAATAAAGTATTTTTCTAATCTTTTTTTTCTTTTGTAAGAAGCCTAATTTTCAACCATTTAACTTAGAAAAATAGATATAATTTGTGATAGGAAAGACCCCATCCATACAAAAATCAAAATAAACTACTGCTACTTTTACTAATGAATGAGCAATTGCATGACAATCTCTTAGAGCATTACCAAAAAACTTCTAATTTAACTTTTCAAATACTTATTCGCTTACTTATATGCCAAATAGAAGAAAGAAAAAATAAATTATATCCCAAACGACTCTTCAAATAAAAATAAGTCTATATTATTTAAATTAAACTTTTTCCTTTATCAAAATAAAAGTATTTATAACACTTTTCTCTCTCCCCCCCCCTCTCTCTTTCTCTCTCTCTCTTCTCCCCAAGACTAATGAGATAAAAGTAATATAATATCAAATTAAAGGCTTCAAAGACTCTCCAAATGAAAATTTTCAAATAAGATAATATTTTTCTCTCTTCAATATTGAAGAGAGAGAAAGATAATATTATTTGAAGAATCTCATTTGAAGAATTTTTTAGATTTTTTTTTGTTGATACTACTCTTCAAATAAGTAATAAAAATTCATTTGAAAAGCCTTTTGATGATGCTCTAAGAGTATACTGAATTGTGATATTGTTTGGCATGTCCACCATGTCTTGAATATCAACAATAGTCTAAAAAAATTCAATTCTACTGCCCCATCTATTTGAGACTAGTTCAACCACTTTTTTCGAGTTGGTTTCCAACATCAGAGATAGACGGTTTGCAACTTTTCCAATATGGATTCCTTACTTAGCAGCTTTTAACTCTGCGTAAGCTACATTACCATCAAACAGAGCTTTTTGAACAGCATCAGTTACAAAATCTCCATTCTCATCTATAATGACCACTCCTAATCTGATGCTTTGCTTATCCTGACTAATTTTTGCATCTACATTTACTTTGAAAGACCTAGATAGGGGAGGAAGCAAATTCTTACTCCTTTCTACACTTCCTCTTGAATACGTCTTCACCTTTAATTTGTATTCACTCTAGCATAAGCATCGATAATAACTTTAGCTTTAGTAGTTGTAATTTAATAGAGAGATTTTACTATTGTACCATATCTTTTCTTCTAAGATGAATACAAAACCTCATAATATTTTATATAGTGCATATAATTATGTAATCCACGACTTGAGATTAAATGAGGCAATTTCTTTATAAATATTATGAAACTTTTTGTTTACATCCATGCACAAAATGTTACTAAACCGAGGAAAATGACAAAAAAAGTGTTTACTACCTATCATATTGAAAAGAGATTTTATTTTTTGAAAACTATTCAGTTAAATTCCTGGAGGAGACTAATGTGGAGCAGTTCGTACCAAAATATGCATATTGTCACGGGCCACCCAAATTTACCGCCAAAGGAGGCTAAATTGGCATGCGAAGGTGTGCTCAATAAAAGACCGCTCAAAGACATGATGCGCTAATAGCAAGGTGCGTTCAGTAGTGGACCACATCATACATTTGCAAACCATGGTGCGATTAGCCCACGATTAAGCCTAAATCTGCAAGCCAAAGTGAACAAACCTGTCCCGACTCCAGAATTCTCTGCAACTCTTTACGCCTATAGTTATCTAGATAATTCCACACTTGTGTATTCTAGAAGTTAGTAGACTTTTAAGCAAGTTGCGTGGAAGGCTCTAGACCTAGCCAAACCTCTCTTTAAATAGAGGATGACACTTGCCATTTTGTGCCAAAAAACAAAAAACACAATAAGCACAAGCAACTCAAGTAGGGATGGCAAAAATGTCCGAGCCGACCCAAGCCTAGGCGAGGCCCAAGCCCTCTGCTTTTTTTTAGAAAAAGAAAATTTATAAATAATAATAATAAATTAAAATTTAAAAAATAATGGAAAAATAAAAAAAAAATTGAAAGCTTAAACCCTAATTCATATATCAATGATGAATTAAAAAACTTAAAATTATAATACTAAACTCTCTTTTAAGTATTAATTAACTAAGAGGATGCTTCAACTAGAAAATCCAATGCTAAAAATTAAGTCTCTAAACTTTTTTTTTATTTGCTTCATTTCCTTTATTAATTATTTTATTTTGAAATATTTATTTTCTTTAATTCATTGTTGATTATAACAACTTGTTTATTATTAACTCATTTCAAGTTTACAAAAATTTAAAAAATTTAAAAAAATAAGTGAAAGCTCAAGCCTGGCCTAGCCCTGCAGGGGCTGAAATTTTACACTTCCACTCTAATGTGCAAGCCCAGACTAAGCCCACTTTTTGTCATCCCTAAACTCAAGTATACTTGTAAAACTCTCTTGTATTCTCTCGTTCGAGTAATAAAATTCGCTTTGGCTACTTTACTATCTTTTCTCTCTAGCTTTTGTACAATCATCTTTGCTTAGTTAGTTTGAGAAGTTTGCTAGACTTACTTAGCAACTTTTGTACTAAAAGTTATCTAAGTGCCGCACAGATTGCTGCGCAAGATGACCATCATATGACAAGTGGTATCAAAGCTAAAGTTACACCTACATAATCTAGCTCACGAGCAATAGCCAACCCTTCGATTCCTAGTACATCACAAGAAGGTATTGTTAGTGTGGTGCCACTAGAGTCTACTTGTGGCCGCAAGGAGGGTCGCTTGCAGGAAAACACCCATGGAAATTTCAAGGGCACTTTCACTGATGCCTTAGAGCGTTGTGTTACCGTGCTCAAAATATCAATGTCCACCTCTCAAGACACCTCAAAAGTTTGGAAGAAAGGGTTGATGGTTTCGAAGGCGAGTATGCCAACTTTATAGTAGTCACTAAGGCCCTCATTCATGACCAAGCCAACTCCCATCCGAGGGGAGTTTCGAGCATTCCATGATGAGTTACTTAAACTTTGTAGTTTTGTGCAAGAGGAGCTACAAGCAGTCCATACGAAAGTGGAGAAAGTCCGCTCAGATTAGGATGGGCACAAGCACACACTCACATTTAGCTCGACTTCTACAATCTCGAGTGATGCATGCCGCATTAATATGTCGAACCCCAATACCACACAAGGTGCACACGCAATACCACTATTGTGGATAACTTTCTATTTGGGCTAGAACAATGCTTTAAAGTCGTTGGTGTTCGAGATAAGGCATTGAAGGTAGGTACAACACCTATGTTCCTATGAGGTGTTACATAACTAAGGTAGCGGTAGAAGCATCGCGAGATGGCAAAGGCATATGACGTGGATAGATTTTCAAAATGAACTTCGAAAGCACTTTGCCTTAAGCAATGCAAAAAAAGAAGCGAGACCGCGCGTATGTCGGCTCAAGCAAACAAGTAATATTCGTGACAAAGACTTCACTCCCCTTATGCTTAAGATCACTGATGTGTCTGACAAAAACTCTCTCTTCTACTTTTAAGATGGCCTCAAGGATTGGGTCAAAGTGAAACTTGATAGGCGAGGCATCCTTGATGATGTCATCGCCATTGCGAAATAACTTGTTGATTACTCTGCCCAACCCAAGGACAAGAGGTTTAACCAAAGCAAAGGTAGGAGAAAGGCTCGTAAGGACAAGGGCCACAATTGCAAAGATTAGAGGCAGAAAAAGCCTCTCAGTGGCAAGAGCTAGCAAGGTAAATTTGATGGAAAGAAAGAGTCATCCAACCCTCGTAGTCTATACTTCATATGCAATGGCCTACATTGGATACTTAATGCCCTCGTCGCACAACTCATTGGCCATTGCACACCATCAGTGAAGGAACCCTGACCTAGTATGGGTTCACTCTAATAACTTGGTACATGACACGACCCAAAAGTGTTATTACTCCCAAGTATAAGAGTGTCTAGTTATAATATAACCTGGTGAGTCCGAGGTCGAACCACAATGAATTTAAAATCTAGTAGTCAATTTAAAATAAAGAAAATTAATTGCGGGAAAAGAAATTACTAGAAATCAAATTAAAAATGTGCTAAGGTTACGGGATCTACTCTCAATATTCAAACTATAATTTTGATACTCTCTCATTGTTATATTTTGCCTCACTTTTACCAGTTAATTATTATATTATTTAATTCTCAACTAACTATGTGTGTGGATAAATATTGAATAAAGTACCTAATGTGCCACAACTGTATTAATGTGTCGACATTATGTCAAATTACCATATAGATCTAAGAAAATCTATAAATTAATATGACATAAAAATAACCAGAAAAGAATAAAATAAACTTAAAAACTCACTTGAGAAAGTAATAAATTTAATAGTTTAAAACCTTGAGCTTCACACTTCACCTCAGCTTAGTAAAATTAGCCACTCATATTGAAAGAAAACAAAATACTCTTTTTATTTGACAAAATTTTGAAATATATTACAAAAAAGTTGATTACACAATAAAAGATGAAAAAGAACAAAAAAAGACACAATTCCTCAGCTACACTCTATTCTCTCTCGCCTTACGCTTCTCTCTACTCGCTTCCTCTAGCTTAAGCTCATTTGCTTCCTTTTTATAGGCAACAAATGCCTTTAACTTCATTTATTTTAGGGAAAAGGACACAAACACCCCCAATGTTTAATAAAGGGACACAAAACTCCCTAATATTTGAAAAAAGACATACAGACCCCCATTTCATAACGGAAACAGTTTTGTTAAATCAGTCAAAGGTTAATATCGTAATTGCATATTAATAACAAATGAATTGACCAAAAACTCACACACGAAAAAAAAGCTTAACACACACGCACTGACACTGCTCCTCCCAAATCTTGACAAATCCTTAACAGACACACTCCCATGGTTCGCCGGAAACTACTAGAAGTCTTTGGGGTTGCGAAAGTCAGCTGAACTGCCCGCCAAGCCGGATCTGTTGCCGCTGCGTCGATCGAGACCGCGTCTGGCTGTTGCTCGTTCGTGTGGCTGCTGCTTGTGCGTGGATGCTGCTCGTGCATCTTCAATCCACAGTTCACTTCTCTTAAACTAGCTTTTCCCTCTTTAATTTTCATTTTTTTACTAAATTAACTTTATTTCTTTTTATTATCATTCAAAATCCACTAGAATTTTGGAGAATTTTTGGACAATTAATTAATTTTGGAGAATTTTAGACAATTAATTTCGGAGAATTTTAGACAATTAATTTCACCGAAAAAATGGGCTTACCATGGGCATAATGCCAGAAGATGACAAAGCCAGCTCTTCGGTGACTCATTTATTAATTATTCACCCTTCAGAATGGCTTAATTATTTCTTTTTATTATCATTCAAAAAGTTTTTGACCTGTTTGATGCATAGTGTTTATGCGAGAATATAAATAAATGGTGATGATAATTTTTTTTTTTTTTTGGTTTATGGTTGTTTGATGAATATAGTTCTTAATTTGTCTGGCTTATTGGAGATTTATTGTGCTTAATTTATCAATGAAAAGCTTGTACTGGTTTGCAGATGGTAACAAATAATGGCCTGCTTTCAGGCAATACTACAACGACGTCCCAACAAGCTATAAGAGGAAGTTCACAAGCTAGGAGCTAGAGTTGTCATACAAATTTGTGAATAAATTATGTTTTTTTCTTCAAAAAAATATTATGGTTATTGTTGTAATGATTACCAGTATCAATTTGATACAATATTATGATATAAGGATTATTTGTTATGTTTATTGGTGGTTTTTTATGTCTATTTGATATGTTATTTAGTACAATTAAGATGTTGTTAACCAGTTTTTTTTTAAATTTTTTTAATTATACTAGTTTAAATGATTGACATTCTTATGGCATTAATAAATAATTTTATTTATTTTTATTCTTGAATAATGGATTAAAATTATTTGGCTTGAAGAGAATTTGACAAAAAATTATTAATAATTTTATTATATGGACAAAAAATTTAATAGAGAAATTGGATAATGAGGGTATATTCATAATTTTATTAATAATATATGGGTAAAATAGACAATGAACAATTTTTTTTATATGCTAGAAGGATATAATGGTAATTACACGTTAAAATTATAATTTCCGTTAAAACTGACGGTTTCCGTTAAAAAATTGAGGTCTGTATGTCTTTTTTTAAACATTAAGGGGTTTTGTGTCATTTTACTAAACGTTGGGGGTGTCTGTGTCATTTTCCCTTTATTTTATTATTTATTTATTTATTATTTTATTTTTATTATTTATATTATCATCTTTTTGAAAAGTGTGATGGTCAGGTGGCCAAGATGGCCACTTGACCATCACGAGCAACCAAATTGCTCACCTTTTGTTCTTTTTTTATTATTTTTTCATTTTCATCTTTTATTTTATTTTATTTTTTATTTATTTACATCTCCTCAATTGTGCATTCTAAATGGCTCCAGTAATTCTTCTTTGTTGCCGCTTCTAGTTCCAATTCCATCTTTATTCCTGAAAAAATATTTACAACATAAAAATTAACATATTGTGAATTAATTTAATATAAAAATATATTTGGGGGTATTAAGATAATTTAGAAATAATGAGCGCATTAGTCGACACAATAAATGAAAAACTTATAATTTTATCTTTATTAAATGTACACTTTTTAGTGTCCATCACACTTCCCAACCAGCTTATTGCTAGGCCCTAGCAATTTAAGCGATAAAAATTTAGAGAAATTTCAAAACCAAATTAATTTTTTTTTTGAAAATTGTGTTTACTTTTTTCATCGGATTAATGACAACAATAAAATAAAAGTATAAACATTATCTTTAGCCTAAAGAAAATCACACCCACATAAATCAATTAAGTAAAATCATGTAAAATGATCACTTATCAAAGCTACATTAATCAAGCCACTTTTAAAAATGATACGTCAAACCCCAAAACTTCACGGTTAAGAGTGACTTTCTCAAAAGAAAGTATACTCTAGATTATCACTCTATAAAGTGATAGATTGAGAAAATAGAAAAACAATGTCACGCGCTCTCACTAAGATGAAAGAATAATACTCACAGCTTAGAAATAAAATGATCTCAAGTCCAAGAAATTACTAACAAAATTTATTTTTATTTTTATTTTTATTTTTATGCATTACCACATCTTTTAGTCCATATTACTAGATTTTACTTCAAACTATAATTCTCTAAAATCGAGAAGGACTTTTATTAGGACATAACGTAGACTAAGGTCATGACTAACAAAAAAGAGTAATAGGAAAAACAAAAATATATGTTTTGAAAAATAGGGAACTTTTTGGAGTTTTAAAAGGTGCTTTTTTTTTTGCTTGGAAATTTTTTTTCCTTCCTTTATTTTATTTTATTTATTTATTTATATATATACATATCTTTTTTTTTCATAACACAATCATCAGGAATACATAATCATTCCTATTTCCAAATATAATTGGGTGGTAAAAAATATAAAATATAAGGTAATACTCCGTATTGGAGTGGGATAAGATAATAAGTAATCAAAGAAATTTTTTTTTTTCAAAGGCTCAAAGGGATTAACTATGAATACTTTATAATAAGGTTGGCTAGAAAGGCTCAGACAGATCAAAGATGACCTTCAGTCATTTTTTAGGACTCTAAATAATCTTTCATTTTTTAGGACTCTAAATAAATTGTGAAGCTGTATAGGCAAATAATGTTACTCTCTAAGGATAATAAGCTCAAAAACTCGCTTGGACTTTTCATGACATGTACATTCCTCTAAATGGCTTAATCAATTTCACTCATCAAATTTCTCAATTTACATTTCAACATGCAAAGGGGAAAACATAGTGCAACATAACTCAAGGCCAAAGATAATACAAATACTAAAATTTAAAAATCATCATGTTATCCAATGTTAAAATATGACACCGAAAAAGAAAAACATTTTTTTTATAAAAAAAGAAGACACTAAAAAAAATTAGGACTGATTGCAGAAACTTAAAAAGGAGATGATGAAGAGAAAAAGAGAAAAAGAGAAAAAGAAAGAAAAAAGAAGTTAGATTTTTTTTAAAGAAAAAAACACTAAAATTAAGAAGATGGGTTTCTAGAGACACTAAATTCTATATTTTGCCATCTTCGACTCAAATTTTTATCTAAAGTTAGTCTTTACAACAAAAATTAGTAAAAATATCGCCAGGACTGAGACATTCCACAACTGTCAACTATTCCCTCCCCCTAACTTGAAAGAGACATTGTCCTCAATGTCTAAAAGAGAAAGGAGTAAAATTCAGAAGACATCACCTGGCCATTACTGAAAATATTTACAAACGGAAAGTTAAATTTATTTTACACTTTTTACGAGAGTTACTGTCATCGTCATCAGTTACCCAATCCAACGTCAAAGTCATGAGATTTGACTCTGGTTGTAAGCTTGCAAAAGATCAAGTAACTCGTTAGCAATAGGAGCACAAATAAAGAGTTTTTTCGCTGAGGGTGGAATGAAATAATTTTTAATTGCATAATTAAGAAATGTTATTAAGCCATCATAAAAATTATTAACATTTAACAAACTGATGGGTTTTTAATAAATATTCAAATGGGTCCAAGAAGCAAATGTAATTAGCGCATCTAAAGTTGCAAGATCTCCTAGCAAGAAAATGAAAACGTCGGCATGATTTAACATTTTGAATATTCTTTCTTGCATACCTGAGACAACTAAATCTTCTCCAATTTGTGGGTCTGGTAGACATCCTAAAGGTTTTAAAGCTTTTGGGATAATGCTTAGCACTTAGCTTCCTCGAACGAAAGCAGCTTCAGAGACAAGCTTCGATAACCCTCGATCACCTCCTCCATATACAAAATGTAGTTTTCTCTCTGCTACAGCACAAACAATATCTATGACTGCCTAAACGAACTCCTTATACTTTCCATAGCGAAATCCAGAAAGCATACAAATGTTATTAAGTTGTTTGCTTTAAGTTGCTGCCATTAGAACAATTATAAAAAAGAAACAATTTGTGAGTGCTTGAAAATGAGCTCCTATTTAAGGATTTTAGTGAAGAACATAATGATACACATCTGTAAATGAGGTGGTGTGTTTGTCAAATGACGCGTGAAGCTTTTGGCTCAATAATTCAAAGGCAAATAGTGAAAAGAAAAAGCAAACAGTGATTAGATATAAAATCACACACAAAAAAATAAAAATAATAATAATGTAAAAGATAAAATAAAAGGATATTCACTGGTAGTTGTGATTGTGACTCATATCTTCCTCTGATTTTACGTCTAGTAACGGCTTGAACACCCTCTATGGGTCTAGGATAGGCTTCCCATCCAGTTTTCTTATAAACTGGCAAACAATGTCTTTTAGAGTCAGATGCCCAAGACTAAATTGTGCACTTTCCTTTTGGAACAGCTTTCATAAATTATGAATTTCACGTTAAACATATCTGCTCAAATGCGTATCAAGAGATCATAAGATATCATCTAATGATTCTTTACTCATGCCATCCTTCACGAATTTGGTTTTATCTTCACGAATTTGGTTTTATCTTCACGATTTACAGAAACCATTCCTAAAGTTTTACAATGTGGTTTGTTGCAAGCAAGTTTTACATAGTGAGGATATTTAGAGCCAAGTCATTTAGCTCTTTTTTTCTTAGCAAATGTATGTTTACCCAAACCAGGCATATAGGAAACAAATAGATAAGAAAACTCACCTACCAGTCAGACCTTTACTTCAATTAACCAACGAATGTCAGTCGGAATCCCATTGATCATTAACAAACGTAGTCGTTCACATCAAGCTTTGTAAATCTTCTTGAGAGCATTTTGAGGGAGAGAAGGAAAACGTCGATGCAATTTACATTGTATTTCTTTCATGCTTGACTTTGAGTTTCAGTTATTGTGGGAAACTGAGAATACCGACTTAAAAAGTCATGGAGTACCGTTATCCATCATTTATACGGGAGAGTGAATTAAAACAAAACGAATCAAATCTGCAAAGTCAGATCAAAAGTGAAGAAAAACAACAAAATAAAAAAACACACACAAAGAATATAACTCACCTTCGTTCTTTTATTAAATTTACCTCTAGTTCCAATTGCAGTTCATAAATACCATCCTCTATTTATTTGAGCTGTCTTTCTAGATCTTTAACGTGGGATACTAACTCTGGTGGTTGTAGCTCCTAAATTGTATGTGATTTACAAAACCAGAGCAATTTCCTCAGGTGAAATTTTACATGTAAAAGTTCTCTAAGATATTTGAAAATGATACTTCTCATGGAGGTACTCATGAAAAGTATAAAAATTTGGTGAGTTAAAACACAATTGTCAAACAACACACAATTAAAAATAATGTAATGCACTCCATTCAAGACACATGAAAAAAAAAGAAAAAAAATTCAAACAATTCATACGATGAAGTAACAGTAAAACAAATTCACAAAAAGTTAAAACAAAAAGGTTTAATCAAGATTTGGTGGGTCATTCAAATTGATTTCGGTGTCTGCTTCACGTGGTTGGTATTCCAGATATGGTTTCAATCTTTGACTATTAACTTTAAATGTGACATCATCCTATGGATTCTCAATTTCTATGGCTCCATATGGATATACATTTTTTACAACAAATGGACCATTCCACTTTGACTTTAACTTCCCTGAAAACAAATGAAGACGAGAATTATAAAGCAACATTTTTTGACCAATTTTAAATATTTTTTTAAAAATTATTTTGTCATGAAAAAATTTGGTTCTTGCCTTGGTAATTCTGAAATTCTCATATGCATCATTCCTTAATTCCTCAAGTTCATTCAATTGCAATTTACGCACATTACCAGCATCATCAAGATTTGAATTAAAAGCTTTAATGACCTAAAATGATTTATGTTCAAGTTTAACCGGTAAGTGGTAAGATTTTTCATAAACAAGCTGATATGATGACATTCCTAAAGATGTTTTAAAAGCAGTATGATATGCCCAAAGTGCATCAGTTAGTCGAAGAGACTAATCTTTACGGTTTGGATTAACTGTCTTTTCTAAAATTTATTTTATCTTCTTATTTGCTAATTCAATTTGACCACTTGTTTGAGGGTAATAAGGGGTAGCAACTTTATGTGTAATTCCATATTTTTTCATTAAAGACTCAAATAGCTTGTTACAAAAATACTTACCTCCATTACTGATAATGGCTCGCGGTATTCCAAATTTGCTCAAAAGATTTTCTTTCAAAAAACGGATCACAGTCTTGTGATCATTGTGCCAACAAGGAATCGCCTCGATCCATTTTGAAACATAATCAACAACAATTAAAATATATATAAATCCAAATGATGATGGAAAAGGGCCCATAAAATCAATTCCCCAACAATCAAATATTTCAATGACAAGGATGGGGTTTAAAGGCATCATGAAATGGACCCTACCATTTGATAATTCTTACACAATTTGCAGAATGCACGTGAATCTTTAAATAATGTAGGCCAATAAAATCAATATTGTAATATTTTTGTAATTGTCTTTTTTTAAGAAAAAATGGCCACCACATGCTTTAAAATGACAAAATTGAATGACCCTACTTACCTCGTCGTCTGGTATGTATTTTCGAAGAATTTGATCAAAGCAATACTTGAATAGGTACGGATAATCCCAGTAAAAGCTTTTCACTTCTGTTAAGAATTTTTTCTTATCTTGGGAACTCTAGTCACAAGGCATTTCACATGTTGCAAGATAATTAATAATATTAGCATACCAAGGCATTTTGTTTATAGAAAAAAAAATTCATCTGGGAAAGAATCATTGATGGGTGTTGTTTTAATTGAAGACTCGTTTGTAAGTCTTGAAAGCTGATATGCAACAATATTTTCGGCGCCCTTTTTATCCTTAATTGTCAAGTTAAATTCTTGAAGTAGTAAAATCCATCGTATCAACCTTAGTTTGGCATTTGGTTTCGACATTAAATATCTCACTGCAACATGATCAAAATAAACAATAGTAAATGAACCAATAAAATACGAACGAAATTTATCCAATGCAAATATTATAGCAAGTAGTTCTTTCTCGGTTGTAGTGTAATTCATTTGAGCACTATTAAAGTTCTACTTGTATAATAGATGACAAAGGGCTTACTTTTCTTTCTTTGTCCCAGAACATCACCAACGACATAATCACTAGCATCACACATTAACTCAAAAGGTAAAGTCCAATTAAAGGGTTGCATTTTGGGGCTGATGTCAAAAGAGTAGTTATTTTTTTCAAAAGCTTGTTGACAATCTTTAGTACATTCAAAAGGTGTGTCTTTTATTAAGAGGTTACAAAGTGGTCTAGATATGACACTAAAATCTTTTATAAGCCTCTTATAAAATCTTGCATGTCCTAAAAAAGAACAGGCTTCTCTAATTGTCTTTGGTGAGGATAATTTTGAAATGAATTCAACTTTGGCTTTGTCAACTTCAATTCCTTTTGAAGACACAACATGGCCCACGGCAATTCCAGAAGTGGTCATGAAATGACATTTTTCCCAATTTAAAACTAGTCTTTTTTCTTTGCACCTTTCCAAAACTCTTACTAGATTATCAAGACGTGTATCAAAAGAATTACCAAATACAGTTAAATCATCCATAAAAACCTCTAGAAAATTTTCAACCATGTCACTAAAAATGTTTGGCATGCACTTTTGAAATGTTGTAGGAGCATTACAAAGTCCAAAATGCATTCTCTTAAATGCAAATGTTCCAAATGGGCATGTGAATGTTTTTTCCTGGTCTTCTAAGGCTATAGGGATTTGATAATAACTAGAGTGGCCATCAAGAAAGCAGTAGTAGGGATGTCCAGCTATTCTCTCGAGAATTTGGTCTATGAATGAAGGGGAAAAATGGTCTTTTCTGGTGGCATCATTTAATTTTCTGTAATCAATGCAAATATGCCAACTAGATGGAATTCGTGTTGGGATTGGTTCACCTTTTTCATTGTTTACAACGATTATTCCAGATTTCTTTGGTACTACTTGTGTTGGACTTACCTATTTACTATCAGAGATAAGATAGATAATTCCTACATCTAGTAGTTTAAGAACCTCATTCTTTACCACTTCTTTCATATGAGGGTTCAGTCTTCTTTATGGTTTACGGGTTGTTTTGACATTTTCCTCTAAGTATATTCAGTGTGTGCAAATTAAAGGATTAATGTCTTTTATGTCTTTTAAGGTCCAACCAAATGTAGTTTTATTCCTTTTTAGTACAAACAACAACTTATCTTCTTGATCATGCATGAGTTAGGAAGAAATTATCACCGGATATGTCTGCTGCTCTCCAAGATAAGCATATTTTAATTCTTCCAGTAAGGGCTTTAATTTGAGCTCTGGTGCTTCTTTTTCGTTTGGTTCTTAAGATTGTGTCGTATCTTCAAAGTTTGATTGATCATAATCACTTATAGGTACCAGCATAGAATCAAGTATATGGTATATGTTAACAGTATCACAATCTAATTTTTTATTTGATTCAAAAGAACCAGCAAAATAAATTTCCACAGATTTTATAGATTATCATCCTGAATGTGTTCCTCAATGATTGGCTCAATAAGATCAATCTCCTCATTCTCATTATCATCATCTTTTTGGTGATGAGGTTATTTACGCATGTTGAACACATTGAGTTTCAATGTCATGTTGCTGAAAGATAAATTCATTACTCCATTCCTGCAATTAATCAAAGCATTAACAGTAGCTAAAAATGGTCGACTCAATATAACAGGAATTTGTTTGCATTCATTAGCAATTGGTTCCGTTTCCAAAACAATAAAATCCAAAGTGTATATGAATTTATCGACTCGTACTAATACATCTTCAATTATTCCTTTTGGAACCTTAATTGATCTATCAGCAAGTAAAAGAGTGGTAAAAGTCGGTTTTAACTCACCGAGATTGAGTTGTTGGTACATTGAGTAAGGAAGCATATTAACACTGGCACCAAGATCAAGTAGAGCATGTCCAATTTTATGATCCCCAATAATGCAAGAAATAGTTGGACAGTCAGGATCCTTGTATTTCAAAGAATTATTGGTTGAGAGAATGAAACTTACATGTTCTACTAGAAAATCTCTCTTTTACACCTTATGTTTTCTTTTCATCGTGCACGGATCTTTCATAAATTTAGGATAAGAAGGCACCAATTTAATGACATTCAGCAAAGGAATGTTGACCTTTATTTGTTTAAAAACTTCATAAATTTCTAGACTGTGGTTTGATTTTTTTGGTTTGATTAGTGCTTGAGGAAATGAGGGTACAAGAGGAGAGTTGGTGATTTCTTTATGAGTTAAAGGTTCAACAGACTCTTTTCTATTTTCTGAAATTGAATATTTACTGATTTGACTTGACTCATATTTTGGTTTCCTGAATTTTCCATTTCAGGATGTTGTTGACTTTTGGGGTTTGGTTCAGGTTAAGTAGGAAACTTTCCTTTTTCATGCATGGTCAGAGCAGATATAAGTTTGGAGATAGTTTCTGTCAAATTGGTTAAGGTTTATATCTTTTAGTTATTGATGGACTCTTGTTTTTCAATAAACGAATGTAATGTGTCTTTCAGAGTTTTTCTTTGTGGTGGGACATATAGTGGGTAATTCTGGGGGTTTTGGAAATTTTGACGTGAAGGAATTGGTTGTGAAGGTTGTGCATGATTGTCATTTCTTCAATTGAAATTTAGATGGTTTCTCCAACTAGAGTTATAAGTTTGGGAGTATGGATTTGGATTTGGCCTTTTGAAATTGTCAACGACATTTACTTGTTCATGCAAACTTTCTCTCGGAGCTAGCAAAGTTGGACAGTCCTGCATAGAATGGTCAGTAGAATCGTAAACATAACATAAAATATTTTGAACAGACTTTACATGATCATTCTTTTTCGACTCTAATATTTCGATTTTTCTAGCTAAGGATGCAAATTTTGCTTGAAAAATCATGGCCTTCTCTAAGGTTATGCGTGCCTCCTCCAAATGGAGATGACTGAGGTTTACTTGATGACTCATAAGAACCAACTGTTGTGCATTCTCTGCTATATAGTCAAGATAATCTAATGCATCTTCAGGACTTTTATCCCTAAACTCACCATTGCACATCATTTCAACGACCTGTCTACCTTGGGATGTTAATCCCTCATGGAAATAAGACAATAATCTCTATATTTCAAAACCATGGTGAGGGCAAATGTTAAGTAGTTATTTAAACCTATCCTAACATTGGTAGAGGGTTTCTCTTTGTTTTTTAGTAAAAGTGGTGATTTGTGTTTTGAAAAAATTTATTCTGTGGGGTTGGAAGATTTTTTTTCAAAAATTGTGCTTGCATTTCATCCCAAGTTCTGATAAATCCTGACATAAGATTTTGTAGCCAAGTTTTAGCTTTATACTTTAGTGAAAATGGAAAAAAAACTCAAGTCTGATTATATTCATGCTACAATTTTGATCAGTACATGTGCTATAGACTTCCTCAAATTCCCTTAAATGCAAATATGAATTTTCAGACTCAAAATTATGAAAAGTAGGAAGAAGTTGAATAATACCATGTTTGAAATTAAAACGTGATGCATCAGGAGGAAAAACTATGCATGATGGTGACCCTATTCTAGTAGGATGCATGAAGTCTGTAATGGTCCTAGGCTGTTCATGAAGATTTTACAAAGCTTGGTTATCTTCGTGCTCTGAAAATTTTTCAGCTCCTATGTCAGCCATATCTAAGGGTGGTGAAGGTGATCTCCTAATTAAAGAGGTCCAGGCAAACCATTTATTGTGCAAGCGTCTGAAGAATCGGGTCCTCCTCCATACTTCATATCATTTTCTACTGCATCTACATCTCTATTCCATCATTCACGTCTACTCAACCACACACATAGCTTTGTCACGACAAAGTAATTCACCATCTCAGTATTGTTTAACATGTGTTAGGTCTTGATCGAGTTTATATTTATTACTATTAAAATGATAATATTACACTACCTGTCAATTGATGAAAGATCATGTATATATGTAACATCGCTTCTTCACCAATAACCAATGAGAAAGAGAGGATGCATATAAAATTATAAGATTTTGAAAATTGATAAAGCGACAAAAAACTACAAAAATAATGTTAAAACCTGTCCGTTTTACTATGTTAAAAAAAATGATACTCATTCCACCAATGAACTCCACCAAGATAAATGTTTGGTGCAAATTTGTCATAAATTCAAAATTTGGGACAATTTATTATTAATTTAATTTTTATTTATTACTGTGTTGGGTTGACGCGGGGTTTGAAATGAGCTCTCTATCATTGCTCTAAAATTTAGTGACTAAAATAGGCCTGATTTGCTCAAAGAAACTACCGGTAATTATTTGCCCAAATCTAGTCAATAAGGAAGAAACAAGTACGAACATGCAAAAACCAAAGCCAAACTGCATGCCCAATGGGATTATTTGGAAATTTTGAAAATAGTTTTCCACTTTCTGTTTATATCAATGGAATAAGACCATTGATAATGAAATCAGAATGACACCTTTTTTATGTAGCATATTTTAATGGAATCATTTAATGTTATTCTTTTTTGAAATGGGTTATATATGATACAGACTGTTTGTGCGTGTATACACACACAAACAAAAGACACATAAACAATTGAAATAAGTACCGAATATAATGGGGATTTCAGCTTGAATTGGAGCTGAAAATGGATAAGGCATGCGAGGGTAGATGATGAAGGCACCATAAACAGAGGCTCTTTGCCAGGAATGATGGGCATGCCATAACAATGTGCCTCTTTGGTTTACTATAGTGAACTTGTATGTGTAGGACAGCCCTCCTTTTATAGGGCATTGGGTAATATAAGCGGGTCCATCTGACCATCCCGTCCTCAATTGCCTAATGCCATGCCTTGGTGCGAAAGAATTAAAGATCAGCACAAGTAAGATCAACAATAAATCTAAATCCAAATATATATTTATTAATGGAATCTCAAGAATCTTTAACACATTTTTTTAATCCATTGGATGCATACACTTCCAATAGTTGGATTAAATTTTATATGAATATTTAACTGTGATAATTGAATAAGGTATATGTTTTCTGTATTATTCCATTAGAAATTAATGAAAAGATGTTGCATAAGCACCGAAAATACTACATAGCCCACACATACATATAACTGAAAAAATATACGGTCCAGTGCAAGTCTTGTTTGTGAATTGATATGGCTCGAAAATCAAACTTTTGGCTTGTAATATAAAAACCAATTGAAAGGCCAAGGCCAAAGCCATGAACCACGCTCCATGAAAGTAAAAGAAATATATATATATATATATATATATATAATTTGCTGAAAACGAATGCTAACTTGGCGTGCGAGTAAACTCAATGAAAGTCCGCCCAACAGCAGGATGTACTCAGCAGTAGGGTGGCTTAGAAATGGGCCACCTTACAAAACTAACCAGCCGTAGTATGCTTAACAAGTGAACAAGTTCAGCCCAAATTCTAGAATTCTCTATAATTGTAAATAGTCAAAAAGTTTCCATATTTTTATACTTTAGTCCCTGAGAGTAGGAGATATTTAGGCACTTTGCACTCACTTGCTAGGAAGTTTCATGAGCTAGGCATCCAACTCTATAAATAGGGACTAGCGCCCCCGTTTTGCACAACACACAAAACTACACTAGCAACACACAAGCAACTCAAGCTCTTGTAAAAAGCTCTCTTTTATTTTCTCTTTTATGAGTAATAAAATTATATTTAACCATATTACTTTCTCTTCTCTCCAACATTATTGCAAGCATACTTGCTTATCTAACTTGAGAAGATTGGAAGGCTTATTTAATAACTTTTGTGCTAAAAGTTGTCTAAGTGCCGCACGGGATATATATAAAATGTAATAAGCTACTTTAGAGCTGGTCAACTAATTTCTGTCCAATTTGTTATCGTTGTTTAAAATGCTTCATTATTTTCGAATATGAGATTGCTGTAATAATAATTATAATGATAATCAAAACTAAAGTTCTATTATGATGGTAATAATTCAGCTAAATATTACCCACTACGGTAAAAGGATTAAGACACGCTATTATTAAATATGATTGAATAATCGATCAACCACAAAATTATAAATAAAATAAAACGTTGTCGAAAATATTATTAGTATGATTATTTATGTAATTTTTTAAAAAAAAATAAAGTTATAAAAGATATGCTAGGCTGTCAACCTAGATAAAGCATGCAAATCAGCAAAATGGGACATCTTTCTTCAGGAACATGCATCTGTGCTGAATATATCAAAGAAACAAAAAATAATATAATATATAATGTGCATTTTGACTCATTCGGGGCAGTTTGATAAAAGAAAATTTCAGCTGTTAACTTTCACACATGACAATAAGTTTTTTTTATGTCCGCTTAGGGTTTTACTAAGTCATAAATAAGTATATTTTTTGCATTGTTTTAGTTGAGTTGTAAGTTACAATAAATATAACTTAACGAGATCCAATTGTTTATGACTTTATTGAACAGATCTTATCAAGTGAAATGACTATAACTTACAAAGTCGAGATATAAAATTTAGGATACAGATATGTTAGAATCGCTCTAATGTAGAGCACGTCTTCATAACCATATGATCAAAATTATAACGTGTTTTTTATTATTTATCATTTTACGTGTGTGATTGCAATTTGTGCTATACCTTGGAACAACCCCAAGGTAGCCATTCTCTAAAATTTATATTTCAAATCTTATGGTATATGTTGTGACATTATTAAAAATTTTAATATTTCAAGATTTATTTTATAATTTTTTGATGCTATTTTATTGTATCATTTCTCTTCTATGTACTTGGTGATTTAAAAGAGGTTACATATATATATATATATATAGAAATATTTCAGTCCGAAATTTTAAAGTACAGAAAAGTCTAGTAAATCTTTAAATCCGCATGGTTTAAAATGTTTGAAATTGTAAGCCGTTAAAACCGTGCAGTTTTAAAGCTTTCCCAGACTTTCCCACACTTTAAAATTCAGGATAAAAAAACTACTATATATATATATATATATATTATTCAAGACGTAAGCTTGGTGATGCTTCTAGGAGATTGGTCAATTAATTTTCAAACAACTTTCTTTAATTAATAATCCGATTTCGAAATCTTTGAAAAGGTAAGGGGATAAAAAAAAATCAATATGGCTTAGCCACCTAACTTCAAAAAGGGGGGGAAAAAGATACAAACATTGGATTCAAATTTATAAACGAAGAGAACTCATCAAACGATAGAAAAGGAAATGCTACAACTCAAAAAAAAAAAAAAGATGGAGGGAATGAATTCATAGACACGTTTGAATTAAAGAATGTTTTTATAATTTTGTCTACATTTTGTTATGTATAAAATATACGAATAAATAAAAAGAAGTGTATACGAATAAATAAAAAGAAGTGTACTAACCAACGGATGGTAGTGTTTTGGGCAACGCGATTAGTGACCTTAATTTGCACATTGTCTCCTTCATAGACAGCAATGGTTGGCCCAGAATATTCTCCATTCACTGTCAGAAGTAGTAGCTTTGTATTGCACAAACGACTCACCGTTTTCCACTCCACCTGAAATATAAATATTAACATTAATTCTCTTTTAAATTACTTAATTAGCTAGTATATGAACAAGTTAATTCTCTTACATTAAATAGAAAACTTTTGATTGTTTGTGAAGAAGAAAATGGCAGCATAGTGATAAGTATCTAATCTATTCCAGTGGAGTAACACTTGGAATAAAATCCCCCATGAACTTATGAAAATAACTAGAAGCAGAAAACTCATTCTAATTCATGATTTCGGGGTTTAAGGAGACCACGCCCAAGATCATAAGAATAAGGAAGCACATAAGAACATAATAAATGACGTAGGTGCGAAATAAATATGTTTATTTCCCTACATCAAATTCACATTCATTTGTACAATAATAGTGGGTGACACATGTCATTAGGAAAAGAGTCCAAGGCAAAACCCTAAAATAATGTCACTCATCACTTATAATTAGAGACCATCTCACTAAGAAATGGGAGACCCTTAAAGATAGAAAAACGTAATTTTATTTATTATTCTTCTTTCCTCAAATCTTAATCAAACAGTGACTTAGGCATCGGAATGACTTTTTCAGGTACCCACCTCGTCGGATTCAAGTTCAACAAGCATCACAAGTTCTCCACAAATATTGGTGTTAGGGGAGCTGTTGTAGTTGTTTATTTCTTCTGTTTTATGTTTATGTCCTTCGTTTTTCATTTTTTTAATAGTACGTTGTCTTGGTGATGCGTTGTATTGCTGTGTGTAACCAGACTCTTTGATTTCTTTTTTCGATTGGTAGGGTCTGTTGGGATTTCCCCTACACTAGTTATGGTAGGTAGGACAAGTCCTGTAAATTTCTTTATATTTTTAGAGATTTAATGGGTGAAATCTTTCTCTCCTAGGAACTAGAAATTCTTAGTGTCTGGAGATTTTAATATCCGTGTTTTATTGTTTGAGACTGTATTAAGTTAGTCTCATTGCAGAAGTTAGGCTGGAATCATAGTTCTCTATCCTAGTCATAGTACATAAGTCGAATGTAACCTCATGGCGCTTGTCTTGCTAGGCCTCATGTGCTAGAGGTGTTTTGTATTATTGGTGTTCTGGTCCTTCAAACGAAAGTCATATTTTAAAAAAATAAATGTTAAAAGTTCACTTCAATGTGAAATCTCTTTAAATAGGTTAATGAAAAAATTTAATTTTAAATTAATTAAATATGTTAATTGAAGTATTTACAGAATTGAGAAAATGGAGACATCTACACACATTTTGAATTCTGAATATACAATTAGGATGAGATTTAGAACGATTTTTATGTCCCTAATAAATGATCACGATAAGATTGGGATTAGATCGTCCTAACCCATCTCTATCCATGAGTCACAAAGCCGCACTTATACCGATCTTATGTTCGGCATGGGATCATTCCGCGTTAAATTTCTTTTTTTTCTAGGACTCGTAATTTTATATCATGGATTTGTAGATTTGTATTTGAATACATATTTACTAAGGGCATGTTTGCTTATATTATTAGAGCTCGTCATTGTATTAGAGTATTATAATACCATATTTGGCAATTACTCCATATAGTATTATAATGTGGTCAACTCAAAATCTTATGCGGTCAAACCTACATAAACTAAACCCGAGGGGGGTCGGGTTTATATGGGTTATTAACTATTTGTGAGAAAAAAAATTAAGACTTCTCTCTCTTTCTCATCTTATTCTCAAATCAACTAAGGTAGCTCTCCTTGTCGATCTATGATTTCTCCCTGTGCAATGGCTTAACAAGAGCTAACTCCACGATGCTCCACACCATATCAGCTGCCTTTGCCGCGCAACACCAACTCCACCGTAACCTCATCGTACGATACTCACCCACTGCGCAATACCACTTCTACTACTACTGCTGCTCACCACCTCATTTGGGTTTAATTTTTTAATTTAGGTTTTATTTTATTTGCTTTCAATTTAATCATATTTTTTCCGTTATAATCAAACATTCATGGTAATTGATATATGGAAAATAAGGCTACCACTACTCTACATTTCTCTGCATACTACTTTTACTACTACCACTACTACTGCTACTGCTACTACTGCTACTACTGCTACTGCTTTACTATAATCTTGTTAGCACTACTTCTATTATTATTATTATTATTATTACTACTACTACTACTACTACTACTATTACTACTTATGTTAGTAAGAATTTGCATCGCTAACTAATTGTGCTAAACTTTTTGGTCAAAAGGTAAAATTCAAAAGACAATAACTTTTTGAACAAATGATTAAAGACCAAACCAAAAATTCAAAAACACCATTATTGTTGAACATTATCTTCTTTTATATAATATATAACCACTTGTAGAGTAATATTGGTGCAATGGATAATCTTTTTTCGGGCAAATTCATGCTGTGTAGGGATAAAAAAGTTCTCAAGTTTTGTTGTCCATTCATAAATTAAAAGGAAAAAAAATAGTTTATGAGTAATGAGTTTGAGTTTAAGTACTCATGAATTTTTATAAGTACTCATTAGTTGTGTATATACACACACATATTTATAGCTATTCTAGCTAGCAAATGTTGCATACCTTATATAAATTTTATTTCTAGAGTTAATTATTCATTAAAATTGACATCTTTTTATTAATTTCAATGGGTTATTTTTATTTAGGTTCCAAAACAAATAGATAAACTGGAATTTCGTTCCAACGACTGCTGCTTGCTTCCAATGAGTTCAATTTCTTACCATTTATTATTTCTTCAGCAAGAAATGGCTTATGAAATATAATTCCTTGGATTTCATTATATTTCCTGTATGCTCTGTTATATGTGTGATAGCCATGATTTTGTGGCCAATCAAATCAAATAAGAATGGATCACATGTTCTATTCTTTCTACCCTTTATTTATTATTATTATTATTATTATTATTATTATTATTATTATTATTATTATTATTATTATAATTATACATACATACATACATACATACATACATATAAAATCTGCCTCTATTCTCTTCTTTATGATTCTATTTAGCTCAAGTGTTGAAATATAGCCCTTATATGGAAATCTAACTTTATGGAAATGTATCAAATGATCTACTAACTGATTTTTTTCCCCCAATTTTACTGGTTGTGTTAGATATGGACATGGGAAGAAAATTTTCTTTCATCATGTGGCAAATGAAGTTGAGGTTCATGTTCATTGTGATGTATTTTTTGTTAATGATGTTGATCCGAAGGCATAACGAAAGAAAAATGATTCATAGTCGTACATTCCAATTCCATGCTACTCGACTGCAATACTTAGATAGCATTATAGGCAATAGTGACATACAATGTGTAAATCAACTAAGAATTGATAGAAGGACATTTGGCCTACTATGTGAGCTACTTCGATCAAGGGGACTAAAGGCTAGTGGTTCATTGGCTCTTGAAGAGCAAGTTTGCATGTTCCTACACACTTTGTCTCATCATGTTACGAATCGCACAATTGGCATTAGGTTTTTTAGATTTGGTGAGACTGTTAGTAGATACTTCAATTCAGTGTTAAACAAAGTATTGCGGCTACACAATGTTTTATTGAGGGTGCTAGGCCCCGTACCAAATAATTACGCTGATGAGAAGTGGAAGTGGTTTAAGGTACATTTTCAATTACTTATATTTTATTATAGCGACTTATAATTTAATCCCAATTAAATTTTCATTTTTTTTATGCATGTAGAATTGCTTGGGGCATTAGATGGAACTTATATTAGACTCTGTGTGCCAGAAAATGATAAGCCAAGATATCGAACAAGAAAGGGTGAGATGCCTACAAATGTTTTAAGGGTATGTTCACGAGATATGAAATTTATCTTTGTGATGCCCAGATGGGAAGGCTCTGCCTCTAACTCAAGAGTACTTCGCAATGCATTAAATGAACCGACTGGCTTAAAAGTCCCTACAGGTATTATTCATTCCAAAAATTTAATTTAATTAAATTACATATTCAAAAACAAATTTATATTAATGCTTAAGTGAAATAAATAGATTATTACTATCTTGTGGATATTGGATATACAAATGTTAAAGGATTCCTTGCACCATATAAGGGAACAAGATATCACTTATCGGAATGGAGAGACGGGTGTGCTCTTCGCAATAAAGAAGAATTCTTTAATATGAAACATTCATTAGTAGGAAATGTAATTGAACGGTGTTTTGGATTGTTCAAAATGCGATGGGCCATTCTTCGAAGTCTTTCATTTCATCCAATTAAAATCCAATAACGCATTATTACTGCATGTTGTTTATTGCATAATTTGATTAGAAGAGAAATGTATGTGGATCCAATGGAGCATGAATTAGTTGACTTATCTAATAATGAAGTAGAAGATAATGACAGCATAAGTAGCATTGAAGCTTCAGACCAGTGGACGAGCTGGAGGAATGATCTATCTATTACTATGTATGGAAATTAAGACTCATCTAATATATAGATGTCATTAAGAAAGTATATGAGCATGTACTTTTGTTAGTATATAGATATCACTAGGAAAGTATTCGAGCATGTACTTTTGTTAGTATGTAGATGTCATTAAGAAAGCATATGAGCCTGTACTTTTGTTAGTATGTAGATGTCATTAAGAAAACATATGAGGTTGTACTTTTGTTAGTATACAGATATCATTAGGAAAGCATATTTGGTTAGTATATAGATGTGATTAGAAAAGCATCTGAGGTTGTACTTTTGTTAGTATATAGATGTGAATTGACTTTGTGTTATATTTTAGTTACTTGTTTTAAAAATTGTTATAATATTTATTTTGTAGGAATGGAGAGTGGAGGACCTAGCCATACTACTGGAAATAAGACAGGCTCAAGACGAACATGAACAAAAGATAAAGAAGAAGCAATGTTGAACATTTTAGATGCTATAGTTGCAAATGGTGGTCGAGCCGATAATGACACCTTTAAATCTGGAAGTTATAAATATATTGAAAATGAATTAGAAAAATTATTACTAAGGAGAGGTTTGAAGGCGTACCCATATATTGATTCTAAGATAAAGATATGGAAGAAAAGTTATGGAGTGATATTTGATATGTTGAACACTAGCAGTTTTGGCTGGAATGATGTGAGAAAATGTGTAGTGGTTGACAATGAAGAAGTATGGAGATCATATGTGGAGGTTAGTAAAGAAAATTATTTTTTTTATGTCATCATTTATAAACATTGTCCTTAATTTGTTTATTGTGAATATAATAGAATTTATTTAATTATCTTATTTTATTATTGTAGTCCCATAAAGATGCAAGCAGTTGGAGAGATAGGACATTTGCATATTATGAGAGGCTAGCAAAAATATTTGGAAAAGACCGTGCAACTGAAAGTTCGACAAAAAATCCAAATGATATGGCTATGGCAGCACTTCAAGAAGAAATTCATGATGATGATAACGAGATTGATGATGAAGGTTCTCCAATGTCGACTACACTGCCTTCGAATTCCCAATACACTACTCGATCACATTCACAATCATCAAACAAGAGGAAGTATAAATTAGATGAATAAATTGCGGTTGGTATTAACAAATTGGTTTCAACATTTCACCAAGCCAACGCTGACATGTCTCAAAATATATTTGGAAATAGTGAAGATAATGATTACATTAGTAGAGAGCTTACTTCGATGGGACTTTCTGTGGATGATGAGCTTATTGCCTTAAATTTGATGGTTGAGAAGCCTTCACATATAAGGGCTTTTAAGGTATTACAAAATGATCATGATCGTAAGTTGGCTTATGTTAGGATGCTTTTGCGCGAACATGAGAGGAGAGGTGGAGTTTGACTAGAGAGTATGGATTTCTAACTAAACAATGATATTTTGCATTAGTAGTTTGGCTTGCAGATGTGTGTACTTAAATTATTTGACGCGAAAAACAACTGTATTACTTTACTAATTTGTGATGCTTTTGAAGTATGTATTAACTATGAATGAATCTTCTATTTTTTAATTATTTATTTATTCTGTGATAGTTTTTAAATGCTATTTGATTGAATTATTCGTTTTAATTTTTATTTCATAGGTTATATATTTACGAATTATTGAAAAAATAAATCTTATATGATTGTAAATCTTAGAATTTGTTAGTTTTACATATGTCTTATAAAGAATTACGATTCTTTTATTTAAACCAAAAAAATTGATGTAAAAATTCTTAAATTTAAGGCTTCTATATTTAGTATTTTTCTAAGTACTAGTAGATATTATTTTTTAAATGTACAATTAAAATTAATCACCAAAAGAAATTAATACAGTATAGTGCACCACCGAATATAATATAACTAAAAATTAATATAATACAGTGTAACACCAAACATTATATAGTATTATTATAATACAGTGTTAATACATACAATATAATATAATACACCTATATTAAAATAATGTAATATAATATAATACAATACAGTGTGTCAAACGCATCCTAAATAGATTATCTTGAATTACCTATGTAAAAATGAATTTTCTGACATTGGACTCCGTATCAACAATGAATTTAATTGCACACACTAAAGAGAGCCCAAACAGTTGATTTATTACATTTAGCGCACGTGGGTATTGGAGAATTTATCAAAGTGAGCAAGTGTTTACACCAATCGGCAATTTGGGGGTTAATTGGTGTATTTTTGCTTACTTCAAATTACACCCAGAAACTTTGAATACAAGTAATGAGCGGGAGAAAATGAAACTCTGATACCAACGTAAAGTAATGCGCGGGAATAATCGTTTACGACAGTTACACAGCAGCTGCATACTCCATCAACACACCCAATCCATCAATAGGCTTCAGTCTCCAGCAAACACAAATCCATATCCATCAAAGAAAACACTGAAAAGACATTTGAATAGTAAATCCAGAAACAAGCCGAAACCCGCCGGAGACTGGGACATAAGACAATGGAACGTGGCTATTACAACCCACATGCGCAACGGCTGTTGCGACTCTGCTCTCCATGTCTTCAACTCTATGCCTCGTCGGAGTTCTGTCTCCTACAATGCCATGATCTCAGGGTACTTGTTAAATGGCCAACTTGATCCCGCAAGACAGGTGTTTGATCAAATGCCTCAAAGAGACTTGGTTTCTTGGAATGTCATGATTAGCGGGTATGTGAGGAATAAGAGTCTTTCTGCAGCACGGAATTTGTTTGAAATGATGCCGAAAAGGGATGTTGTTTCTTGGAACACTATGTTGTCTGGGTATGCACAGAATGGGTATGCCGATGCGGCGAGAAGGATTTTTGATAGAATGTCGGAAAAGAATGAGATTTCATGGAATGGATTGCTTGCAGCATATGTGCAGAATGGGAGGATAGAAGAGGCATGCATGTTGTTTGAGTCGAAGGCAAATTGGGAGGTAGTTTCTTGGAATAGTTTGATGGGAGGTTTTGTTAAGCAAAAAAGATTGGGTGATGCAAAGTGGATTTTTGATCGGATGCCTGTGAGAGATGAAGTTTCGTGGAATACTATGATTACAGGTTATGCTCAAAATAATTATCTGGCAGAAGCACAAAGATTGTTTGAGGAGGCTCCAGTTAAGGATGTCTTTACGTGGACGGCCATGGTGTCAGGTTATGTGCAGAATGGAAAGGTTGATGAGGCAAGGATGATTTTTGATGCAATGCCTGAAAAGAATACAGTTTCATGGAATGCAATGATTGCGGGATATGTGCAGACTAAGAGAATGGACATGGCTAGGGAGTTATTTGAGGCAATGACTTGTAAGAATGTGGCTTCTTGGAATACAATGATCACAGGTTATGCTCAAAGTGGTGAGATAACCCATGCTAGGAATTTGTTTGATAGGATGCCTCAGCATGATTGTATCTCATGGGCAGCTATAATTGCTGGTTATGCTCAGAGTGGCTATAGTGAAGATTCTTTGCGCCTTTTTATAGAGATGAAAAGATATGGGGAAAGATTGAACAGATCTCCATTTACTAGTGTTTTGAGCACATGTGCCAATTTAGCTTCTTTGGAATTGGGGAAGCAGTTGCATGGCCAACTGGTTAAGGTTGGTTTTGAAGCTGGGTGCTTTGTCGGGAATGCCCTTCTTGTAATGTATTGCAAGTGTGGAAGTGTAGAAGAAGCATACCATGCATTTGAAGAAATAGTAGATAAGGATGTCATTTCATGGAACACTATGATTGCTGGTTATGCTAGACATGGATTTGGAAAAGATGCATTAATGCTCTTTGAGTCAATGAAAACAGTGGGTATCAAACCAGATGATATCACTATGGTGAGTTCTGATATTTTAATTCTATCAAATCAAACCGCATGATATGTTAGTTCTGTTACACTGTTGATGCTTGATTCAATATTTCCATTATAATGTTAATGCATCCTATCGTAAAATTCAAACCCACTATTTTCTTGTTCTCAATTTGATGACTTCACTGCCAAGGAGTGAACAGAGGATATTTCTATGTAACCTAAAATGGAGCTAATAGATTGATGTAGCAATTCCCATGTGGCTGGCATTGGGAGTTAGGTTAACTAGATATAGTATTTCAAACTGTTGTTAATTGAGAAATTGTTTATTGGAAGAAGAACTCTGAGTGGCTTGAGACTGAGCTTTTTGAGGTTCTGGCTTTCATCTCTGGCAAGAAATTATTTACGCTTTACAATTAAGAACCAACCAGCATGGCAGCAAAGGCACTACAAAGGACGTATTCGGTTTGGTGCAGGATTGAAACTGCCCTTTAGTTTATTGTTCTGTGTTCTTAATGACCAAAATATCACTAATGAGAATTGAAAGGAAAACTCTTGAAATTTGAGGGAATTTCTTTTTCAGCTTTTGCTTATGATTGAGCAATTAGAAGCACTACACAAAATCAGTACAATAGTATTAGATATCTGATTTTGCTTTGTGATGATGCTTGTTTTGTCATTGAATGATGTTTATCTCTTGTTACGTGTGGATCTTCTCTCTTGCAAATATGGTTCTTCATTTTTCAGTTCTATTATCTGTATTGCAGGTTGGTATATTGTCTGCGTGTAGTCACACTGGCTTGGTGGAGAAGGGCACAGAGTATTTTTATTCAATGAATCGAGATTATGGTGTAATACCAAATTCTAAGCATTACACATGCATGGTGGACCTTCTCGGTCGAGCCGGCCGTCTGGACGAGGCACAGAATTTGATGAAAAACATGCCTTTCGAACCAGATGCTGCAACTTGGGGTGCTTTACTTGGTGCCTGCAGACTTTATGGTAAAACTGAATTAGCGGAAAAAGCTGCAGAGGTGATTTTTGAAATGGAGCCTGAGAATGCTGGAATGTATGTTCTCCTATCCAATTTATATGCAGCTTCAGGTAGATGGGGTGATGTTAGTAAGATGAGATTGAAAATGCGAGACAGGGGTGTGAAGAAAGTAACTGGCTATAGTTGGCTTGAGGTTCAAAATAAAGTGCATACATTTTCCGTTGGTGATACTCTCCACCCAGAGAAGGATAGAATATATGCTTATTTAGAAGAGTTGGAATTTAAACTGAAGCAGGACGGATTTGTGTACTCAACGAAATTGGTTCTACATGATGTGGGTGAGGAAGAAAAGGAGCATATGCTCAGGTATCATAGTGAAAAGTTAGCTGTGGCATATGGGATACTTTCCATACCAGCAGGTAGACCAATACGTGTGATGAAAAACTTGCGCGTGTGTGAAGACTGTCACAATGCCATCAAACACATATCCAAGATTGTGGGAAGGTTGATAATCTTAAGGGATAACAACCGCTTTCACCACTTCAGTGGTGGTTCATGTTCTTGTGGAGATTACTGGTGAGCGTAAAGAGAACTGTTTCAGTATATAACCTCAAAGAAGTGGACATTTCAGCTGCAAGAGTGAAAGAAGACTTTCATGAAGCCTCTCCTCAGGATGAACTCGATCTCTCGGTTGTTGGTTATTGATTGATGACGCCATGACGGCTACTAATTTACATAAGAAGGATTGCAGCCGACCATACAAGTCTGTTCTGTGTGACTTAATTATTCCACCGCATACTATTACTTTAGGACTTCTAATTTACATAAAATAATTGTAGCAGCATTTTCTTGATTTGTTCACAACATACTATTTTTCCCCCTTGCAAGTGTTTTCAAATTATTTTAGCCTTCCATCCACTTTAATATTAAAATGGAAAACCATCTTTCTTATGCTGCTACTATATATTTTTTAATTAAAAAAATGTGTCCAATTAAGTAAATGATGTCCCCTGACAATTTTTTTTTTAAATAATGAAACTCATTAATTTCTTGGGTCCTTGTGGTTTCTCTGTTGATTTGTCTAGTATCATTTATTTGGATGCACAAGAGATTCCTTATATTAGGAGATAATTTCGTTTTTACTCTTTGCTAGTTTGTTTTTTATTCTTGTTCTTTAGTGTGTTTTTATACTTTTTTTCTTAAATTTGAAGGTTTTGCTTTATATCCCTCTCCATATGTATTTGTTATGTTATGATCTATATTATAGGTAGAAGTCCCTCTTCACTCCACCATCATGGTGGGCTTTGAAACATATATACACACACATCGTGTGTGTATTATGAATTTATAATACATAGGCCTAACTGGAAATAATAATAATAATAATAATAGAAAAGCTAATTACGAACACCGAAATGGATTTTATGTTGTCTATTATTTTTAGCTTTCAATCTTTATATTATTGACGGTATAGACTCCTAAAAATAATGATAAACTATAAATTTATTTTATGACGTATAATAAAATTAAAATATCTCTTTATTTATTTTTATTATTTTATATTTTTATTCAACTAATGAATTAATACCACATTAGTTTGTATAAGAGTTTGTGGCTTCATCATCACTCAAACTCCTAATTGCCTTATCAATTTTCTAAAAATATACCTGGTATTCAATAAATGATACTATCTCATCCTCAATGAACAAACACCACTTGATGCGTTATGGGAAGGCAATAATTAATTTAATAAGAGTATATGAGGTCATCTCTATAAATATACTAATAATGATCTCATCGATTTATCCATTCACAATTTCTTCTCGATGCACAACTAAAAAAACCAGTAATTTTTCTTTCAAATTTATTTTTTAAAAAATCACTTTTTTTGCTTATTAGTCTCTTAAAGTGCATGTCACACCCACATGCGCTATAATGGCTAGTCATTCACGAAACACCCGATCGAAGTATGAACTTGATACTCTCACATAAGAAGAGGACCCGTGCCTCTCTATCTCAGCTTAATTTCAGGTTAAATCTAACGGATCAAAATTCTCTCCTGATTTGATCATATCCTGAGTAAATAACTCAATTGTTAATTAATTATTAATAAATAAAAATAATAAAAAAAAAAAGTTAAATTTTATCCATACACTACTACTAAAAAACATGTGGCAGAAAATTTTTAAAATCTCAATGGAGATTATATCATGAGAGAATCTTATTCCGAATCTAACTCTTATCATCAACTTTAATTCCATTTTGATATTTCCAACGAATTTGGATCTGGTGCTGATTTAATTTTGTACTAATCATTATCGATCTTATTCTACGTGTATATATAAAACAAAGTAAGAGTTTGTGATTATGATTTAGTTACATACAGATTCTTATAGAACAAGCACCATTCACAGCGTAGAGACAGATTAGTACGGAACCTAAATCCAAAGCTAATTAATACTTATCCTTGTAAGTGATTTAGTTAATAACTATAGTTACTATTATTTTTTTTTTTCACTTTCTGTTGGGTCACACGTGTAATGATGCAACTATAGTTGGGAACTATGCGAATTTGGTAAAATAGTTTCTGTGCAACCCTTTTCGGTTTTTCCTCTCGTTTCCTATTACTTGCATCTCAAACTATGGGAATTTGGTAAAATAGTGAATTAAATATATTTTCAAATCTCGTCATTTGAGCTTCTAGCCCAATGATGTTCTTCCCCTCAACATATGTTGAGAGAATGAGTTCGAACTCGATGAAGTTTACTCTTTTAAAATAAAGGTAAATTTTTCCCTTACTATTACTGAAAATAGAAGAGAATAGTTTTCTGAACTTACAGTGTGTTTACTCCCATGAATTGGAATATGCAGGAATTGAAATCGGCTAAAATTTAAATGAAAAATGAGAATTAAAATAAATTATTCTCTTATATTATAAGATTCATAATCAGAATGAATTGTAGTTCCATAAATGTATTTACTTTATCTTATAATTGAAATAAATTCTTGAAAGTTACTAGAATGACCTTAGTTAAATTTTTTTTTTTTTTTACTAACAGCAAACAAGTAGTAGTAATAGAAGTACTACTACTACTAATTATTATTATTATTATTATTATTATTATTATTATTATTATTATTATTATTATTATTATTATTATTATTATTATTATTATTTACTTTCACCCTTATGATTATAATATTATTATAATTTTTATTTAATATTTAAATAGGTAAAAATGAATATTTAATTTTTTTAAGAACAAAATATCAATTTATATCTCATTTCTATTCCCCTATCTTCATTTCTGCCACTCCATGAGAAGTGATACTTATTCTTCATTCTCAAATTTTGTGGAACCAACCACTTTTATTCTCATTTCATAATTGATTTTTTTTTTTTGAAATTGAAGGCACACAATGCGAATGACTCCTCATTTTCATTCTTCAATCCAAAAAATAAACACACCTTTAATGTTTGACCTCTATGTTGTATTACAATTATATGTATGTAGAGTTCCAATAGATTTAAGTTCTATGCATCTATAAATTGATGCAACCTAACTGATACAGTGGAAGATATAACTGAAACAGGGGATGGATTGATAGAAAAAGATAGGGGTATTTTTAATAAGAGTGAAGCTATTGGCACCCCCTTATTGAACTTATAAAACCCCTATTTTCTACAATTACATTTAAGGATAAATGTATCAATTATATTTTTCTCTCTAAAATTCAAACGCTGCCATACGCCGCATAAGTACAATTTTTAATTGGTTATGATTTCTTGGCATTCATCTTCAATTCCATTCCAAAGATCAATGAATTGTTTTGAGTCTTACGCATCTAGAAAACCAAAATAAAGTGTTATACAGGCAACAATCTTTTGAATAAAGTGTTATACAAGCAACAATCTTTTGTTAAAAACCCTTAGGACTGTCCAATGGCTTAGCATAAATCAAGGATTGGGACTAAAAGAATTTATCAAGGAGCAAAATTGCAAAAGAACTCGAGAGATGGACAGGAAATTGCATAAATGAGGGACCCAAAGCATGACATGAGATAGGCGACAGAAATATTGCCGATGTTTATTGTTGGGTGTTGGAGAGAAAATCAAATTTAGAAGAAGGGTAGTTTTGGAATTAAAGTGGGTGTTAATAATAAATATAAATTTTATAACATTGTTTAATGGGGTGTACTTATAATAGGGGTTTTTAAAGGATATTAGAGGGGTGCCAATAGCTCTACTCTTTTAATAATTCATTTAGTCTAAATATATGTGGAATAGTGAAATAAACTAGAATTTGTTGATTCTAAGAATACCCATGAATTTAGATTGTTAAGACTCTATGATTCCATAGAATACCGAAAAATAAGCGTAAACTCAAAACTTACTCAGAGCCGGAAATAAAAATTTGATAGTAATCAATGCCATAATTTTAAAGTTACAAAAGACAAATATTATAAGCAAGTAACAACTTAAATAAGAAATAAAATTCTAAACAAGTAACCAAATTCAAATATAAAACACAAATCAAATAAAATAATCATAAAACTCTAATATATTAATCTTGTTTGCTCCACTTGTAATTCTTGCTTTACATCAAGATACTACTTTGAAAGTATTAACATTACTTGTAGCGTATTTTTTTTTTTTCCTTTTTATGCATCACGTTTGAATTGTTATCCAACGAATTTAAATCTAAATCAATTGCATTATCAAACAATTGAATTGCTCATGGGTACTTTGTACAACCACTATATGATGTGCTAATCACAAATTTATTTTTATTATCGGTTATAAATTTTTTATTTCATTTCTCAAAATAATCGTTACATTTATCAATTTGTGCCTTGTAATAAAAAATTTGGAAATGTAACAAAAAAAAATCTTATAACCGACAACGAAAGACTTGCAACTGTTGTACTATAAAACATTAGGAATCCCATTTATAGCTAATATATATGGTAATAATTGTCATAGAATTTCAAGTCAGAAAATTGTTCCATGAAGGATGTATGTACATATTTAGAGTACAGTGTTATGTAAATATGAATCATGGGCTAACTTATGAATAAGTTCAAAGGCTAATTTAGTCTAAGAAACCTATCAATTTTTCTTCCAGCTAGTTAATGGTTAACATCGTATGTATAGATATAGAGGGCATTGTCATAGAAGGTTCAAGTGCCCAAGCAACCCAAATTACTCCACACTTTAATTGTTCTTGCGTTTGCCGAAGAAGACAACACCACCCCCTCCAGAGCAACTTCAAAACCTGCAATATCAAAATAGCAGAATTAAATTCATCCGAATAATTTCATCATTGAATTCAATATTGTTAGGAACCCACAAGGTAGAACTCACTCTTGAAAACCAAATTTTAAGAGAAGGGTGTCCTAGGATTAATAACTGCTTACTAGTCTCATACCTAATCCACGTGGGATCCTAACAAATATAATAAAATTCTTCTATTAATAGATGCGATATATTTACCTACAGAAACTTCGTGATACTGAAATAAACAGAGCGTGAAAATATTGTCTCATCTTAATTGTGGGATCTCTTATGCAAAATGTTATTCGATTGCTACTCTTGGTAGTTTCTATTAGTCATTGGAAATTTACTATAAACAGCTCAAACATAGTTTTCCCTTGGGGCCATTGTGCTATCAAGAATAGCAATACAAGGCTCGCTTGTAGCAAGAACAGAAAATCAAATGTTACTAGATATTCGTGCTTCAGTGAATGCAAATTCTCTTCCACAAAATGAAAATAATTACTTATCAATTTATATCCCATAACAATATCAAATGAAAATCAATTTGTTTTTCAGTGAACTTCAACAGCAGAAGAAAAACTCACTGCTTATGAACTCGTTTTTTCTGCTGTGAAGAGTCTTCAATCAAACGTTTTCGCTTATTCTCCCCACTTGAATTAGCATGTGGACCTGCAGATTTCATCTCAGAAGTCGAAGGCTACATGGGAGATAAGAATACTAGATATTAGATTGTCAAATAGGACATATATGAAGACATCTTTATATATATTACAAAGGTTTTGTGCTACAGCATCATCAGCTTATGTATGATTTTATTTTAGCACTTGTTAAAAGCAATACTGGTCTGTATTCTAATTTTTTAAGAGTTAGGAAACTTACAAAAGCAGCCACTGTCTTCTTGGGCGCCTCTGTAGGGACATATGGATGTTGATGGGTGGTCAGTTTCAAGAGCAAGTTTAACTTAATTAATGTCTCTGATCATACAAAAACACAACAGTATTACCTGACTTTACAACAATTTGGAAATTGCTTCTATCAGTCCCCAAGTCCTTAAACCCCAATGCCGGCTTATGAATATTAAACTTGGAACTGATTATTTGACGAATGACTTCTGAACCAGATTCGGTAAAAGCAATAAGAAGTGAGAGAGCATGTCTCTTCAAATCATGCATTTAAACTCAAGATCCTGTTAGATATTAAAGCCCCACAACATACCTAAAAGTGACTGAATGGCAGCACGTGCAGCTAGCTGTTCTGCCATTTTCTTGCTTCCAGCTACCTCACCTTTGTAAGTTTCTCCATTGAAAACCATAGAAGAGATAAAAACCGGATGTTTTTCGTTGCCAAAAGCGGTAGTATATTCAGGTTTCTTCAAGTTTATCTTGGCACAATATTCGTTCAGGATTGACTTGCAGTAGATTGGATCCTAGAAAACACAAAGTTAAATCTAGCAGTTAGCCCTGAATTCCTGGGTAGAACAATCATTCGATTGACCATAATTTATAAGCATAAGGAGAAAAAAACTAAAAATTAAAATAAAGAACAGGTAAGATGCAATCTTACAGTAGGCATACAGCAGACTTTCCTGGTTAATAATAAACATGTGGGAGATGTGATAGAATTATAAGATAACAGGAATTTCATTTAAAATAAATAAATAAATAAATAAAATGAGATAAAAAATGAAAGTAGCGACAGCAAATGGTGTTCACCCCTGTTTGTATCAGAGCACAACCATTTTGAGTGACAGGGAACAAGCAATCAGGTTTAGATAAAAGTGAGCACCAACTTTGATGTCAGGTTTTGACATCTCTAGTATTGTGGCTTAGTGACAGAGAACAAGTAATCAAGTGATATTAATCAATTTCAAGCATAAACTTAGAATTAATCAGTTCTCCAGTATCACAAAGTGCAGAAGCAATTGTGATTACATCTGCATTCAATACTTTAGAATATAAAAACAGGTCAAAATTTAAACATCAAGGAGTCTGCTTGTTTACATATAAGCGGAAGTTTGTACAGCCCAGTTATCACTTATCACGACATTCTTTCCAACATAACTAACTATTCCTCTTGTTTCCCACGTTATCAAAATAACCTTAACAAATAGCATTCATGCTTATAGAAGTGACAACTGACAAGCAGTACTAACAAATTTCAATGTGAGACTATCAGAGCTTTTGAAAATAAAAGAAGCAACACAACAATCAAAGTCAATGAGTCAAAGGAAGAAGTTAATAATTGGCAGGGAAGCACTGTGACTTACTTATTTACTAGGATAAGTTAAAATAAAAAATAAACTTTGATATAAGAGTAAACCAAACCCTTCTATGACATTGATGTGAGCAAGGTTCAAGCCCACCTAAAACCTCTTACACCAAGAAACCTTACGAGTCAAACCAACTGGTATTTGACAATAATACAATAGCAATTGGTATATATTATATATATTAAAAAAAAAGAAAGAAAAAAGAACCTCTTAATTTGACTCAACTGGGTTAGTCAAAAGTAAATAAACAAGCCTAAAAGTGCATCAGAGACCACCTGAATGGTAGGGATTCCAGCATTCTTCACAATTTGAGTTATGTGCTCCAGAGCAGTTCTAGCTGCATCTTGCTCAGCCTCTTTCACATGAGTAAATCTTCCTGTAGATGCATATGTTTTTCCATTAACCTCAACTTGTGCCCAAAATTTTGGAGCATGAGGGAATCCTTCGTTTTTACTCCTATAAGTTGGTAATGGTAAGCCAGCTTTCTGTGTATACTCTTGCAATCGGTTCTTGTACAAATGTTTTTCTGGTAAGCCTAAAGCAAAGTTGATTGATAAAGTTAGTTTCCCAACAAGCAATCATACAGTTAAAGACCAAAAAGTAACTAATGCCATAACAGAAACTAATAAATGTCACAGAAAATTCGATGCCTAAACTATCACTAATAAATTACATTTTCACAAAAAAATTATATTAGTGGAATGAACCGTGAATCAATTCAATGTCAAAAGAACACGACAACAGGATTTGTTCACATGCCTTAGCATCCAGATTCAGTAGACTCTGTTATTATTATGCTCATTTTTTTTAACAATTATTAATGATTTGAAGGCCCAAAGTTTTAAGAATTTTTTTTTTTAAAAAAAAGAAAACACCAATTATAAAATTGAATTTATGCCTTGTTGCAAATGTTATACATCATCGATCAAAATATTTCTAGTTAGAAGTTATCACAAATGGGCATTGCAATTTGCAAAGAGATAAAGTGTAACAACAAAAATAAAAAGAAAAATAAACAGATCAAACTAAAGAAGAAAGTCACTATGTTCTATTAACCGGCCACAAACAAAAAGTGTTCCACCCACCATTTGTTAAAAGCTTCTTTAATAATACAAAATTTATATATATTAAAAAAATCATTTTCCTATCAAGACAAACATTTCTTTTTTCTTAAAGTTAAAATGTTCTCTCTGTCTTGGCACTCCAAACAATTGCCCAAATGGTGGGCTTCTTGCTCTAGAAACTATAAAAAAAAATTGTTATTTAATGCTTTTTTTACTCTTTTTTTTTTTCATTTGGGTTGTGAACAATAAAATATTGAAAACATAAGTATAACGTTTTGCATTTGAAACTAATAATGGACTGTTCATTACATGAGCTAGGAAGTTGCTGAGTGAGATGTAGCTTCACTATTAACAATAAAATGAGGAAGAAGAAGAAGAAGAAGAAGAGAGAGGCAAAAAGATCAAACCTTTTGTCATTTTGGGTTTCCTTCAGCTTCTCCTTTAGTGTTGATGGTCCCACACTCTTGGCTCTTACTCTTGAAAAAAAAAGAATATTATATGGCGGGTCCCACTTGTACGAGGATGCTTTCATCTAGAAAGAATGTAGATCTACGGTCTTGATTAGTTTATTTTGCTTCATGGTGTATGTATCAGACGGTGAATGTTAGTGCACTGAAACACCAGTAGGATAGGGACAAGTCCTGTCCTCTCAGGAAAAGAAGGCAACAAAGGATCGCAATCTGCTGTATTTGTTCTCCCCTTTAATGTTTTTCACTTTCAGCTATATCCTAATTCAATTTTTTTTTTTTTTTTGGTCAATGCAGGTTTAGTTCTGAATGTGACCATACCAAACATATTAGTAAATTTGATTTTTATTTTGTTAAAATAAAGTTAAATGTATCATTTCTACTACAATATCCTAAAGATATCATATCTTATAATTTAAATACTATCAAATAATCAGATTTTATTAATTTTTTAACTATTTGAAAGTACTCGAACTGTTGAAACCGTAATTCCACCCCATTTCTACATAATTATAACTGAAGTAATTATTTACTTTACAAATCGGGGATTCTAAAGACAAATTTAGTAAATTTTTGCCATATAACATAACTTGGGTGTGTTGAATGTAGCAATGAATTTTCTACAGATACTCGGAACTCATTCCTCTCATAGGACAAGGGTCTTTTATCACCCAACCTAAACCCATTTAGGGTGTATTTACGACACAGCACTGCATTAGAGTATTAGACTAACTATATTAGATTGTGTTAAATTTAATATAAAATTATGTTTAGTGTAATATAAACTATATTATATATTTAAAATTTTATATTATTATTTTATAATAAATAAATTATTATTAAAAAAAACTGCTGACCACACCAGGCAACCACTTAGTCTTTAGTACCGTTAAAATTGTCGGTATTTGATCTACACAATCCTACAAAGTACAAAGAACCGCCGGCTTCAATTATTCGCCGGCATTTAACGGTAGTGATATGGGAGACACCACCACCATCAGCTTAATTGCTGTCCACTAGTGTTGATGATGGTGGCGGCGGTGCTTCTCAACTTGCTGCCGTTAACGCGAGTTATGGAAGCCAGTTGTTGTCAACCTTTTGTTGGTTATAGGAATCTCCTTCGCCGGTGATTCTTGTACGAATGCATAGTGTTGGCATTGAGGAATCTAACGATGTCAAATTTGATTTGAAAAAACTGCTGTGACCATGGTCATGGACGGCGGTGGGCGACGAATGGCCGCCGGTGGTGGCTTCTATTTATTAGTTTTTTAATCATTTATCACAAATTAAAAATAACATAAAATAAATTATTCACGGTCCATATGTTTGTTTTATCTTTTTTTAAAATACCTTTTTTTTTCAATGCGCCACTTGAAATTTACTTTTTATTGCAGTCATTCACTTTTACCTAATTGCTGTTAAAAAATTATTGACGTCAGAGGAGTAAAATGAACATTTCATTTAAATATCTAAAATTATACTATATTATACTAATTTTTTAAAAAAGAGTAAAACAATGCCATTTAATGCGTTTTGAAAAAAAAACTGATGTTGTTTAACTTAATTGAAAGAGAAAAAATAAATACAAATTTTCTAAATCTAACAAGCATCAAACACTATTTTCTTCCAAAAAAATAAATACAAATTTTCTAAATTTAGCAAGCAACAAACTCTATTTTCCTCCAATTTTTAACATCCACCTTTAAAAAAACTTAAATTCAGCCAATTTATCTCTAATTTTCATTTATTTTGAGTTAAATTATAATTTTGAAGGGTAAAAATATCATTTTATTAATATTCCGTTAAATCTACTAACAAATATTCAACGAAAGTAGAGAAATACAATAAAAAGTAAACTTCAAATAACGCGCTAAAAAAAATTATGTATTTAAAAAAAACAAACAGGATAATTTTCCATAAATTAAATATTACTAAAAGCAATTTAATTAATAAAAAATAAAAGAAACGTGAAGATCCGCACAAATCCCAATAATCCAGATTTTTTGGATGAAATGGTCACTTTATACAAAGCAGACCGTCTTAATTTTACTAAACAAACTTGGGTTGTGTTTTTTTTAACGGTCATACTCTTTCGGTGCCGGGTACCAAAACATACCCTTAAAAGTTTTTTATTTGGACCATGAATTGGTTTATTAACAAAATAAAAGGAAGAAAATGGTAAATTAAATTGCTCCTTTTCGTTACTTGAAAGATTCTTCGTCTGAACTAATTTGAATTGTTTTTACATAACTTCTATTCATTCTATCCAAGATTCACCTAAGCCTTGAGACTTGTTCCTTAAGCGTTGATTTAGACAAGCATTAAGTTTTTAATACATAAATATAATTAACAAATTCCCAGTACATTTATAAATATTTACATCACTTCCTGATGACAGTTCAAGAAGCAATAAGTGCAGTCAAACAGAAACTCATCAAAATGCAGAACTTGCAAAACTTGACATATTCTGGAAAGGCACTTTAATTCTCACCACAAGATCCGGGGATGGCAACTTGGTCAAGAAACTCAAATGTGAACGTTATGTTGAAGTGTGCTTAGTGCATTCGCCAAATGCAATGCTAAATTGTGCAGGCAAGGAATTCTTGTAGGCTTCTGATACTGTTAAAGCAGTTTCTGAGATGCCTTTATTCATCTTTGAAATTTTGGACTCCATGCGTTCTTTGTACTTTGAGACTGAATCAACCAATGCAAATAGATCTAAAGCACGTATCTGAATCTCTTCTTCACATTGTCTGATGGCTTCCTGCAACTTCGATTCAGAGGCCTTCACAGAAACATATTAGAGGTTCATTAGAATGCATATTACAGGTTCCCATTCAATGAAGATGAACATTCAGATAATAATGACGGGAAAAATGACTTGAGATTAGAGGATATTTTGCCCTTTCAAACACAGAATTTACTTTCATAACCATCTAGGGGCATGTAATCAATATTTCTTGTAAAAGAAGACTTCAGCAATTAAAACAAATAACTGATGAAGTCACACCTTTAGAACCTCCACTGCTTCTCTTTCCACCATATCCAAGTTATGAGCTTCTGTTTGAATATCTTCCTCCATCTTTTTAGCTTCTTCTGCACATCTTTTAGTGATCTCTTGTGTCTCCTTACTCAGCAAGTTCAACTGAGTCTCCATCTGTTGGAAGACAATGATGAAGGATCACAGAAAGCTCACACTATATTCCTAATAAAACAACATTCCATAGCTGGATAAAAATGTCCTCAAATCAAATTCAAAGCAATAAACAAAACACCTCCTTGCTGATTTCGAAGAACACTCTTGCTGAATTTTCAGCAATCTCTTCTCCTAGTTTTGTCCTAATCCAATTCTTTTCAAAACCAGAATATTTCTTTAGATCCTCAAGCCTAAGCAATATAATTTCCTTAATAACACCTTTGCTACACATTTCTAGGCCATTCCAACAACCTATGCAAGGCAGCTGCCTTGTCATATGTTTCTCCACACAATCATTGTGGGTATGTAAGTGGGAAATTAAAGGAAAACAGGCATAGCCCATTAAGTAACGCTAGTAACCGAAGGGAATACTGTTGCTCAAAATGATATGAGGAGCACCCTTTCCTGTTTTTCAGAATTTGTGTTCAACTATGAGAAAAGTGTGAAACAAAAAACTTGATGACAAAAACAACACTAGAAAACCCAAAGAGAAAAATTTCCGTAGTCAATTATCATCCAAGTTCCATTTAAATTCATAGGCTACTTATACTAATTTGTCTTCTCCCATTTCCTTATTTAAAAGTAGGTTAAATTGTTGTAATCATTTTCCTATCTGGAAAGTAGGCCACCTTGCAAAGAAAGCCTGTATGTCTCATTGGACAAATAAATTGCCCCATAGCTTCAAAATCATGAGCACAGAGGAGATCACAGTTTTGCTGAAATAATTTCTTAAAAAGAAAAAGCTAGTTTTCCATTAAATCATTCAAAAAGACATCGTGTGCATGACAGAGGATATTGGCATGTTTTCAATTACACAGACAAAACTAATTTACACATTCAAAACAAAATCACACTTCTCATGCAAGCTAAAAACCTTATCTAGGCATGACTTAACATCAACTTGACCCTATCAACACTGCTATGACATGACTAAGAAAAAAAGTCAAGATAGATAGATACTGCACATAAAGTTACATAATAGGCAAAGTTAAAGATAGATACCTTAAGTAGGCATATTCATTAATGTCAAAGAGTAAAACTATCAAAAGTCTAAGCCAAACAACGAATTACAAATAGACAGAAAAAGATTGTATGGGAGAAACACGGTGAGGACTCTCATGTAAAGACCAGGGGACATGTTTGATCATGAATTTTAGTTTATTTCTGGACTTCCTTAGAGTAACCAAGGTAATGAGCATTATATTTTCACTTTCAAGCCTTTCCATGGCAGTGCTAAGGTAACATTTCTATGTTCCACCACCCAATGTAAGTGTTGATGGATAAATTTGACACACTTGTTGAAAAGGAAACCAGGAATGTTTTAAATAACAAAATCCACCCCACAAAGCTTTGTTATCCTTTTTTTTTCAACTTTGCCCATTATCAGTTCTGAATCAGTGCAATCCTAATACCTCCTCAATCTGTGTAGATGTTAAGTACCATCCCAGTCTTAATCCAAACTTCGAAGCACCCTACACCATCCTAATCTAACTCCCAATTCTAGGTACATAAAGACAAAGTTTAAAACTCCAATGCAGGTATGTGGCTACCATAGTGCTATGTAAATACCTCCAAGAAAAAACTAAGACAGTTACTAGTCACCACACCTGACTCATTAAGTAAGATCACCAAGGGAAGCGATAAACATGCATTGTGCTAAGGAAAAAGAGCCATCAACTTGTAAAAATAATGGCAGAATGCTTCCAAGTTCTAACTATCAACAGTCTACCTAGTGTGCTCATCCTATAAGAAGAATCAAAAAGTATCAATACTCATAAAATATTCTCAACAGTTTTAATTCTGCAACATGAAACTTATTTTGACAACCTACTTTATTTTGGAATGGATTTATTTCAAAACCCAAATCTTTTCATTTTCTTTAATACCTGAATGTGTCCGTCATTATCACATCAAGTAGGGATTATATTTATTCTAATCCCATATTCTCATTGATTCATATATCTGTACCAAGGTTTTACAGAAAAGAAAGATGAAAAGCGAGCACACAGCCTCACAATCCTCAGAATGTAGCATATAAATGCAAGACTATTGAAAATTAAATGCTGTAAAGCATGATATATATATGCATTAGCTTGGTTGTAAGAAGAGAAAATTTTTTGCACTTACTTCATTTATATGAAATTGAAGTGCATCAATACGTTTTCTTTTTCCTTCAATCTTGGCAGCCATTTCTGATGACTGTTGCTGAAGGGAAATCAACTCTTCTAATTTTTCCACAGAGCTTCTCTTTACGTCATCAGCAAAGGATTCAAGGGCAGGCTTAAGTGTGGATTTGTAGTCAACACCCATTACCTCAGAAGGTGTAGACCCGTTACTGTTCAATGAATACTGGATCTCAGTAGCAAGTTTCAACCTAGTACCGAAAAGAAAAGCAGTTGCATCAGAGATAGTTTGCTAAGAAGCATATTAATACACAAAACTCAGGTACTTATGAAACATATAAAAAGAACCAACACCATAGCAAAATAAAGTGGAATCTTACAGCTCTGATAGATCATGAATATTAGCTTGTCTTCAAATAAACTAGGGAAAATAGAAAAGTAGAAGTTTGAAATGAAAGGTGCAGAAGGTATTGAGAACATGCCACGAAGCTAAGTAAACTAGCCTGCACAAAAGGTCTAACCACCCCCCCCCCCAAAAAAAAAAAAAAAGAATCAACTCGTCGTTATCCAAAATGACAATTTGCATTTATTGTTTTCAAACTAACAACACATGAGAAAAATCAACATTCAGTAATTACATCAAAGATGTTAAGTTAACACATTAATTCCACTGATTCCTTGAAATTGCATGTAACAGCCAAAATTTTAAAATCTTAACCAAGGGTATCCAAACATTATAATTTAAGATTTTCTAAGGACAATTAATGGTCATCACACCTGAAATTAATATAACTAATTCATTCCTCAAACAATAGGATAAATAAAATTGCAATTGGTCAATGGTGTGACATTAATATTCGTCTCCAGTCTGGCTTTGTAAAAAGGTAATTCAACAATAACAAAGCCACAAACTGCACTAAATAGTCCTAGGCATCCAAGGAAGTTGGTGAATTTATCTGCATTATTCGTAAACGTCCTTATTATGACATTTAAATGAAAGTAATTAAGGTTAACCATAACAATACTCTGGGAAGTTTCTGACAAAGATAAAAAAATTATAACCCGACCAAAGAAATCACACAGAATAGAGTGTTTTAACAGAAAATGCCAATACCAACCACGACTTTGTCAGCCATCCTATTCAGCTGATATTAATTTCTGAACTGACAGGACACTAAAGCTAGTGATATTGAATAAATAAATAAAACTATGGCAATTAGTTTAGTATAGACAAGTTTATAACACATAAAAAATACAGAGGTTAAAGATACAAAACCTCTTCATGGCTTGATTGCATTCCATGGAAAGTGCCTCGAGCTCCTTAAACTTACGTCCCAATGTAGAATCAAGATCCCAAGTTTTACTCTCCCACTCATTCCTTGCATTCTCAGCATCCGCAATATCTCTCTCCACCGCCTGTAACTCCCTTCTCATCCTCTCCACATCACGCGCATTGATAGTCTGCAGCTTCACTCTCTTCTTGAACTCCTCATTCTCCTCGCAAATCCTTTTATGCTCCTCCACTTTCTTTCCAATTTCCCTCTCTTTTTCCTCCACGAGCTTCTCCATCTTCTCTTTCCGCGTGTTTAACTCTCCAATTATTGCATTGAACTTGTTCAAGTCCTCCTCCAAAACACACTTTTCTTTCTCTAATTTCTCTCTTTCAGTAGGGCCTGTCATCGCCCCCTCCATTTCACTCACCTTCTTCTTTAATTCTTCCACATATTCGCTCACATTCTCTTTTTCTTTCCCTAGTTTTTCTATAAAACCTTTATCAATGTTGTCAACATCCTCATCCTTTCCCTCGATATAATTCAAATAACTGTCGGAAGCATACATATACATACTGTTATTCTCCACAAAAGCTTTCGAGTTTGTCGTCAAATGGTAGTTATAAGACGCGATTTGAACCAACCAGTGAATCAAAGCGAGGTAAGCCGGCCAGTTGTGAGGCGAATTTGGGGAACGGAGCGTTGATTTGTTGATCTTGAAAGGGCAGCTTAGGGATTTCAAGACGACGAACAGATCCTCTTCGAATTTAGTGGTCGAAGGATAATCGAGCTGAGAAATGAGGAACTTGATAACATCTGTTATGTCTTTAACGGAGGGTACTTGTTTGAGCGGGAAAGCAATGTGGTAAGAGTGCGATGAGAGATGGGCGTTGATTGCGCGAATCGCGGAGCTCTGGAGGGACCGGTCGGTGTAAAGATCGGCGGCCGAGGCGCGACCCATGCCGATTGAAGAAGGTCGGCTACTGGCGAAGCTGGCATCGGAGTCCCGTGAACCGCCGAACCGATTGCCGCCGTAGAGGTCAGGCGTGGGTTGAAGCGCCGATTCGGTTGGACGACGTCGGATTTTGCCTCTCATCTTTTGGCGACTTCGTTTAGGGTTTTGAAATTTTTTATTTTTGAGATTGTGGTGACTTCTTTTTCCCCAATCGAATCTGAAGTGCTCTCTATTTTGATTTTGGTGTTCTGGTTTCCCGCTTACGTAGATTTTTTATTTGCGGATACGAGCTCTTAGATTTTAGATTGGATTTATAACACCGCAGTCCCTCATATTAGATACAATATCATAAAGAACCAAATGGTTTAAAATTTCCACACATATATCAGCCTTTTTTTTCTCCATACCAGTAGTAATTGCAGCAAAGAGAACCCCTCTCTGAGATATTAGGGCAAGGGGCTGGTTGGCATCGAGTGTTGAAGAAAATTTATAATTGTGAAGTAAAGATTAATAGTTTAGGATAAATATGATTTTTAAATAATATTTTTGACAAAAATAGTATAAAATATAGTTGGTTTTTTTTCAATATGAGATAAAACTAACTTATCTTCCAAACTATAGCAAAAAATGTTTTTATACACTTTAAAATTGTAGCTTTTAAGATATAATTATCCAAGCTATAATACTAAATATGGCCTAATGTCGCGGGTTGGTCAAATTTCTCACAAACGGAGGCTAAATTGGCACGCATGGGTTCGCTCAGCAAAAATCCGCCTAATAGTGGAATGCGCTTACCAATAGGGTGCTCTTGGCAGTGGGCCGTCTCATACAATTAGCACGCTATGGTGTGCTTAGCAAGCGGACAACCCAAATTCAACTAGCTTAGCCCAATTTCTAAAATTCTCCACAACTTGCATATGTCTAAAGATTTCCACACTTGTGCATACCTAGACCTCTCTAAAACCTAGGATATATTTAGGCAACTTGCACCACTTGTATAAAACCATCTAGACCTAGGCAAGCTTCCTTTATAAATAAGGGAAGACACCCTCCATTTTGCTCAACGCAACACCATACACAACACCAAGCAACTCAAGTAACCTTGTAAGCTCTCGTGTATTCTCTTTTATGAGTAATAAAATTATCTTTGGTCATATTGCTCTTTCTTCTCTCTAGCATATCCGCTATCATCTTATTTGGCTAGTTTGAGAAGTTCATTATACTTGCCTAGCAATTTTTGTACTAGAAGTTGTTTAAGAGCCGTACGACTTCCTATGCAACATACTCATCCCGCGACACTAAGCCCACTATTGAGCTACAATATAAAATTTTGCCCAAATTTTTAAAAAAAAAGTATTGATAAAATCAGTTAAATAAAAAAAGTATTTTTAAATCATATATGCATTGATTGATTATCTTTTGTATATCAATTTTTACCATAAACAGCGTATGTTAGTATATCTATTCATTAGGGAAAAGAAGTTTAGTAACACTTTAAATGAGGAGAAAAAAATATTATTCCTGTTATGTAGCATTGTTTTAGGTTGGCATAATTCCTCGAAACCCGATCAGGATTTGAGATCTTGGCCGTCCAACAAGGGATTCGAACATTTGATTAGGATTTGAGATCCTGGCCGTCCAACAACATCAATTTTATCTCAATATATTATTTGATCAGGATTTGAAACATTTGCAAATCGTGGTCAGGATGCCAAATGTCTTAAAATTTGAGTTTTTAGAAGTGTATGACAAGTCATTTAACGAATTAAATATATCTCATTTGTTAGTCATATATATATGACAATTCATTCTAATAAATAAGATATACGACATGTACATCACAGTCATATGACATGTCGGTTATATTTGTATGACATGTCGTTCTGTGATAAAATTTTCAACATGTGAGAAAAAACTGATGTTGTCCAAAAACATTAAGCATCTCAATCGAGATTTGGAATAAAGATGGCAATGAGCACCATCAGCTATGGGTTGCCATTACCAAACTTGTATTCACACAAAATTTAAATTACCAAACCCACTTGCAATCTGTTGTGAGTTTTGATTTTTCTAAAAAAATCAGTCCACTGTGGGTTTTGACAATTACCAAATCCGCAATGGTATTTGATAGGTTTTTTTGCACATTCCTACATTTTAAATCACAAATGTTAAAAAATATTTTTAATAAATTTATAACAATAACCTAAAATTTATATAACTCAATATAAATTATATAACTCAATATGTAAATTTATAACAATAACCTAAAATTTCACATAAAATATTTAATTCTAAATTGAATCAATGTAGATAAACAATTAAAACTTCAACATTAATCCCAAAAAAAAAAAAACACAAGTCCAACGCCAATTATCAATCCAACACCAAATCTCGAATTTAAGCGTAAGATATACAAGTCCATTAAACCGCAAAAGTTCTTTCAATTAAAAAATGAAAAAAAAAACCACAAAATCAAAAGTAACAACACAATTACACAAAAGTATCACTACTGCACCGGCAACAATTATCATCTCATATTCTCATTCAACACAATCTCCAAGAGTTAAAGATTTTCATTTCATTCACTACCATTAGCACCCATCCAACACGATTGGTACAATAATGATTTAATATTAATATTTTCTAACACTAACACTTTCTAAACACGACTCCGAAGAACAAAATTATAATAAGTATATAATAATTCATAATTATATAATAGTTATAAGAAGTATATAATAATTTGTAAGTATAATTTAAATTTTAATAAGTATATAATAGTTTATAATTATATAATGAAATTAATTTGTATATAATAATTGTAATAAGTATCAAAATTATTAAACTTTAAAAAAAATTAATTGAAAAAGGTGTCGGTTGATGGATACCCACGTATATTCCAGTGCGGATTTTAATTTATCATACCAAACTTACCCACAATTCACAAAATTACCTCCAGCGGAAGAAATTTAGCAGGTAGATTTGAGCGGGTTTATAAGTACCATTGCGATTTCTAATTTGGGATTCCGATCGGGATAGAATCGAATCACATGTTTGTTTCAATTTACTATTTATAACAACATTAGAATCAGCAAATCCTAGCCCGTCCCGTTACCAACCTTGCCTCCTTTATCTTACTGATTGTTCAAGGCTTCATTTTATTATATATGCCACCAAACCTCTTCACTTCCAGAGAAAACAATGCAACATTGCCCTCTCTTAAGCTTTCCTCTTTTTTCTCTTCATCTAACGTATCCTTTTCCTCCAAAAGCAAAGTGCCATCATCATCACCCACTTCCAGTTCCAGAACTTGGAAATCTGGCATTACAAGTTCTCTGACTCCCCTGCAGCTAGCAACATATCTGACCCCTGAATTGAGTTTGACTGATACTGCCGTCTCTTCTGAAAGCGGAGCCAAATGAAATTCTGTCTCAATTTTTTTTTTCAATTTTATTTTGAATTCATAAACTACATACAACATTCATGGTACGGCATTAGATGAGTAAACCACGGGGTAAAGAGAAGCACAAACAGACTTCAAATAGGTCAAGTACTCGTAAGCACAAATTGTGATGGTTATATTTCTTGATAGTAAGCAGATAAATAGATATTTTCTAACACTACCACTTTCTAAACACTACTCCGAAGAACAAAATTATAATAAGTGCATAATAATTCATAATTATATAATAGTTATAAGAAGTATATAATAATTTATAAGTATAATTTAAATTTTAATAAGTATATAATAGTCTATAATTATATAATGAAATTAATTTGTATATAATAATTATCAAAATTATTAAACTTTTAAAAAAATTTTGAAAAAGGTGTTGGTTGATGGATACTCGCATATATTCCAGTGTGGATTTTAATTTATCATACCAAACCTGCCCACAATTCACAAAATTACCTACAGCGGAAGGAATTTGGCAGGTGGATTTAAGCGAATTTGCAGTTACCATTACCAAATTTGGGATTCTGATCGGGACATAATCGAATCACATTTTTGTTTCGATTTACTACTCATGACAGCATTAGAATCAGCAAATCCTAACCCGTACCGTTACCAACCTTGCCTCCTTCATCTTACTGATTGTTTATGTCTAAAGCCCAATACTTAGTCAATGGCCTTATATTGCCTAAGGATATGTATGATTTAGTAGACGTAAGTCATCATCTGGAATAACCATTTATAGGTTGTGGTTTCAAATGCTTCAATATATCCAAGTGAGACTCAAAATCAACATTGAACATTTGGCTAAGCATGTATAGGAGGTCGTAGCTCATAAGTGAATGTCTTATATGATATGATATTGGTTATTGAAGAACCAGTAACCTGAGGAGGCCGTATAATCTCATAGGCGATCTAACTTGATCTAGTAAGGTAATTGTAGAAGCTTTTACTACCTGCAAACTCTCGCACCACTTGCCTAAATTACTTGGCCTATGGTTTAGCCCTCTCAGGTTAAAAAATAGATTGCTTAATGGCTAAGTTATCTCATAAGACAAATAGAGCTCAAATCTTTTTTTTTTTTTTTTTCAATCTCTACAATGTAAAGAAGTGAAAGAACATAATTTTTTGAGCTTAGCCAAATCCCTAATTAAAGAGACAAGGGTTTGTCGTATTTTGCAAGCTTTCAACTCCCCTAAGCTATAAGGATTAAGGTTTTCATTTACCCTGAAGCATATAATAGCATTAGCCAGCATGATGTATGCACCAATTAACATAAGAGAAGGATTTCAGCTCTGCAAACAACAGAAATTTACGAAGAAAAAATAGATTTGATGTCTGCAACATTCAACAGAAGAGGCAGCTACAGATTTAATCAGTGAATGAAAACAACCTACAGACAATTATTTTCTATGCAAACGATTAACATAAAAACTTTCCTTTTCCATAAATGATGTCATGTTTCTGATAAAGCTATCACAATAGAAATTTATATTTTAAAAAAATGAAAATGACAACGCATGCGTTTGCGCACACACACAATCTCATTTCTTCAAACCAAAACTTTTCTCCCTATTGTATCGTTAAGATTATTTAACAAGAGGGCATTTCCTCAGTAGTAACACAATATAGGGTAACTATAACAATGGAGTCCTACAGTTAGTTTCTACCTAAAATAAGTAAAGATCTTTTATGCAGGTCTCTACAAGCACCCCATATCCTCATAATAGGTTAAATATGGGCATGGTGGAGGCCATCTGATTCTTTCAGAAACGAGATCAGAACAGTGCCAAATTAGGCATGAAGGGCTGCAACCTTTTGAGATAACCCATCAACCGCCTCATCATTGACCTCAGCAATTGCTTCCCCAGGCTGTGGCAACAGCAAGCATGACACAAACAAAATATTAAATCATACTGCCTCATTAGCACAAATGATTGGGGAAAAAACACATGCATGTGCACGCACACACAGTTTGGTGTATCAATATTACAATTTCAGAAAGTTATGCTTTATGCATAAATTAAGTTGTCCCAAGTTTATACATTTGAATCCATTTTGTCTCTAGTATCTTTTGACATCAAAGACCAAGAGTTCAGAAATAACCATAAAAACACACTAAAGCCAAGGCCAGATAATTGCAGCATTGCTTATAAGAAAGCTACAATCATCCCAATTCTTGTGTCCAGTAATAATCCTAAAATGGAATAAGAGGAAACTTCTAAGCAATATGATATTGCTACAAACCCCAAATTTTTCTATTTTCAGTTTCTGACTAACAGAAGTTGAAAAGTCACGCAAAAATGACCATTTCATTTAATTTCCATTAGCCATTTTAGTCCAGAAAATTACCCCCATCTTCTTCTTGTCATGCGACATCAAGCCTTGGGAGGATTAAAAAGCAAAGGTAAACACCAACAGCTACAGCATACTATTATTCTATCCATCTAATCTTTAGTTCACTCTACATAAATTCAAAGGAATATATCAGCATGGACACAATAGTGTAAAATGACAGCAGTTACCTCTCTATCTGTTCTGTCTTTCACACCAACACACTTAGAAGCACTAATGCTAGCACTCTTCAATAGGCTACGAGCACTGCAATTTGGCCTGTTGATTCCATTTTGTTCCTCTGTGTTTGCATTTTCAGTTGGAGGACTCTGAAGAGTTGTAGCAACAGAATCAGCAGTTCTTCCATAATCATTGTTTTGCCCAGCATTCTCATCCTTGGGAGCAGGAACCCGCTCTCTAAACAAAGATAACACAAAGGACACAGGTCTTCCATAGTTAAATATAAAAACTGGGGAAAGAATAGTAATAAAAACATGACTGGCCAAACTTTTTGACTGACTTGTCATGCCATCCAAAATCCAGGAATCATATGACTCATAACAAATTGAATCAAAACTTTCAACATATGGGTATTTGAAGAAGAAAAAAACAAACAAATAAATGCACACATGTGCCTACTTATGGATAGATGTTCATACACAGAAGAGGCAGATTATGGATGATTGCTGAAGCAGCTCTCCTTGTTGTGGCTTAAAAACAGCAATAAACTAGGAGAAGCACACATACCTAGGCAACGAAGCATGCTGCCTTTGGAGTGGGGTGCTCCTTTCACCTTTGCCATAATGCTCCTCGAGATGAGCAAATTGTCTCTTGAAACGATCTACTCCACTGTACAGAAACAAAGGTATAACACATCTGTACTACAAATTATGTACTATATACGAACATTTGTGACAATAATGACAATGGAATTCAAGTTTTAAGGACGTGCAAAATTCAAGTATTCAAGATTTAAACACAGTGCAAAAAATTTGAAGACAAATAAAATAATGCAGCAGTAGTTAAAATCAATAGCGAGGAATGGCTAATGAAAGACCACTTTCATAATCAACACGAAACAAATTGCAAAGGCAGTGAAGGATAATGTTAATCAAGTCAAATTAGGGGAAGGAGAAATTTTCTTAAGTGTTAAGCAATCTCCACTTTTAAAGTATCAGGAAAGTTTAGTAGACGGCTCTAGGACCAGAAATGCTCCAGGGTACATGATTGCAATGAGATGCAATTGATGTAAGATACTGAGTAGAAAATATCTTTTATTCTACGTTGACAGTAGGGGTGGGCGGTTCGGTTCGGTTTTACTAGCAAAAACCAAACGAGTCACAAATTGAAGAACCGATTGGTTTATGTTCGGTTCGGATCAAAACCGAACCGAACCGACAAACCGATCGGTTCTTTCAATTAAAATTAAAAAAAATATTTTATACACACATAAATAGCTAAACAAAACCTAAACCTAAAATCAATTACACACTCACTCGTCTCTTTCTCACCGCCGGCAGCACACACTCACACCCTCACTCTTTCACACTCTCATCGGCAGCACAATCCATTTCCACCACCGGCAGCCGCTCGTTTCTCTGAACACACACACAACTGGCAGCCACCTTCTCTCACACCATACACACAGCTGGCAGCTGCTTCTCTCTCTCACCACAGCCACTGTCAACCCTTAGCACAGCTGCTCATCAGACACTGATAGTTCGTCACAGCCCCCGCAAGATCCATCCTTTACCCTCCTTCGTCACTAGCCCTCGACAATCCCACAAGAATTCTTATTTTCTTCTTATTTCTCTCGCTTTTGTTTTTTTATTTTATTTCTATTATAGATCCATTTCTTTGTTTAAGTGAAATAACAATATTAAAATTTGATTTTTTCCTTTTTGCTTTTTTTTGTATTTGTTTATTTTTTTGGATTTGGTGTTGCAAATCCGTTCCTTTTGCTGTTTGGACCATTGAAAGTGTATAAATTTGATTGGTTGTTGAAATAGAACTCGCTGGAAAATGATGATGATTACTTGGGGAGTGATATGCTCTTCTCCATTGTGATCACAGTAAAATTAATTTTGAGAAATTATAAATTTTTTTTTTGGGACTTTGTTGCAATTGCTGACTTGCCAGATTTTGGTGACATGGCCATGCTTGGTCATTAAATAAATGTTGATTTTGAAGGCCTTGTTGGTTATTGCAAATGGTTTCATTTGAGATTTTTGGTGTATTATTATTATGTTAGGAATGAAAAATTTATTATGATTTTTTTGTTATCGTCAATTTCTATTTATGAATCATGTTTTTCTTTGACTTATGAGTTTTTATTTTGCTAAATTTTATCATGTTATATAAAATATTGGTATTAAGTGTGCAGTTCAATCAAGGGAGAAACTGTAAAATTGAAACCGAATAGAACCAAATCGGCCCGAACCGAACCGAAGTTTAGAACCGAACCGAACCGAAATAATTCGGTTCGGTTTGGTTCGGTTTTAAATTTCGGTTCATTTTCGGTTTCAACTCGTTAGAACCGATTGGTTTTGGTTCGGTTCGGTTTAGATAAAAAACCGAACCAAACCAAATAGTGCCCAGCCCTAGTTGACAGAATAAAAGCAATTAAAGATTTCAGATTGCCTAACCTTGGATACATGAAGCTAGTCTGTTCTCCACCACGAAGATACTCCTGCAGCATCTGAGGATGATACTCTAATATCTGTTCACTCAAAAAAAAAAAAAATCAGAATCAAAACAAAACCATCATCATCATAATTCTAACAATATTTCAAATGGAAAATAATCATTCGAGATCATACCTCTCGATATATCATCTCTCTAACATCATCTTTCGCCAGTTTTCTCCTCTCAAACTCAAACTCGAGTTTCGAAATGGGTTGAGTGGATGGTTCACGATCCACATTTGCCAACCCGTGAAAGTAAGGATCAGCTAGTGCCTGCAGGCATGAATATCAGGGACATCAGCAAGCATTATGGTGTTCATACAATTATTCGGCATATCTCTCTTCTCTTATTTTTAATTGCGTGTACAATTGAGAGCAGAACAAGTGGTCATTTTAAAAATACTTGGCATTGGCATAGGAAGGAAGCTGTAAAAGTTTCATATCCAGGATTATCTAGAACAGCTTGACACAGCATCTGGCTGTAGGATTGAAATTGCAGCTGACTGCACTAGAACCTTGGAGCTATTGCATGTGTCATTCAGTGAACTTAACGGAACTGCAAATTGAAGATCTAGAAAAGATGCGAGTGGTTGGAGAATGATTCCCAGAAGAAACAAAAACTTTTTTTTAAAAGAATAAAAAAGAAAAAGATTTGTTGGATCATTTTATCTGATGAAGATAGGTATTAATCTCCCCGGGAAAAATTTTGATGTACTAGTGCTCCATCAAAGTTGGCTTTAATCAGAGGATGCTGTGTGCTACAGAATTCACACAGCAGCAAATTTAATGAAGAGAGTCAAATGTTTGCTAGTTGGCGGCATTTTTATGCAATTTGGAGTACCTCATATGGTGCTCTAAAATGTCAAACACTACATACTGGAGACTTCAGAGGTGCATCAGCCATGTAGATGGAATGATTGCTTCCTATACTTCATTGGTGTCAAAGGTTGGACAAAAATAATCATATAATTCAAGAAGTTAAGGTGCCACTGCTTCATATACCACAGGAATTTAGAGATATAAAAGTTAATTCCTTAATTTTAAACAAATATCTTAAGATCTATTCATTTCACGTTATTCTTTCAGAATTTATTTGGAAGGTCTCTCTTGTATAGAACGCATGTAACTGGCGTGTTCTGCCATTTAGTTTTTGAAACTATCCAAGTAAAACTTTCATTACCGATCAAACAAAACTATTTCTTTATCCTAAAGTTTACATACCTCTTCAGCTGTTGGACGATCTTTCGGATCAAATGCAAGAAGGCGTTCCAATAGGTGTAGAGCTAATGGATCTGCATTAGGGAACTTGTGAGAGAACGGAACTGGTTGTTTTTTCCGCATGCTACCAAGATACCTCCTAGCCTTTTCATTTCGAATCTGCCGATGTCATAAGAAATTAACTATTTGTAACTTGCACTAATATAAGGTTAAAAAGAAGATTGAAAAAAGAGCAGGACAATTTATGGTCAAAGTTGATGCTGGGTCATCAACAGAGAAAACATATAGCAGAAAATTTACAGCAACCTCAAAAAGTAATACAATAAAGAAATGCAGAAGCTAGGGTAGATAACGAACCCTTGAAATGGATTCAGTAGAAGGAGTGCCAAGTATATCAGTCATGAGATCCAATTGATGCACCACATTTTTTCCCGGAAAAAGTGGTTTTCCTGTAAGCATTTCTGCAAATATGCATCCTATGCTCCATATGTCAATGGCTGGAGTGTACTGAAAATAAAAGTAAGAGAAAAATAAATCTCAGAAACTCCTGATACAATCTTCAAAATACACTTCTCTCTGGTCAACTTATGCAACTCCAAGAGCAAGTTGTATAGAAAATATCTCACTTTTCAAAACAGGGAAGAATCAATAAGATGCAGAGATCGAGAATGAAAAAGCAAGGAATACAGAGAAACAATGACACAACAGCAGAAACCAATGCAAGGAAACATTCATAATGATGACGCAGACATAACAAAAAGTAACATCATGTAATTATTTTCCATGCCCGAGGCCACCTCAGCAACTTGAAATGGGATAGGAAAACAAAATAAAAGGAAATCAAAGATAGACATGAGCTTACTTTGGAGAAAAAAGATCCACATAGTTCAGGAGCACGATACCATCGAGTTGCTACATAGTCCTTCGCAAAATTTAAAAATTTTATTAAGCACATTGCAGTTTCGAGGCACGAATTTTGAGACTCAATAACAAAATTAAGCAATTTGCGTCATTTAAGAATTAGATTAAAGTTCAGCATTTATGTCACAGAGCACCGTACAGTCCAGAAAATAGCAGATGGAGCATCATTAAAAGAAACTCGAGCAAGCCCAAAATCGCATATCTTCAATTTGCAATCAGCATTGGCAAGGATATTTTTTGGCTTTAAATCTCGATGAAACACATTTGCTGCATGGAACTCAAAGAAATCAGTCATTGTGAAGAAACATAAATGCCAAAACATACTGCATTGCACCAACCTGTATGTATATATTTCAGACCACGAAGAAGCTGGTACAAGAAAAACTGATAATGCTCAGGAGTAAGATCATCATTTGCCTTGATTACTTGATGAAGGTCAGATTCCATCAACTCGAAAACAACATAAATATCCTTAAATTCCCGTCGTGAAGGAGGAAGCATAATATGCTTGATTTCTACAATATCAGGATGACGAAGCAACCTAAGGAGTTTAATTTCTCTCAGAATCCGCGTGGCATCAGAAACATGCTCAAAAACATCATTGATCTTCTTTATTGCAACCCGTTCTCCGGTGTGGGTGTCAACTGCTGAACCAACAACGCCATAACTTCCTTTCCCAATGACTTCTTGAATTTGGTATCGGCTTGCCTCTCCATACTCTGTGAAAAATTCTGTTTCTAGTGCACTCTGCATAACACTTAGCAACCAGTGATTACAGAATTCAGAACGAACAATTATGGTACATATCACATAAGGATATAGTAGAAGTTATATTAGTCTATCATGGCTATGGAACTATAAATCTGAAGATTTAATATGACAGATGCAAGCACAACTGAAAGCAAAATTGCTCAACTAGTTATAAGTAACAGAAGATCCAGCAAATTGATTTAGAAAACTCAAAAAACCATAATAGAACACGAGCTTCATTTTGAGTTTGAAATATCACAAGACTCAAATAGCTACCCAGGAAGCTCATAAACCCATCCCAAGTATCAATTAAAAGTGGTTTTGTACAATGCTAAATAAAGAGCAAAAAGTGGGTTCTTCACTTGCTTTTGCTCAAACCTAAATGAGCGTCACAATCATAATGAAAGTCTAGATGCTTTCTTTTCCAAACTTTAAACTGCATTTGCCGCAAAGTAAACACGTTCTTGATCCAAAACCACGAACTGTCTTTTCTTTTTTCTTTTTACACCAGACGAACATTTGAATACCACAGTATCCATCATCAATCACAACAAAAATTAGAAAGAATATGATGATCATTGGATATGGGCAATGGGGTTATTATCCAACCAAGCAAATCAATGATCCCTTGAAGGCATCTTCAATAGTTTTAAACAAACCCAAAGATTATTAGCCAAAGAGCCTTAAAAAGCAAACAAGACTAAATTGGGGGGAAAAAAAACAACAAAAACATAAAACAAAACAGATCTGAAATAGAGAGACAGACCTTCTTGTGAGGATCCATAGTGGCAGGTGTAGGGGCAATAGGGAATTGGAGTCTTTTGGGTACCCTGATGAGCTTTAAGCCAGAGAAATCGAAGTCTTCAACAATTGTAAGCTGCTGTAGATGTTGGCCTTCATGGCTGCTGCTGCTGCTACTAATATTGATATTGTTGCTCTTCTTGTTGTTAGAATCAAAATTATTGTTGTTGTTGTTATTATTATTATTACTATTATTAGTAAAAGAATGGCGTTGAAACCAGCGACGCACACCGTCCACGAGTGTACTACTTCCCCCCATATAACTCTCTCTCTCTCTTTCTCTCACTCACTTCTCAGCCTTTTGTTCTTTCTTTTTATTCACAGCCAATCAATTCCAGCATTCCTCGCTTTCTCTCTCCTATTTTCTCTCCATATTTGCCATCTAATTTGCTTATGGGTACCTTTTTTTTCTTCTCTTCCTTCTCCCTTCTGTATTAATTTTATTTTATTTTCTTTCTTTCTCCGATGCTTGCGGAGGTGAGAGATGAGGAGAGGAGGAGAGATTTGGGATTGAGACACAAGACAGAAGGTGTTGCGTTGGAGATTTTTGTGTTTTGTTTTTGTTTTGTGTTGCGTGGACGTTATTATAGTGCTGTGTGTGAATGCAATTATTATATGTAACTCGGTTTGACCGCTGTCATCTTTTTTAATATCACTTACCATTATTATTTTCATAATATTCAAAAATTTATTTTAATTTCAATTTATATATTTTATTTTATTTATAATTAATATAAATTTAAAATATATTTAAAAATAAGATAATATAATAAAATTATGGTGTCAAAGAATTATTTTTAGATATTATGAAAACAGTATAGTATATATTGATTTCAGTAAGAGAAATTGGCAATTTCCATTTAATTTTTAACAATATTTTTATAGTTTACAATAGCTTTTAGTTAGATTGTTAGATTAATAAATAATATACTCTTCAATTAAAATCATAACATTAATACCATAGTAATTAAACATAATTATGTAACTAATAAATAAGACTTGTAAATTTAGAATAAAACTTGTAAATTAACACTAACTATGAAATAATAAATCTTGGAGATGAAACATAAAATTTGTAACTAGACCATAAAATAAGTAGAATAATATAAACTAATAAATTGATGTATTACTAATAAACAAAATAAAAACTTATAAATATAATATAAAACTAGTAAATCAACATTAAGTGTTAAATAAAACCTAAATTTTGGAAATAGAACAAAAGACTTGTAAATAAAAGATAAAACAAGTATGCATAAGACTCAAAATTATATCTAATTTTATTGATATATCATATATGTATCTAATAATATAAGAATAAATTTTTAATTTTGTTTTGGCTCGATCCACATTAAGATAAATAATTTTGCTTAATTAACTTGTGAAGTAAACAAATACTATTATAGAAAATAAAAAAATGTCCTAAAATGAATATAAAATGTATGGTCAAACCAGTTAAGTAAAACTTATTATACTTGTTTTCAATACAATTTTTCTCTTTTTTTTTTTTTCAATCGATCAGTGATTTTTTTCTTTGTTTAATTAAAGTAAATGAATAAGCTATTTTCACTAAAATTCTATAGAAACCATGTTAATTATTTTAATAATTATACTTCTATATTAATTTACTTGTTTTACCTTTTACTGATCTTATTTATAATTCACAAAATTTATGTTTATCACGGTATTAATACTATTATTTTAATCACGACATTATATAATTTGCCTTGAAGTTGAATAAGATTAAATAAAAAAGAAAAACAATATGATATGGATTAATTAAATCTAATGTATAATATTATAACCACAAATGTTTTGTATAAATTGATGTGATATAATGCTGTTGATTGAATAATAAAATAAAAAATGATGAAAACAAATTAAGTGGGGCATACAGGGTTTTCGTTCCAACTTATTAAAGGTAATTTTTACCTTCAGAACATTAGAAACAAGATGTGGAGAACTTATTGAACTAGCTGATTAAGAGCATAATGGGGTGTACGTAAAAGATAGTACATGTAAAACATATTCCAATGTAAGAAAGGGTGTGTGTGGTATTATTTTTTGGTAGCCATTTTTGGTTTTATGAAAACACAAAAATGTAAATTTCGTTTGGTGAATGCGGTTTTGAACTATAAATAAAAAATACAAAAAATAAAAAGTTTTTATTTTTCAGTTTTTCTTCACAAAGATAGAAACGCCAAATTGGCGTTCTCTATTTTTTTTGTTTTCTATCATTATGAGTCTCACACCAATAATGTAATAATTACAACTAAGATTTGGTATGCCTCACATGTTTATCAAATAAATAATTTATTATAATATAATAAATATATAATAAAAAATGCTATGCATACGGTCAAAATTATGGTTCAACATTAATTTATATGTATAACTATATTATTAAAAAATAAATTTAACGTAATTAATATAAAAAATGTAACCATCAATAAATAAGTTTTAAAATTATCATAAATCATTTAATTATAAAATTAATTTTTTTAAAAACTTAAGAAATTTACAAATCAATAGATGATATTTTTCTCAAAATTTGACTAAAATTTTTATTTTAAAAACTTATTAAAATTAGGTACATATATTTTTATAATGTAATTATTTAAATATAATTTTTTTAAAAATATACTAAACAAATTTTCATTATTTTTATTTTTCTAAACAAGTTACCAAACGCATTTTCACAGTTCTCATTTTCAGATATTAGTTTAAAAACAAGATAACAAACTATTTTTATTTTTATCAAAAACTAATCATTTTTTTTGCAAAAAAAAATAAAAATACTATATAAAAAATAATATTAAACGCACCCTAAACTCTTCATCTATTTTATGAACATAAGCGCCTCTTGGAGTATATCTAAGGCATTTATATTAAAAATAGACATCATCGTCACTACTGATGTCCATTTTCTTTACTATATTTAAAAGATATAATAGTAAAAAAAGGTTAGTATGATCATTTTTAAAACTTTATAGGTCTATATGATAATATATAAGTAAATTATGAAAGCTTAGATAGTAAATCTCCTTATTACGGTTGTTTTATTACTCTTTTATCAGCTGATCTTGGCCAATCCAGACGTGGGCCTGCAAGTTTTTTATTTTGCTCATTAAACATGTATCAATAAAAAAAAAAAAGATAGAAGTTTGATTTTAATAGTTATATTTTTTGGAATATTATATTTTTATTTCCTTAGATATGATTAAAATATAAAAATGAACAGAGGTGGTGCTTCTCAGATGCAAAAATGTCGCAAACTGAGAAATGTTTTTTGGTTAAGTTTGCGGTAATATGATTTCATCATACTTATTCTTTTATTATCATGGTCAATACATGAATTGACCCATATAATAATATGCTACTTATAATGTCAATGTTTATGCATTAAGGCGAAGATAGGAATAAAAAAAAAATCATCAATAATTGGAGAACAAATCTTTAAATGATTGAAAAATATTTAACCGAATAGATTTGCATAGCAAATCTATTAAATGATAATAAAAAAATTGATAATTGATCTTTTTATAACTTATTACAATTTTGATATGAACATGAATTGATAGACTTTTTGACTATTATTGTTTTTTCTCTTTCAGGTTTGGCTGCTATATTTACCTGCCAAAAGAGGACCTGTCTATGGTACAGATTCTGTAACAAACATCTCCCGTCATCTCACCATCCGATCTTCTATTGTTTAGTTTCTCACTCCACATCCAACTACATCCAACGGCTGATGCTGCAGTCTGTAGCTTACAGATTCTGTAAGCTAGTCAAGTCCGCCAAAAAAATACAAAGTTGAAGCAAGTTGGAAGTTGAGCAAATTGACAATACATCTCATTCTGTACATGTAGCTGTCTGTTTGAACATTTAGCTGAGGCATGAACCAATAAAACCGGCGTCTAATTTTGCGTTGCCAGCAGCCGGCGATTTGCAGGCTGTACTTTTCAGGACGCGGCTGCTTAAGTACACGTCGCTATCATGATGATTGATAAGGACATCACATGAATATGTTAGAAAACATGCAATTGGTGGGTGCAACAAACTGAAAATAGCAACCAAGAACGATATAGGTGAACAATAAAACTAAATTACAGTAAATAACTTTAAGAAAAATAAAATTATTAAAAAAGAAACCCGAGGTCAGTCCTAGATAATTTCTTTAAAATAGATTTGTCACTTACTGTCAGGTACTTTGGATTTGAATAGCAACTGTTTCCTAAGATACAAAGAGATATAAAATAGATTTGCCACCTACTGTCAGTGCATTATTGAATCATTTCTAGTGAACTTTTGAACTCTTTGACACAAAAAACATCAAGGGATGATTTTTTTTTGTTTGTATTTTTGTGGTTGTTCTGCTTCTTAAATAAAGAGAAGTCAGTAATTTATAGGCATTTGTGTGAGGGTCTGGCACAATTAATTAAAAAAAAATTAAAGCTAAGATGGGTCTGGCACAATTTGGGCCGACAATCATGTACATAAGATGCTGATGCACACGAGTCAAGTTAATTGAGATAGGGTGCAAATAAGGGCACGCGCAAGAGAGAGCCTCTGTACTTATATTATTACCCGTATACACATAAGTAATTATATATAAAACCTTCAAGCGTATAATTCTCTTTTCCATGTGGGATAAGTATATTTTCCTTAATTTTTCCAACTCTATAGGTGTATAGTGTAAAAATTTCTCATTTACTCGAATATCATTTTTAGCATATAAATATATCACTCCAAAGTACTCAAGGAGGAGTATCTAAACTACCTTAGACCTTTCACTTATAGCAAGTGGGTCTCACTTAAAATTATGCCTCAAAATTACCATTTGTGTGATATTTTTCCAACAATCCCCCACATGAATGAATATTGGCAGAAAATAGAGCACCGAATGCTTTTATCAAAAACATTGTGACCTTGATAGAGTTTAGTGGATCAAAACCTACATAGGATAAGTTGATTTCAACATTTGAACCTTCGCTTGTGAAAGTATATTTACTTTATTAGCTAACTAGTAAACACGATGTCTTTCAACTATTTCGCCGTTCATGTAAATGATGATATATTCCACACAAGAATCTTTCTTTAACACATTTGAATTCTTGTGGGTATACGGCCGTGAACATCTATCTAGTTCTACAAGAGCTTCTAAGAATTATACCATAATAGCTCCCATAGAAGCGGCCCAATTTCTTTCTTATATAGGTGATTTCTTAATTAAGAGTAACTTCCATTGTTGTGCTTGGGTTTTCTGGTGCATAAAAATCATTAAGAGCATAGCTCATCCTTTTTTTCCCTACGACACCACTTTTTCATCATATGAATGGAGAAGAGGGTAACCCTCATAAGAAGATATCTCTATAGTGATCCAACTAGGTATTATATAATTAGGTTTTTCTTTTGAACCTAGATCTTGAAATAGTTAGGTTGGATTTTCCTTTGTAAACATCTTTTCTTTTATGGGCTTTTAGTCTCATTCCGCTTGATAATTTATCTACTATCTCTTTATTTAACCCTTAGGTTTGCATATTTGCAATATTATTGTTTGATTTTAAAGTCAATAGACATAACTTTAGTAGAGATTAGTATTCTAATGTTATTATGTTTATGATATATGTCTAAACTTATAGTTTTTACCAGTTTACATAAAGTTGCGTGCCAACATAAATTGCTAATTGACAATAGCACAAGCTTTATTCAATCTGGAATATCCTCTAATAGTTTTATAGCTACTTTATCTTTCCATCCAAGGGATTCTTAGCAACAACTTTGGTATGCTTTTGCTGTTAGCAAGAACAATTGTGATTGTCGCCATTATCTCAAACATTGCATCAACACATCTAGCTGCTGCTTGACATGGATGTTCCTTTCATCATCTTACGACCATGATTTTGTGGGCAATGATTTAAACACATTCTATAAATAGCCTGCATTGTATGCAAAAATTATACCAATTAGATTTCTAGGAAAGAATAGAGAGATCACAAATGGTCCCACTTAAAATGAAAACTCCTTAGACAATATATAACCTTTGTGACATAACTTCTCTAGAGTATTTAAGCTTAACTATTTAGGCACAAAAGCATTTAATGATTCCAAACATCAATCTATTTTAAATAAAAGTCTTGCAAGATTCAATATTGTTAAATAGTTCAAGACGTTCTCACTTAAAACTAAAACTCCTTAAGCAACATATAGCCTTTGTGACAAAACCTTACTAAAGTATTTAACCTTATTTATTTGGCACATAAGCATTTAGGGATTCTGAGCATGAATTTGCTTTCAATAACAATCTCGCAAGATTCAGTATTGTCAGATGATTCAATATCTATGTCTCCAGTCTTGAAATTCATCCCATCAAATTTCTTGGGTTTCTTTTTAATCCACAATTTAATAATTGTGCTCAATGATGGATTTTATACAATCCTCCAAGAATCTTCTAGATTCAAGATTCTTGATGGGCATTTTTTGTTCACAAATTTAATTGTTTAAATTTTGCGACTACTGCTTTTAACATTAAATTGAAATCATAACCATTGCCATTAAACCTTTGAATATTTTCTTAAATTAAATTCAATGTTGAACTTAATTTATTGTTACTACTTTAGAATAATTCTGACTTTAGATTTACAATTAATGAAATTAATACTATAATTAATTATGATTTTAACTCATTACAGTCTTTGTAACTTTTTTGAAAATTTAACATAATAATATGTTAATCATAATGTCCAACACTAATTGAAATAAGATCTTATTACTATTAGAGTTAACATTCCATGATCTGAGCTTACATTAACATTTAGCTCTTACACTTATTGACGAAAATATAATCATATACTCGATCTTATGTACGACACCCATACTTTATGACATTTTCTTATTTAATGCCTTCGAACAGCTCAATTGCAAGCCACCCTTGAGGTTTCTCTAACAGGACACTCTTGTATAGTATGATGTCCTTGACTTATGAAGCATTTTCCATTGCCAGAATTTAGTCCTTAATCAACATTTTGCTCTCCAAAATGTTCCTTGTACACTTTGTACATTTCTCACAATTTAATCGACTAATTAGATCACAACATTTGTAACTGCTGTAGTTATTCAAAAAAATATTAGCTGATTTATGTTACAAGATTTGTAACTTATATGCTTTTACTTATTACAATCAGTCATCCAAAAATTAACAAAAAATGGTTAAAAAAGCTAAGATGGGCTTGGCATGACATTTGTAGACGCAGGAAGTGGGTGCGCATGAGTTAAACTGATCAAGATAGGATCTACACCCCTCCTGCATGGGTGCGAGCAAAAGAGAGCCTGTATGCTCATATTCTTACCATATACATATCAGTAATTGTATATAAACCTTTTATGCCTTAGATTTCTTTTTCATGTGGGAAATCTGCATTTTTCTTTAATTCTTCCAACTCTATAGGTGTATTTTGAGTAATAATTTCTCATTCACCCAAGTATTATTTTGAGCATATAAATCTCTCTAGACCTTTCACTTACATTAAGGGGGTCCTACTCAAAATTATGCGTCAAAATAATCACTTATGCACTATTTTTGGGATAGAATCTTATCCTAAACATAATCTAAGAGTAGATAGTCAATTAATGGAGATAACAATTAGATTTATACTTGTGCACACTTGATCATCTCTCTAATAATAATTGTTGATACCTCTTTTTTTATCGTTTTTTGCTTGAGATAGGGATAAAAGATAGAGGTTTTACCTGCGCACACAGTAAATAAAAAGTTGTGAAATGGGTCAGTTTGTGTCTTATAATATAATTTGTTAAGTTATGAGTAGGGATGACAATTTTTTTCGACGCAGGATCCCATCCCATTTGGGACGGGATTGAGACATATTTTTATCCTATAAAAAAATTTAAGGATGGGAGTGAGACATTTTTTTATCTCACTTGCATATACGGGACGTGAGTGGGATTGGCAAATTTCGTCCCATCCTGTCTCATTGCCGACTAAGAATGATAATTTTTCCAAAAGAGATGGGATCCCTCATTGCCGACTAAAAATGAGAATTTTTTCAATTGGGATAGGATCCCGTAGGATCCTATCTCTTTTGGGATGAGATCAAGGACGTATTTTTATCCCAAAAAAAATATAGGGGTAGGAGTGGGATGTTTTTTCATCCCACTTACATATATGGGATAGGACTAGGATTAGTAAATCCCATCCCATCCCGTCCTACTGCCAACCTTAGTTATGAGCATTGTTTAGGTAATTTCTGATTTATAAGGATTGAGTCTTCCCTCGATGTTAACCTAGTATTCGTTTGGCTTGTCTTAGCACTTTGAGAGTCATTTATTCTACCTTAAAGACTCCTTCCTGAGGTGGAATATGACACATTACTCTATCAACAACAATAATGTGCTAATAATTTACATATTATTTTAATATTTTTCTAACTTAATTATATTTTACTATGTTAAATTTATCTTAATTTTTATATTTTTTTTATTATAAACTTATATTGGGAATATTCAAGTAAAAAAAAACTTAAAGAGGAAATAATCAAAGAATAATTGAAAGAGTTGAAGATCAAGAAGGAAGCATTAAGAGAAAATATTTATTAATTAATTTGGTGGCAGCAGCTTATGATTATTTAAGGAAACAAAGATTTTGAACTAAAATCTTGGTCAATATAGTAAATTCGTTTGTGGTTTTAAGTAGCAAGCATGTGCACAAAAGAGAATCTTGCTTTTATTTAATTAATTGAAATCCTTATAAGCTTAGAATTAAAAAGAAAAGTGGCTTGGACTTTTGCTTATAAACGCCCACGAATTAAAGAATTAAAGAGAAGAAGGAGAGCAGCAGTCGAGAGAAAAATTAAAGAGGGGCAGCGGCTGCATATAGAGGTGGCAAAAATATCCGCCCGGTTTGGATTCGGACCGTACCCGGGAGTTATCCGGCCCGGGTATGAAGCCGGGTCGGTCTTGAGCATCACTTGATAAACCCGAAACCCAAATTTTATTAAAAAAAATTATAAAATATATATTATTTTAAATATTTATATTTATTTGACTCATTTATTATACATATATAAAGTTTTAAACACTTAAAGTTTATATTTTCATGTCAAATTTTATTGAAATAAATTTAAAACTTATAAAATTACCAAAAAAAATATATACACATATAATATTAAAAAATATAAAATTCGGATTAAAACCCGAACCCGGACCGGATTCGGGTCCGGTCATTGCAATACCCGGACCCGGCCCGGGGTTTTGCCATCCCTAGCTGCAGACAACTAGAGGAAAAGGCCAAAGAAAAGTCAGAAGAAAAGAGAGCAGCCGCAGTCGTATAGCCTAGAGCAATAATTTGGAGAAGGCGAATTACATATATTAGATAGAGACAACTTCCTGACATAACTTCATGAGTTTATTCTTCCTTTTTTCTTGTTCAGTTATCTTGCTTGAATATTCCTTACAATATTTATGGATTCTTTAAATAGTGTCTAATTATTTTATGTGTTGAGAAATCATAAACTTCTTATTGTAAAGCTCTAAGCTATTACCAGTCTTTAAGGTGTGTTTGGCATTGAGGTTGGGCAGTTATACCTTAAAAGTTACAACACTAAAGTGTTTGATAAATATTAGCTGCTACAACTTGGGAGCTATATTGATATGATTTTTTTCACTTATATAATGAAAAATTTATTTTATCTTTCATAATTTTGTCAAAATTATTATATAAAATTTATATTTACTACATATTATTAACTTTTGTTTCATAGTTATAGTTTTTTTTTTTCACAACGGCTATAACTTAAAAGTTACAGCACCTTAATCCCAAATAAAACCTTAATATCTTAATCTTCCTATTAGTTTGTGTTTTTAACAAGTGTTTTCCAAGTTTTGAACTTGTCAAACACTTCATCTTTATTCTTCAACACATACACTCCGACCATTCTAGAGTAATCGTCTATTGGAGATAAGAAGTATCTAGCTCCACCTACGGATACAGCCTATGTTCATCCCTACAGATCTGAATAGATGTACTCTAGAGTACCTTCTATATTGGGCGCTACAATTTTGAACCGAGTTCTTGAAGATAAACTTATGATACACTAGTACTCATTGCAGACCCTATAGTATTTATTTTATCATCGCCGAAGACTCTATATTTTGCTAGTTCTTTTGAGCCTTTTTCACTCATGTGACTTAACCTCAAATGCTATATTAAAGTTTTATCTAACTCTAGTTTTGACACACTGATATCACCTGTAACAGAAATACCTCCCAGCACATACAGACCATTAATCATGTCACCTTTCATCAGAGAGCCCTTGATCACTTTTAAGATACCAGATTTAGCCTTAACTGGAGTATCAGTTTGATCTGACATACCTACTAACATAAGATTTCTTTCAAATATGAAACATGTTTAACATCCTTTAGTTCTCTAAATAAGGCGCTATTTTTTTTATTTAATGACTTAATTGACTTAATTTTGATCAGTTAAGTCATTAAGTCCGTTTGTTTTTTTTTTTTAACTTCATGAAAATTTCTAGTCATTAATCATTATGTTGTTAAGTCATTTTTTTAGCTTTTTGCTTATCTAAAAAGCCGGAATAATATCATTAAAAAATATTCTCTAAAATATCTCCATCTAATTAATTAATTTTCATCCTTACCTAAATAAAATTGAATTAGCACTACTACCCATCTCTATAACTTCTGATAATATAGTGGTAGATTATGATAATTTTTATCTTTTTATTTTTTCAAATTAGTATTATTTATCCTGATAATTACTTATGAATATTTTCATATAAAAATATCATAAACTATAATAAAATTGATTAACATATACTAATTTAGAATATTAAAGGGTTGTATTCAATTGAACATGATTTAAGTTATGATAATACATTATCTTATTTACATTCTCATTCTTTGAGATATCTATCATATGTTTAATATATATAATTTGTAAGGGCAAAATGTAAAAATAATAGCTTTCAGATTTTTTTTAATTTTAAAAAAACCAACTTAATATTTATTTTTAGCAATTAAAAAAAATTATTCTGATTAAAACATTCAATTCTATTCAGAACTAAAACTAATTAGGGTCAATTCAAATTTCGGGGGAGGGGGTGGTGGGGGTGGGGGTGGTGTGAAGGCCACCTGAGCCATCAAACATCTAAAGTCTAATTGTGCCTATCCCAATGAAGGCCACCTTACAGATAACTTTATTTCCAATTATTACTTTACCATTATCACCAGACTTATTAGGACAAATATAGAGTAAAAACTAGAGTTAAGAACCTACTTACCTTCAATTTTGTCACCAGAGGCTATCAAAACTCCAGCTGAGTGAAAATCATCATCTTTTGGCTATTCTAATGTAACAGTAGCATCACCGTTATTCTCTTTTGGTTTGTTCTTCTTTCAACGCAACCCTTCTTAAAGTGATCTTCCTTCTAGCATTGGAAGGACTTCAAGTCTTTTAGTTAATATTTGGATCTCTTATCCTCAAATCTCCCCCTTACTATCAGAACTTTTCCATTAATCTTCTTAGTGATTTCTTTTGAACTTAATGCTTCCTTGACATCCTTTATTGTTAGCTCTTGTCTTCCGTAAAATAAGGTATCAGTAAAGTATTTATAAGATTCTAGTAAAGAGCTTAAGAGCCTTGTCTTCATCAATAATCTTCATATTAATATCTGTAAGATGAAGGATGATCTTGTTGAAAGCATCAATGTGCTCTGAGATTGAAGCATCCTTTTGCATCTCTAAGGTATAGAGTTTCTTCTTTGTACACAGTCTCTTTACCAATGACTTTTTGGTGTACAAGTCTTCAAGATTTCTGCAAAGACCGTTGGCTGTTTTCTCTTAATTAACTTTTATCACCAAGACTAAGAATTATGTCACTCTATGCTTTGTTCAGGATTGTTCCCTTATCTTCATCTTTGATTTTGCTTGCCTTTTTGGTGTCTCTAAGAGCTTATTCAAATCCTTAGTGGATTAACATAGCCCTCATCTCCATCATTCATAAATGGAAATCATTATCTCTTGTGAATTTCTCCACATCACCCTTTGGTCGTAACATACTTTTATCTTTGAACTAGAAGGAGCTCTATAACCAATTTTTTTAGATTGACACGATGTACGTATACCAAACCAATCATCCCAAAATCTAATCCTAGTTAAAGATTGATTAATGAACTTAACAATTAGTGTTTAATTATATACAAACAGTAAGAAATCAAAAGAAACAAAGCAGCAAAGATCAGACACACGTATTTATAGTGATTCAAGTGATTACTCAGCCTACATCTACTAAAAAATCAGAAGAACTACTTTATTAATTGTCAAAAAAAAAGTTACAGAGGGAGATTCTTTATTGTGCTTTGTTAAACAAACCACAGTACTAATGGTTTTAAATAGATGCTCAAGGGCTATATGAAGCACCTAATCTTACTAGAATAATGTTTCTTGGTTTAAAGAGAAAATCTTTCTTTTAATGAGTTTAACCACCTTCCACATATATGACACATGTCCTAATTAATACTCTTTCAATATGGCTTACATCCATGTCATTTGAGTTTTGACATTTAAGTGAGATCATGGGTAAATCCTATGATTCCACTTAATCAGAAAAATGACAGATATTGATTGTCATACTCTTATGATTCTGTCTCAATTGATACGTTGTACTCATGTGAACAACTTGTCAAATTTCTCAACTTCACGAAAACGACTTGTCATGCGTTATCTGAAATCCAGATTTGAGCTTCACTTTTTCAATAATGACAATTTAAAAAACTAAAACAATAGTAAATAGGATCGTATGGGAAACAAGATGTCTATTACTAAGAGCAGCTAATTTCGAGAAACTAGTTAAGGAGGGGAAAACTGATGATAAAGAGAGGAAATGATTACATATAGCACAATGTGATTGAGAAAACAAATTTAAAGGAGAAAAACTGTAAATGTAGCTGAGTGTACTGGAAGGCTTTGTTAAATCATTGAAATTCTGAATACATACATACATACATACATACATGTGTGTGTGTATTTAATTTAATGACTATTAGCAAATACTCTAGTAGGTTGACATAGAACGTGGTACTGAAGACAAATTGGAAGCAATTTGGCATAAAAAGGCCATTGGGCCGTTACTTTAGGAAGGAATTTAATAAGGATTTGGATATGATATTGAGTTAATTTGTACTCAACTTTTCATAATCTTTTACTACATGTGCGTTTATAGAAATATACAGTTAACTTTTAATTAGTTTTACATTTTTATCCAATAACTGCTAATTATATTTTTGTAAAAGATTAAAGAAAATCAATTCAACATTTAATCTAAATCCAATTAATAAACGAATATTAGTTTCTAACTTCCATAATGGGGAAAATTTCTGGGCAATCAAGCAAGTAGAGGTGTAATTTCACCAAAAAAAAAAAGAGGTGTGAATGATATGATGGCTATGTATTAAATTATGATAGCAAAATTCTATGGTAGATAAAAGGTTCCACGTCACAATTTGATGTGGAATCACCGACTGATAATAATTATACACGTGGTGATACATGTTGGAAAAAATTAAATTCTCTCTTTTCATTATCCCTCTAAAATTTCAAAATTTCAAATAACTAGAGATAATATAAACCGCTCTCTCTCTCTCTCTCTATTATCTCATTCTAATTATTTTTTTCTCTCTCTCCAATTAATCTTCATCTCTAATCCATTTTTAGAACCTAGTGAAGAAGAAGAAGGTTTTTGATGATGAAATGATTTTGGCAGCCTTTTTATCCAGGACAAAATGATTATTACCACTACCAGTAAAGAAGAAGACATTTTATGATGACGAAAAAGATGATTTTTTAGGCATGAGTGACTGCCATTATTTTTTTTTCTTTATATTCCTGATGTATGTAGTGGTTGTTGCTAAGTTTCATTCATTTTGTTTTGGCTTGGCTTACCATTTGTTTTAGACAAATTATAGAGGAAAGGAAAAGGGAAAATCTATCTAGAACAATGGATTTATTTTTTAGGGTACCACACTAGGTCGTTGTGTGTGTTGTTTCTGAGATTCGATAAAGGTAAGGAGGGTGGGAGGCTGGTGATGGCAGCGAGAGGTCAAAATCTAGAAGGGAGGTCCACTGAGATAAGCTTTAAGCCTACAAAACAATAAAAAAAAAGGTTAGAGGTGGAGCCGGGGTGGCCCGATGCTCAGATCAGTAACTTAAGATTTTTTTTATGGTAAAAGCTTGCCAGCCCTCTAAAAATAATGGCTTAAGGTTGAAGAGCCTTAGCCTTTCTTTTTGTGGAGTGTGTATGATGTAGAATGATGAGAATAGAACATGAGCGCGTTTGTATATAGAGTACCCCGGCTGCCAAGTGGCATGTTTTCAATGGTTATTGGCTATTCTTTTACCTTTTAAAGGTTTTGGGGCAATTGAGAGTATGCTTGGGGAGTAAGAAGGCGTTCATGGCGTAACTTATCCTTTTGGGCACATGACATACGCTGGAGAGTGGTCCAAGATACCTCAGTAGAGATTTTCTAGCAGGGCGGCTGAGGACCATTGTCATTGGTGCAGCGTCCTTCACTTTTTGACAGACGTGACAGTCAACTGTTGCCACTTTTTCAACATGATATTCTGACATTTGATTTTCAAAAAATCAAATATTATCCTTCAGGCAATGGAGACGTCTCTCGTGACCAACTTTTTAGAGATTTTCCTTGATTAATTCGCATTTGATTTGTTGGGTACCTTGGGTACCGAGTTTACGGTGTAGGTCGGGTACCTCGGGTATCCTCATTTATAATGTAAGTTGGATACCTCAGGTGCGTACAATGATCATTTAGAGTCATGGCGCCTCATCAACACGTAGCGTTCTACTACAAATTTTCTATTTCTCCCCAAGAACATCCCCCCTAGTATTTTTTTTAGTGAAAAATATTGGAGGCAAAAGAAACTCACAGAAGTAAAAACGACATGTGGTGATGTGAAGTTTGGCTTGTTGGGCGGCTGAATAGGGATCGCCTTACTTAGTTTCTCTTCTGACTAAACCTTATATATTTCCAAGCAAGGAATCTTCTCTTTGTGTCTTTTTTTTTTTTAACCAAACTAATAGCAGCTCACTGGGTGGCTCAGGTACCACTCCTTTTATAAGGTGTACCTAGCCTCTTTACATCTTAAGATGTGAACTAGGTCACCCAAAAACTCAAACATTACATCATCTCTTACTCAGTAAAAGTGCTGACGCGGATGGACCAAGCTAAAAGATGGCAGCTCAAAGGGTACTTCGAGAACCGTAAAAAGGAAGATAGGCTCCCTCTACTCTTTGCCTGGGGATTTCATTAGAGAAGATCTAGATCCAATGGCGAACAAAAAGATTTCCCATCTACCTAGATATGTCTATTATACCACTAAGACCATCACTTTAGAAATGGCTACCAATTTGGATAGGTTGGAGATGGTGGAGTTGATTGATCAAAATTATTCATCTGCTTTTGAGGACGAACCACCAACTATGGGTAGAGGGTGTTGTGGGGGTACCTTACTATTACCCATATTTGATTTTTTAGTGATTGCAAGATATAGATCGCTCTGGTGAAGACTTCGATGCCTTCTTTAGACATTTGAGAAATGGTTCATTGAGTACCTTAGGATCCACCTCATTTTAGAGTACCTTTCCTTCATGTGCTTCAGGGACGAAAACAAAATCATAGGGCTTCTTTCTTTGCAACTTCAAAGGTACCCTGACTATACAAAAAAAGAAAGATGAGCCCTGATCCCGTGAAGATAAGCTCTTTGTAGAGAACAAGACTTTGAAAGGACTTTTTGATGAAGTTTTTGAGAAAAAGGCCCGTAAGGTAAAAGACCTTAAGGAGCTTTAGGCTAAGCTTAAAGTCTTGGTACCTCGACAGAAGGACATGGTCAACAATACCTTTAAATGTATTATGACTGAGGAATAAAATGCTGAGCTAGGGCTAGTGGTGCCAAGAATGGAGAAATGGGTAGATAAGTCGGCCATCTTGAAGGCGATTGAGGGTAATGGGGCTCCTAGCACATCTTGGTCTGAAAGCTCGTGGATATTAGCGGGGTACCTCAGATGAAGTCACCATAAGGTACCCCTGATACTGACGCTTGCATTTCTGCTACTTCTAACACTTTTATTGATCCTTCTATCCTAATGGATGGAGGTGAGATAACCATCTTGCTAAATATACTTGAAATTATTTTTTTCTTCATATATGTATTACAATGTTTTGTCAGGGAACCTGAACTATTTCAATATTGTACTAGCAAGCTCCTCTTATTTTGTGATTGCATGTAATGGTATTTACACGTTCCATAACTTTAAATGTTATTTCTTTGACGCGTTCTGAGATTTGACTAGGCACATGGGGTACCTTAGGTACCCTTAAGTTTAGATGTTCATTGAGCTATCTTTTACTTCATAATTGGGCAACCCAATTTCATCATCAATATGGTGACTCATCTAGATATGCTTGTTGTTAATCTTGGGAGATTATGGCGATTTTAGCACTTATCACTAACCAAAGTATCAGCGCAATAAATTGATAAACCATGTAAATCCACAATTGGCGTAACAATAAAGGCGAACTTATTCTTTACACTCCTCGAGCCTTTTTAGGGTCTTTCATGGTGTATTTGAAGAGTGACTTTCTGACCTGGGGTACCCCAGGTACCCTTAATCTTATCTCATCAACGTATGGTGATTTACTAAAAAATGCTTGCTGCAAATCTTAACAAAACTTATGGCGAATCCTTTTACGGGATGGTCGAAAACCTCATTATCCGCCATTCGCTTTAAATCAAATATGCAAGATAAGTAGTGGCAGTCGCTCGCCTACCCTTATGCGAGATGGTCGAAAATCTCATAATCCTCTATCCGTGTATAATCAAATAGACAATATAGATAGAGATAAAGGCAGTTACTCGCTTACCTTTATGTGAGATGATCGAAAACCTTATGATCTGCCATTCGTTCTGAATCAAATATGCAAGATAAATAGTGACAAAAGTAGCTGCTTGCCTACCTTTATGCGAGATGGTCGAAAATCTTATGATCCGCCATTCGCTTAGAATAAAATATGCCAGACAAAGAATGATAAAGATAGCTACTAGCCTGCCCTTTTACTAGGTTTGATGTTGAGTAGATCGTCATGATCGGGATAGGTCAGATACCCTAGTTTATTCCGAAATAAAGTGATTAGTAGTACGACTTCTCTCTGTTGGAGCCAATAATGATTACTCCTGCACCACTTCCATACGAATTGGGAGAGCCATCAATATTGATTCCTTAAAGTTGTTCTTTTTCTGCTGCTAGTTTGGTCTTGCTCGGGTATCCTAGGATTCCCTCACCCTCGGAGTCATTGGCGACTTCGGTTAAGAAATTGGTAATGACTTGAGCTTCGATGGCTGAGCGAGGTTTGAAGACCAACTTCTCTAAGTTGGGATACCCATCTTCACTTTTAGAATTTGGGGATCTAAAGGTACTTCAATCTCACCTATGGTTTTCGGGTAAGTGTCATTGGGTACCCCTAATATCCCATGTGTAGATAATCTGTCTCTGGTAAAGTACACCTTCAATTGAGTGTCAGAAGCAATCTGATTGCTTTCCTTAGAGGCAACAACATAGCAATCCCGAGTTGTCTGCTGGTCTCTTTTGATAGTGACAACATCCGTGGCAGTTGGAATTTTCATACCAAGGTCATGTAGGGATACCGCTGTTTTAGTTTTCGTTAAAATAGCCTTCCTAAAATGATATTATAGACACCCGAGCTATCCATAATAAGACAATCGATCATATGAACTACACGGTGGGGGTACTTTACTAAGTGTAACGGGCAGTGTGATGATACCTTTAGGGATGACCATATACTTGGCGAATCTAATAAGAGGTGTAGCATATGGAGTGATTTTTGGTGACCCAATCAATAGCTGATCTAAGGCGCTTTTGAAAATGATATCGACGGAGCTGCCAGTATCTACCAGTGTCCTTGCCACTTTGCCAGTAGCAACATTTAGTGTGATAATTTAGGCATCGTCATGAGGGTATGAGATACCTTCAACATCTTTTTCTGTTAAAAAAGATCGACGGGGGATGGTGGGGTACATGATGTGCACCCGAACCGGTGAAGTTGACTTCCCCACTAATGTTGGCTGTTAACAATGGCGATCTACCATAACTTTTAATGGCCCTCCTGTACTGGCCAGCTAGAGTAGTGATTAGTGTTAAAAATTGTATGTTTATTAAGGATAAAAATGTTATTTTGTGCTATTAATGTAATTTATATTTGTAATTGTGTAACATATTATGAATTTCTAATTATTTTTTTGAGTATTTGATTTTGTGTATTTTTGTGTGTTTATTAGGTAAAAATAATAATTTCATGCAATTTGGGGCTCCAAACAAATGTACGAATGTCAAATTAGGATTTCGGAAGTCCGAGAAATTATGTCATTGTCGAGGAGGATCTGAGACATTTGTTGTAAATTTTTAAGTTTTTACCACGGTAAATGTGGTAATTATGAAATTATAAGTTTTTACTATGTTAAGTATGGTAATTTTTAGTGGAATGTGTTGGTTGTGCTTGAGTGGATTAAGTTAGGTTTATGTTTTATTAGTGGGACAAATGTGAGGTTAAGATATAATTAGTTTTATTTATTTGAGTGGTGTGAATTAACCATGTATTAGTATAAATAGAGAGGGGGGAACATACCTCTCCACACCTTCTCTTATCTTTTTTCCTCTCAAATTCTTGTTCTCATCTCTCTTTGTAATATATTTTCAATCAATTAAATTAGTTTTATTTCAATTTTCAAATTATATTTTTTTAATTATGTTTTTTTTAATTTTAATAATTTCTTTTATTTCAAAATGTTTAGCTAAATATTCGTTGTTAGGGGAAGGTGAAACTCTTTGTAAAAATATGGATTAATCAAATTCTATTTTTAATTTTATAAATTAAATTGTTTTCTATTTAATTTTATCTATATTTTATATTTTAAAATTTTGATTTATTGTAGACAAACAAGGGAGTTTGGCATAATGAATTCTTAATATCTTAGTATAAAGTATGGTAAATTGGTATTTTGATTTATTGTAGACAAATTAAGTTTTGACACATTAAGTTCTTAATCCATAATAAAATAAATGGGAAAATAATTTTAATTTATACAATTAATCTTTTGGGAAATAAAATAAAAAGAATTTGTTAAATTGTATTTATTACTAGGAGTGGATCTATAACCCTAACTAATTCAATTTCATAGTTTTTTTAAATTAAATTGCATTTTTTTTAATTTTTAATTTTATTTTTTATAAACTGAAATAAACAAATTAAATCATTTCTTTGAGAATCGACCTCATACTCACCGAGTTATAATATAACAAGATACTTTTATACTTGAGAGTTAGAAATCACTTTTAAGTCGTGTCAAGTATGATCGCCCGTACTCATCCGAACATATACCCCTTTCTTGGGTCCTTGGGGTGCCTCACATTCGAGATTGTTATCAATTATGTGCTTACTCTTATCTTCCTCCATGGACTTCCGAGCCTCTCTCATGCCAACAACAAACTTCTTGAGGTACCCACTAAGAATCAAAGATTCAGTCTCCTTGCGCAAACTGAAACACTCGGATGTGCTGTGACTGAAATCCTCATGGAACTTGCAATACTTTAGATTGCGCTTCATGTTGGGGTACTTCTTCATTAGCTTGGGTGGTCGGAGTCGGCCATTATCTCGAATCTGGTAAAAGATATGCTCGAGGGAACAATTCAACGGATGGTAAGATTCATACCGAGGTTTCGGTGGTGGCTCTTGTTGTTTTGGCGGCGACAATCTAGGATGGTGGGGTACCTTAGAAACACCAGGAGCGTTGTACCCTCTTCCACGCAGGGTAACATGTGACGGGATTCGTACCTGAGGTACCCTTAGTGTTGGGGCTCCCGTCTTCTTAGGCTTCTCTTGACTTTTCATGATCTCGACCTTGTCTTATTGTCGCTTCAAATAGCATTTCTCATCCATCTCAACCTACTGTAAGGCTCAAGAATGGGCCTCCCCATATGAAAATAGACGTTTCTTTTGAAAAAAATGTCATAACTTGACCAATAACAATTTTTTCTCAAAGTATGTCAACGTGTGTTGGTGTCCAAATGCTCCAGTTCGCAGCACTTCTTGGTGGAAACGGCTCACATACTTCGCCAAAGGTTCGGATTTCCCTTGCTTGATGAAGGCATGTTTGGAGGCTACCCTATCTTGAGTGGAAGCATAGGAAAAATCTTTAATGAATTCAGACAGCAACTAGTGTAAGGAGGATATACTACCTACCTTCAACGATAGAAACCATGATTTCGCGGGGTCCGTTGATAACTCTAGAAAATGAGAGTTATTACATCTATTCTAGACTTGAATAAAGGCCATTTAGAAAGCAAATAATGTATTTTGATTACATTTTGGTCAACTTTTGCATAAACATTCATTTTAGTTGAGTCTTAACAAGTTTTGCTTGAATCATAGTAATTTGTGCTAAAAAAATAGATTTTAATTTGTAGGTTTTAAATTCATAAAAGGATGCGGAGACATTAGATGAGAAAGAGGAGGAAAGAAGATGACACAAGTGCTATTGCGGATGTTAGAGCAACCAATGCTGCAGCAATCTGGGAGAAATGTGGGAGAAAATATAGGCGCGGGTCAACAATAAAATTATAATCTGCATGTTTCCTAATAAAAACACAGGCACGCGCATGGGCGTTAGTTTGGAAAACCTAATTTGCAAATATATAAAGGAGGCATGTACCACATAGAAGGGGGGTGGAATTAACATTCAAAACCAATTAAAAAGGCAAGAAGAAGATCAAGATTAAGGAGGGCTATTCGGCATTATTGAAGCACCGAGGAGGATCCTTAGACTTTCATCGTGCTCAACTTATATTATCTTTCTTCCTTTGATTGATTGGATGTATTCTGCGATCAGTATATTTATGTTTATTTTTCTCATTCAGAATATGAACTGAATTTACTTATAGTTGAGTGACAAATAATCCAATGGGTTCTTGACTGTTCTTATATGATGTTATGATAATGCTGTAACATTATACTATAATAGTTTTTATGATATAATTGTTATTTCGGTTGACCACCCATTTAATAGTTTCAGTTAAGATAGAGCAGCAAAATGGCATGTCTTAGCGGACATTATTAGAGTATTACTTGTTCTTAAATTGAGTTTTCTGGATTAGTTTATCTTAAATTCCATAAGGGCAATGCTTGAAATTAAGATTTGTGATATCTTAAACATAGGTGTTCACCTTGTAGGGTAGGGAGACTAAAGATCATAAAGCCATACATTAAATTTATGAGCAACTGGTCATTGTTAGTAGATTTAAAGACATGAGATTTCCAACATGCGATAGCTGCGGATGCAGATTTGTTCTACCCAATGCTGTAGCACTTATCATAACAACCAGTGCTAATTCGGTAATCAACAATCACCCCATTAGGAGAGTTTGATCATTCAACTATTATATTCTCAATTGAACCTTAGACACTTTTAATTAAGTTTATTTTATTTCGATATTGCTTTAATTCCCATCTCTCACAATTATTATTTACGATAGAATTATCTGGTAATTGTTTGTTTCGGTCTTTAGTTGACGTGCATTATTGTGATTGCTTTAACATTTTGAGTAACATCAATCCTTGTGGAGACGATCTTGAACACTTATCACTTTATTACTTGTTGTGTATACTTGCACATTGGTATTGATAATAATTGATTATATAAATCAACCAACAAGTTTTTGGAGCCGTTGCCGGGGATTGATTGTTTATTTTTGGAGTGTGAAGTAAATTGCGATAGCACCAAACTTAAATCAATTCATTCTATTGATTGGCAGATCAATACGTGCATGCACAAAAATAAATCTGAGGTATTCCAATTCGATCCTGAGATTGAAAGGACTATCAGGAGATTGCGAAGAGAACAAAGAAATTCAAAGACTGCTTCAGGCATGAATAACTTGCGAGATGAGGGAAATTTGAACCCTCAAGGACCTTTACAACCAGCAAACATTCAAGAAGAGCAGAATGAATATGCTAACGGGAGACAGCCAGGAAATAACAATATTATTTACATTGCAGACGACAGGGACCGAGGTATACGAGATTGAAAGGACTATCAGGAGATTGCGAAGAGAACAAAGAAATTCAAAGACTGCTTCAGGCATGAATAACTTGTGAGATGAGGGAAATTTGAACCCTCAAGGACCTTTACAACCAGCAAACATTCAAGAAGAGCAGAATGAATATGCTAACGGGAGACAGCCAGGAAATAACAATATTATTTACATTGCAGACGACAGGGACCGAGGTATACGAGATTGAAAGGACTATCAGGAGATTGCAAAGAGAACAAAGAAATTCAAAGACTGCTTCAGGCATGAATAACTTGCAAGATGAGAAATTTGAACCCTCACGGACCTTTACAACCAGCAAACATTCAAGAAGAGCAGAATGAATATGCTAACGGGAGACAGCCAAGAAATAACAATATTATTTACATGGCAGACGACAGGGACCAAGGTATACGAGTTTATGCTGTGCTAACTCCTCAAGTTGTCCATCCTGGCATCATCAGACCTGAAGTAGATGCTGCCAACTTTGAGTTAAAACCAGTGATGTTTCAAATGTTGCAAACAGTTGGGTAATTCAATGGACTGCCAAATGAAGATCCTCATCTCTATCTTAAATTATTCTTGGAAGTAAGTGATGCCTTATGGCTTAGGCTTTTTCCTTATTTTTTAAGGGATCGAGCAAGAGCATGGTTAAATTCATTACCATCTGATTCTATCACTACATGGAATGAATTAGCTGATAAATTCCTAAGGAAATATTTCCCACCAACAAAGAATGCGAAATTACGGAATGAGATTACCTCCTTCCATCAAATTGAAGATGAAGGTTTGTACGAGGCTTGGGAAAGGTTCAAGGAATTGCTCAGAAGGTGTCCTCATCATGGTATTCCTTGTTGCATTCAATTGGGAACTTTCTACAATGGGTTGAATCCGAGTACAAGGTTAATGGTGGATGTTTCAGCAAATGGAGCTCTGTTATCCAAATCCTACACTGAAGCTTATGAGATTTTGGAGAGAATTACCAATAATAACTACCAGTGGCCTTCAGCTAGGCAACCAGTAGCAAGAGGATCAGCAGGGGTACATAGCATTGATGCAATTATAGCCTTATCAGCTCAAGTAACTTCATTGACTAACATGGTAAAAGCCATGACAGCTGCTCCAGCAACAGTAAAGCAAGTTATTGAACTTTCTTGTGTCTATTGTGGTGAAGATCATGATTTTGACAATTTGGAAATCCAGTCTCAGTAAATTATGTGGGTAACTTCAATCGACAACCTCAGAACAACCCAGGCTGGAAACAACACCCAAATTTCTCATAGAGCAATCAGAATCGAAATGCTCCAGCATTAAATGGACTAAGTAGAAACACACAACCACAACCACCTGGTTTTCATCAACAAAGTCAAGGGAAAAAGCATATCAGTCAGGATCCAATCACTTCATTGGAAGTATTAATCAAGGAGTACATTGTAAAGAATGAAGCAATTGTGCAGAGTCAAGCTGTGTCCTTAAGAAACCTTGAGAACCAAATGGGACAATTAGCTACAGCAATGAGCAGCAGAACTCAAGGAAGCTTACCTAACAACACAGAAGATCATAGGAGAGAGAGCAAAGAACACTGTAAAGTGATTAGTCTGAGATCTGGAAAGCATGTTGATATCCCAGTTGAGGTGACAAAAAATGGGATAGAAGGCGTTTCAGCTCAAAAACCAACTCAAAAGGGAGGCATGTTACAGCAGACTCCCCATCAAGATACTGATGCAAGGGACCCAGTTACAGCAACTGTAAAAGAAAATTAACCAGATCTTGCTGAAAAAAAAGTTACAACACCAGTAGCCACAACCTGCGCCAACTTAAACAAACAGAGTTTGGTACCTCATGAATCTAACCAGCAGTTTAGACATCCACCACCTTTCCCTCAAAGGTTCCAAAAACAAAAACAAGACAAGCAGTTAAGCAAATTCTTGGAAGTGTTGAAGCAACTGCACATAAACATACATTTTGTGGAAGTTTTGGAGCAAATGCTAAATTATGTAAAATTTCTAAAAGATATCTTGACACGAAAAAGAAGGCTGGGAGAGTTTGAAATTGTTGCTCTAACACAGGAAAGCAGCCATATGCTTCAGAGTAAAATTCCCACAAAATTGAAAGATCCAGGGAGTTTTACAATACCCTACTCTATAGGGAATATGTATGCTGGCAGAGCACTTTGTGATTTGGGAGCTAGTATCAACTTTATGCCATTATCTATATTTAAGCAGCTTGGAGTAGGGGAGTACAGACCAACAGCTATCACTCTGCAATTAGCTGACAGATCCCATGCATATCTTGAAGGAAAGATAGAGGACGTACTGGTGAAGGTTGACAAATTCATTTTTCTAGTGGATTTCATTGTGCTGGACTTTGAAGCTAACAAAGAGGTACCCATTATATTTGGCAGACCTTTTCTAGCAACTAGAAAGACTTTGATAAATGTGCAGAAATGAGAGTTGACTATGAGAGTGAATGATCAGCAAGTCACATTCAATGTACTAGAGGCTATGAGAAACCCTGATGAAATAGAAGATTGCAATTTCCTAAGTGTAGTGGATCTTGTTGTAGCAAACAGACTGGACATATGCTGCAGTAATATGTTAACTTAAATAATTCCTAAATTGATTTTGATGATAACAAACATGATTAAGATTGATTAATCTTTTAAAAGCTCAACATATTTTTCATCTATTTTGACAAGTTTCATAAAGTATTTTTATAAAGATTTGGAGTCAAAACAGTCATCTTGCAAAATGGTTCAATGGAGCAGTTGTTGTGGAAAATGGCGATCCGACATGTGTAATAAACGGCTCGCCGATTTCAAGAGGAAATGAAGATTAGCCTCTGGACCTAAACGGCGATCCGACATGTGTAATAAACGGCTCGCCGATTTCAAGAGGAAATGAAGATTAGCCTCTGGACTTAAACGGCGATCCGACATGTGTAATAAATGGCTCGCCGATATCAACCAGTAGCCTCTGGACCTAAACGGTGATCCGACAAATGTGATAAACGGCTCGCTGATATCAGCCAGAACTAAAGTATAGCCTCTGGACATAAACGGCGATCCGACATCTAGAAAACGGCGATCCGACAATTTGAAAAATCGGCTCAACGGTCATATTGACCAGTCAAACGGCGATCCGATATCTAGTTAACGGCGATCCGATATCTAGTTAACGGCTTTTTGCTACTATAAATAAGCTCATTCAAATCCAAACAAAGGTTGATCACAACACTACCACTGAGCATATATCCGAGAATACAATCTTCATAGAGTTTTAAAACATATTCTCTTTTCATTTATTCACACATTGGACGTTGATTTGTAATCTTAGATATTGTGTGAGAGAAAAACAATTTGTAATCTTTTACTTTGAGTGATTGTAAGTGTTGGGATACACTTGGGTTAAGAGATTGGGGATAATCTCTTGTTGTAAAGGTCCATTGACACCTTGGAAGTCAATTGTAAGCATTTGAAGCCTTGGGTGGCTAGCTTAGTGAAATCCTCAAGCCCGGTGAGCTTGGAGGCGTGGACGTAGGCGGGGATTGCCGAACCACATAAAAATCATTGTGTTTGCTCTCTCTTCCCTTATCTTTTTATATTGTGATTGATTTATCTATTATTGCTTTAAATTTGTGCTGGATTTGCATTGAGTTTTGCTTTAGTATTAAATATTTTTTAATATCCCAATTCACCCCCTCTTGGGTTTGCCTAGTTAGTATTTCAATTGGTATCAGAGCCTTGTTCTCTTATTAGGACTTAATCGTCTAAGAGTAAAAGATCCATGGCAACCCTAAATGACTCAACCTTTAGAGAAGGGCAATCTACAACGAGACCACCATTCTTTGATGGTAATGACTATGCTTATTGGAAAACTAGAATGAGAATCTATTTGCAAGCCTTAGACTATGAAATTTGGGAAGTTGTTTGTGATGGTCCGTTCATGCCTACATTTAAAGATGAAGTAGTTGATGATATTCCTAAACTGTCGAGTCAATAGAGTCAGTTAGAAAAGAGAAAGATGTCTCTAAACTCCAAGGCTATGAATGCTTTGTTTTGTGCCCTTCATAAGAAAGAATTTCATAGAGTATCTAGTTGTGAAAGTGCACAAGAAATATGGAATAAACTTGAAGTTGTCTATGAAGGGACAAATCAAGTTAAAGAGTCTAAAATCAGTAGATACACTCGTCAATATGAGCTGTTCCAAATGGAACAAAATGAGAATGTGTATTCTATGTATTCTAGATTCACGGACATAGTGAACACTCTAGGTGCCTTGGGGAAGACCTTTTCAAATAGTGAGAAAGTTAAGAAAATCATTAGGTCACTTCCAAAAGAATGGAGACCTAAAAGAAGCTATCAAGAGGCCAAAGATTTAAATACTTTACCTCTTGATGATTTAATTGGTTCTCTCATTTCATATGAAGAGGATTTAGCTGCAGAAAAAAGACATGAAGAGAAGAAGAAAATCATTGCTCTCAAAGCTTCAAAACATGAGAGTGATGAGGAGAGTGAGCCGGATGATGAAGAGCTAGCCATGCTGGCAAGGAGGTTCAGAAAATTCTTCAAGAAAATCGGAGAGCGGAAAAATTTCAGAAACTTCAAGAACCATAGGGAGAAGAAGGAGGCAATCACATGCTATGAATGTAAGAAGCCTGGACATATAAGATCGGAGTGCCCACTTATCAACAAACCCAAGAAGAAAGCAATAGTTGCAACTTGGGATGATAGTAAGGAAGAATCAAGTGATGAAGAAGGATCGCAAGAAGTATCAAACTTAGCTCTCATGGCAATAGGAGGGGATGATGATCTCAATGAGGTAAGTGATCCCACCTATGATGAATTGTATGATGCTTTTAAAGATTTGCATAATGAGTTGATAAAGATTGGTAAAAAGAATGTATGTCTTAAAAAGGAAATGGCAAAGCTTAAAAATGAAAATGAATCTCTAAATACAAGAATTGTATGCCTAGAAATAGGAAACAAAACATTGCATGATGAAATTGTATTATCAAAAGAGAAACCTAGCATCATACATGAGCATTTAGAATCACATATAGATGAGTTGAAAAATGAGAATGAAATGCTCAAGAAAAAGAGTAATGAATTGAATGAAATTGTTTTGAAATTTACAAATGGGTAAAAGATGTTGGAAAATATGCTTAACTCACAAAAATGTGTTTTTGATAAAGGAGGACTTGGATATAAGCCTAACTTGAAGCAAAAGTATTATAAGAATTATTTTGTTAAAGCTACCTCCACAAATGATCATAAGATTGTATGTCATTATTGTAATCAAAATGGTCACATGAAATATAGATGTCCCGTGAAAAGGAATGCATATTATGGTGTCAAATGCATTTGGGTTCCAAAAGGAACCGTTGCTAACTCTCAAGGACCCAAAAAGCTTTGGTTACCTAAAACTTGAGATTTTTTCTTGTAGGGCTTGAAGAAGAAGAAAAATAATGGTACTTGGACAGCGGTTGTTCAAGGCACATGACTGGAAACTATGCATGGTTCTCAAGCTTCACCAAAATTGAAAATGGTGGAGACGTATCTTTTAGAGACAACTCAAAAGGAAAAATTCTTGGAATTGGAAATGTTGGTAAAGTCTCCTCAACTCTAATTGAGAACGTATGTTTGGTTGAGAACTTGAAACACAACTTAATTAGCATTAGTCAATTATGTGACAAAGGTTATAAAGTTATCTTTGATAAATTTAGTTGTGTTATTGAGAACTCATGTGATGGCAAAACCTTATTTGTTGGAAATAGGTGTGGTAATGTTTATATCATTGACATAGAATGTGCATCTACTCTTGATAAATTTTTTTCGGCATTGCATGATGATTGTTGGTTATGGCATAGAAGGTTAGGACATGCAAGTATGGATTTGATTTCAAAAATTTCGAAAGATGATTTAGTTAAAGGTCTTCCGAAAATTGGTTTTCAAAAGGATAAGATTTGTGAAGCTTGTCAATTTGGAAAACAAATTAAAACTTCTTTCAAGAATAAAAACCATATTTCTACTTCAAAATCACTTGAACTTCTTCACATAGATCTTTTTGGGCCATCTAGATATGCAAGTCTAAATGGCAAATATTATGCATTTGTGATAGGAGATGATTATTCTAGATATACATGGGTATTATTCTTAGCCAATAAGGATGATGCTCTTGATGCTTTTAAAGTGCTTTGTAAGAAATTACAAAATGAAAAAGGGCATGGTATTGTATGCATTAGAAGTGATCAAGCCAAGTACGTAAAAGATCTACTCAAATGATTCGACATTGATGACTCGAAGACCAAAAATACACCAATGAGCACAACAACCAAGCTGGACAAAGAGGAAAAAGGCAAAGAAGTGGATATCAAAATGTATCGAGGTATGATCGGATCCCTACTTTATTTGACCCAATATCATGTTTAGTGTATGCAAAGATTTCAGTCATGTCCCAAGGAATCCCATTTGCTTGCTGTTAAAAGAATTTTCCGTTATTTGAGTGGAACCATAGATATTGGCATTTGGTATCCTAAGGGAACTCATATAGATTTAACATGTTATTCGGATGCGGACTTTGCCGGTTATAAAGTGGATAGAAAGAGCACTAGTGGTACTTGCTATATTCTAGGACACTCTCTTGTTTCATGGTTTAGCAAGAAACAAAATTTTGTCGCACTTTCAACTACCGAGGCTGAATATATAGCTGCCGGAAGTTGTTATGCATAAGCACTTTGGATGAAACAAACACTTAGAGATTATGGTATTAATCTTGAACAAATTCCTATTAAGTGTGATAATACTAGTGCCATAAATCTTTTAAAGAATCCCATTCAACACTCTCGAACCAAGCATATAGAAATAATACATCATTTCTTGAGAGATCATGTTCAAAAGAGAGACATTGCATTAGAGTTTATTTCTACAGAAAAATAACTTGCCGATATTTTTACAAAACCTCTTTGCAAAGAACAATTTTCCAAAATTCGGCATGAACTTGGGATGATAAAATTTTCACATTAACATCTTCATTCATGCTATTGAGTCTATTAACATTGATTGATCTATGACTTGATGTTTTAATTTCTATGGGATGCTCAATCATAATATATATGTGATGTTTATGTATATTTGAAAATGTATGAATTAATTGTTGCAATACATATATATATATGTTCATGAATTATGCATTGAACTGGCACTCAAATCATTTTGGATCAATAAAATGATCTTGAAATGTATTAATAAGTAGCCAAATATCAAAATACATGTGCGAAATCATAAGTTGTAGAAAACAGATTGCCGTTATTTCAATAAACGGCTAAACTTTTTGGGCAAAAACAATGGAACGTTTTCTGGAAGCTATCGGTTCGCCGATAACTATCTATCAGCTCGTCGTCCTGATACAAAATTTTGAGGGGACTCCCTGGATCCTATCGGCTCGCCGTTATTTCTATAAATGGCTCGCCGTTTTGATGAATTTGTTTGGAGGCCTCTCTGGACTATGTTGGCTCGCCGTTATCACGCGTTAATTGAACAGTCCTTTGTCTTCCTCCTCATTTCGGCTTCCCTTTCTCTCTCTCTCTCTCTTCAGCCTGCGACTGCACCAGTCCTCTACTCTCAAATCCATCACTTTTCTTGATTTTTTTTATCAAATTGAAGCACAACCAACCATTTTTTTCTTCTCTAGACCCTTTTAACCGACTCAAATCTTTCTCTTTCATCTAAAATTGAAAAATCTTCTTTTTGAAACCCTAGAACCAGCCGAGCCTTCCTTGCTCAAATTAACCCAAATCTCTTCCTTTTTCCAATCACATTTTCACCCACAATCACTATCTCAACTCTCAAACTTCATTTCCACAATTTTTTTTGCCCAACACATCCATGGCGGAACGACCACAAAGGCGTGCTCGAACCAAGCACATTGCTCCACGCCGTTCTAGTCCACCCAGGTCTCCTCCTCAAGACTTCGAGAGTCTTCATTTTTCTGATGCTACCTCTGCTCAGCGTTTTCGTGAGAAGTTCATGGGTTCTCGGATATTACTGTTTGTGGTCACTCAATTACTCAAATGCTTAGTCATTGGAAGCAAGCTTTAAGTATTGACGAACCTATTTATGAAAATCTAGTTCGAGTCTTTTATTCTAACATAGATTTCTCCTCTGCTAGTCGTGACGAGCTTCATACATTCGTAGGAGGAATTCGCATTGAACTTGATGAACCCGAATTATGTAGTATTCTAGGAATCGCTTATGGAGGGTTAGATCTATACACCGCTAGGAAAGAATTATCTTTTAGTAATTTTCGTCATGTGGATAGTGTATGGAACATTTGTCGTCGTCGGGATCTTTCCGATGACATCTTCTCTTTGTCCTTTAGGTCTCAACTCCTCCCTTTTCAGATTCGAATACTTCACATTATTCTCCAACACATGGTCACTCCTAGACAGGGTCACACTGATGAGGTCACTAGGCTTGATATTGGTCTATTAGATTCTCTTATTCGTCGACGCCATGTGAGCCTATCCTACACTATTATGTGCCATATGCTGTCCACCCCTAAAGTCTCCAACCGATCCCTTCCTTATGGTAACATCATTACTAGGATCCTGAACCACTTTCATGTTCCTATCGTCGAGCCTGTTTTTCTCGAGACTCGTAAGCTCGGACGAGAAATTATTTCTGCCATCGGATTCTTTAAGAAGCGTGGGAAATGGGAGAAGACCACATCCTCTAAAAACGAAGTCACACTGCTTGCACCCAAGGATGATCGCATGCTGAATGATGTCTACTCCGAGGATGAGCTACCTGATTTTCGTCTCGGGGCTAGACTGTGTGTTCCTCGCCGAGCAAGAAGCACCCTCGCTTCACCAAAGCATCTCGATGACGAGCCTACCGAGATCGCCCCTCCTGCGGCATCACTGCTCTCGAGGATCGCCTTCAGCCTTCGACCGAGTGGATGCTTTATCCCAGCAGCAGCAGCAGCTTCGATCTTATTTTGCAACCTTTCAGGAGCAAATTTCAGATCAACAGATGGAGTTAATTGCGGGACAGCGTCGCATTCTCGGCTACTTTGGATATGACCCCGGCAGCTCATCTTCACAGCCCCCATCTTAGATTTCTCTGCCCCTCTCACATTCGCACAGACATCTTTCATTTCATTTGCCATATGTGTTTGATATTAATTGTGTTCTGTGTGTTATGCGTTTTGTGATTATGCTTTTGATAATTCATGTTGGACATATGCACTTAATTTCTGTTTCGGTTGTTTTTGGTATTATATTGATTATATTGCTCATTCTGGAAGTGTGAATTTGTTGGTATGGAGGTTGGATGATATGGTGGCATACTTATATGGAAGTATTTTTTGTTTTGACTCTATGTACTCTTGAGGTTATACTCATATTTCAAGGGAAATTCTGCCAAAATTTTTTTTCAATCATAAGTCATTCCTCGCGCCTAATTCTTTTTTGATGATGAAGGGGGAGAGATAATTGGCATACTTGTTACTTGTTTTTTTAGCAAAATGGTATCAAATATGGTATCAAATAAATCTGTCATGTTTAAATTTTTAAATCATCTGTCATGTTTAAAACTTTGTTTGAGATTAAAAGTTAAATGATTTTTTTTAAGAGGAGTTAACAAGTCTTTCAAAATCTCATTTAGGGGGAGCAAAACTACACAAGTATTTTTTTTCTTGAAAAGTTTGTCATCAACAAAAAGGGGGAGATTGTTAACTTAAATAATTCCTAAATTGATTTTGATGATAACAAACATGATTAAGATTGATTAATCTTTTAAAAGCTCAACATATTTTTCATCTATTTTGACAAGTTTCATAAAGTATTTTTATAAAGATTTGGAGTCAAAACAGTCATCTTGCAAAATGTTTCAATGGAGCAGTTGTTGTGGAAAACGGCGATCCGACATGTGTAATAAACGGCTCGCCGATTTCAAGAGGAAATGAAGATTAGCCTCTGGACCTAAACGGCGATCCGACATGTGTAATAAACGGCTTGTCGATTTCAAGAGGAAATGAAGATTAGCTTCTGGACTTAAACGGTGAACCGACATGTGTATGAAACGACTCGCCGATATCAACCAGTAGCCTCTGGACCTAAACGGTGATCCGAAAAATGTGATAAACGGCTCGCTGATATCAGCCAGAACTAAAGTATAGCCTCTGGACATAAACGGCGATCCGACATCTAGAAAACGGCGATCCGACAATTTGAAAAATCAACTCAACGGTCATATTGACCAGTCAAATGGCGATCCGATATCTAGTTAACGGTGATCCGACAGTGTGCAGACAGTCTATAACGGCTAGTTTTCAGCTGCTACTATAAATAAGCTCATTCAAATCCAAACAAAGGTTGATCACAACACTACCACTGAGCATATATCCGAGAATACAATCTTCATAGAGCTTTAAAACATATTCTCTTTTCATCTATTCACACATTGGGCGTTGATTTGTAATCTTAGATATTGTGTGAGAGAAAAATAATTTGTAATCTTTTACTTTGAGTGATTGTAAGTGTTGGGATACACTTGGGTTAAGAGATTGGGGATAATCTCTTGTTGTAAAGGTCCATTGACACCTTGGAAGTCAATTGTAAGCATTTGAAGCCTTGGGTGGCTAGCTTAGTGAAATCCTCAAGCCCGGTGAGCTTGGAGGCGTGGACGTAGGCGGGGATTGCCGAACCACGTAAAAATAATTGTGTTTGCTCTCTCTTCCCTTATCTTTTTATATTGTGATTGATTTATCTGTTATTGCTTTAAATTTGTGCTGGATTTGCATTGAGTTTTGCTTTAGTATTAAATATTTTTTAATATCCCAATTCACCCCCCCTCTTGGGTTTGCCTAGTTAGTATTTCATAATATACATAACAAAGTCACCACCTTTAAGGAGGTTGAAGAGGAAGATGTTGCAGCAATTCAAACAGGTTAGATGAACAAACGGGTTACGAATTCAAGGTTAATGGGCACAGGGTTAAGCATTACATACACCCAGCTGTAGAAGGGTCAAAGAAGGTGTTATCCTTTCAAGAACCCCACTATTGAGCAAAGACAGAAGGTCAGGCTGAAGGATCTTAAATCAAGCGCTTCATGGGAGGTAGCCCATTGAGAAAACAGCCACATCAAACCAATTTTGATATCCTTTGGTTTTATGGACAACTATTCCTCTTTACCATTTTATTTAATCTTGTTTTGCCATATTAACCATTTATTTTTATCCTGTTACATTATTGCATTCCTTTTTTTCGATTTACTTTAATCTACCTTATCTTAATAATTTTAGACTTAATTTTAGTTTGAAATAAATGTGACAATTGAATTTCATATTGACAAGTGCAAGTATCTGGTGGCAGAATTCAGAGGACAACAACCACGTGTCAGACGCTTTGGTATGGATTCTGTACCCGTTGTTGGAATGAGCAAATGGGGGATATAGCAACAAATTTTCCCGTTACAGTAAATTAAAGGTTGGAGCCTTCACTTACCGTTGGAGATGAAATCGTGACAGATGGACGCTCGGATATGGATAGAAATTGCGGAAACAAATCTCCGAAATTACAGCTTTAATTTCAATGACCGATAATTTTGGGATTTACACATTTAATTCAAATATTTTATTCCCTCAATTATCTCTAATTTCTGTAGTTATTTTCAAATTACAGTCCACTATAAAAAGGAGTCACTGTACTTAGTGTCCACGCCACTATTCCCCATCTCCTTCGCAAGTCCAACTCTCCTAATCCTTTAACACTTATTCTCTTTTGGCTCTCAGGAACAGTACCCTAACTTTGTTACTGCTACAGCAATGCCGCGATATAAGAAAACAGCGAGCCGCCTCAAAGATCCATCACGATTCCAGAGTTACCATGCCGAAGAAAAATACGAAGAATTCATAGAGCCACACAGGATTCTGAAAGAAAAAGGGTTTCAATTTCCAGACCAACTCATTGGATTTGTGAAAACAATTCATAATGCTGCAGCAAAGCGAGGATGGCTAGAGTTTTGCAAACACCCTCGCAATCTTGTACTGCCAGTGGTAAAAGAATTTTATGCCAATTTGATAAGCCCTGATCAGCACAACATCTGGGTAAGAAATACACTTGTTCCATTGGACTCTCGTGTTATCAATACTTTTTATAACTTACCTGCTGAGATTACTTGTGAGTATGCTAAATTGCGTGATAAGTTAACCCCGAAAAAGTGGACCACCATTTTCACAACTCTTACCATCGAAGGGGCATCATGGGTTAACGAGGAAGGGCATGTAGTTAACATGATAGATTTGAAACCTATTGCTAAGGTGTGCGTGAAATTTTTGAAATCTAGACTTATGCCCACCACTCACACAATTACGGTTTCCCAAGAAAGATTGGTTTTGCTATATGTCCTTGTTAGAGGGCTCCCCATAGATGTGGGTAGCATCATTGCCAAAGAAATCCGAGAATGTGCTCAAAACTCATCGAACTGCAGCTTTGCTATTTCCTTCACTTGTCACCAGCATTTGTGTAGTTTCAGGTGTTCGCCTTGAAGCCAACGATGATCATGTCAAGAATGAGGGTGCCTTTACGGCACGAACAATTAAAAGAGGTGCTAGCAAGAGTGCTGGAACAACCACTGAACCAGCTGCTGTAACAGGAGCACGATGAACTCTTGGTTTAGAACAGACCATCCAAGCACTCAGCTCCAATATCAATCAATGTACGGAAGCTCAGCAGAGGGAAAATGGTCAGTTTTGGAGTTATCTACAGCACCTGGATGGACAACTACACAAATTTGCTGAGTACATGAAACGCAATCATCGGAACTTCCCCGCTTCCCTGCTCCAGCAATACAATTTTGACACCAAAACCAAAAAGCTTCATGAACCAAGAGCAAGCAACCACCAGCAGAAGTTGACTCAGAAGATGCTGAACCATCTGACCCACCTGAGGATGAAGGTGACAAATCTGAGACGGATAACTCACCCTTAGAGGCAGAGGATTATTCAGAGCATGAACGTGAGGAACCACCCATCCTCACCCAGTCCAAAACTAGGAAGCAACACATTATTCAAGAAGAGGATGAGGAAGACCTTGATGTGGAACCTCATATTCCAGTCTTTGTAGCCAAAGGAAAGGCCAAGAGTAAAGCAAAAATGGCAACACCTCCAGCCTCTGACGATGAAATAGAGCAAGTTGATGTTGAGTTAGCTGCTGCAGCAGCTAGAGCCATGCCTACATCTGAGCAAGTCAAGCAACTACTTGAGGTAATAGCTATCATCACAGCCGAGGGCCAGGCAGCTGACGTATTGACTCAAAAGACTCCACAGCCAAGACCTAGCCAGCCTATCCGTACCAGTCCAAGACAACCCAGCAAACGAAAAGGCAGTACATCTGCATCACAAAGAACCCCACAACTCCTCTTACCAAAAAAAAGACAAAGACATTGCCAGCTACCTCCCCAAAGGCTTCACCAAAGGATAAGCTGCGCAGTGCCTCCAAGAAGCGCTGATAACATCACATCATGGGCTGCAGTCCCCACCACAGGGGAGTACTTTTCTCTCACTAGTTTCCTTCTTGTTCAAAAAAAAAAAAGAGTTGTTTGTCCATTTGTGTGTTTGTATTTTGTTTGCTTGTGAGGACATAGCATCTCTCAAGTTTGGAGGGGTTGTTTCTGAATGCATGTGTTTTATGTATGTGTTTATGTTTGTGTTGTGTGAAGCTCTATTATCTGTTATTTGTGTATGGATTTGAAAACCTAATGAAGATAAATTGAGTGCTATTAAGTATTTATGAGAATGCCAAGTAGAGATAGTTATAGATAGAAGTGAAATTTGGTCCCAACACTTAGCCCGTGATTGAGTTGTATGAGACTGCTAGAGCAAAACCAAAAGAATAGAAAATGTCTTAAGATTTGAAGGGAGAAGCATGTTGATTGACTGTGATATTTATGAAATAAAACTCTGCTCCAATGGCTTAAATTGCTGAGTAACCAGATCTGAGTATGCACCCCATATGCAGAAATGTGTAAAAAAGTAGCGAGAGTTATGAGCAGCGTTGTAGCATATATATATATGTAAAAAAAGGAAAAAAAGTCCTCTGTCTAAGGCATTGAGTAGCCAGGTCTGTTCATGACCCCCATGTTCAGCCTTGAGTCAAAGATACCTCGAGATAAGATTATACTACAGATATTGCTACAACAACTCTGATCTGGGCATGGCTTGAGTAATTGGGTGCCATCATAACAAGTGATTGACATTCACATGAAAAATAAATGTTACAGTGAAGAGGTTGATTATCCCCCAGGTTATCAATATTAAAGCTGTCGCAGTTTGAATATGTGAAATTTATGTTACCCCTTGTAAGAATGAAGTATATCACTGCAGAAATTTCTGCAGCCCTTTGGTAATGTTATAGCATATCTGGAATTCAATCACAAAGGCAGCACACACACAATATGGACAAAAAGAAGCTTAAGTCTAGAACTGATTTGTTGTGGGCATTTTGTATGATTGGGATTATGATCTGAAGGTGGAAGAATCTTTACAAATTTGATAAAAGAGCTGAAGTTGTGTGCATGTTTGTTTACGGGAAATGTTAGTGTGTATCATTGCTTGAGGACAAGTAATAGTTTAAGTTTAGGGGTGTGATAACTCTAGGAAATGAGAGTTATTACATCTATTCTAGACTTGAATAAAGGCCATTTAGAAAGTAAATAATGTATTTTGATTACATTTTGGTGAACTTTTGCATAAACATTCATTTTAGTTGAGTCTTAACAAGTTTTGCTTGAATCATAGTAATTTGTGCTAAAAAAATAGGTTTTAATTTGTAGGTTTTAAATTCATAAAAGGATGCGGAAACATTAGATGAGAAAGAGGAGGAAAGAAGATGATCACAAAAGAAGGAAAGCACAATCAGAAATGACACAAGTACTATTGCGGATGTTAGAGCAACCAATGCTGCAGCAATCTGGGAGAAACACGGGAGAAAATATAGGCCCGGGTCAGCAATTAAATTACAATCTGCATGTTTCCTAATTAAAACACAGGCACGCGCATGGGCGTTGGTTTGGAAAACCTAATTTGCAAATATATAAAGGAGGCATGCACCACATAGAAGGGGGGTGGAATTAACATTCAAAACCAATTAAAAAGGCAAGAAGAAGATCAAGATTAAATAGGGCTATTCGGCATCATTGAAGCACCAAGGAGGATCCTTAGACTTTCATCGTGCTCAACTCATATTATCTTTCTTCCTTTGATTGATTGGATGTACTCTGCAATCAGCATATTTATGTTTATTTTTCTTATTCAGAATATGAACTGAATTTACTTGTAGTTGAGTGACAAATAATCCAATGGGTTCTTGACTGTTCTTATATGATGTTATGATAATGTTGTAGCATTATACACTAATAGTTTTTATGATATAATTGTTATTTCGGTTGACCACCCATTTAATAGTTTCAGTTAAGATAGAGCAGCAAAAGAGCATGTCTTAGCGGACATTATTAGAGTATTACTTGTTCTTAAATTGAGTTTTCTGGATTAGTTTATCTTAAATCCCATAAGGACAATGCTTGAAATTAAGATTTGTGATATCTTAGACATAGGTGTTCACATTGTAGGGTAGAGAGACTAAAGATCATAAAGCCATACATTAAATTTTTGAGCAACTGGTCATTGTTAGTAGATTTAAAGGTATGAGATTTCCAACATGTGATAGCTGCGGATGCAGATTTATTCTACCCAGTGCTGCAGCACTTATCATAACAACCAGTGCTAATTCGGTAATCAGCAGTCACCCCATTAGGAGAGTTTGATCATTCAACTACTATATTCTCAATTGAACCTTGGACACTTTTAATTAAGTTTATTTTATTTCGATATTGCTTTAATTCCCATCTCTCACAATTATTATTTATGATATAATTATCTGGCAATTGTTTGTTTCGGTCTTTAGTTGACGTGCATTATTTTGATTGCTTTAACATTTTGAGTAACATCAATCCATGTGGAGACGATCTTGAACACTCATCACTTTATTACTTGTTGTGTATACTTGCACATTGGCATTGATAATAATTGATTATATAAATCAACCAACAAGTTTTCGCTTGATTGTTTATTTTTGGAGTGTGAAGTAAATTGCGATAGCACCAAACTTAACTCAATTCATTCTATTGATTGGCAGATCAATACGTGCATGCACAAAAATAAATCTGAGGAATTCCAATTCGATCCTGAGATTGAAAGGACTATCAGGAGATTGCGAAGAGAACAAAGAAATTCAAAGACTGCTTCAGGCATGAATAACTTGCAAGATGAGGGAAATTTGAACCCTCACGGACCTTTACAACCAGCAAACATTCAAGAAGAGCAGAATGAATATGCTAACGAGAGACAGCCAGGAAATAACAATATTATTTACATGGCAGACGACAGGGACCGAGGTATACGAGATTGAAAGGACTATCAGGAGATTGCGAAGAGAACAAAGAAATTCAAAGACTGCTTCAGGCATGAATAACTTGCAAGATGAGGGAAATTTGAACCCTCATGGACCTTTACAACCAGCAAACATTCAAGAAGAGCAGAATGAATATGCTAACGGGAGACAGCCAGGAAATAATAATATTATTTACATGGCAGACGACAGGGATCGAGGTATACGAGATTATGCTGTGCTAACTCCTCAAGTTGTCCATCCTGGCATCATCAGACCTGAAGTAGATGTTGCCAACTTTGAGTTAAAACCAGTGATGTTTCAAATGTTGCAAACAGTTGGGCAATTCAATGGACTGCCAAATGAAGATCCTCATCTCCATCTTAAATTGTTCTTGAAAGTATGTGATGCTTTCAAAATTGCTGGAGCAAAGCAAGATGCCTTAAGGCTGAGGCTTTTTCCTTATTCCTTAAGGGATCGAGCAAGAGCATGGTTAAATTCATTACCATCTGATTCTATCACTACATGGAATGAATTGGCTAATAAATTCCTAATGAAATATTTCCCACCGACAAAGAATGCTTAGAGTGGGTACCCAATGGCCCACGTTTTGGCCTACTGGCCTCGGGTACCTCAGCTCTTAGCATAATTTGTTGGAATGTTTGCTATGGCGGAGTATCTGGTGTTGTTGGTGGAAGTGACTTTTTGGATACCCAAGATCCCACTGCCTTAAGAATTGCATGAGTATGATCTCAAAATGCTTGTGAGAGATGAGTTCTTCATCTTGGCGAATACCCGTCAATTGTTTGACGGACTTGCCATTGTTGAGCTGGGCTATTGTCCTTGATGAGAACCATCAAGAGAATGTCATTAAAGTTTCAAGTGATCATTTGCACATTCATGGAGGCCCAATTACAAGAGCTAGAACAAAAAAAATGCAAGTTGTTTTAAATGGAATAATTGAGAAAATATGGATTGAAAATGCAATTCAAGATGCAAGACATGATGGATTGGGCTTGGAGAGAAGACAAAGCATTGTGGGAATTATTCAAGTTGTTGGGCAGCCAAATACACAATTATGGTCAAATGCAGAAAGGGTAAATTCAGAATAAAATTGGTATTGATTGAGTTAGAACTAATGTGTAAGTTATATACCATTGGAAAGATAATTAAGTTAACTTTCCAATGCAATTTACAAAGCTGGATTTGGAGTTATCTAGAAGGTGTTATGATCAATTTATTATAGCTTGTTCATGTTTGGGAATTCCAACCACTCCTTTGTTTATTCAAATTCATTTATTTGTTTTGTTTCAAGTTTGTCAATGTGTTAGGTAAGTCTACCATCAATGATAGTGGGCTAGCATTAAGTTTGTTAGTGACAAACATTAATTATGGTAGGTTAGCATTAAGTTTGTCAATGACTAGCATTAATAATGGCGGGTTGGTGAAGACTTTTGAAATATCCTTTGACAAACCTATGCTTGGAGGGTTGTTTCAATGTTTCCATTTGTATTTTTAGGATCTTGGGTTTCTATTAGCCTATTTAAACTCAGCAATCTTGCTATGTAAGACAATTAAAGATGAAAATTATTTTAAATTTGAAAGATTATTTTTTCTTTGGTTCTTTTGAGAACTAGTGAACTTATCAACAATTTGCATTCTTGTGGCATTCTAAAATAGACTTATCACTCACCTTCTCATCTACATCTTAAGTGTGGCGTCAATATCTTTCTTTATACCTCTGATTCATGTTTTCTTAAATATTGGGTCAAGGTTTTTGTTTCGCTTAAATCTATTTAGAACTTTCTCGGGAAGTTGAAACTTCAAATTAATTGTGGATTTTAAAGTTTCTTATGGGCTTCGCATCACTCTTTATGGGATCGTACCTTCATCACTATTGTCATCTCCCATCCTTGTAGGGTCTTCCATTAAAGCTTCGGAAGGTACGTTAGGTGCCATATTTTGGAACACACACAACAACTAGTTTGATGATCGTTGTGGAGGCTTTTTGTGCATTCCCCACAAACGGAACCAATTATTTTAGTCAGATTTTGGAGGAAAGGAAAAAGGAAAAATCTATCTCGAACAATAGATTTATTTTTTAGGGAAAATGGGGTACCATACTAGGTCGATGTGTGTGTTGTTTCTAAGATTCAAATAAGGTAAGGAGGGTGAGCAACTGGTGATGGCACCGAGAGGTCAGAATCTGAAAGGGAGGTCCTCTTAGATAAGTTTTAAGCCTGCAAAACAATAAAAAAGAGGTTAGATGTGGAGCCGGAATGACCCGACGTCCACACTCTGATGCTCAAATAAGCAACTCAAGCCTTTTTTTATTTGTGAGAGATTTCCAGCCCTCTGAAAATAATGACTTAAGTTTGAAGAACCTTAGCCTTTCTTTTTGTTGAGTGTGTGCGATGTAGAATGATGAGATTGGATTTGGGCGCGTTTATATATGAAGTACCTCGATTGCCACGTGGCGTGTTTCCAATAGTTATTGGCTGTCCTTCTTATCGTTTTATGATTTTTGGGTCATTGGGAGCATGCTTGGGGAGCAAGAAGGCGTTTATGGCGTAACTTATCCTTTTGGGCACATGGCATACGCTGGAGAGTGGTCCAAGATGTTGAAAAAATAGAATATCAATATGCTATTTTGAGGGCACATTTGAGTGGGTCCCACTTAGCGAAAGTGAGAAATCTTGTGAAGTTCGGGTTCTATTCCGTGAATACTTCGAAAGTGTATATTTATTTACTCAAAATGGTGCTTGGGTGAATGAGAAATTGTCTCTCAAAAGGCACCCTTGAAGTTGAAATTTTGAAAGGAAATGAGGTTTATCCCACAAGGAAAAAATAAGCTAAGGGATTTGTTTTATAGACACTTACCCATGCATGAGCAAGAATTCTAAGGATAAAAGCTCTCTCCACACGGGCGTGTGCAAGGGGGATGCGAATCCAAGACCGATTTTGTTGAACTCGTGTGCGCCCGCGCGTCCTGCGTACGCGAATGTCAGCCCAAGCTTGCATGGCACGTTTTTAATTTCCTTTTAAATTTTTTATAACCATTTTTTAATTTTTGAATTCAAAGGATTTGTAACAGCTTCACAATTATTTTTGGGCTGTTATGCAAATTCAATTTTTGAATTCAATAGGCTGTATTGAATTGTTTAAATTGAATTGGATGTTACAACAATTAAATGGTATATATTGAATTCGGAAATTCAATATTATGCTACTGTTACATCCTCACATGTGTATAAAAGGCACCGTTCTGTTTTTGATCAAGTTTGTACACTGTTGTGGTTCGCCGGAATTATCAGTCTGTGCTTGACGGATAATTCGTACCCATTGTATCCTGGGAAATAGTTACCAGTAAACCTAAAGCACTACAGAAGGTGGTAAATCTATTTTAAGGAAACTGTGCTACAGGCCTCGGGTTTATTTTTCTGTTTCGGTTTTCTTTTCCCTGCTGTTTTTTCAGTTGTTCATTCGTGATTTCCAATTACTGTTTTACGTTGTTGTTTAAATTAGCTACTGTATTAAATTGTTATCTCACTGTTAATTTTCTGACACAAGATACCTCAGTAGAGATTGTCTGGCAAAGCGGCTGGGGACCACTGTCCTTGGTGTAGCGTCCTTCACTTTTTTATAGAGGTGACAGTCGGCTATCGCCACTTTTTCAACATGATATTCTGACATTTGATTTTCACAAAATCAAATATTATTTTTTAGGTGATGAAGACATCTCTCGTGACTAACTTTTTAGAAACTTTTCCTTGATCGTTTCGCTTATCTATTGGATACCTTGGGTACTGAGTTTACGGTATAAATTTTATTAAGTTTATGGTGTAGGTCGGATACCTCGGGTGCGCGTGATCACTTAAAGTCATGGTGCCTCATCGACATGTGGCGTGCTATTACAATTTTTCTGTTTCTCCCCAAACACCATTTATTGGCATAATGAAAAATTTTATTTTAATAAGCATTTATATATTAAGTTGAGGAGGTTTCTTTTGCAATATCAGTGTGGCTGCTGAATTGGTACGATTCAAATTACCTTGTCCATTAAAGATTGGAGCATGTTGACAATCTGTACTTGGTTTGTTTTACATCATCGGGTGCTTATATCTTGTTAAGGAGTGATAGAATTCAGTCAGTCAAAAGGATTGCCATGAAGTATACACGTATGCAAAGATGAACTAACGTAATCGATTGAAATTTGATTATGATGAAATTGTTGTCATTGCAGTTTACAGAATTCGCAGAATTACACGAGAAACTTTGGTGGTAGAATTAGAAAACTGACAATAGGTCCATCAATTTTAAATAGTAGAATAGAAAATTTCCTCCCAATAATTGTTAAAAGGTAAAAATAAAATTAGTCACATGAAATTGATAGAAGAAAGAGTTGATTTAACTAAAAATCAATAAAATAATTAATTCAATAATATTACGTTCGCGTGTACCATTTCGGAGAGAGATTGAGTCCAAGATAAACTAAACGAGATTAATTAAACAGACCGAGAATTGCTAAAAAAAATCCTTAAGAGAACTCAACTGCTCAAGATAAATTATTGACAATAATTTAAACGTAAAATAAAAAATAAAAAAGCCAACTTTTATGTTTGATGGGCACGATCTTGCCAACAGATTTGGCCCTTGATTCCCTTCATCCCAATCAAAATTTCTTCTAGGACCTATTGTCAGTTTGACAATAGGTTTAAATTTTAAATAGGACAATAATTTAAACGTAGACTCACTATTTGTTCAAATCTTTGACTCAAACGCCTATGCAAGGGTTCTTTATTTGTTCAATTCATTCATGGCGACACAGTAAAGCAACTGTTGCAATTTGTTAAAAAAAAAAAGTAGGACTGCAACAATGGATCAGATGTCTGTGCCAATGTTACAAGAACGCAAAACAAAATACAACTGAAACAGTAATATAAAAGACAAAAAAAAAGTACTAATAAATTATTAGAAACAGAGAAGGAAATTTGAGATATTTATAATTTAGTGTTCTTAAAATAAAATCATGTCGTAACGATTGGCGCTGATGCAGAATAGTTTGTCCTAGTAATACGGGCAATGAAAGCAAAAGATGATCTCTTTCTTGACCTTTCAGGTTGGCGTTAAGTTGGAACTCACATCATTCAATGTTACAAAAAAAAAAAAAAAAAAAAACGAACCTGTAATTCTGAGATTGATCACCAAACCCCAAATGGTCCAATTTGTGAGATGGGGACAGTTTTCCATTTGCTTTGATTTTTAATACAATAATTATTGACAGATTAGCTGGCGTAGGGCATGCAACTTTGAGATTATACAATGAGTTCTATATCAATCAATTCAAGGCTCATGATTTCCAGCACATGTTTCGCCACGTACCAAGACACAAGAACTCAAGCTTAATTGGTCAAGTAATTTAAAATTGTGCTTGGCACATGCATGAACTACTTTATCAAAGTCAGTGAAGAAAATGTTCTCTAATTATCGTCCTCCACATTTGTTTCTTTAAGAAAATTCGGCTTCATCGGTGATGATGAGTTGATGACTCCCAATTTTATCATACGGTAGCGTTTAGAGTCATAATAAATTTGGGATCTTGGTGTTGTAGTTTCATGGTACAATCTTCTTCCTATAGAGCCCACTTTCTCTTCGGTCCATTAAGACAAAGGTAGCTTTTATTTATTTTGTCCGAAATTTAATGAGTTTGAATTTTTCTAAAATATGAATGTGTCTGAATACGAAAATTTAAATGATATGTTTGTTTTTCTTTTTTAAATATTTAAATATAAGTAACATCTTATTTGTTTTTACAATAAAAAAAATCTTAAATTTGGTCATTTGACATTTATGTCCTTTTAAATTAAAACAAAAAAAGAAAATTAAATTTTATAGTTTAGGAAATAAGTTATTTTACAGAGATATTTTTGGAATATAATATTTACTTGTCATTCAAACTTTTTTTTTTTATTTAAATAAATGTAACAAAAGTTTACTTTTTCTATTCAGATGTAAATGTCTGAAAATTATATATAAGTTCCAAAAAACATAAAAGTATATTTTAGAAAATGTCTGAAAGTAATAAAATTTCAGATTTCAGATATTTAACAAACAACCTCGAAATGTAGGGTTGGTGCCAACAAGAAGAAATGAATCGCTGAATTGGAATTGCTGATTAATACTAATATAATAGAAAAGAAATGTCTTCTCTTTATACTAATGTATATTTTCCCAGGTTCGATTGCTACCGTCAAGGGTGGTGCCAAAGGTGCAAAGAGGGGCTAAAGCACCTGCTCACTTTAAAAAAAAAAAAGAAATGATTTTTTGTTTTAATGATCTATTTATTAGTAATTATCCTAAAAGTCATTTCCAAGTTTATGAAAATTTTAAAATACAATGGTTTTCTTCTCTTAGTTTCTTTTATCTTTCTCTTATTTGTTAAAACCCTTATCGAATTAAGATAATTTATGATAATTTATTTCTCTTATTTCTCTTTCAATTGTTAAAGAATTTATCACCATGACTAAATCCATCGTCAAACTACATCTGTAAGTTTGTATTAGAATAAAAATTAAAATTCTTCAAGATTTTAAACTCTAATAAATTAATGGCTCAATCTACATCATAGGATAAATAATGAAACATTAATTTAGAAAACCTTACCCTATGACTAAGTATTGTTATTAATAGATAGTAAACAAAAGTTACAAGTAAGCCATTATGGAGTTTAAACAATATCACCTATTGAATGAAAATTATCATTTTGATAAATGTTTTTTATTAAATTAAATTGTGTTGTACTATAACTTAACCCCTCCTATATCTAATTCTTGGTACCGCTATTGTCTAATCCTAATTGAGATTGAGATTAAAATGCTATAAGCAGCTTGTTTAAATTTTTTTAAAAGTTGCTTATTTAATAAGTTTCTTTATTTTTACAGTAGTTTTTAGAAGCATGTAGGGATTGCATTTTATAAGCAAATTATTAAATAAGCCATTGTACTATTTTAAAATTCTTATTACAACCTTAATGCATAAATAAAAGACAATTTAAACTTTTATTTTTGTCATTACATAATAAAAAAAATTGAAATAAAATTAACCAAACACATTTACCTTACTTTTCAAAATCAAGCCAGTCGCAATCGCACAGTTTATAAACACTAAATTATTTTTTTAATGAACAACTTATTTCATCAGCATAGCAAAAGTAGTTTTATCAGCCACCACAATCTCAAAGTGGCCCTTAATTCTCAAGGGTACTTGCACTGCAAAGCATAGATTTACGAAACCCCTTAACTAACATACTTTTAAAAATGAATTTAGTATTGATATGATTTGTGTTTATCTTTAAAGATTTTATGTTCAGTATAATATATTGTCCAGTTACTATATATTCTTATCCAAAAACTAATTATTTGTTGAAAAAAAAAAAAGCAAAGAAACCAAGTATCCCACAAAGACAATATCGTTGTTGATGGACTCTTATAAAAAAATCATGGGTTTAGACCAAAATACCTTTGACTTAGAATTCTAGACCTACATATGATAATCGAAACGATGATAATGGTCGGCGTTAGAATCCCATTAGAATTAATTTAGGATTTTATGGATGGGCATGGAATTCGATTCTTTCTAAATTGAACGAAACTACATTGGTTTGGTTCGATTTAATAAGAAACAAATGGTTCAAAAACTATAGACCGATAGAATTTTCGATTTAAACTAAACTAGATTGGAAATATATCATTTACTGTGTTAAAATAAAAAAGTATTTATATATATAATAACATTTGCTCATTAAAATTTTATTTTATATTAGTATTTTCGAATAAAGCATAAATGGTTAGTCATTAGAATTGAATTGAACAAAATAAAAGGATCAAATTTATATGAAAAGTCAAAATTTTAGTTAATACAAAAGCAAAAATATCAAATTTCTTAAACCAAAAAAATATAAAACCTAATTGAACTGAACCAAACTGAATTTTGATTCAATTTTATAATTTATTGAACCCATTATTTTCAATTTACAAAACCAAATTGAACTAATTAATACTCACCCCTAATTATGCAATGAATTTGTTGACTTCTTTTAAAACTAACCAGTTTAGTATTTCTTTTAGGGATATTATCATTTTCCCACCAAATGTATTCTGACACATCATGTCAGTACCACGGTTTTGTAAAATTATCAACTTACCACCAAACATTTAAACTGTTAGTATTTTCCCATCATTCCGTTAAAACTCAGTTAATATGTAATAGAAAATTCATAAAAGGTCAATTTTACCCCTAGAGCGTAAAAGACCATGTAATTAACCTTTTATGAATTTTGTAATTAAGTCATCATTTGCTGTTCTTCCTTCTTAAAGGGCAAAAATTACCCTTTATGAATTTTATAAAATTGACCATGTGGTGCTAGGTACCTCATAAATTGATTTAATTTATTTAATTTTTAAAGGGCAAATTTATTTATTAAATTGACGAGCTAAAGATAATTTATTCTACTACTAAAAATCAATTTATGAAAGGGAAAAAAAAAAGAATGTGCAAAAGAAGCAATTTAATCTTTGATATGATGATAATAATTTTACACAAAAAATTAAATAAATAATTTTACGCTCCAGGGGTAAAATTGACCTTTTATAAGTTTTCCGTTATATATTAACTGAGTTTTAACGGAATGGTGAGAAAATACTAACAGTTTAAACATTTGGTGGTAAATTGATAGTTTTACCAAACCGTGGTACTGACATGATGTGTCAGAATACCTTTAGTGGAAAAATAATAATATCCCTTTCTTTTAAAACCCTATAAGCAGTTGATAACATGTCTCAAGAAAATTACATGAACAATAAAACAAAAAAGAGCAATCTTTCTCTGGAGTAGTCGAGTTCAATACAAACTTGTCTATGCGAATTAATGTGGCATGGATCGATGAAAAAAAATGTAAAATCAATTATCAATTACACCACTAGGCCTCGTCATATAATAAAAAGCACATAAATAGTAAAGTATGCGATCAATCGGTTTGGTATTGAGTGCTTTCAAACCCATCTGGTCAAACTTTTAACATGCAGGCCCAAGCAAATGATCCAAAAATATGATTATTGTGGACTAGATTTGTAACAAGATTATTGGATTCCTATTAGGGCTTATTGACAGAACAATAAAATGGACTGTGCATGGGAGTTTCCAATTGAAAGAGTTTAGGTAATTATAAAGAATTAATGGAATCACAATCCCCTGGCATAAGCTTACCTAGTTTTTAGAGTAATACTACACTGATGTAGTTGGGATAAATAATTTGTATCCCAACTGTATGGAATCTAACGTATTAACTATATTTCGTAGCTATATAAGTACAAGATTATTGAATCTTGTAATGATATTTTAATAAGTATATATATAAGTACAAGATTATTGAATCTTGCAATGATCTTTTAATAAGTATACAAATTCATTCATGACTGGCTCAATTTATGTTCTTACTATATTTTCATTTCTTAACAATCAATTTTAGGGATCATTTTGAGGATGATTTTTCTTTTATTTCCAGAAACTCGTCAAAATTTATCCTCTTTAGATTGGGGCTTCATAAAACCTCAAAACTTGTTGAGAATTTTACCACTCCTAATTTTAAGGTCTATAGTATGCATAGGAACTTAAAATTTATCAATGTAATCTTTATGGTAAAGAAATTGAAATTGATTAATTTCTTTTAATTAATAAATGCTTTTAGGGTGTGTTTGACATACCACATTATATGAGATTGCATTAGCTAATACAATGCAATCCCATGTTTAGTAAATATCCATGTTCACATTATGGCGTATAATAGATTACACCATAATGTAAACAATATGGCATTAAACAAATGAGAGGGATACCCGAGTTTATGTAATGCTGCATTGTTCACATTAGTTTTTTTTAATTCTTTAATTAAAATTAAATAAAAATATATAATATTAAATAAAATTAAAAACTCAAATATGCTGCTATTGGTGCTGATAGATTGTCAGCAACAGTTCAACGGCAGCTGGTTGCTGCATAATATCATGTTTAATATTAAAATTTAGTACCATTAGAATTCTCATTTTCGAGCTATGCAATAGTGCAATTATTATAGACAAAAAAGCTTCTGTTTGCCTTAAATTTTACGATAAAAAATTTAAAAACTGAGACTTTGAACATAGATCTATGGCAAATAAAAATTTATTTTTCATTAATAGTTGCACCATCGTGTAGCACCATGGTAATAAGAATTCTAATATATAGTTTAAATGACACACGACTTCCAACAGTGACTTTTGGTGGCCGTCCAGTGAAAATTATTTTTTAAGCATTAAGTTAAATTAATTTAATATCAATGCTAAAATAAAAAGTTATTTGATATGATACAGTTCATATTACACCAAATATAGTATTGTATTATAATTTAATATAATGTAATAGAATACAACCTAATACAATATAGTACAATGTGCCAAACGCATCTTAAGACACTCTGAAATAGCAGGGTATTGATATGTAAATATTCTTTCAATATTTCACAATCACAGACATTCAAAAGTCATATAGAAAGGACAACGGCTAATCATGCATTATTGAAGAAACAATTTTTTTTATATATTATTTCTTTTTGATAAGTTTACATATTATTTTTGTTCCAAGATCGAATATCACTAACATTAATTAATGATTATATAACCAATTGCGTAGGTACATATCACGTCATGCAAAGTCTTAAACCCTGCAAATTAAAACAATGAAAAGTTAACAGTCAATTAATTACTTTGTAATTACATTGAGCTGAGCTGCAACTAAACTTTTTATAATATTCTGTCACGTTTAAGATTTTGTCATTATTAATACCTAAACAGATTTATATATAGCGTGTACAGTTAAGATAATTATGCCATATTTCTTATCCAATAATTACATATCACATTATTATAAAAGTTTTAGATCAAAAGTTTAGCTCAGCACTAAATCCAAATTCATAATTTTTAATACTTACTGATGGTAATCGATGTTGATAATTCCTGCAACCGGATTAGCAATCTGAGTGAAGGCTTCTCTGGAGAGATCAATGGTGGATGGGCAGCCTGGACAGTGATCAACAATCTTCACGGTTACACTTTCACCCGTGCATGGATGTGGCACTGCGTTTCGTGCTCCTGTGCACTTAACATTGAACATTTTTCCGCACACGGCGCCATTATCCCATAAAGCATCACCTGCTGCCGCTATCATCACACCTTGGCCATTATTTCCAAAGCATGCGGAAGCTGAAAAACATGAATCACAAAAACAGAATATATTACATAATCAATGGGGGGACATATACATCATTTATAAACGTTAATCATTCTCAAGTACAAAAATCCACTCTTAATTTGTTGCGCCTATTTACTAAATGTACGCTTTTACAATGTTGTAAACTTGTAAAGAGTTTATATAGATTTGTATAAAGTGGGGAAGTCCAAACTTGAGAAAGAATATTATAATTTATTGGGGGCTAAATCACACGTCAACTAGATGTAAAAGTTGAAATTATATAGGTTAATGAGTTTACGGAGGAGATTTAACCAGACTAAATTAAATAATAGTAAAATAATCCATATGGATTACTGTTGGTTTTCATTTTTTCAATTAGAGTGTAGGTTTTTATAATTTTTAAAGTATTTTATGGATTTATGAGTTTATAGAGGCTGTTTTTATAGATTTAGTGGAGACAATTTTAATAGATTTAATGAGGGGTAATTAGAAACTATATTAATTATTCCTCTAAATTTTAGAATTTATTTTCTCCAACAAAAGCTTGAGCCCAACAAGTCATGAGTTGGATCCACCCCTACCTATAAACATAAAACCAATTACAATTGTCTTGCCAAAAAACATTTTTCTTAGGCTAAATCACGAGAAGAAGAAAAAGGTAAATACTCATTTAATTTTTATATTTTTCCTTAATTAAAAATTACCTCAAGACATCTATGTCGTTAAATATATCATATTTTTTCCCTTACTTTTTCTTTTCTTTTACAGTAATATGCTTGTAGCAATATTCTTGACATTGATTGACTTATATATAAAAAAATTAATTAGCAAATTAACCAATAGATATGAATATGAAAGAACTAGTATTTTTTGTGTCCTTATGATAATTTTGCTAACAATTATTTATAAATAAATTAATATCAATTTATTAAAGTAATGTTTAATATCTTTGCAACAATCTTACTAATAATTATTTATAAAAAATTACTTTACCAAATTAATTCTTGAAGTAAAATAATAGCATACAAATTTTCAGTAATTTTTTGTTTTATTTTTAAAGCTAATTTGATAAATCAACAGTTTTTCTTTTCATTAATATCCTCAAATATATTGTTGTAAAAATATTATTGTAAAAAGAATGAGAAACTAAGGGTAGGAATATAATATATATATATAACAGCAAGGATGTATTGAGATATTTTCTATAATATAAAGGCTAAACAGACTTTTATGAAAAATATAAGAACGAAATGAACATTTACCGAAAAAAAAAGTGAAATATAAAAATAGATTTCTCCATAATATTATTAAGAGTAAATTTATGTTCTAGCCTTCTAGGCTTAGTAGATTCTTGGGATGTACTATAGATATATATTTTTAGAGTCCTAGTAAAACCTAGATTATAGAATATCTGTAGATTAATTGCAACCGACTAAAAGGAAAAAAGAAAAAAAAAAGAATACATATCATAGTCAGTGTGGCACGCACAATGATCAAGTGAAGAATTCTGTAACAAATTAATTCACATTTTGACAACAATGGAAAATGTTAATTTCTAAAACATTTTAATTAATATACTCACGAGTATAGGTTGTATAGAAAGTGGCAATGCCCGGTGTAGCATAAGCAACAGAGCTGAGGGTTGCTACGATGGCCGCCATAATAATCAGAATACTCTTTTGCATCATGATTTCAGTTGTTGTTGTTTGATTGTTTATTTTGTTTAATGTAAAATACTTCTTGGTTTCTGAATTGTCACTGTACGACAATTGGGTTGTTTCATGTCTGAAATATATAGGCTAAAACAAAACCCTAAAGACCGCTCATACAATTCCATATACGGTAAGAGATCAAATCGATTGATGCTACTTTAAATTTTTGTATAACTTCTGATGCGATTTTATTTTCGTTTATTGGTTGATTTATTACATGATCCTTTTGTCCTTTTGTTATTTCTTTCTTTTTGGTACAACTTAAGGTTGAACTTTTGTTTGTTGTTATTTCTTTTTAAGGTTAACATACGGTTGAACTTTATTCCAAGTTTCATGAGGTTTTGATTTCTTACCATTTTTTTTTATTTTATGTATGGTAGTCTCGTGATTTTAGGATTTCTCTTACCAATAAAAGCTTATCATGGCCAATTATGTTCATATAATCTTTTGCATGACCCACTGAATTTCATCTCACAATTTTTGTAATTTGGCCTCACTTTCAAGAAATAATCACGATAAGTACACATTATTATTATTATTATTATAAAAATTTAAAATAAAGAAGTAGTTCGGAGATTTAATAAAATAAAATTAAGTACATCAAATATTCTATATAAGAGCATCTCCAAAAGGGTCTTTAAATTTTACTCTTCAAATTTCAATTTGCTTACTGATGTGGCAAATAAGTGTACAGAAAAATATAATCTCCTCCAAAAGACTCACCAAATAAGAATAAATTAATATTATTTTAATTAAATCTTTCCAACTATCAAATTGAATTGTTATTATATTTTTTAAAAAATATAAATAATAATTATTGCAGTCTTATCTTTTCAATAAATAATAAAAAAATATTAATAGAAGAGGGAGAAACTCACTCGACAATATTAAAGAGTGAGAAACAAATGTTATTTGAAAATTTTAAATTAACGTGTCTTTTGGAGTGTTTAATATTGATATGACTCTTCAAATAAGAAGTAGAATCTTATTTGAAGAGTGTTTTGGAGATGCTCTAAGAGTTCATGTTTCCGGCAGTAATTTGGTCATTTTACGTTATAAGAGTAAAATACTCAAATGAAACTTATCTTAAAGTAACTTTACTAGTTAAAGATGGTCAAAGAAGCCTAAGTAAAATAAAGTAAAGAAGGATTTAATTGATTAATTGTCAAATTTTTTTGTTAATTTATATTTTTTTAAAAATAATGTAATCTTTTTATAATTATTTTCTAAATGTTGGTTGGATTTACAAAATTAACGAGGTGAAAATATCTATTCGCTTGTTAGAAATGAGAGATAAAAATAGAAAAATGAACCAAACCTCACTTTGTTTTGAAAAAAAAAATCAAAATCCCTTCATATTTTAAAACTCATCTAAACTCCCCCCACATTCTAACATTTCTACCAAGTGTTAACTTTATTGATTATTTATTTATTTTCCTTGGTTTATTAAGCTTATATATTAAGGGAATATGAATAAATATCATAGCTTATGTGGTCTTAAGGCCAATGGGCTCATAGCCCATTGGAAACCTTGCACTCAAGATGTGTTTGAGTTCCAACCATTGTTGGAACTCGATTCCCTTTCAATAAAGTTGTGAAGAAGTCTGCTTATCTTCCCATCAGTTGAGGTATAATAAATATTCCTCCTGTATTAAGTGTGGGTAAAATTTCGAACTGTGCTATAATGGAATGATTAATTAGAGTCTCAATTGATTTCTAATTCTAAATATCAATAGAGTTTTAATTTAATAATAAAAGCTCTGCTGATATTTAGAATAATAAAACACAAATAATAGTCCATCTACGTTTGTGACCTCTTGCGCATGTAAGAGTCTAGACCCAATAAACAAGTAGCTACTATCTACCTTAGGCTTATAAGTCATCACGGTTTTGTTATTAAGCTTTGTATCATCAAAATATGTCTACTTACTTAGGAGAGCCCATAGCATTCAAATAGTCCAGAACTTTACTATGGCTAATATGCAAATATATGTGATTGCATGGGCTATTTAGGAACTCGACAACAATTCAAGAACGAAATGCAATTTCTGTAATATTTTAGCGGGTTTTAGGGTATTTATAACATTTTCCTTAATTTTAACTTTTTCTTATAAAATCCCTTTTATTATTAAATGAAATCAATCATTAAGGGCAACAAATCATTTTACTTTTCTAGTATGAAGGTGAAATTTTGGATTTGATTCCTTCTAACATATTTATTATTTCTCTTAGAACCCTATAAATGGCAGACATTATATCGATATTTATTTCGGAGTGGGGAAAAAAAGCACTACCTAATTTTAATCAAGTAAAGTATTATCACAAAGTGATTATGCTTATCTAACCTCTCGGGTTTTATTAGGTTTTGGGTTTTCATTAACTCAAATTAATAGGGAAATTATGAATAGAATGGTTTAGTAAAATTTTAAATGTTATAAATGTAAACAATTTTATCAAAATTATTTTATTTAAAATTTACTAAACACATATAACTACTTTTAAAACTCACAGTATTTTTTTAAAAAAAATTACTAAACGTTTAACTAATTCTTTGAACAACTAATTATTTTTACAGCATAACTAATAACAATTATTTTAAATATTAATCATTACCTTTATCATTTCAATTGTCTTTAAAACCCCTCTTCAATTTCTAAAATTTTGAAAAATAACAAGATTGTCTCCCCTAATACAAAGTATGTATTCAAAGGTGATGTTGGTGACTGAACTCTCAAAAATTTATAATTTTTTTTATCAATATTAATTTGGATGCTCTTTTTTATAATAAAAATAAATAAAATAATTTTTAATTAAATAACATACTTACAAATAAATTTTTAAAATTATCTATAAAAATAATTTATAAAAAGGTCTATTTTGGTCATTTTAGTGTGCAAGACACTTTACCAACCATAAATTAAAAATTTTTTAATTAGTGATTCTCTAATAAATAAATTTATCAACCAAATTAGTAAATTATCTACAAAGTTGATTATTTGGAAATCTACTTAGGAACGGATTCCTTTAAAAGCTAATACAATGCCGGACAAACCCTAAGTTACTTGCGAAGAATAAAGATGCATCAAGTCAATTGTAAGCTTGACAATGGGTCAAAAGTGTTGTGCAAATTTTATTGAACTCGCAAGTGCACGAATCTATTGTAGAATAGATTAATGGTGACGAGTGTCGATCCCACGAGGATGTGGATTTTAATTATATGTAGAATTAATTTTCGAATTGGGTGATTTGGTTTGTGGTGAAAATAATTTGGAATATCCTAAAATTTAAATTGAAATGACAGAATTAAATTAAAGTGGAAATTATAATAATTGAAGCACTTGGGTATCTGGATCCGCATCAACATGCACCATGAGCTAAATATTCCTTATTAGTGCCAATTAAATCATGAGGGGGGAATCCACACCTCATGAACCACACTCTAATCAATATGGTGTTAAGAGCTTATCGTGCCAAATAATAATAACCTTGTACTAGGGAGCCAGTGAACCAGGGCAGTATCTAGACAAGATTATTACTATTTGTCGACGAAAGTCAAAACATCCACAATAATTAGAGGGGAAGAGAAAATAAATTTACCAAATAAAGCCTATGGCACATGTTGAGACTTCACTTTTAACCCAAGCTTGAAAGAAAATTAGCTACTCATAATTGAACTAGGGGTAAAATGGAAATTTATTAAAATATGTAGAAAATACAAGATAGAGAAGGAATTACAGAAAATGGAGCCTAAAAATGGATTCAGGGATGCCAAATTAGGGGGGAAGGCCCCCTTTTTATAGATACATTGAGTAAATCATGGCCATCGGATCAAAAATATTTCGGACGCTCAGGATTGCGCCATGTCATCAGTCAACAATATGCGGTTTGACCACGCGGTTTGAATAGTAACACAATTTGACCACACAGTTTGAATAGTGACGCGGTTTGGTTAAAAATAATCATGTGTATATGCATGTACCGTACGCGCGATTGTTTGGTCCACTAACATGATGTCACGTCACCGATCAATAGTACATAAGAATTTTAGTCCAACAGGATCGTGACACCTCATTAGTCAATGCCACATCATCGGTCAATGCCACGTCATCAATCCATCTATGTGAACAGTTTCGTGAACAGTAATGTAGACAATACTGTACATGTGAATAATACCATACATGTGAACAATGCCATTTTTCCTTTTATGCTCCTCCTAAGGTTTTGGACTGTCCTGAGTTCAAACGTAATGTCCGTTTTGCTGTCTGATCTCTCATTCATTGTGAAATGATCATGATGCCCCTAAAATACATAAAATACTTAATTAAAATAAAATACACATAATTAAATTACAAGATACTAAAATACATAAAAGTCGAAGTGTTAGTAAGACTTGAAATGTAAAATGACGATTTTCTCCTTTATAAATATATATTTTCTAACACTCAACACACCTCCCAACCAGCTTATTGCTAGTCCCTAGCAAATAAAGCGAAAACAAAATTCAAACCGAAAATGATTTTTTTTTTTTAACAGTTGTGTTTATTTAATCAGACTAATGATAGCAATCAAATAAAAGTATAAGCATTATCTCCAGTCTACAGAAACATCACACCCACATCAACCATCCACATAAATCAGCCCAGTAGACTTTGTCACGGCTACTTTCAAGAATGACATGTCAAACCCCAAAATCTCACTGGAAATAGTGACATTCTCACAAGAAAATTAAACCAAATAAAAATAGTCACTTCAATGAATGCTAAATTTGAGAGAAAATAATCAAGAAGTGATATCAGACACTCTCACCAAGATGAAAGAAATATGCCCACAGCTTAGAAATAATACGATTTTAAGTCAAACAAAAATGCTAGTCAATCCAATTTATTTATTTTATATATATATATATTTTAATGCACCACTGCATCTTTTTAGTTCATATAACTAACTTCTACTTCAGACTATAGCTCCCTAAAATCAGGAAGGACTTTTATTAGGATGTAACGTAGGCTAAGGACATGGCTAACAAATGAAGGAAAATAGGAAAAAATAAAATTTATGTTTGAGAAAAAGTAGAAATCTTTTGGAAATTACAAGGTGGATTTCACCTATTATTGTTTTTTTTAAATAACAATTTTTTTTGTTTGGCACAACTTCACTGAACAAAATAATTATTTACATTTTTCTCAAACATAAAGAGGTGATGAAATTTATAAGACATCGAGTAATACTCCAAATCAGAGTAGGTCAAAATGATAAGTTGACAAAAAAAAACTTTTGTTTTTGTTTTTTTTTTTAATGCTCAAAGGTGTTAACTATGGATACTTTATAATAGGGTTGGCTAGAAAGGCTCAAACAGATCAAAGATGGCATTTCCATCGTCTTTTAGGGCTCTAAATAATCTTCCATATCTACTAATTAGATGGGCTTTCAGATGTAGCAACACACATTTTTTTTTTTACATTTTTTTTTTCAGAGGGTTGACTCAAAAGAAATCTAGAGATCGTATATAAAATAATAAACTACTAAGCTGTGTGAAGAATGAGCAAAAGAGGTTATTCTCCAAGAAAAATGACAGACTCAAAAACTCACTTGGTATTTATTATGGCATGTGCATTCCTTCGAGTAACTCATATTTGTCTCCGACATCAACATATAGAATAGCAAACATAGCATAACATCACTTAAGTCCAAAGATAATACAAATACTAAAATTTGAAAGTCATCATGTCATCCAATATTAAAAAAAATCACACAATTTTTTTTTAAACGACAGTCTACCCCCTAACCTATTTTAAACATGAAAAAAAAAATGCATGCAGAAAGGTGAAAAATGATGCAGAAAAGCTAATTAGAAAAGTTATACTTAAAATAATAGAAAAAGAAAATATTTTTTTTTTCATAATTGAACTAAGAAGATGTGTTTCTAGAGGTACTACACTCCATATTAACTATCTTCGACTCAAAAATTTGAAAGTCTATATTTATAAAGGAGAAATTAAAATGAAGAAGTTAAAAAAAATAATTGTCAAAGCTTAATAAAGAAAAAAGAAAATGTCTGGAATTTTTTTTGTTTTTTTTGGGTTTTTTTTTTAAATGAAGAAGATGCGTTTCTAGAGTAACTACACTCTATATTCAGCCATCTTCAACACAAAAAGTTAACCACGGTTAGTCTCTACAACAAAAAATTAGTAAAAACTTAATCAAGATTCCCCAATTGTCGACTATTCCCTCCTCCCAACCAGAACGAAACATTGTCCTCAATGTTTTAAAGGAAAGAAGTAGAGTTTAGAAGACATCACCTGGGTAGTGTAACACAGAGTTAAATATTTACAAACGGAGAGTTAAATCTAATTTGTACTTCTTACTGTGGCTACTGTTACCATCATTATTTGGACGCTCCAACACAAAGGTCCAGGGGTCTGGCTCCGGTCTATAAGCTTGTAACAGATCAAATAGCTCATTAGTAGTGTGAGCACAAATAAAAAACTTTTTCGCTATGGAAGGAATGAAATAGTTTTTTATTGCATGGTTAAGAAATGCGATGAAGCCATCATAAAAATTATTGACATTTAACAAACCGATGTGTTTTTTATGAATGTGTAGATGAGCCCAAGATGCTAATGTGATAAGTGCCTCTAGAGTTGCAAGATCTCCTTGTAAGAAAATAAAAGCATCAGCATGATTAAGTATTTCAGTTATTCTTTCTTGCATACCTGAGACGACTAACTCTTCTCCAGTCGGTGAGTCAGACAAACTGCCCAAAGGTTTAGGGCTCTTGGGATGATTCCTAACACTTGGCTTCCTATGATAAAAGCAGCTTTTGAGACTAATTTTGAAAGCCCTCGGTTACCTCCTCCATACACCAAGTACAATTTTCTCTCTGTTATGATTCGACCAAGATTTATGGCTGCCTCAACGAACTCTTTATGTTTGCCATAGTTAAATCCAGAAAGCACACAAATGTTCTTGAATTGTTTGTTGGGATTTGCTGCCATTGGGATACGTCTCAAAAATAATTTGTAAGTGTTGAACAAAAAGTCATATTTAAGAATCTTGGTGACGGTGGGTCACAGCTGTGTATGAGGTAGCATGTCAGTGTCAATTAACGCGTAAAGCACATGGCTCAAGAGTAAAAAAGGAAATAGTAAAAAGGAAAAAGTAAACAGTGATAAAATAAAATTATTAAAGACAAAAATGCAAATGATAAAACAACAGTGAAGTAAAAAGATATTTATAGGTAGTTGCGACTGTTAGGGGTGGGCAAAATATTCGACCCGACCCGATCCGAAAAATTTCAGGTTCGGATCGGATCGGGTTATAAAGGAAACCCGATCGGATGAAGATGGTGAAACCCCATTGGGTTGTGATCGGATCGGGTCAAATCCGATCCGATCCGAAAACCCGATCGGGTTGCTTTAAAAAAAAAAACCTAAATCTAAACACACATGCCACACACAAACAACATATTCACATTTCACAATACACACAAACACAAGTCAAACACAAATCGGGCACACACACACAAACGATTGCAATTACTGAACTACACACAAAGGGCACACACACACACAAACGATTACAAAAACACACACAAATAACATATTAACAACAACACACGCAGCATGGTGGCATCAACAGCCCACTGCCGACAGTCAACAACCAACCCACGTACACGGCCACTCAACCACCACCCACAGCCTCCCTCGCTCGCAGCCCACTGCCGACAGCCAACCCCCAGCCTCCCCCAAATAAACACAAACACACACACACAATCAAAGTTGATGCCAACCGAAGCCGAGATCCAACGCCAAATGCAAGATTCGACGCCAACCGAAGCCAAGATCTAACGCCAGACGCAAGATTCAACGCCAACCGAAGTCGATCTACTGCTACAAAGCACCCGATCTACTGATCTACTGCTACGAAGTACCGAATATGTTGCGCCACCTCCATGTCTCTAATCCTCCACCATCACCCAATCTGATTCAATGTCCATTCGAACTCGGCAACACCCATTCGAACCCAGTAAGCTACAACCTGAATTTTGGCTGTTGATTTTGGGTTTTGAAAGTGATGCGGCAACACCCATTTGAGCCTTTGACAGTGATGCTATAGATGTATATTATATATAATGTATATGTGAAAGATTAATGTGTAATTGGTATTTGGTGGTTGTTAATAATAGATAATTATGTATTGTTGAATTGTACCCGACCCGAATAGACCTAAATAATTCAAATTGATTCAAATCTAACTCGAACCGCATCTGATCCGATCCGAACTCAACCCGAATTTATAACCCGATCCGATCCGATCCGAATTATATTCGGATCGGATCGGATCGGGTTTTAAGTTTGGGTTGAGTTCGGATGAATTTTCATCCAACCCGATCAACCCGAAACCCGATTGGGTTGATCCGAACCCGATTTTGCCCACCCCTAGTGACTGTGGCTTATATCTTCCTCTGGTTTTACGTCCAGAAACGGCTTGAACGCCCTGTATGGGTCGAGGATAGGCTTCCCATCTAGTTTTCTTATAAACTGGCAAACAAGGTCGTTTATAGTCAGATTTCCGAGACTATATCGTGCATGCTCTTTCTGGAATATTGGCCATAACTGGAGAATCGCTCCTTGTACATATCCACTGGGATGCGTTTCAAGAGACAAAAAGATATCATCCAATGACTCCTTATTCAAGCCATCCCTAATGAATTGAATCTTATCTTCCCTGTTATCAGACACATTCCTAATGAACATAGTTTTTTATCGCATCTCATTCTGGCACACTTATGACAAGCAACAGAAATTCTTCGAGTTCTTCGTTTTCTTGCATAATTTCCTTTACCACAACCAGGCATGTATGCAATAAATTTTGGAGGTAACCACCTGCTAAACGTACTTTGGCCTCGATTAACCAGCGGATGTCAGCAGGTATGTTATTCCTCATAAGCAATCGCATGCGTTCGGACCGAGCTTTATAGATTGTAAGGAGGGCATTCTGAGGAAGTGAAGGGAATCGATTGTGAAGCTTTGCTAGAATCTTGTTTCTGTCCATACCTTCGCCTCAGAATATCAACTATTATGGGAAACTGAAGTAACCGACTTGATTGTCGCGGAGTACCGTTATCCGCCACTTCACCGGGGTAACAAACTAAAGCACACAAACAAAGAAAAACAAACTAAAACACATAAAGAAAATTAAAATCGTCCTCTTATTGAATTTACCTCAAGCTCCAATTGGATGTTGTAGACACCTCTCTCAATGTCTCTGAGTTGACTTTCTAAATTCTCAACATGGGACACCAACTCTGGTGGTTGTAGAGCCCAAATATGATGTGTTTTACAAAATCGAATCTGCTTTTTGAGATGAGATTTTACATGTTGAAGTTGTCTAAGAATGTCTAGGAGAAACTGTTTAGCTATGGCACTCATGATTAACAATGATAAGAGAAAACTTAATGGTTAAACAAACACGCTTATGCAAAAATAATTTCAATTAGCAAAAGAATAGTAAAAAGAAAGAAAAAAATAAATCACCGAAAAGAAAGAAAAATCTCAATTCACATCTGGTGGGTCACTCAAATTTATTTCGGTGTCCTCTCCATTTGGTTGGTACTATAGATATGGCTTTAATCTTTGACCATTAACTTTAAACGTGACACCGTTCTTTAGGTCCTTAATTTCAATTGCCCCATGTGGAAAAACAGTGTGAACAATAAAGGGGCCAGACCATCGAGAGCGTAACTTACTTGAGAATAGGTGCAAGCGAGAATTGAATAAAAACACTTTCTGACCTGGAGTGAAAGATTTTCTCATAATTTGCTTGTCATGAAAGACTTTCATTCGTTACTTGTAAATCTTGGCATTTTCGTATGCATCATTGCGAATTTCTTCAAGTTCTGCCAGCTATAATCTTCTTTCTGAGCTAGCTTGTTGCATGTCAAAGTTGAATTTCTTGATGGCCCAGTATGCACGATGCTCGAGTTCCACAAGTAGGTGGCAAGCTTTTCCATACACTAGCCTATAAGGTGACATCCCAATCGGGGTCTTGAAAACCGTTCTATATGCCCATAATGCATCATCGAGTCTTAATGACCAATCTTTTCTGTTCGGCCTCACTGTCTTTTCTAATATGTGCTTTATTTCTCGATTGGAGATCTCAACTTGGCCACTGGTTTGCGGATGATATGGGATCGCCACTTTGTGAGTGATTGAATACTTTGTCTAAATAGCTTTGAATGCTTTGTTATAAAAGTGGGCACCATCACTGATTATCGCTCGAGGGAATCTAAAGTGTGAAACAATGTTGCTTTTCAAAAATCCTATCACCACCTTGTGATCATTAGTTCTACATGAAATTGCTTCTACCCATTTCGATACATAGTCAACAGCAACCCAATATGTATTGATGGCCAAAAGAAGGGGGAAATAGTCCCATGAAGTCGATATCCTATACATAAAAAATCTTAACCACTAAAATTAGATTTAGTGGCATCATGTTCCTTCGTGTAATGCTCCCCATTCGTTGACACCTATCACATGAAGAACAGAAAGTGTAAGCGTCTCGAAATATAGTTGGCCAATAGAAACCACATTGTAAAACTTTAGTTGTTGTTTTCTTAGCACTGAAATGGCCTTCACAAGCTTGTTCATGGCAGAATGAAAGAATACTCTGAATTTCATTTTCTGGGACACATCATCTAATAATTTGATCTACACAATACTTGAACATATAAGGGTCATCCCAAAAAAATTTCTTTATTTCTGCAAAAAAAAATGGCCTTGTCTTGCTTGGTCAAATGCTCTGGAAGTTGACCTGTAACAAGATAATTAACGATATCAGAATAGCACGGTAATACTTCCACAATCATTAATTGTTCATTTAGAAATGACTTATTCAATGTTAATGGTTCTGTAATTGTGTCAAAATGGAGACGAGAGAGATGATCAGCCACGACATTTTCTGTGCCTTTCTTATCTTTAAATTTCAAGTCGAATTCCTGCAAAAGTAACACCCAACGAATTAGTCTAGCTTTTGCATCTTTCTTTGTGAGAAGATATTTAAGAGCAGCATGATCGGTGAACACAATTATTTTACAAATAATGAGATAAGATCGAAATTTCTCTAATACAAACACTACTGCTGGCATTTCTTTTTCAGTAGTTGAATAGTTCAATTGTGCATCATTCAATATCATACTAGCATAGTAAATAACATGGGGAATTTGATCAACTCTTTATCCTAATACTGCTCCTACTGCATAATCAGATGCATCACACATGAGCTCAAATGGTAAGTTCTAGTTTGGGGGCTGAATGATGGGTGATGATGTCAACAACTGCTTCAGTTTTTCAAATGCCACAAGACATGAATCATCAAAGATAAAAGGTATATCCTTAGCAAGTAGATTGCATAAGGGTCTAAAAACTTTGCTAAAATCTTTAATAAAACGTCTATACAAACCAGCGTGCCCAAGGAAATATCTTACTTATCGACTGTTTTAGGTGGAGGAAGATTGGAAATGAGATCCACCTTTACTTTATCAACCTCAATACCTTTGTTCGAAATGATGTGACTAAGAACAATACCTTATTTTACTATAAAATGACACTTCTCCCAATTTAAGACTAAGTTCTTCTCGATACATCTCTACAGAACTAGTGTTAGATGATGTAAACATTGATCAAATAAGTCACCAAAGATAGAAAAGTTATCCATAAAGACTTCAAGAAATCGTTCAACCATATCAGAAAAAATACTCAACATGTATCACTGAAATGTAGCAGGTGCATTACATAATTCAAATGGCATCCTCCTATATGTAAAAGTGCCAAAAGGACAAGTGAAAGTGGTTTTCTCTTGATCTTTTGGAGCTATGAGAATCTGATTATATCCTGAGTAGCCATCTAGAAAGCATTAAAATTCATGGCCTGCTGATCTATCAAGCATTTGATCGATAAATGGTAAAGGAAAATGGTCTTTACGTGTGACAGAATTCAACTTTCTATAATCAATGCATACATGCCATCTTGTAGTCACTCTAGTGAGTATCAATTCATTATCAGCATTGGTAACTACTATAATTCCTGACTTTTTGGGGATAACTTGTACAGTACTAACCCATGAACTATCAAAAATTGGGTAAATGATACATGCGTCTAATAGCTTAAGGACTTCAGTTCTAACAACTTCTTTCATGTTAGGATTTAACCGACGTTGCATTTCCCTAGTAGGTTTAGCATTTTTATCAAAGTGAATGTAATACATGCAGTCTACTGGGTTTATACCTTTTATATCGACTATGGTCCATCCTAATACTCTTTTGTGCTCTTTTAAAACATCCAACAACTTACCTTTTTGTTTGTCATTTAAGGATGATGAGATGATTACTGGCAGATTACTTTCTTCTCCCAAAAATACATATTCCAGAGTATTGGGTAATGGTTTAAGCTCGAGTTTCGGTGGTGATTCTGATGATGGGATGAGTTTATTCTCTGATGGTGCTAGTTGTTCAACTCTTGACTTCCATTTATTAGTGTCCATGGATGGTGCTGAGTCAAGTAGAGCATTGACCTCATCGACCGATCTGTCAATATCAAAATCCAAACCAAAATGAGTTAAACATGTTTGTAAATGATCATCACTAAGGTTTGAAAGAAAAGTATTATCAACTATTTCTTCTATTAAATCCACATCAACAATTCTATCGCCTGCATTGTGAGGTTGTTTGGTAATGTTGAAAATGTTTAGCTCCATGTTGCCGAAAGACAACTGCATATTTCCAGTCCTGCATTGAATGTGAGTATCGGCAGTTGCCAAGAAAGGTTAGCCTAGGATAATGGGGATGTGCTTCCTTGAATCCTGGATTGGTTGAGTGTCAATTACAATGAAATCAACAGAAAAATAAAACTTGTCTACCTGGATAAGCACGTTCTCCACAATACCATGAGGTATTTTCGTGGACCGATCTACAAGCTGTAACACCACTGGAGTTAGGTGTAATTCTCCCAGTCCAAGTTTCACGAATACAGAGTAAGGCAACAAATTTATATTAGCTCCTAAATCCAACAAAACATTCTCAATTGTGTAGTTCCCTATACTACATGAGATAGTGGGGAAGCTTGGATCTTTGCATTTTAGAGAAATTTTATGTTGGAGTATAGAACTAACGTTTTCTGTTAAAAAGGTCTTTGTTTGAACGTGAATGTTTCTCTTTTTAGTACAAAGGTGTTTAAGAAACTTGGCATAAGATTGAACTTGTTTTATAGCATCAAGTAAAGGGATGTTAACACTTATCTATTTGAAGATTTCAAAAATCTCACCTGTGGATTTTCCCTTTTTTCCTTTAGCTAACCTCTGAGGAATGGAGCTTTGGGAATATATTCTCGTGGGTTGGTTTCTTCTTTTTTCTTCGGATGGTGAGTCCTCAACATTCATAGGTATAATTTGATTTTCTTTTGTTACCGGCATCTCCACTTTGTTGTCGACTTCTTTTCCTTTTCGTAAAGTCATGACTGCTTTGACCTCTCCATGCTGCTGTGGTGAACTGGTACTTACTTCATGCACTCCTTTCAGATTAAACACTGGTTGACTTGAAAACTTATCTTTCTCAACAGTCATTGCCAAGGTTTGAATTGAAGAAGCAAGATGTCCCACCATCTTCTCGAGGCTTGAAATTGATTGAACTTGTGAGTTGAAGCATGTTCTCATCTCATTTCGTAGTTCATCAATGGTGCGGTTCTGTTGCTCGATCGTGGAGTGAGTAACATTCTTGAGATTCTGGAATGAATCCTCCCATGGTTTAGGTTGAGAGTAATTCAGGTGTTGATTGTATGGTCTAAATGGTGGCTGAGAGGTTTGAGGAATTGGCTGCATTGGTGGTGTTGAAGCTGTTAGTCCATTCTATTGGAATCATTGAGACCATGAAAAATTGGGGTGGTCTCTCCATCCAAGGTTATATGTGTTGGAGTATGGGTTGTAATTAGATGGTTTTCTCATTACACCTATAGCATTAGCTTGATCTGAATATGAGTCATAGTCATTTGGCTCTGTTGATTTAGCAGTCGATAACGATGCTATTTGTTGAGAGAGGCCTTCAAATATCGCTTTGACTTCTTTAATTTCTGAACTTTACTCACCAATGTGAACCTCATTCACTCGTTTAATTCTTTTAGTATTCCTGATGATCGACTCCGTTGTTGGGAATTATTCGCTTGTTGTTGGAAGAATTCCCAAATTTCTGATGCACTTTTTGACATTAGCTTTCCTCCACTTGTTGCCATTAGCCATTCTTACACATGTGGTAATAATCCCTCCAAAAAGTATTGGTATTGGTGCCATTTTTCGTACCCATGATGTGGACACTTCAAGAGTAGCCCATTGAATCGCTCCCATGTTTCGAAAACTGCTCGTCTTCTCTCTGCGTAAACTCTGAGATTTCCCTGCGAATAGCATTGGTTTTATGCATTGGGAAATATTTATTCAAAAATTTTGTTACCATTTGTTCCCATGATGTAATGCTATTAGCAGGCAATGTATTGAGCCATGAACAAGCTCTATCCTTTAAAGAAAATGAGAATAATCTGAGTTTAACATCATCGTCTGAAAAATTCTCATATTTAAATGTTTGACAAACAGCATGAAAATCATTCAAATAATTATATGGGTCCTCATTTTCTAGGCCATAGAATGTTGGGAGACAATTAAGCACATTAGGTTTTAGTTCAAAACTCCTAGCAGCTACATTTGGGTACCTTATGCATGATGTGCTCAGATTAGCTAAGAGACTGAAGTAGTCCTTAAATGACCTCTCTGGTGGTGCTTGTTGTTGTTGCAAATCCATTTCACTTTTATTTTTAATTACAACGTGTTTGTGTGTGCGAAGTATTTTTTCAAGTTCAAGGTCTATATGTTCAAGATTAGGTAATAATGACCTTCGACCATGCATGCAAAGAACACAAAAAAATGGGAACAAAATAAATAAAAATAAAGAAGAAGGAGAAATTGCAGTACTAACATTATCACGCTGTTACAACCTTTCTATAAAAACACACTAAAACAAATACGTGAAATAAATTAACTAAAAATAAATTAATAAGATAAATGAAAAATTGCAAAGAAAAATAACTTGAAAATTAAATTACAAAACTTTAAAGAAGAGAAAAAGAAAAGAAATTTTTACCTCAAAATGTAGATTTACTTTTTTTTAATAAAAATTAAAAGAAAATAACAAAAAAATAAATTATTTACAAAAATTAATTCTACGAATTAAAATAACTTACCTCCCCGGCAACGGCGCAAAAACTTGTTGTGCAAATTTTATTGAATTCGCAAGTGCACGAATCTATTGTAGAATAGATTAATGGTGACGAGTGTCGATCCCACGAGGAGGTGGATATTAATTCTATGTAGAATTAATTTTCGAATTGGGTAATTTGGTTTGTGGTGAAAATGATTTGGAATATCCTAAAATATAAATTGAATGGCAGAATTAAATTAAACTGGAAATTATAATAATTGAAGCGCTTAGGTATCTGGATCCGCATAAACATGAACCATATGCTAAATATTCCTTATTAGTACCAATTAAATCATGAGGGGGGAATCCGCACCTCATGAAAGTGCTAAGAGCTTATTGTGCCAAATAATAATAATCTTGTATTAGGGAGCCGGTAAAACCAGGACGTTATCTAGACAAGATTATTACTATTTGTCGACGAAAAGTCAAAACATCCACAATAATTAGAGGAGAAGAGAAAATAAATTCACCAAATAAAGCCTATGGCACATGTTGAGACTTCACTTTCAACCCAAGCTTGAAAGAAAATTAGCTACTCATAATTGAACTAGGGGCAAAATAGAAATTTATTAAAATACATAGAAAATACAAGATAGAGAAGGAATTACAGAAAATGGAGCCTAAAAATGGATTCAGGGATGCCAAATTAAGGGGGAGAGGCTCCTTTTTTATAGATACATTGAGTAAATCATGGCCATCGGATCAAAAATATTTCGGACGTTCAGGATTGCGCCACGTCATCAGTCAACAATACGCGGTTTGACCATGTGGTTTGAATAGTAACACGGTTTGACCACGCGGTTTGAATAGTAATGCGGTTTGGTTAAAAATAATCTTGTGTATATACATGTACCGTACGCGCGAGTTTTTGGTCCACTAACATGCTGCCATATCACCGATCAACAGTACATAAGAATTTTAGTCCAACAGGATCGTGACGCCTCATCAGTCAATGCCACATTATCGGTCAATGCCACATTATCGATCCGCGAATAGTTTCGTGAATGCAGTATATAATAGCCATTTTTCCTTTTACGCTCCTCCTTTTTGTCCGTTTTGCTGTTTGATCTCTCGTTCATTGTGAAATGACCATGATGCCCCTAAAATACTTAATTAAAATAAAATACACATAATTAAATTACAAGAGACTAAAATACATAAAAGTAGAAGTGTTAGTAAGACTTGAAATGTAAAATGACGATTTTCTCATTTATAAATATACATTTTCTAACACTCAACAAAAAACAGGACAACAATTCTACAATAATTTCTTCTTGTCTTTTAACATTTTAAAAATGATTTCCTTGTTATTTTAGGTGACAAAATTGAATATAAACCCTATTTCTTTGTTACCAAATTTTTTTTATAAGAAAGTAACAAGAAAAGGGACAATCGAAAACCTTTGTATGAAAATCAAATCTATACTGCTCCAAAATATCTGTGGTCCCGTTACAATACTTAGAACTTAGAAATGGTAATAAGGCAACAGGGATTTGGATTTCCCCACATCTGCAGAAATAGTATCATGGACCCATCGATGAAGATGATTTGGTATTGTTGATAAGCAGCCTTCTAACACACAAACTCATTACTAGTGATAAAATCAAAGCTACTGAAAATCAGTTTCTATCACAAACTCAAACAAGAGAAAGAAATAAACTCAAAGACTCGAATTGATCTACCAGCCAAATCCTGCACCAAATAAATTTCAGTGTAAACATCACTGGTAGACTTTCAGGTTCTCACGAGAAAAGAATATTTAGCAGAATATTTCTAACATTACATAAACAATGGCATAAAAACAATATTCTCTAACATTGGATTTAAAAAACAAAGGCATAAAAATAAAATATCATCTATCAATGAATATATAACAACTTCAGTGCCTAGCATAACTAGATATGAGATTAACATTTTTCTGAATGATCACAATATGCAATCATATAACTAATTGAAAATGTTGAGGACAAATGGACAATTAAGTTTTAGCATGTTGTAAGAAATTGTAATGGCTTTGCTTATTCTTTCGCAAAGTTAACTCTTGAAAATGTGGAACTTGTCTGCAGGATGGACAATGTCCCAACTCAATTCTTGTACTTGTTTAATGAGTTTTCTCAATGAAAGGTATACTTTTGCATTAAAAAAAAAGAAGAATTGAAAATATTGTTTGATGAGTAAACGGACTATAGCATAGAAGATCCTCTAAAGATGGCCACATGATTCTTTTTGTTTGAAAATAATCTGAAACAATCATACGCTCCAAAATTAAAAAGCATTTAACGCGAACAAGTTCAAAAGCATGGTTATTTCCAAAATAAACCTAGAAACTTCTGTCACAAAGCTAAAGCTAAAGATCCAGTCAATAGTAATGCAACCAAATGTTACAATAGAAAATGGAAATGCATATTTCATTGAGAAAGAAAAAAGCACATAACGAACTTACAATATCAACAACAGTTTGTTTCTTCCCTCCATCGGTCCCACGGAAGGTCCCCCTTCTAATCACTCTAGAGAGCATATCTGCTTGCTTCATGTTCCCTTTCTGATTAAGGTAGCTAGGGGTGGGCATAAACTCACAACCCATGGGTTTACCCAAACCCAAACCAAATTAAATGGTTTGCGTTGGGTAAATTATGAAAATAGGTTAAATGTGGATTTTATATAAAAATAACTATTTCATTATGGGTTGGGTATGGTTTACCCATGGGTCATGAACAAAAACCCAACACTCAAACTTGTCAAATGAAATAAATGAAAACAAAAGCAAATAAGTGAAAGGTCATTATTAAATTGTTCAAGGCTTGATCAGTTGTTAACAGTTAGAAAAGAAAAAACAACATATAAAAACAAATATGAATAAAATAAATGCTATTGTAAATAATTAAATGAGATGAAATTAGTGTTTGATGAAATGAAATCATTTTTTTAAATTTATGAACTCATATATTGTTGTTTTTTTATTTAAATCAAGGAAAATTATAGTAATAATGTTGAGATGGTTTTTGACAGCATAGTTACCTAGCTCATTGGCAGGAAATAATTAATAATTATGAGAAATGATATTTCGCCACTAATAATATATTATTGTGACAGAAATTATAAAGCCTATTGTAAATAAAATTAACATTTTGTGTGCTATATTGATACTGTAGCATAAATAATACTCCTTTTTTTATTTTGATGGGATTTATTGACATTGATCCTCCATCCTGAAATTCATGAGCAATCAAACTATTGAAAAAAAAAAAACACCATTTGATAGAAAATTATCATCTCAATAATTATAAGTCAAAGGATACATTTTTTTAGTTAAAGAAATTTTATTATTTTAACTGAATGGCACTCACATAAGTTGTTTTTTTTTATTGTCTTTCTTTGAATTTACCTGTTGATGTCATGTTTGTGAAAGTTTATTATAGAGTTTACGTTCTTATTTATTAAGAATTAATGATTTTTGTGATTAAATTTTATTTTCATTTTCTAGTCTTCTTTAATTTAAGGATTAAGTTATTGTAAAATTCATTGTTTATAAGTTTTATCCACTATATTTATTTCATATTTTAGTATCAATTTAATAATTAATAACAATTAATAATTTTTATAATTTTTATATAATTAAATTTATTAAAATAAAAAATATTTTGATGATAAAATTTAAACCAAACCCAAACCAAACCCAAATGGGTTGGTTTGGGTTGACTTAAAATCCAATCCAAACCAACCCATACCCACCCCTAAAAGTAGCAATCAACGCATCATTGTTCTTCCAATCAGAGACCCCTCCTTTCTCCATTATTCTAAATAGTATTGATTAGGCTTTGAGGGTCTTCTCGGCTGCCAATCGTCCAACACCTTCTCATAGCTTGAGAACTCTACAATATAATCTCTCTCCAAATAGTAATCCAACAACTTCGCGCAGATTGTCTTTCCTTTCTCAAAGAGAACATACAGAAGACTATCAAAAGTAGGTACACAACCACTTTGCGTCAGTAGATCAATTCATCCAAGGGCTTCCTCAACATGACCTCTCATTAAAAGAGATTCCAAAATCTTGGCAAACCAAATCCATATTCTCGTTCATGCCCTCTCCACCCGGCTCTTTATAACTTTACTTGCAGTCTGAACCCTCCCATCTTCAAACAAACTCTCCATCACTGACTTTAATAGTGAGGAAGCGGGGCCCATCTTCAAGCATACTATCCAAAGCAGTTCTAGCATCGACTGGCTCGCCTTTCCTCAAGTAGCTCTCAATGAGATACGTGTAAGCATCAGCCTCTCTAGGTACCCCTCTTCGATCCATAATCTTAAAAATATCAAAAGCAAAGTTTGGATTCCCTTCTTTTGAAGTACAGCAGATCAAATTATTGAATGCATTAGGATCTAAAACACCCTTTTTCATTAATTGCCTAAAAAAGATTTCAACTTTTCCTGTCTGACCATTCTGGCAAAGATACCGTATCATTGGGTTATAAGCACTAGCCTCCATATCCAAAGCACTTTTGTGGTCTCAAAATGATTTCCTTCTCAACAAGCTTGTCTAACAACTTAATTGCTAGATCAAACATCTCATGCTTGCAAAAGTTAGCAATTAACACACCAGAACGTCCGGCCTGTGTTGGAATGCTCAACCTTCACATCCGCAGCTACATTTAAGTCACCAGACTTACACTGAGTAGTCAAGAGCTTCGTAAATATTGAATTATCCTTAGGAGCAACATACCTTTCTACCATCTCCCTCAAAACCTTCGGCGCTTCCACCACCTTTCCCACGTCACACAAACCCGGCAACATAGCCGTATCAGTAACTGCATTTGGCTTAACATTACAAGACTTCATTTCCTCCAACATCCTAAGTGCATCATCAGTTCGCTCAACTGCAACATACCCTTTTATCGTACTAGTATAGCTAATAAGAGTAGACTCAATTTATCCTCCTTCACCTCCATAAATAACTTCTCTGCCTCATTCACTTTCTTAAACCGACCATACCCATTAATCATGGTATCATACGAAACAACATCTGGGGCAACTCCCCCGCTCTTCATATCCTCAGAAAACCTAAAAGCAGTCCCAAGCCTCAAAAAGAAACCCCAAAGCATAACATTATAAGTATGCCTAGTAGGCTCAATCCGTTCGCTCAACATCTTATTAAAGTACATTTTGGCCATCATATACTAACCATGCCTAAGGATTACCTTAAATAAAGTATCATAAGTTAACACTCCCCTCCACATCCAATTGCTTCATTAAATAAAAAATTTTAATAGACTATTGGACAATTCCCTTCTTACCATAACTTTCAATCAAGACTTCAAACATATCTTCATCCCATTGAAAACCCTTTTTGGGCATATCTAACATAATATTTAACTTGCTAACTCGGCCTAAAATATCAATAATTTTCAAATGGGTTTCTCGGTCATGGTTGAACAGACCGGCCCGCTCGACCCACCGGAATGCATGCTCTGAGTTCTTTGTGTTGGGAAAATATGCTCTTTAAAAGCATGTGTTTATTTAATTATAATAAATAATTTTTCTGATTAATAAAATAAATGAGGTATTTTATTCAAATATCTTAATTGCATTAATATTTTGATTAAAGTCCATTTAATCATATTATATGTATTTATGTGATCACCATGTGGATTCACAGAAGACATAAATACAAGTTATCTTATGATTAAATAAATTTAGTTCACAGTTGATAAATAAAGTTGGGCACTTTATTTAGGTATAGACTGTAATGAATTCATTGAATGATTTGTCTTAATAATGTATGAATTTATTGATGTAGTACGACTACATTGAACAAGATCACATATGAGATTTAATTAACTTTGTAATAACTGTCAGACTTATTAAATCTCATAGGCATTGATTTTACTATAGTCTTAATCTTGAGTTAATTATGATTTCATGATTGTAATTTTTATTCTATTTGAGTTACCAATGGGCACGACACATACTTATAATCAAGATTACCCGGTATCTTGGTGGGAGCAATTATGAGTATTGGAGTTATAGATTAATAATATAGAATTTGTACAACACACCTCTTAATGAGTTTTCATGAAAATGATCATTAGAGAAAATCAGTAAGTATCAAGGAATAAGATGTAATTAAATTGATTGAACAGTTGAGAAATCAATTTAATTAATGATGTGGTACAAAGGATTGTGCAGTAAAAAAATCAATGTATTATTATTCGAGATACAAAATTTGGAATTAAATAATTGGGCTAGTTTAATTACATGCCTAATTATTGTAGCCACTATTGTATGTTCCTAAATGATCCCCGGGTTAATTAATTTAATTGACTGTGCCGCTACTGGATTAATAAGTAAGATAACTAGCTATTTGGGTTAAAAACCTAAATATACTATTTAGTGGGAGGCTCAAGTAATATGCTTATGTGTAAGGGGCTTTGTGTTATTTTACAAGGTGAGCCCCTATAACACAAGAACAAGTAACGTTGCCTTTGTTTTTTATTTTTTAATTTAAATCAAATTTGATTTAATAGAATTAAAAAATAGAAAATATGGAGCCTAGGGTTTCCACTAGATAGAGATATAAAAGAGCTTATTTTCTCCCAAAAAGAAGAGAAGGCCACATTATACAGACCATAAAAAAATATTTTTCTTTCTAATTTTGAGAGAAAATTTTCTCCTACTAGTTGCTTTTAGTGGTGATAAAAGCACACGCGTCAAATCAAACATAAAAGATTATTTGGTGGCGGATTGTAACAGAGTGGTGGTGACGGATCGTGATCCTAAATCACTTTAAAAAAAAAGATTGTCATCTTCTCATTTTTACGATTTAGATTACTTATATATCAGATGAGATCGATCCTAAAAAGTTTTTTTTAAAAAAAAAAAACTGATTTTTCCCCCAACACTTTGCTCCGTGAAGTACGTCATAAACAAGGTTGTTACCAAAATGGGGCACCGAAACCCAGATCTTATTTTGTAACCGAGCGGTCGATGCCCTTTCAGCCATCAATTTACAAATAAAAGGGAATTACTAGAATGCCAAGGTGCCCTTGATTTCCAGTTAAGCATTTAAAGTTATTGTTAAGAGCCATCGCTTGTTCAAAGTTTTGTTGGACAAATGGATTAACATTAACTACTTTTGCATCAACAGATCCACAACATAGCCTACCAGGGCTGATTTCCACTTCACAGACTTCTCAGTCCTCAATTATCTGTGCATTGACATCATAAAGAAGAATATACATCTTTTGAAACCCCTCAAAATTCTTCATAAATAAAATGAAATTACTTAAATAGGTAAAGACAAATTAATCAGTTTTTTTATTGTAAATAAAAATTTAATTAAACACTTAAAAAAATTTCTTCTAAGAAATTCTTTACACATCTCATTTCATAATTTATATTTATATTTTAAATTTTAATTAAAAATATATTGTGAAAACATTATGAAAATTTAGTATTATAGAGATGACAACAAATAATGAAAAAATAATTTTAACATTTAGATTTGTAATGTATTTTGCAATTAAAAATTAAAAAAAATACATTCTAGAATAAATTATTTTACAAAAACGATTGATTTTAATATATGGATTTATATTTTTATAAATTAAATTAAAGTATTTTATTAAATAAAATTCAAAAGTGAAAAGAACTGTTATAAGAATTTTAGGGGGTGTTAAAAGATCCATTCAGTAAAAGAAGGCTAGCTTTATGTTTTCCCTAGGGGGCCTTTCACCAAACTATGCTTCTTGCCGTTGCTGTCGGTTCAAGTACAAATTTCAAAACAAATTAATAATTGACAACGACGAGGGAAAATTAGAGCCACCAAATGGGTTTATATAAATATACATTACCTTTTTGTTATATTAATTATATAACTTATTAGGTACAACTGTTATATTGATCTAAGTTAGATGAGTATGTAACTTAGCAACACCTTTTAATCTGTCTTCAAGATGAGGTACATGCAGCCCTTTCCAGCAATGAAGAGAATAGGACGTGTAAATCAAAAGTGAAGTAACTTGTGGCAGTAACGTACATACAGACATGTTACATATGGTAAATTCTTTTAAAAATTTGAATGCCACAATTTTTAGGAATCTAGATAAAGATTTAAATATTAGGATCTTTAATATTATTAAATTATATTAACAAATGATATTTTTTTAATTTAATAAATAAGTACCTTGATGTAATTATTTACTCTAAAAAAGTCAACAAATATCGAATCTTTATTTAAATGGAAAAATTGCAAGCAAATATACCATTGTAGACATATACATTCATGGATGTTGTTCCAATTGGAGAGTCCTAGATTGGAACAGCAGCCAAGCGAAATTTGGGGCCATTGGATTTCAATCCAACGGACCCCAAATTCATTCTTTTTATATTTTCGGTTGGCTGCACATGGTGGGTCACTGGTGACCTTTGGATTTAAATCCAAAGGCCACCAGCCTCCCTCTCAGAGGTTGCTCTAATCTGGGATATTCGAAATGAAATAACACTCATACATTGACATCTATTAGTAGTTAAAGCCAAATTCATATCCATTTGAGCTTCAGATGGAAAAAACAAAAGAAAATACTACCTAATTTTAATTATACACTAAAGAAAATTTATTATGATAATGTGGATATGCTTATCAAATTACATATTTTGTTGTTTAGGTTTTGGGTTCGGTAGTTTCATTCATTCAATCAGATAGGAATGTTTATGAGTAGAATGATTTAGTAATATTTTAAATGGTTTCGCCGCAGGTGCTTGATCAAGTTAAAAATTGATTTGGACTTTTATCCATCATACCATTTAAAAAATATAAAAATAAAATGTTAAATGGTTTTGCTGTATATGTAGAAGTTATTTTATTTTATTTGTTTATTTACTAACATTTAATTATATATATTTATTGAGATTCCCGGATTAATTTTATTTGATGTGGTCAGGATAGTGCTTATAGTAATTAAAATCTGTCTACAATCAAAAGGGTGAAATATACTCTCATATAAGGGAAGTGACCGTTAAAGATTGAACACCAAACCTTTGCCTTTAAGAAATTAAGGGTGTGTTTGGTAATGTCTTCTTGATGGGTGTTTTTTGCTTTTTAGAAATGAAAAATACAAAATATGTTTGGTTAAGTCATTTTTTGATAAATAGTAAAAAAATGGTGAACATAATATTTTTGTTTTTTTAACTTTTGTAAAGAAAACTCAAGAATGCCAAATTGGCATTCTTGAGTTGCTAAGAACAACATAAAAAAAGGTAAGATAAAAAGTTATTTCGGACCCACCACTCTCATTTATTAAATTATAATTTTATTAAGTATTTTATTCAAATTTAATTTCACCTTATTTTTTTCTTTGCAAAACAGCCACTTTTATTATTTTACTACCTTATCTTCTTCTCCTTCTTCATTATACCGTTGAACAAGACTTTCTTCTTCTTCCTCACTGTATCAAGTAACAAGATTGATGTGCATATTTTTTTTGAATTTTGTGGTTTTGTTTATTGTGCATTAAAATTTTGTATGATTTTCTGTTATATCAAATATAAGATGAAGAACCCTCGTTTTTTGGGTAATTTTTCCCTAGTAAGAATGAATAATGGTGGCTTTATTTTAAATTATTTTATTTAAGTTTATATGTGCTTATGTATGTTTTGCATTTTAAGCATGTAATTTTGTTGTATTTTTTTTTTTATATTTTTTGCATTTTAGGCATGATGACATTTTAAGCATGTATAGCTTCTTGTCTTTTAGTTTTTTTGTTGATGATGACACCTAGTTTTTATTTGTTATATATATGAGTTTCTGATGTTATTATCATTATTAAATATCTAGTCGCTAATTTTTTTTTTATTTGTAGGTGACACCCTTCATGTTGAAAGGAATAAATGTAGATGTTTGGACATGTTTTGGATGCAAATATTTTGTACTCTTTGTTCTTTATATTTTGTGTTGTAAAATATAATTAGCACAAATGAACTACTTAAATGTCTATAACAAATATATTTGTAGTATGATTTTTATTTTTTTATGCTAATTAATTCTACATTTATTATTTTAATTTTCATTTTATTTTAATTTCTTAAAGTTAATAAAATAAGAGGATTTTCTGAAAATTATTATTGCTGTATGAAATTTGATTTTATTTTGATTAAAATTATAATAATAAAAGATAAAATGTGTAAATAAATTGAAGAAAATTATTTTATAAATATTCTATAAAATATTATATGTTTTCAAACAAAGAACGAAACTCATTTTTACTGTTTTCATTTTCATATGCTGTTTTGAAAACACACTACCAAACAAATTTTCATTTTAAAAAACATCACATCAAAAACATCATTTCCTTTCTCTAAAATAAGAGCCGAAAACATTAGTTAAAAACATTACCAAATGCACTCTAAATTTCTAAATTTTCATCTAACATACTTTGAAATACCATTATAGACAATAAAATAAGGCAGCACATGAAGCGTGTTTTGTGTAAGAGTATTGTTGCTTACAAAGTTGGGATATAAAATATTTATTCTCAAATAAGTCATATGATGATATACGTGGTGACGACAATTATCATATTAATGATATAATATTACAGTTAATTTTTACTTAATGCATAACTGAGCTATTAATTGGAAATCCTTAAGTCATGAAATTGAAATAAGATGATATAAGAATTTTTTGATATTGAGTTATTAGGTGTTTAATTTTATTGTTTAAATATTTTGCTTTTTTAATACTGTTTAAATAAGATGATATTTTAAATATTTTACTCTTCATTTTTCTATGGTCAAAACATTTCAGCTGATCACTATCACATTTCAAAATTCACATACAAATATCATGAAAGAGAGAAAGAAATTAAAAATATTAAAAAAAAGAAAGGAAAAACACATAAGTCTTTTGTTTCTGCACACACTTAATCAATTTGTTTCTTTGGCCGGCCTCTTCTCCTCTTTGGTCCGTACACCATGAATTTCTTCTCCTTCTTTGATGGTCTCCCTCTGGGCTTCTTCGCTTCCTTCAACTTTCCTTCTTCTTCATCATTATTAAGGTTAGGGATTGACATTAAAGATACAAGCTTGTGGTAACCAATAGAGTCCATTATGACAATATCACCTTTAGCACTAAGCAGGGCAAGATGGTGAGAAAGCAAACTGTCATGCCCCATTGGTAGATCATAATGATGATAATGAGACTTTATGTATGCTGATATAGATGCTTCATCACTTGAACCACCTTCTTTATTCAAAGCTTCTATTGCCTCATAAATCATCTGCATTTACACATGAATTTCAAGAAGATAAGTAGGTAACTACCAAGACAAAGTTGATTAAAATAATTAAGCTAAATTACAATTAATAATTAATTACCTCTTGGTATGGTGGGTGATCTGGAGTATTATTTACTAAGAAGATTTCACAAAGAAGGGCATTCATGCGCAGGGTTGTCTCTTTTGTTGGTGGATGTGTTATTCTTGAACTTGCGAGTCTTAAAATGGAATCTCGGAGCCTTTTCATTGAGTTATTATTAGTTCGCTGCCAATCAGCTTTATTAGGATTATTACGGGGAACATTTTTACCATCTCTAGCAAATGACGCATAATTCCAATGGCTGCAACCTTCTCCTTGTTGTCTGCTCATATTCTCAGGTTATTGGAGTTCAGATTTTTTGGAGGGGAAGTGATATTATAGGAGCTGATACCCACTCAATGTCTAAAATAACATAATTAATTTAATGTCATGCATAATCCATGCAAAGTTCACATGCTCAATGTGAAATTTGCTCATAAAAAACCTCTCGATTTCAGAAGAAATTGGGCTCACGGGAAGAAGAGTACTTCAGGAATTTACTTTCCCACCCTGAATAATAAAAGCATAGTTGTTCATGTATGGCATCAAATATTTGCCATATTTTAGCAATTGAACTTATGTCATATGTACAAGTATAGATAAGGTTAAGACTTAAAAGATAGGGCCCTTGTTTTAGACCAAAAATAGCATTAGTTTATGGGGAAATGCACTTTTAACCCTTAGGTTTTAGCTAATTGTCCATTTGATATCTGTACTTTAAAATATTACAAACATCCTTATTGTATATTTGTTTCATTACATTCTATTTAGTTGCACTCCATTAATCTTCTGTTGAATGTTAGATTTATTTATATTTTCAATTTAAATCAGACAAATAACTTTTACCCTCTAAAAGTTAGTCCAACTATAGATGTAATGATAGAAATACTTTGAGTACTGTCTTAAATGCAGATTTTTAACTAGATAATTTGCTAAAACCCTAAGAATTAAAGAGGAATTTATCCTTGATTTATTACCTACTAGCTAAGATCCTCTCCTTGAAGCACTTAAGCTCAAAAGAGTCATTTGATACAATATTTATTTATACACTGATTATCTGTGGTTAAGATTTATTTTTGTTGTAGGTGCCATATTTCAAAGACACTATATTGCAAAACATGTCTGCCTTTTTAGATAAAAGGGAACCTTTTGGAAGAAATAACATTTGAAATAGAATTCTTTAGGAGCTTACAAGGAAAGTGAAGAATAGGAATCATACACATGTTGGTTTCAAAATCTACAGTATAACGAAACTACACCTAAAGTTATAAGGATAAGGAAACAAACACAAACAAAATAAATATTTATGTCCCCTAACAATCAAATTTATGTTCACATGTACAGTAATAATGGGTGACATTTGTTCTTGGGAATAATGTTTAAGGCAAAACCCTAATCTCACAGCACCTATCATCTATAAAAATAAGCCCATCTCTAAGATAAAAATCTTTGGCCTTTGAGAGCACTATTTGCCTTTAGAAGAAGAAAAACCATCTTCTTCTTCTTCTTCTTTTCTCAACCTTAAACGAATACTAACTTGGGCATCATAGTGCATTTTCAGGTAGTCACTCTGCCAAATTTAAGGCCAATTGATCTAGACAAGTTTTTTGCAAGCTACAAATACCTGTGAAGGTATTAATATAACCTCATTTTCTTCTTCTTCTTCTTCTTCTTTTTTGAATTTTTTAAAAAATACTAATTTAGGCATCAAAGTATCTTTTTTACGTACTCACTTTGTTGGGTTCAACACCAACTGAAGTGATTAACTTTCTTCAAAACCTCTCTTCCAAAAGCTGCTTTTCATGTGATTGCAAAAACTAAGCAACTAACACTTGCGTAGTTACTTCTAGATCAAGTAAGCCAATCATGGGTGACCCGATGGCCGACCAATTGATGCTCTATATCTCCCACTCGCATATCATAACATGAAGCTACCCAACAAAGCAAAGAGAAATATACATCCACGAGCCATATTGTAAAGATCATATAGGCAAATACAACGTGTGACCCGTGAACAAAAATAGTAACCCAAGAAGGAAATTGTTGTGCAAATTTTATTATACTCCCAAGCGCACAATCTATTGTAGTATAGATTTATAGTGACGAGTGTCGATCTCACGAGGAAGTAAATTTAATTATGCGTAGGGTTAATTTTCAAGGTTTGTATGTGGATTGGCTGGAGATGATTTTTGTGAAATATTAAGAATAAAAATGGTTCGAACAAATTAAGGATCAAAATAATTCAAATAAAACACTTAAATCTCTAAATTCGCATTCAACACTTTACAATGGGCATAATATTCATTTTTAGTTCTAATTAATTTATGAGGGGGTATTTTCACCTCCTCATAAACCTCACTATAGTAAATATTGTATCAAGTGCTCAGTGTGCCAGAGGGTAATGATCTTTAGATAAGTGTGGTGTCAAGTATACGTTGTGCTAGACGATAATAATGCTTCTATCGATAACGTGGCAAGACCGTCCATTCAATAACTTAGATGCACTCTTTGTCAACACTGTGTCAAGATGACCTATAAGAATTAGAGGGGAGTCTCTTTTTAATAAATATGATGTAAATTGCACATTGTACGAGACAGTAACGATTTTTCACTAGAGAGCCTGTATGCCGTGCAAAATCTAGAAAAGATACATAGTCTGTCGACAATGATTCCAAATAACCACATAAATTAGAGAGGAAAAGAAAATAAACTTACCAAATTAAGCCTATTGATCATGTTGAGGCTCTTCAACTCCAGTTAGAAATTAAATTAGCCACTCATATTTAAACTAGGGATAAAATGGTAATTTTATTCAAGTCCATAGAAAATACAAGATGAAGTAAGAATTATAGAAAATGAGCTCAAATTTAGATTCAGAGCTATCAAATTAGAGGGAGAGAGCCTTTTATTTATAGATACAATGAGTAAATTATGATCATTTTTTGGTCCAACAAGATTTGATTTGTTAGAACATCATCATTAGGTCTAATAATATGCTTCCACATTATCGATCAACGCCACATCAGCATTTTTTGGTCCAATATGATGCTGTCACATCATCAGTTAATCCTAAGACAACTAGTCAATGCTACGTCAGCTGGTTAATGCCACGGCAGTTGGGCCCCACCAAAATTCCAAAATCATGATTTTACCCTCTAAGACTTTTTTAAGGTTTTCAACTATTCTGATATCTATTTTGCTATTCGACTTCTCGTTAATTGTGAAATAACTAAAATATCCCTGAAATATATAAAATACTCAAATTGTAACAAAACATAAATAACTAAAGTTTAAAAGACTTAAATGCATAAAAATACAAATGTTAGTGAGGCTTGAAATGCAAAATGATAATTTTATCCTTTGTGAATATGTATTCTGCACCACTCAATAGAAGCCTAGATTATAAAAAAAATATGAGAGATTTAGTTGTTCATTGTGTCCTAAATTTAATTTGTTACATCCATTTTATTTAAAGCTATATTTGGCTTTATAGTTATTTATGTATTCACAATTATTATATCCCAAAGTAGATTATACAATTACTCGATTGATGAATTATATAAATCAAATGTAAACAACATCAAATCTTTCCATCAAAATCATGCTTATTAGTCAATACTAATTGCATTATTGGACAATTTTCTTAGATCGAATCATGTCAAAGTCGTAAATGACATGTTACAGTAGTTGACGTTAATCTATTAACTCAAAAACAGAGTCGATGGTTATAAGGGCACAAGTTGAGTTTTAATAAATCTCATAAGAACTTACACAACAAGGAAGCTAGGATTTATTTAATCATTTTCTTGTTGGTCACAAAGCACACGTGGTGTGAAACATGTGCTATAGTGAATTTTCTTTAAAAGTGCATATGTCATATATTCATTTTACTATATAAATATTAGTCTAGTCCCTCCATAAGCGCTTTTACTACAAAGTGATGTCTTGATAAGTTTCATGGCTAAAAATACACGCTTTGTTGTGGCTATGGAAACATGGAAAGTCAACATTAGACTGATTAATGTGTCCATAAAGAAATAGTATTATGACTTCTTTGTTTTAACTAGTCGTAGCTCAGAAAGGGAAGTAATATCTTGAAACCATGGATGAGAAAAATCACATCAATTTTATAATGTTCTATTCTCTTATCAAAGCAAATACATCATTTGGAGTGAAATCATGAAGATAAAATTTCTCTATAAGAGAACAAATATTTTTTATATCAAATGATTTGAACCCATCAATTCGATCTAATACCTATCTTAAAGTAAGGAGTTCCATAGTTTGCTTAAAGAATATACTATTTAACCCCATCAATTGAAAATCTATTACATCAAGAGTTTCACCTTATCCTAACTATTAGTATTTAGCTAAGCACAATTGAAATAAAAGTAATTATTAAAATTAAATTATACATAATTAAAAAAATGGTATTTGAAAATTGGAAATAAACTAATTTTATATATTAAAAATATATTACAAAGAGAGATGAGAAGAAGAATTTTAGGGGAAAGACATAAAGAAAAGGTGTTGAGAGGTGTGTTTCCCATATCTATTTATACTAATACATAATTAATCCACACCACACATATAAATAAGGCCAATTATATCATGGCCATACATTTGTCTCACTAACAAAACATAAATCTAACTTAATCTACTTAAGTACACCCAACTCATTCTACTAACAATTACCACACCTATATAGTAAAAACTTATAATTTCATAATTATCATACTTAACGTGGTAAAAACTTATAATTTCACAGCAAACAGAGGTCCAAAAAGTTAGGTCCTCCTGAATATTTTTTGGACCTCCGGATTCGTTCATTTGTTTGGAGCCTTGAATTGAATGAAATTATTATTTTTACCTAATAAACACACAAAAATACACAAAATCAAATATTTAGAAAAATAATTAGAAATTCACAATATGTTATATAATTGCAAAACAAAGTAACATTTTTACCTCTTAATGAACATACAATTTTTAACGCTAATCATAATGCCTCACCATCTAGGATACAAAATTTAGCATCGTTAACTTCCTTTTAAAATCTTGTGCTGTACTTTATTAGCAATATTATTTAATATTTAATAACTCCTTTTTAATCTTCGTTGCTATGTATTGGGCTTTTTTTTTTCCAACTTTTTCTACCACGACTTTATAAATCCCCTTATTCATTATTGCAAACAAATTAATTAATTTAATAAAATTTCCATGTTTAAGAGAATTAATAAACTTATCATGACCTCTAAAGGCACATGCTTGTTTTACTAACCATTTAGTAGCTACTATTGAGTTTTTAGGTTACTATATATTATCCAAAACTTGTTGTGAACATTTTGCATTCATTCTCTTATTAACATTTTTGGATAAATCCTTTAAATTCCATTTTGACATGGCATCATTATGAAAAGAACAATGACCCTCTTCATGTTGAGCAAAAAGACATGTTTTTTTCACAACCAGCATCCTCTTAATTTTCAAACCCATCAACAATAAATACATCATTCTTAGGGCTCGTCATAAAAAAATATAGCATGGAAAACAAAATGCTTCCTTTTATGATATAAAATTCTCACCAAGAAAATTGAAATCGATGATTTTGCATGCCATGTTTAGCTGATGGATATTTTTGTAGATTAGGTTGAAATGGTCCCATAATTATATGCCATCCTCACATATTCACATTTGTCAATGTGAAATTTACTTATTAGAAAACGTAGTATGGGATCACGTTCTAAATGAAGAGTGTCAATAGTAGATGAAGCATTACTTTCTCAAATTCTGCTCTTTGAAACTTAGGTGGAGAACTTGAGGCATCAATGTTGAACATAGAAGTTGTCCCATTTTATGATTGACCATCATCTACTTTAGTAAAAAATGAAAGGAGAGTTTTCATTGGCTTGAATTTGTTGTTGTTTAACGTTATAACATATAATAACATTGTAGTTGTATAAGAATCAAGAAATCAATTAAGTGTATTAAGTTATATATTCTACTAATTTTAGATATATTTAAAGTAAAAAAATCACAAACTCAATGTTAAAAACTCATGCAAAACAGTATGTGGTTAATACTAGTACCCAAATGTCAACAAAAATCCTAATCAAATTTGTAAAATCTTAGAAAAATAAGTATAAAAAAATAGATAAACAATAAGATTCGAGTTAATTTGACCAAATAAGGAAATTCAGTCAACAAATTTATGTATTTACTAGACAATCCATTATCTAATCATTCTAATATTTAGATGCCGATCATCTATTAGAATTTATAGTAACTAACAAGTTAACAATCACCAAAACATTATTTCCTAAATCCCAATTGTTGATATTTGTTTAATTGTTTATACCTAATCATTGTAAATGAGAGAACCATAGAAAAAGATGATTTGAATAGAAATTAAATGAGAGAGGGAACTTCAATAAATTAAAATACAATTTGATTCTTACCTAATGAAGCAATAAAAATTGAAGGGAAAGTGATTGAGCAAACGAGCAATAAAGCAGGGGATTATGACATCTACGGAGCTGGAACACTTTGTTGTTGTTGCTGCATGGGTGTAAAAGTGAAAGATAAGGTGAAATTGGTAGAGGTAAGTAAATATAAAATTATTTTATATATTAATGGTAATTTTATAATTTTAGGTAACTTTTTATTTTTTTGGGATATGCAATTAATGCCATATACCATAATTGTCACTATACAATTTTTCACCCTTATTCAACTCATCTACAATATTCTTAGATGTAGATGCCATTTCAAAATAAAACTACATATAGACAATAAAAAATAATCAATACTAACATAATTCATAATTAATTACATAACATTTATTAATTTTGCCACAAATATAAACAAAGGTAAATGACAAATCAATATAAAGAACAGAATCAAAAAGTTATCAAAGCTTTTAATCGCCATCCATTTCCCCATACCATATTTATCATTAATTTAGTGTTTTGTGCAAAATATTAATTATAATACTACTTCCTTTGAATTCAAATAAATTAGAACTTCTACTCAAAATTATGCATTTAGCAATCAAAGATAATGAATGAAGAATCAATCAATTTAGTAAAAACATTTCCATTTCAATTATAAAAAATAAGGCATCACATATTCTCATAAGCATGAAATATTCAGAAATAAATAACTAAGGACATATTGTTTCTCAAATACAAATTAACAATAGATAATTAAACTAAAATGAAATTTAAATTTTAAATCTTCTTAAAAAATATGACTTATTGCTCGAGATTCTCTCATCTATTTTAAATTCATGTGCATTGCCAATTAGAAATAATTGTTCCTTCTTGATGGTCCTCTTATGGATTTTGCATACCACAACTTTTGCCTATGTATGCAATGACCTATTTGTCTTGCACAATGGATATTTAGATGAACATTGAGCATCGAAGTTCGCCTCATTCTTGAATGCAGTATTCTTCTTCTAGTTTAATCTCATATTGAATCTAGCTAAGACCTTTAAAAAAAAAATTTCTTGATTTTGACTAACATTTCTGCCTTAAAACTAGATATAAATTCATATCAAGTGATATGAGACGACAGGGGTGGGAATTTTACCTAACTCGACCCAAAAAATTTTGGGTTCGGGTCGGATCCGGTCGGGATTGAAACCCGATCGGGTTGAGATCGGTTCGAGTCAAACCCGACCCGATCCAAATATCGGATCGGGTTGCAAAAAAAAAAAAACTAAACCTAACACTGCACAACACACACACACACACGCTGCACAGCAGCACACACACACACATGTTGTATAGCAGCACACAGACACGCTGCACAACAGTACACATACACACGCTACACAGCAGCACACACACACTGCACACACACACGTTGCACATAGTCACTCAACAATTCACAAATTCACAAACCTAACACACACACGCTAACACCACCATCACAAGTTCACAACTTCACAAATCACAAGTTCACTGTCAAACTCAAACATAAACAAGGCAGCCGCAAGTCCGCAACCAGCCACCACAAGACTCATACACACTAGTCCACATATGTTGCTGCCAACTGCTGAAACCACGATCTGCTGCTGCCAAGTGAAGCCGCGACTAACAGCTGCCAAGTCAAACTCGTCCAGCCGTGAGCCGTCCGCGTCTCCGCGATCTGCTGCTGCCAACTCCCAAGTGAAGCCGCGATCTGCTGCCAAGTGAAATCATGTCCAGTCGTGAGCTGTGGCCACCAATCTGTTGGTTGAAGGCCGAATCCTCACAACTCGGCCCGACTTTCTCTCCACCCGAACTCGATTTTGAAGCTTTCCACTTTCAAACTTCAACTTTCAAGTTTCACGTTTCCTATTTCCTAAGTCATAACTTTCATGGTATATATATACTATATAATTAATTAATTATATATGCTTAATTGTTTATTATGTAATTCAGTAATTGGTTATTATTTAATTGTTGTAATTATGTATTTATAAATATTAGTAATAAAATCAAGGAAATTTTGTTAATTATTGAGCTCTTCAGAAATTATTATTATTTTTCATATATAAAAAGGAATTAGGTTTTGTTTTTATTTCATTGATTTTTATCGTTTGCTCTGTTTAGCGAATAGACCATATTGGCTGTCAAGCATAAAGGACATATGAAAATGGTGTTTTCTAGCGAATAACAAAATTTTTGTTAATTATTAATAATTGAAATAATATTAATTGATAATTGTTAATAATTATTAATAATAGTTAATAATTGATTTTTTATGAATAAATTAGCACATTAGGTAGATTAAATACTAAAATTAAGTATTTTGTTGTATATATATTTTATAATTATATGTGCACTTGTGCAGTAGTTTCAAGCCTTCAACACTAAAAAAATTAATAAGTTCAATTAATATTTTATTGTATGTTAATCATCCGTTAAGTCGTTAAGTACAAGTAACTTGGGCTTGAAATTAAAGGGTTTATAATAAGAATTAAGACATAGATAGACAAATAATATCATATTATTATGGGGAATGGGTAATTGGATATTATAAATTAATTAATTAATCACAAATTTCTTACTTTTTGTTTATGGAGCATGAACAACTTGAATTGAAATTACTAATTTTTGTTTATGGATTATGTTAATAATATTTCTGTGTTTTGATTTTGAATTAATGATTATTAATTATTATTTTGAATATTCAGATGCTTGGACACTCAAGATCGAATTCGATGAGTGACGATGAAGAACGAAGTGTACAAATGGAAGGAACCCATAGAAGAAAGGAAAAAGCAAAGAAGGAAAGACTGCCAATGAAGAAAAGATCGGAATTATGAAATCATTTCACTTTACTCGAAGATAATCCAAACAAATGTAAGTGGAACTATTGTGGTAAGCAATATCAATGTCATTCAAGGCTTGATGGGATTACAAATATGACAAGGCATATAAAGACATGCGAATCATACAAGACATTTCAGGCACAACAAAGTGGAAGTCAACAAAATTTGACAGCTGAGGGCGGTGAAGAAAATGCAAGTAATTTGGTTTTGGGTAAAGGATGGAGTCAAGACGCGTGTCGAAGGACAGTAACTAAAATGATTATTATGGGTGAGTTGCGGCTCAGTTTTATAGACAAAAAAGGATTTAGGCATTTCTGCAGTGTAGCTATCCCGCAGTTCGTTATGCCATCTCGAAGAACTATTGGTAGAGATGTTATGGAGTTATTTTTGGAGGAAAAGACAATGTTGAAGAGTTTGATTTGCAACAACAAGCAGCGGGTGTTTCTTACAACTGATTTATGGACTTCTGTTCAAAACATGAGCTACATGGTGATTATAGCTCATTTTATTGATAGTGATTGGTGTTTGAATAGCAGGATTATTAGTTTTAGCGCAATAGAAGATCATAGAGGGAAATCGATTGGCAAAAAGATTGTGGCTTGCTTACAGGATTGGGGGATAGAGAGATTGTTTGCAATAACTGTTGATAATGCCACTGCAAATGATATTGTTGTTGGTTATGTCACTATGTAGTTGTTTACTTGGAGGAATGATGATGCACTTATGTTGGCGGGACAGTATATGCATGTGCATTGCTGTGCACATATTTTGAATTTGATTATTGTTTCAGGATTGGGAGAGTTGCATGCTAGTGTTACTGCTATTCAGAATGCTGTGAAGTACGTGAGATCCTCCAGCACGAGGTTGCGGACATTTAAACAATGTGCTAAGCAGGTGAATTGTCCAAAAAGAATTGTTGTTTTAGATTGTCCTACCAGGTGGAATTTCACTTATTTGATGTTGATGACTGTGCTAAAATTTCAAGCGGCATTTGATAGAATGGCATAAGTGGATGAACCTTATGAGGCATACTTTGCTGAGAAAGAAAATAATGTTAGAAGGGTGGGTCCACCTGGACTGGAGGACTGAGAGAGTGCTGAACGAATTGTGAAGTTTTTGAAGGTATTTTATGATGTCACATTGTTGTTTTCTGCCTCTTTAAGTGTGACTTCTAATTTTTGTTATGATATTATTGGCTTAATTGAGAGTTCATTGGCTGCACTGTAAGAAAGTACAGATCCTTGGGTGTCCTCTATGGCTTATAGTATGACGGAAAAATTTGATAAGTATTGGGAGTCCACAGGAAAGATAAACAAAATGTTGATTGTTGCCCCTATTCTTGATCCACGAGCGAAAATGGATTTTGCTAAACATATTTTTGAGATCATTTTTGGCAATGATAGTTTGATGGTTGAACAAATGACCAAAGCAGTGAAGGACTTGTTGAATGAGTTTTATGATGCATATAGTACATTCTCCGCTAGTTCCACACCATCGATGTATAGTGAGAGTGGTCTTAGTGGTAGCTATGGAGGTATAAGTTCTTCTCAACGTTTTACAACTGAGGCTAATTTGGTGGATGTTGCTAGTGGTGAATGTGATGACGCTTTTTGAGTTGCTCGCCCTTTCCTTGGATATGCTAGGAAAGTTTCTGTTCAGAATGAGAATATAAGAGTAGTATCTGAGGTGGAAAGGTACTTGAAGGACCCTGTTGAAGATCCCAACAATCTTAAACTTAATGTTTTGCTTTGGTGGAGAGTGAATGGATCGAGGTATCCAATTCTGGAGAAAATTGCAAGAGATGTCCTTGCTGTTCCTGTTTTCACAATGGCATCTGAGTTTGCCTTTAGCACCGGGCGTCGTATTATTGATGAGTATAGAAGTTCTTTAACCTCGGCTATGGTTGAGGCATTGATATGCACTGAAAATTGGTTGCAGTCTAAACTTTTTGCCAATCCCATCTACAACCTCTAAGAAGATATTAAGGAGCAAATGTTTCATATGGAATTACAAGAAGGTATTGTTTTTAATTTTTTATCATACATTCTATACATAATTTATTTAAAATGCATTATAACTTTATATAGAACATCTACATGCAGTCATGTACTTGAGTTACTAATTTTTTTTTTTTGGATTTTATAGAGCTTATAAGATCGCAAGCTTCGACAGTGGAAGCAGTGAGCGCCGACATTGGTGTTATGGATGTTTCAAAGGTAACTTTTAATATATATTATTATTCATAATTTGATATTATAGTACTATTAGTATTTGGTTGTAATTTAAACTAGAATTATAGTTGTTATAGTTTTAAATTTTAAGTCTAATTTGTAATTGTTTTAGTTAGACAAGTTGAAGTTAATAAAATGTTATTATTGTCTAGTATTATTATTAACTTGATTTGGTGATGAATGCCATAAAATAAGCATGATTGACTTAATTATATATATATATATATAATCAAGTGTGTGTGTATTGAAAAATTTGGTAAACATATATATTTATTTGTAATTATAAATTTATAATGATATAATAGAAATTAGAAAGATTGTAACAGCCCTTTAGCTCAATTAAAGATATGAATTAGATTTATTTATTTGTGTTTGTGTTTGATGTGTAACCTTATGAATTTGGTTTATTTGCTCAATTTTTTATATGAATTGAGTTTGTTCATTTGCAACGTGGCTTAAAGAAAACATTTATTGTACATTTCTTCAATCTTTCTCTAGGCAATCGGTACTTGAACTTGGAGTTCAAAATTTTGAATTTAGAACTTGTCAAAGTGCTTGCATGGAGCCATGGATGAACTAAGGTGGAAGAACCAAGAAAGCCTATTTAGTTTTAATGTTTGAACTTTGAACTTTGAACTTTGAACTTTGAACTTTGAACTTTGTGATTTGTGTTTCTAAACAATTTAATTATGTTTAAATTTTGTGAATTTGTGTTTCAAACTTTCAAAGACATTATTTAGAAATTGTGCTTTGGACTTTGTAAGTTTGTATTAATTTTAACTTTTATTAAGTTTGGACTTTGTTGGTTGAGCAAATAATAGTCCTAATCCTACCCTCCAAGCCAATAGACAAATAATCCTATTCTAGCATTTTAAAATGACCACAATTAAGAAAAATGTCTTAAAACTATCATAAAAAATACAAAAATAGCAAAGAAAGGAGCTCAAAATTGCATTAACCGAATTTGACCCGAATTGACCCAACCCGATTTGACCCGAACTGACCTGAACTGACCCGAACTCAATCCGACCTGTTTTAAATCTAACCCGATCCAACCCGAACTTAACCCAAATTAATTCAGGTCGGGTCAATACTTTGGGTTAAGTTCGAATTGATTCTTGTCTAACCCGAACAAACCAAAACCTGATCGGGTTGACTCGAACCCGACCCGAACCCGATTTTGCCCACTCCTATGAGACGTCAAGGAACCATCTTAATGTTTTAAAAAATCTTTCTCTCTTCAGTATCCATTTCTAAGAAGTATAAAGAGTAAGCAAGTATTAATAATAGTGTGAATACAAACAAGGAATAAATAGCCATGAAAATTTTTTCTGGCTTCCACTAGAGCAAAACATTTTATAATATAAACGATGGATTATGACATTCTTTTCTCCAATACAATAATGGTCCATAGTATGATTTTCATGAAATTAATTTTTTGAAAAATGTTCAAGGAAACAATAAAAGATCTTCATTGTTTGAAAAACATAATCATTCTAGTCTGGATGGTTCAAATGGTGCTAGAAAAAGGACATTCGAGAAGACAAGTAAAACAAAGTCCATTAAAAATGCAGCACAGTAAATTGCCCCCTTGCGAAGGCAGTGTAGAAGTCACAAGCCAATTTCCATATAACACATGACTATAAGACCACACCATTTGACTCCTAATTTGTTCTACGTCCATTGGCGGTCTTAGATTTGCAATTGGAGAAAGAGGTGAACTACATGAGTGATGCTCATGGGCACTGTTTACCTTTTTCTTCAAAAATTCTGCAAATCTTAGCCTATAAACAATGAAATTCGATTAGCCATAGCTTTCTCTTCATAAGTCCAAATCATAAACATGATGTATCTTGGAAAGCTCTTGGAAAGCAATAATACTGTGATCGTACAAAATGATCAACTCTATCAAAAGTTATGCCTTTCAAAAGTTACATGTTTTTATTTTTAGGATTCATGACTTTAATTCCTTAGGTTGGAATTATAACAAATTTGCAAGGAAATTAGATATGTAATCAACATATCAAAAACATCATTATGTAACCCAACGCACGAAATCAGAACATGTCATTAAAAAAAAAAATTGCATTACATCATGGTATTCATGTTTCAATAAGAAATAGAAAATAACTCATACTGCTCTCATACCAATGTAGACTAAATTAATCATACTTAAATTAATTAACTATAATTAATAAACTTAATTGCACAACAAATAGAAATAGAATTTGATCTTTAATAGAATTAAGTTACTATTTTTGGATTATAAGGCAATCATAGCAAAGCCGAAGTCACAACATAAGAATCAAAATTAATGCAACATGCTAGGGCTTTATTTCAACATTTGATTGCCATTATTATGTTTATTGCTTTTACTTTTGTTGTAGGAGTAGAGAAAGCTAAGAGGCATATTGACATTGTGGATGGAGAAGTTAATAAAAAATTGAAGTGATTTACTTCCTTTAAAACCTCTCTTCCAAAAACTGCTCCCCATATGATTGCGGAAACTAAGTAATTACCACTTGGTTACTTACTTTTGGATCAGGTTAGCCTATCAAGGGAAAGCCACTCATGTTCTATAGTTTGAAACTATAAAGGGTAAAAGTCTAAAGACTTTTCTTATTGATGATATTAATTATGCTAATGACATTGTATCCATTAGTGTGTTTATTTGTGACATTAGCCTGAGTTTACTAGTTGCCACTATCACTATAGATAGAACATTTTTAACTGTGAACATTGTGAAAAAACATTTGTAAAATTGAATGGATGACTAGTAAACGAAGTCTGTTCCCATATTCGTATGTATTGTATACTCTCCTTAAAGATAAGGATAATAGTGTAATAAGTGTGGTGTGATATAAAGTAGGTAATGAGTTGTAAAGTAGATTCCTTAGTGATAAAGATCAATAATGCAAATAATGTGTAATAGTAGTTCCCTTGAGCCTATAAAAGGGAACCATTGGTTTGTGTTTGGGCATCGAGTCTTGGAGTGTAATCTTGTATTTGTAAATCTCTCATTCCTCTCAATCAGAAGTACCCTTCGATAGTTGGTAAAACCAGTTTTGGTATCAGAGCCATATTTCCCAAAAGGAAACCCCTGGGTGTGCAATAATATTATGCTCTGTGGTTGCCGAAATACTTCGGATCCTCCACATCAAAAAGTTATTGGACACAGATCTATCTGTCTAAAATTTCCATACTAAAACACTACAGAGTGAATTCTGTAAAGTGTGGCGCCCTCCAGAGAAAGGCTAGAATTGCCGTGTTTAAGGCTTATCACCCTAAAGAAAACCCTTTGATTTTTTTTAGTCTTGAAAAACCAAAACAGTAATAGATCTGGAAACCAACCAATTTTTGACCAACCATCCACCTCGGCCATCAGAGTCCAACTGATAGTTCACCCTCCATAAAATTCCATTATGAAACCCAAGAGGATGAAAGTAGTGAGAGAGCGGTTCAGTCCTTCAGACTTGATCAGTTAGATCCTTATAAATACTACCATATTAGCCCCACTCTAAACCATCTTAGAGCCATAATACCTATCCGACAACCCAAACTAAAAACCATATACAAATCCTCTGAAATCATTGTCCAGTCCATCTCCTCCAGTTCAAATGAAACGTACCTTCCTATAATCTCTACCAATGAGGTTACAAGGTACAAGTTGTAGGGATACAAGGGACTACACCTTGGAGCCATCTAGATAGGAATACAACCTTTGTTCTTAGCTGGAAAAGATATCATATGTTTCATTGCCATTCTAGATACTAGATGGCAAACCTTCGAGAAAGCTTTGATCACTGCTGTTGAAGCAGGACTCAACCAAGGCCATGTTGTTCTCCAAGTTGAACTAAACTTCACCCTTGACATACACAAGCCATCCCTCACAGATGTCATTAAGGTACTAATTCAGGTAAATGGGCTAACCATGAAACTTGATGAATCTACCTTGGCAATTCACCACTCCATGACCTATAAAGTCCAAACCCATATATTCTCTATGAGCAGCTCTGGAAAACCTATTACCAGATTTCTTGCTGGTGATGGCAGAGTATTTCAGCCCAGGACTTATAGGCATAATCAATTTATTTTTCCACCAAAATGGATCAATGAGTATGAAAGAAACAATAGGCCTTAGTAGATCCATGAGGCTCCAAAAATAAGCAGGTTGCAAGAATAAAGGGTATCTGTCTCTTTCCCAACAGAGACCAAAGCCCTCTATCCATGTGAGAAATTCCAGCTTGAAGGCAAGCATCCATCCTTGTGTACACACATGCCCATAAGAACAATCTCTTGCAGAATCATGGGTCCATTAACTATGATCAGTACCCCAGACCTTGATAATGAATTTTTCAGGGATATTCTTGGTGGTATTTACTCAGCCAAGTGGGTAATACAGAAGAGCAACCCAACTGAGTTCGGTCCAATTGAAAAAGCACTCAACTGGTCAAACATCAATGCTGTGGAGCAAAACCAGGCGCTAGGAGACATCATGGTCACCCAACAGCAGATCCTTGTTGACTTAGCTGCTATCAGAAAATAGCTGAAGAAAACCAGAAAAGCTTATAAGATGACCACACAGCAGTTTTCACAACTGTATGATAATGTCAAACCTATTAATGTGATAATTATGACAGGCGCTGCAGATGAGGATGAAATGAAAAGAACCAGGCAAAGCTACACAAAGAAGGTATCCAGGCACTGAAAAAGTAAACCCACAAAACTATGGCATATTTGGGAAGAAAATGCATCTGGCAACTGTCAGAAAGCATTTTGGAGAAGCTATGCTCCTCCTCCCCAATATCCATGGCCCCAAAAGGCTACATGATGGGACGATGAAAGGGATCATGAAGATGAAATAAATATCTCTTCAGATAATACTTTAGAAACCCAGTTCCCTCTTATACCTATTCTTATGCAAAGAGCTAATCCTGCAAATCCATTATATGTAGATACTCGAGCAAGGTTTAATGCCTCAGCACAAGAACAGGGTCAGATTTCTGATCCTAACAGATAAGTACCAACCCAAAATCCGTCAGGAAGGAAGCAGTTTACTGCCCAACCAGTAGCATCTGGAGTAGAATATTCCAATCCAGCAGAACATGCACCAACTGTAGATGAAGTGTCTCAAGAAGAAGAATGAGAAACTAGAGTACAACTTAGGCACTCAACAACTGGGAAAATATTCTGGAATGTTGACAGAATGAAGCCAAAAGAAAGATTGGCTTATTTTAAAAAAATGGTGGCTTGGTACGAAGGTGAATGTTAGGGAGCTCCTCAGCTAAGCAAGAGATCAGCTGCTATGAAACTCGTAGCAGGATTCATTGGTTCGTTGAGAAGATGGTGGGGACGAAAACTTTCGAGAGAACAAAGGCAGTACATACTGAGCAGAGATGATCCTTGTGGAAGCCTTCTAGAAAATCTATCCTTAGATTTTTTTGGACAATTCACAAGAGAAGAAGAAGTTGCAGAAAAATAATTCCTCCAAAATAAGTGTTGTGATGTCAGAAAAATGGAGGAATACTACTTGGAACAAGAAAGGTTATACTATACCTTTGACAAAACCTCAGACACCATTCACAGAACGTTCTTGCTAAACATGCCAGGACCAGTTGCAGAAATGATGGAGGCAAAGTTCAAGGCTGATGCAATTACTGATTTATCATTGTTCAGCATAGCCCAACTCTACCAGATGGCGATGGAATTAATCCAGAGTCATTGCAGGTCCCGGGATCTAAGGAAGCACAGGAAGCACCTTGAGAAATCTTTTTTGCAAAAATTTTGCAATGAGGAACCAAATAAATTTGGGTGCCAACATACAGATAAGATGTGCTCTTGCAATACTGGCAAACAGAGAAAAGAAAAACGGCCCTGGAAACCCTACAAAGGAAAGAAGTACTGCTTCATCAAGCGGCGGAAACAGTAAAAAGGCTCTGGCATGTGTTTCATCTGTGGCAAGAAAAGTCACTATGCAAAGCAGTGTAAATCCAAGAAGAAACTACCAGCAAAACTCCTCCAAATTATCTAACAAGAAGATTTTGATGACGAAATCTACACCTGGTCAGATAATCCGTTGGGAGCTGTCTATACCTTGGATAGCAACCCGCTTTCAGATGATGATGATGATGATACCACTACCAATAGCGACAACAGTTTCGAGGAAGAGGACTCTATTCTAGTAGTCAAGGAACCTTTACAGGTTGATTTAGCTATGTAACCAGTATATCTCTCCAGACTACACATTAAAATTATTCTCAGCCCAACAGAATATACCCAAATAGCACTTACTGCTCTCATTGATACTGGAGCAATGTGCTCGTTCATCCAAGAAGCCTGTGTTCCTAAAGAATTTTATATTCCTACAAAGGTTTCTTTTGGATCAGCCAGCGGCAATAACTTCTACAGCAAAAAAATTACTAGACCAATAGAGATCCAACCATTCTTGATCAGGCATGGATTTTTTACCTTTGATTATTCTGGCGAAGATATCTTATTGGGACCAGACTTAAATTGGTTTTACCAACTATTGAAGGTTACTTCTGATTGAGAGGAATGAGAGATTTACAAATACAAGATTGCACTCCAAGACTCGATGCCCAAACACAAACCAAAGGTTCCCTTTTATAGGCTCAAGGGAACTACTATTACACACTATTTGCATTATTGATCCTTATCACTAAGGAATCTACTTTATATCACACTACACTTATTACACTCTTATCCTTATCTTTAAGGAGAGTATACAATACATACGAATACAATACATATATTATTATCGCCACTGCTTCCACTGCAGGGTCCACTAAGTTTCCGCTACAATCTAGAGTTACCACTTGTTGGCGTGCTTCTTCCTGACCTGTGCTTCCACCTTTCTTCGGATGCAGCTTCCATGTCATCTCCCATATTTGGCCATATTGGATCGACTACATTGTCTAGTTGTGGGTTTAGATCTAGTTGGGGCCACTCCTTGAGGTCTAACCATTCAGCCATTTCTTCAAGCTCGTTCCTCCATCTGTCAATATCTGGAGTATCCAGATAATTGACCTCTTTTGGCCTGCCATGCCGGATAAGGTGTTCGTTATACCGCTGCTGCATATCCACTGCCTCTTCATCTTCATTGTGAAGCTTAAGGTTCCTGATCTCTTCCCTGTAGTAGAGATCTGGAGTACTGCAAACCTGTGAGGATATTGAACTATGAGTATTGTACATGGGAATAGTCCCATATACATATGCTAATGCCCTTCTCGCATTCCAACAGTCTGTCCATATGGAGTCAATTTCTTCTTGGGAGTGGTCATGTTGGACCGCCTACACCATAGGCTTTTTATATTTTCCCCAGATATCTGTTAGCTTCACAATTACTATAGTAGTATGAGTGAGGTGATACCCATTGATAAGTTTTAATGTCAGGATATCTTTAAAGATTGGGGCAAACATCCAGTCGAACCATCTTCCTTTTCCGTATCTCCAGCTGGTGTGAATGAGGTTTGGCTCGAACAGTATTGCCACTGGGTAGATGTTCAGCCCAGTACCAGGTTATGTAATAGGCCTGGGGGGTTATGTCACAGATAACATAGTGTCCCCAGTTAGAGTTTTCATCTATTACATAATGGAACGTACAACCAATCTTGAAGAATGTTTCACGCATCTGGTCAGGATTTGGATGTGGATCAAAAGCTCTCTGACATCTCTTATTGTGGGCAGGTTTGTGTTCTTGCATGGCCATGAGCTGCCATACCCGCCATGTTAGAGCCTGATCTTCTGGATCTTTCTTGTGGCTAATGACTTTCTCAAAGATGTCCTCATGTATTTCTGAAGGAAGCCACGCAATAAAAGTGTTTATATCTCTGAGAAAGTGTGCCCTAGTTTCATGAGCACTGGAACTGCCTTCCTCCCACCTTTATGGAAGGTTTCTTTTTCCAATCATAGTGATTAGTCTGGAAAGGAAATCCGCTACGGTGTTGGATTCTCTTTTGATGTGTTTTACTTCGAACTTGAATCTCGAGAGAGACTCAGACCATCTTGCAAGCAGAGGATAAAGGATTTCTTCTTCTTTTCTCCTGAGTAATCCCTGAAGGTATTTGTAATATGTTTCAATCACAAAGGGGGTTACTGAAAGAAATAATTAGAACTTCTTAATCCTTTTGACGATTGCTAAGACCACTTTTTTTGAGGAAGGGTAGTGGCTTTGAGCATCGTTGAACTGGCCAGATTTATAGCCACATACTTTCCTGTTTCCCTCGGATTCCTCTATCAACAGTGCTCCCCAATAATGGTCGCTGGCATCTGTCTGTAAGATGAGCTGTCCATTGTCAAGTATCTTTAATGGCGAAAGTGACTGGCATTTTTATTTTAAGTCTATCACGGCTTTTGTTGTTTCTTCCGACCATTGTGGGGTACCTTTCTTTAAGTGCTTAGATATCTGACTCGTCATTTTTGACAGGTTCTGCACATGGTTTGCTGCATAGTTAATTATCCCGAGGAATTGTTGGATCTGCTTTTTTGTTGACAGCTGGTCTGGAAACTGGGATATTTTTTCAGCAATGTGTGGTTGAGGAATGATGTATCCCTGTTTGATGTATAGTCCCAAAAAATCTACCTCATCAATGCCTATCTTCATCTTAGATTCTGACAAAGCTAACCCATGCTTATAGGTTAAAGCTTTGAATTAAGATAGGTGTTCAACATGTTCTTCTTTATCATTGCTGAAGATAAGGGCATCGTCAATATAGATAAGGCAAAATCTAGAGATAGATTATATATATATATATATATATATATATATATATATCGTTAAACACTAACCTTTATTATTCATCAAATTTGATCAAACACAAGCATAAAGCACATTTATTACCAGCTGAGCTACGCTTAAGAAATGAATGATAGCTTACTTGAATAGACAAAATAAGAGTATTCAATAATATTGATAATGAGCTATTACAAAATATTTTCAGAACATAAAATAAGTCGAGAACAATTACAAGAATATTTTAACAAGTACAATTGGACAAGAAACTTTTTTTTTTAAATGAAAGTATTACTTTCAATCATTCAACTCTATGAATAAATACAAAAGATGGGCTGGTATGTTATCCACCTATATTACAAAATCAGAGTAGTCTAAATCTAACTTGGAAAGTGTGTGAGCAAAACCATTATAAGTTCTTAGTGTGTGTTGTAACTTGACATGTTTTAATCTCTTCATCATCTCTTGGACCTCGAATACAATCCACAAAATCTCAGTCTTTGTGCTTTTCTAGCTAAGACTAAATTTGCTACTACCTGTGAATCAGTCTCAACAATCAAAGGTAAAAATGCGGCGTTTTCAGCTACTTCCAGCCCGAACTTAGTTGCTTCAGCTTTTGCATAATCCACTTTATCAAGCCATTTTGATGGCTTTAAGGCTGCTGCTATAAGTTTACCTTTTGAATTTATGATTACAATGCCCAAACCTGCTATTTGTTGGTCTATCTTTATAGTTGCATCAACATTCACCTTGAACCAACCTGCAGGGGGACACTTCCAATGCTTCTGGGATGCAGAACTTTTATTTGAAATTGCTTGCATCTGTGGCATATGAATTCTTTTATAAGACTGAACAATTGCCTCAGCTCCAGTTACTGATAATTGGGAATCTTCCTTTTTGCTTTTGAAAATAAAAAGATTCCTTGAGTGCCATATGCTCCAGCATAAAGCAACTATCGGCTTCATTTCAGTCTTGCTTCGTCGATCAGCCAAAGCCAACAACAAGCTTAGGACATCTTTACATTTTGGGGTTTTCACTTCATCTTCAAACGATGTGAGCTTCCAAATTTTCCTCGAGGCTTTACATTCAAATAACGTGTGGAAGATAGACTCTCCATAAGTCTTGCATTTGTGACACCAGGGGGCTTGTAATACTTATTTCTTTTATAAATTCTCTATTGTGGGCAGCATGTCATTTGCAGCCTTCCACATAAATATCTTCACTTTCTCTGGAATTTGCAAATACCAAAGTGAGTTCCATGCACTGTTGCCTTCCTCTGAACTGCTAGGCTTGGATGGGAACTTCATTTGTAAGGCTAGTTGATACCCACTCTTGACTGAGTAGTAACCCTTTTTGTCGTAATGCCACAAAACTCGGTCTGGTCTTGGTTGTCTTGGTAGCGGGATCTTAAGTATCTGGGTAGCATCTTCTTGATGAAAATATTGCCTTATTACAAGATCTTTCCAGCAGCAGTCTTCATCAATCAACTTTGAAACCATAGTCTCCAAAGGGAGACTTGTAGGAGATATTGGTTTGAACATTACAGGTCTTCGTAACCAGCCACTTTGATACACTTTCACCTATTTTCCATCTCCGATTCTCCATCAAGACCCTTATGAATAACATCTCGCCCCCACAAGATACTTCTCCATATGTAAGAGGGGTTTGAGCCAATTTGTGCCTCCATAAAATCCGAATGTCTGAAATATCTTGCCTTCATCACCCTAGCTATAAGAGATTTTGGCACTTAGATGATCCTCTAACTTTGTTTTGCCACAAGCGCTTGGTTGAAACTAGACAAGTCTCGAAAACCCAAGCCACTGTTCTTCTTTGCCTGACACATTCTTTCCCACTTGGACCAATGAATAGACCTATGATTCTTTGAACTTCCCTACCAAAACCTAGCAATAGCCTTCTGCATATCCTCACAAAGCCCTAAAGGAAGTTTAAAAACGCTCATGACACAAACATGAATTGCTTGAGCTACTGCCTTTATAAGTATCTCCTTCCCTCCACATGAGAAAAATTTTACTTGCCAATTGGAGATTTTGTTTATAATTCTGAGCTTGATATCGTTGAAGAAGTCTTATTTCTTCCCACCATTGAAGGTAGTCCAATATACCTTTCATGTCTTGAAACCACTTGAAGTTGAAATATATCCTTAATTGTAGCTATCTGCTCTTGCATGACATTATCGTTGAACAACATGGAGGACTTTTCGAAGTTAAAAATCTAGGCTGAGGTAGTAGCATAACAATAAAAAAATTGCTTCAGGTTCGTACAATCTTATTTAGTGGCTTTTATGAACACCAAACTATCATCTGCAAACAGAAGATGAGTAATAGACAAGTCCTTACTGAATTTTAATCCATGAATCAACTGGTTCGATTCGGCTTGCTTCAAAAGATTTATGAAAACCTCAGCACAAATAATGAACAAATATGGAGAGAGTGGGCAGCCTTATCTTAAGCCTCTTTGAGGCTAGATAAGGTCTTTTACTACCCCATTGATCAGCACAGAAAAAGATGGTGTGGATATGCATCTCATAAACAATTCCACCCATTTGTGAGAAAAACCCAATTTTTCTATAGTGCACTTAAAAACTCTCACTCCACCCTGTCATATGCTTTGCTAATGTCTAATTTCAAAGCCACTAGACATGCTTTTTATTTTTGCAATGCCTAATCTTATTAAGACACTCATACCCAATAATTATATTATCAATTATGAGCCTATTTGGCACAAAGCACTTTGAGTTGGTCAAATAATATGATCTACGATTTGCTTCAGCATATTCGCTGTAGTTTTTGCAATGATCCTATAAATTACATTACATAAGCTGATTGGTCTATACTCCATCATAGTCTTAGGCTTTGTTGTCTTGGGGATTAAAGCAATGTATGTATGATTCAAAGGAGCAATATTACCTCTATCATTGAGGATATGCAAACAAGTGGCTATAACTCCTTCGCTTACTGAATTCCAATGCTTTTAGAAAAATACTACATGGAGACCATATGGGCCAGGGGCTTTGGTTGGATGCATTTGACTCAAAACTTCTATGATATCAGCTTTTGTGAAAGGCTAGTCCAATTGAGAATTCATTTCTACCGAAACTTTACGAGGCATGTTGCGAAGAGCCATCTCCAGCTATTGGTGTAAAGGATTTGTTGACGTGAACAAATTATGATAATATTCACAGAATATTCTCTCAATATCATTTGTTTCCTCAGACCATTTATTATTTTCATCAACAATTCCACTGATCCAGTTTTTCCTTTTCTGAGCTGAAGCTTTACTATGGAAAAACTTTGTATTTTTATCCCCTTCTTGCAACCAAACTACTCTAGACCTCTGTCTCTAGTAGATTTCATCATCAATGAGCAAATCATCAATCTGTCTTTTTAGGAGCTTGATCTTATCTCCACTGATGTATTGATTGTTGCTTTCCTTGTAGGTTTTCAACTCAGCCAGTAACTTTTTTAGTTTCTTTTATCTTTTTTCAAAACCTTGGTTACTCTAGAGCTTCAATTTAGCCAATGACTCCTTGGCTGCCTTTTTTAAAATAGTAATAGGGTCTTCATCTCTCCACCTCCTATTTTGCAGCCATTCAAAATGCACGATTTCTTTACATTTCTCATATGGACTCCACATGTCTTCATAGTGAGTTCTTGTGAAAGCTCTTTTGCTGTACTTTGTGCTTCTGCCTTTTTCTTCTACCGACATCAAAATTGGATTGTGATCAGATGTCCATATCTCGAGAGTCTCTGCTGCTGATTCTTGAAAAAACTCCTCTAATTCTTACAACAAAAAAACTTGTCTAATCTTTCCTCTACCAAATGAGGTCCAAATCTCTTGTTAGACCACGTAAAAGGACTACCTTTGCAACCTAAATCTATCAAACCACAAAATTTTACAGCCTCTCTAAACTCATTCACAGCATACACACTCATGTCCTGCTTTCCAGTCTTCTTAGTCAGCTGTAATATCTCATTAAATTCTCCAAAACAGAGCCACGATAGGGAGGATAAATGAGCCAACCTTTGTAATAATGTCCATGTATGTTGTTTTTGATCTGATTCAGGGTGTCCATATATTCCCGTACATCTCCAATATCTACCATTATCCACATGAACTATTGCATCTATATGGTGCCTACTATAAGATTTAATATCTACAACAACTTCCGAATTCCATAACAAAGCCAAACCACCACTCAAACCATTTATACTAACAACTAAAAATTCTCAAAATTTAAAGCTTTACCTTTATCCTGCATTTGCCTAGACAACAGCTTAGTTTCAAAAAGGAACATAATTTATGGCCTGTGCAATTGGAGAATTTTTTGAGCTTCGCGGAACGCTCGGTCATTCCCCATCTCCTGAGCGTTCCAGGATACAATCCTTATGGCTGTCGGCGGGGCTGGTGACCAGCCTCTGCTGTTAATTCCTCCATGTTTATGACTGCCATCTCCACATCTCTTTTTTGCTGCATTTCTAGTTCATGCTCGCCCGTTGCTTCTGACGTGCAATTTATAGTTTAGAGCTCACTGCATATTCTTTTTCTTTTTTCATCTGGGCTAACCCAATTAATTTCTCCATTGAGTCTTTTTCGGCTCTTAACTCTCTCGACATCAGTTGGAGTTCTTTCAATAGCTCTTGCTTGCAGCTTCCATCTACGTTTTTTTGTTTTGGTTTTTGTTGCATATAGTCCATCAGCTTCCCCAAAGTCTAATTCAAAATGAGCTTTATTTGGGCTTTCCTCAACTTGGGCTTGACTTTCTTAAGGGTACTGTCCTTCTTTTTCTTTCTCATTTTTATTTTGTGCATTTCCACCTCTAGTTTGCCTCCTATTTGCATTTCTATTTCCCACTCCACTGCCCAATTTGTTGGTTTCTATTTCAGAGGCAACTGGATGCATCAGCTTTTGGCTGTTTTTTCCTGATAATTTTGAGGACCTCGCCTCAACACTATTTACCCTACCCGCATCCGAGTCGGGTTGGTTTCGGGTTAACCCGCCTTTACTATCTTCTTCACTGATATTGTTCACCAGTTGCAAGATCTTCATAAATTTTTCTTAAGCTTTTAATTGGAACTGCACATTACGCCTTTGATTATCTTCATCTATCTTCCATCATTCTTTCCTTTTATTTAACTTGATTTTCTCTGCACTTGTGAGCGCTTTCAACCATGGTCTATATGCCATCTCATCTCTAGTTTGGTTTTTGTACTGGTTACACTCCCTAAACTAATGCCCAAAACAGCCACAAACATAGAAAAAATCGGCAGTTTTTCATATTAAATTGCCATAAAGATTTCTTTTTTTTTTCTCTTCCTCCGGCTCGGTCTCGGTGCCTTCTTTTTCCATGTCTACCATCTCTACTCCTTATTTTTCAGCCTCCTCTAGTTCTAGACATAGAATCTTCACCAAGGGTTTTGTTACATCAACCGAGACTCTTAATCTTGCATACTTGCCTATGCACTCTCCTGCAGCATTGGTACCCACTTCCTACACCTTTCCAATTTCTTTTCCAATTCTCTTATTGTCTCATCATTCATACACATAATGGGAACGTTATGGATTTGAACCCAAAATGATGCATAGGAAAAAGACTGCGTAGTTACCTCTCCGAGGCCAGTTGGCTCAATCAGTACCATTAGAGCTTTGTTAAAATGCAATGGACCCCCAGTTAGGATTCTTTTTTTGTCCGCTTCAGTTGCAAACTTGAACATGAAAATGTTGTCTCCCAGCTCCTTAATCCTTACTTCTCTTACTGTTCTCCACACCTGTGACATTGCTGACCTTAGCCCTTCTAAGTTTACTTCTCTATTCTGTAGCACCTTCCCCATTAAGCATCCAACAATGATCTTTTCTCCTTTCAACTTCATATTTCCTTTGAAGGTCACTTTTCCCCTTGTTTCTCCATTCAACGAGATTCCTTTACACTTTTGGATCAATTCCTCTGTATCCATTTTAATATTCAACAGCTAGAAGCTTCAAACACCTTACAGCCAATCTGTATAAACTTCTTTGTTGTGGTTAACTATTACTTTGCTTTCTAAGTGACTAAGCATGAAAACATATCACTGAGCTTGACTTGGGTTAAACACATCAAGATAAAATAATAAACGGTAAAAAATTAAAAAGAAAACACCCAACTTATGTGGGTGACAACAAGAGCCACGAAGACTCACGTTTAATTCCCATTCTATTCTTCAAAGAAGAAAGAAGAGAGAGTTCAGAAATTATAATTGGACAGGAAACTTGAAATATTTATTTCTATTGAATTTTATATTTTATAATAATGTTGCAGCTATAAGTTCCCTCTTGAAATTTTTCCATCACTCCTATCCATTTATCTTATACAATATAATTAGTAAAAGTCTATTTTATCCCTAAATTGTGTAAGTGCAATTTAACCTTCTAAACTAAACAAAATAAAAAAATTAATTATATACAAAGAAATAATATTTTTATCAGTTGATTGTTTTATATATATATAATAATTAATTGATAAGAATTATAAATATTATACCTTGTAAAATTTTTAAAATATTGAAATTCTTAAAATACCCCTATAACATCAGCAAATTTATTAATGGAGTCAATGATTTGATAGTAAAATGATAAAAATTGAAATATTAAGTTGGAAAAAATAATTATCAGAAAATTTTAGTGTAAAGTTATATGTTAGAAAATATTAGATGATAAAATGACAATATCCTTATTTAAAGGTCATATTCATTATACATTATTAATTTTTTTTTCATATTTATAACTTTTCTTTTCATAGCATTTGTGGCTTAAAAAACACAACACTTAAATATAGAACAAGGCCTTAAAGTATATACATATATATGTAAATTACATGTAAGAAATTTCTGTTAAAAAAAAAAAAAAGAATCCCAAGGCTACTCTCTTTATATAAAGTAAAATTGGAAAATAATAATTTTCTTGAGTAGACTTGTATGAAACAAAAAAATACATATGTAGGGATTTTTTTTGATTTAATGATTTAATTGACTTAATTTCAATTAGTTAAGTCATTAAGCTTGTTGTTTTTTCAACTTAATAAAAAATTTTAGTTATTAAGTTATTAAGCCGATTTTTTTCTTTTTGCTTAATCAAAAAGTCTGATGTATCATTAAAAGATATTCTACAAAATATCATTATTTAATAAATTAATTTCATCTTTACCTAAATAAAATTTAATAATTAGTATTATTACCCATCTCTATAACTTGTGATAATAAAATGGTAAGCTATTATTTTTTTATTTTTTTATTTTCTTCAAACTAGCATTATTTGATTTTATAATTTTTTATGAATATTTTTCATATAAAAACATCATAAACTACAATAAAATTTTTTAACATATAATAATTTAGAAAATAAAGGGTTGTATTCAAGTAAACATGATTTATATTATAATAATATATTATCTTAATTAAATTCTTTAAGATATTTATTATTTATTTAACATTTACAATTTGTAAGGACACAAATATAAAAATACTAGTTTTCAAATTTTTAAGTTAATAAAACAACTTAATATCTGTTTTTAGCAATTTAAACAAAAATAAAAATATGATTCAAATTCAGACATTCAATCGATTAGCTTCATTTAAAATTTAGATTAATTTAAGTTTATTCAAATTTTAGATAAAAAATAAAATTAGATTAATTTATATAACTTTTTTTTTTTAATTTTGTTACGGAACTTGTATTAAATGTTAAAAACCGTAATTAAAAATACAAAAGGAAGGAAAGAAAAAAGAATCCACGTCAGCAAAGTACAAAGCAAAGCCCACGGCAATTCTCAACGGTTCATTACCCTGATCTGGGGACTCATCATATCATATCAAATTATCATGTCATCTCATTCATCGTCATCTCGTAAATAATCCCCATTTTCTCTCTCAATGTCTGTATGACCTAACTTACCTTACCCATTTTCATTTTTCTGACAAAAATTAAAATAAAATTTCTCCTCCTCCTTCGTCCAATCAAATGGACCCGTCTTTTCTTCCCCCACCGCCATCTGTCCCACCTCCGCCGCCTCCTCCTCCTCCTCCTCCCCCTGCCACCTCTGCATCCGTCGCCAACCCTAGCCCTCCCACTCTCAACCACAACCACCCTCCTTACGCTGAGGTAACTTTTCTGTTTTCTGTTTTATTTAATTATTTTTCCAGCTTCAGCTGCTTGAGTTTTAATTTTTAGAAAATAACCTTTTTTTTTCGGCTTTGGGTTTTGGTTTTGGGCTTATAGATGATATGTGCAGCAATTAGTGCGTTGAAAGAAAGAGACGGGTCAAGCAAGAGAGCCATAGCTAAGTACATAGAAAAAGCTTACCCGAATCTCCCAACGACTCACTCGACCTTGTTGACTAACCACTTGAAACGTCTGAAGAACGCTGGACATCTCGTTATGGTCAAGAAATCTTACAAGCTTCCTCCTCCTAGATCTGATCCCGCTAGCAACATTCTTCCATCAAACGACGTCGTATATAATCATAACAACAACAATCCTACTGCCGCTGGCTCCCCTGCTGCTGTTTCCCCGGGCCGAGGACGTGGCCGCCCGCGCAAGACGAATTCGGGTGCTCCTCCGGGTTTGGTTGCGGTTACTGCTGCTGGTGTTGATAAGCCGAAGCGGGGGCGTGGCCGGCCGAAGAAGACTGATGGACAGGTACAACGTGGGTCCATTAAGAGAAAGTCCGGTCGTCCTAAGAAGCCTAAAACTGTCAAGGCGCTTCAGCAGCAGCAGCCACAACAAGATCAGCTTAATAACGTCACGGTTTCGTATGTTACAAGTGACGCTAATGTGCACGTGCCTGTGCCAGTGCCGGTACCGGTGCCGGGTGGGGCAAGGCGCAGAGGCCGGCCAAAGAAGGTTGGTAGTACAGTTGTTGGTGCGGCCGCCGGTGGGAAGCGGCCGCGGGGGCGGCCAGCGAAGCAGCTGCAGAGCGGTAGTGGAAGGCGTATTGGGAGGCCGGTGGGACGCCCTAAAAAGGTATTTACCCCTGCTACTTTTTATAGACATTGTCACACTATTTAACTGCTTTGATTGGGCCATAGGAGAAGCCACACCTGGGAAAATAAGTCACCGGGTTGGGTTTGTGTTGTGCCATCTTCGGGTCGTGTCGAATTTAAGTTGATTCAAACGCGATTCATTGAATAATCGTGTTAAAATATTAAGATTTAAATCTGATAAGAAAAATAAATGGTTACCAGTAACCCATTCAATAACTATATATTTAACAAATATTACACACATTCTAAATTATTACATATTTATACTATTTAAAATTTAAATTATATATATGTAAATAATATTATATATCGATATAATGAAATATACATATGTAACAATATTTTAAACACTTGCACTGTTAAAGTTCTAAACTTATATAAAAATTTATAAATAAAACACTGTATATATGTCCGTCTTCTAAAAAAAATTAAAAAAAGAGAATTATGTTCAATATTTGAGTTTTAATGACCAAAACATAAAAATTAATTTAAAATAGAAAATAGAATTGTATTATTATTCGGATAAATGGGTCAAAAACTTTAACTCTAACCTGACACGGAAAGAAATCGTGTCAACATGGATCCGGTCCATTTAATAATCATATTAAATTTGACGACTCATACCCATTTATTCGTGTCTTATTCGTGTCGGGTAACCGGATCGTGTTAAATTTTACCAACTCTAAGTGAAGCAAGATGTGAAGATTATTATAATTGTAATTTTAATATAGTGATGTAGTGTGCTGATAGCTATTGCAGTTGACTAGTTTTTAGTCAAAATATATGTAAGTTCTTCGTTTAAGTTATTTATTGCCTTCATTTTTGCATAAAAGTGGGGATTGTCTAGTTAAGTTTTTCCTTTAAAATTTTGCTTACTTTCATCTTGTGTTAATCAATTCAACAATACACTGCATAATTAAGTGGGTTTTGAGTGATAATTCATTAAGAATAATATAAGTATATGAACTAATTATAGAAATTCATCCTTAGTAATTGATTGGGCATTATAGAATTGGATGATTTGAATATATATATATATATATAAGGAATTGTTACAATTGATAGGAATAATGTGGCAATGATATTGACTTTTTTCTTTTTATGTATTAAAGTTTATCTGCTAGTAAATTTATGTGAATGACAATTGGTCCAGCCCCAGTTGCCTCAAAATCAGGGGCTAGATATGTTGTTAATTTATAGACGACTTGACGGATTTCTTTTTTTAAAATGATCCACTCACTGCATAATTAAGTGGGTTTTTGAGTGATAATTCATTAAGAATAATATAAGAATGCTAACTAATTATAGAAATTCATCCTTAGTAATTGATTGGGCATTATAGAATTGGATGATTTGAATATATATATATATATTAAGGAATTGTTACAATTGATAGGAATAATGTGGCAATGATATTGGCTTTTTTCTTTTTATGTATTAAAGTTTATCTGCCTAGTAAATTTATGTGAATGACTTTGTATAACTAGTTTTTTTGTTTAATATATCATTACTGGTGAAAAATGATCACATTTCACCACCATATATATAAAAACCAAGAAAAATAAGAATAATCTAAATGAGATTTTTAGGTTCAATCGATTTGATGATTTTTTTTTAAATCTTTCATTTCTCTATTCTGCTGAATTGAGTCTACTGTCTTTCCATTTTGAAATAAAAGAATTTATCGTCGGCATTAACCGAAGCAGCTCAAGCTCAAGCTCAAGCCATTGCAGATCTGAAGAGGAAGCTTGAATTCTTTGTAAGTTTCTTTTTGTTCTGCTTGTCTTAAAACGATGCCACCAAATTTTTCCAGGAAGATGAATTTATTTTACAATTATGTCACTCGCAGCAATCTAAGGTGAAGCAAGTTGTTACTGTACTGAAGCCCCAGATAACCAGTGAAAGCCAAATCAGCGCAGGTGCCGCAATCCAAGAATTAGAAGGGCTTGCATCAATGGACATTAACATCCCATTGAAAGAGGACACTCAACCAGCAGTGCTTCAAAGTTAATAAAAACAACGGTGAGAACTGAGAAGATTGTGAATTTGTTTGTAGGGACCCGAATGCAAGTGAGCAGAATTGTACTAGTTTCTAACTGTGACACAGGAGAAAGAAAAAATCTGTAAAAGAATTAGGAAGTTGCAATTCTCATTTTTATTTAGGTGGTTGTTATTGTTGTTGATATAACTATGCAGGACCATTAGTTTGTGTTTTACTGTAATGTATTCAAATTTTCTATGGAATTTCAGTACATTTTACCAGCCTTTTCGGTTGGATAAATAAATAGTAGCAAATTTTATGAGAATATATGCCCAATCTCATCCATAAGGTAATCCTCTCCTGTTAAATATTTACACTTTTATTTTTATTTCTTCGTTCATTTTACAATAATATTCTTTGCAATAAAATTATGCAGGATCATTAGTTTGTGTTTTACTGTAACGCATTCAAATTTTCTATGTAATCAGTACATTTTACCAGCCTTTTCAGTTGGATAAATAAATAGTAGCAAATTTTATGATGATATATGCCCAATCTCCTTGGTAAGGTAATCATCTCCTATTAAATATTTTAGACATCTATTTTTATTTCTTCGTTCATTTTACAATAACACAAACTATGCAGGATCAATAGTTTGTGTTTTACTGCAATGAATTCTAATTTTCTATGGGATTTCAGTACATTTTGCCAGCCTTTTCAGTTGGATAAATAAATAGTAGCAAATTTTATGATAATATATGCCCAATCTCCTTGGTAAGGTAATCCTCTCCTATTAAATATTTTACAATTTTATTTTTATTTCTTCGCTCATTTTACAATAATATTCTTCGCAATAATATCTTTAAATATGTTAATAAAGAAAAAATGATAATTTATCAAATTAATCTTAAAAATAACATAAAATTTATCTAAATTTTTAGAATAATTTAATAAATTAGTTTTTTATAATATAATTACTAGTAAGATTGTTAAACATCTTTCAGATTACTTATTAATTTATTTATAAATGATTATCGCTAAGATTGTTGCGCAAGTGCAAGAAATATTAGTTCTTTGATATTGATATTTATGGGTTAATTGATTAATTTGCTAAAATTAACTTGTTGAAAGATAAACTAATTAACGTCAAGAATATTGTTGTAAAGATATTATTATAAAAGTTAAGAAAAAGTAAGGATAATAATGTAATATTTTTAATTGTAAGGGTGTTTTGAAGTTTTTTTTAAATATAATGACAAAACACATATTTAAATTAAAATATAAAGATTAAATGAGTAATTACCGATAAGATTTAAAATGCAGTCAATAAGTGTAACTAAATTTAGGATTGTCAATTTAAGGGTTTGGGTTGGGCTTGAACTCATTAGAGTACAAGTGTAAGGGTTGGGCTTGGGCAGACTTGAGCTTTGACTTATTTTTTCAATTTTTTTAAAAATTATTGTAAACTTAAAATGAGTTAATAATAATCAAATTGTTATAATCAACAATGAATTAAAGAAAATAAATATATGAAAAATAAAATAATAAATAAAGAAAATGAAGTAAATAAAAATTTATATATTTAGTTTTGAATTCTTTAATTCACAGACTCTCTTAATTAATTAATATTTAAAAGAGAGTTAGTATTATAATTTTGAAGTATTTTGATTCATTATTGATATGTAAATTAGGGATTTAAGCTTTCTTTTTTTATTTTTCCATCATTTTTTAAAATTGCATTTATTATTCTAATTTATAATATATTTTTTTTAAATAGTGGGTTTAGGCTTAGTCTGAACTTTTTTTTTCTAAGCTCTTGTTCAAGCTCTCATGCGGGAGGCTTGGGCCAAATCCTATAGGAATGGAGAGGGCCGGATCAGACTTTTTTTGCAATCCCTAACTAAATCTTCAATTAAAATTATATTGAAATTGGAACTGTCATGGTTACTAGCAGGTTATAAATTGTCGTTACATCACATCTTAAGTAAGAAAACTACTCTTCTCTGGCTACATAAACTTAGCACTTTTACTCCGATTATACTAACTTCCAAGTATTGACACCTAAAAAGCCCTTTAAGTAAATTGAGCCTAGTCGCTTTCATCAACATATCCTCCATTAATGTAGCTTGATTAATGCAATTCCAGTGTGTGAAAGTAATAGTTAAGAGCACCCCCATAAAAAGAACTTGTTGATCTTTTGTATATTGATGCATGCTTCGGATTTGAATCTCGATGCCACATGTTATCATATGTTGTAATGTGTAGCCATATTTTTTTAAAAAATTTTTTAGATTTAATGGATTTACGACGGTTATGGGAGATTTTGGGAGATGACTGTATGGAGTATATAAATGGCAAGAATGGAGTTTTTTTTTTTTGGTTTGGAAAGATTACAAGATCGATTAGCTTCTTACTAGAATGTATGAATTCTACAGATAAATCCTAATGAATATAATATCATGATGAAAAAAACTTGAAGGTCTGGTTCTTCCACCCAACATGCATGTTCACTATCTATGAATATATTTGATGATGAAATGGTCAAGATTGTGAGGTGTTGTGCAAATTTTATTGAACTTACAAGTGCACAGATCTATTGTAATACAGATTAATGGTGATGTGTGTTGATCCTATGAGGAAGTGATTTAATTATTTATAGGGTTAATTTTCAATGTATGTCTCTGAATTGATTGGAGTTAGTTTCTGAGCAGTATTAAGATTTAAAATAAAAATTGTCGATAATAAATTTATAAATGAAATAATACAAATGAAATACTTGAGTTTCTGGATTCACACTTAACACTGCCCTATGGGCTTAATGTTCCTTTTTAGTGCCAATTAATTTATGAGGGAGGAATTTTCACTCCTCATAAGCCTCATCCTCATAAACATAATATCAAGCGCTTAGTGTGTCAGAGAATAATGATCTTCCGCTAAGTGTAGTGTTAAGTACACGTTGCGCAGTTGATAATAATTCTTATGTTAACAACGTGACAAGACCATCTAGTAAATAACTTAAATGCATTCTCTGTCAACACTGAATCAAGACGAACCATAAATACTAGAGGGGAGTCTCTTTCTAATAAATACGGTGTAAAGTGCTCATTATACTAGACAATAATGATCTTTCATGAAGGAGCTGTTGTACCATGCAAAACCTAGACACAATACACTGTCTATCAATAATGAGCCAAAAAATAACATAAATTAGAGAGGAAAAGAAAATATACTCATCAAATTAAACCCATGGATCATGTTGAGAATTCACCTTCAACCCAAGTTAGAAATTAAATTAGCCACTTATAATTGAATTAGCGTAAAATGATAATTTTATATTAAAGTATGTAAAAATCACACAAAATGGGGCTCAAATTTGGTCTAGAGCTATCAAATTAATGGGGGAGGATGGCAAACTCTTATTGGATGAGGCAAGTCATTAAGGCTGTAATTCAGTGTATTGCATGTAACGTATGTGTGTTTGTCGATCTAATAATATACTGCCATATAATCGATCAATGCAAGAGTTAGCAAGCACTGATTTAGTGAATTTCATGTAATGTAAGTGCATTTTTTGATCCAATAGTATGTTGTCACGTCATCAGTCAAGTCAACTAGGCTTTACTAAATTAGCATGCATCATAACACACTAGATTTGAACTTCTATAAATCTTGTTTTATGCAATTTGAGTCTATTTTGACCTTGGTTTCCATCATTTCTTAGGTTTTCAGAGCTTTTGAATCTATTTATGATGCTGCTGCTACCATCTAGGATCCCAAACATGAGTAAAATTGTGATTTTTCCTTTTATATCCTTTCTAAGGTTTTTAGCTATTTCAATCTCAAAAACACTATATGTTTTGCTGTTTGACTTCTAGTCAATTATGAAATAACCAAAGTATCCCTAAAATATATAAAATACTCAAATTATAGCGTAACACACAAAATCAAAGCTTAAGAGACTTAATTACGTAAAAATATAGATGTTAGTGAGATTTGGAGTATAAAATAACGATTACCCTTTATAAATATACAATCTTTAACACTAAACATGGGGAGGCGCTTCTGTAAGGATTTGCATCTATACAATGACATGAGAGTGTAATGTTTATGACTGTCAACATTAGTGTAAACTCCACATTCATTAGGGGCCTGTGAATTAGCAAGGATAACATATTATACTCATTAGATTAAAAGTTAAAGAACATAGTTATTAAATGTTAAAAACTTGCTCACCGTTGTTAACTCATATATTTAATGATTTTGATGATAACAAACAAGTTTTAAATTGATAAGTCTAAAAATTTTGTTAATCGGATCAAAATCTGTAAGCCGTATAATATTCTAAGAAACCAGTGAACCATTTATTAGAAAATGGCAAACTGATAGCATTCTACAATGTAAAAATTCGATAACGGTGAACCGTTTAGGGATAAATGTAATCCGATTGCATTCCAGAGAGTAAGTTTCAAGATAATGGTAAACCGTTTAGGGATAACGGTGAATTGATTGCATTCCAGAGAGCAACTTTCAGAAAATGAAAAACCGTTTATGGATAACGGTAAACCAATTGCATTCCAGAAAGCAACTTTCAGATAACGAAAAAACTATTTATGGATAAAGGTTAACTGATTGCATTTCATAGAGTAAATTTCAGATAACGGCAAACCATTTATTGATAACGGTAAACCGATAACTTTCCAGAGAGCAATCATCTTGCAAACAGTAAACCGTTTATGTCAAACGGATAACCGATATCTTTGGACAAGATTCTGGAGAGATAACAGTAATCCAACATCTTGATAACGGTGATCCGACAATTTGAATTTTGGCACAACGGTCACTTGCTCAAGTCAAAACGGTGATCTAATAAATGCTAAACGATGATTCGATTGTGTGCAGAAAGTAAAAAACGACTAGTTTTTAGCTCCATATATAAAATGGCTCAATCAAATTCAAATAAAAAGTGATCCAACGATTATCACTGAGCTTACTATTGAGTACACAACTATTATTGAGCTTCAAACTTGATTTTATTTCATTTTATTCACACATTTGAGCTATCATTTTGTAATCAAATATATTGTGTGAGAAAAAATTTAATTTGTAATCTTTATCTTTGAGTGATTGTAAGTGTTGGGATACACTTAGGTTAAAAGATTGAGAATAATTTCTTGTTGTAAAGGTTTATTGACACCTTGAAAGTCAATAGTAAGAGTGGTTGAAGTCATGGAGGCTTGCTTAGTGAAATCCTCAAGCCCGGCGAACTTAGAGGTGTGGACGTAGGCACGATTGATCGAACCACATAAAATTCATTGTGTTTGCTCTCTCTTCCCTTACTATTTTATTATTGTGCTTTATTAAATTTATTATTTTTTATTTCATTAAGGCAATAGATTGAATTGTTCGGTGGTTTGTTTAGCTTAAGTTTTAAAATCTCAATTTACCCCCTCTATTGGGTTGCATAACTAGTATTTCATTGCAAGGGTACACAACAAGTAATATAATGATAAATATTCAAGATCGTCTTCACAAGAATCGTTGTTATGGGAATTGTTACAACAATTTTTATCAATGGAAATTTTTATTCTAAATTGGAATTAAAACAAATTATTAAACTAATGAACTAATTAAAATAAAAACGCAATAAGAAAAATGCAATAAAGTAAAATATCACAGAAAATGTAAGGATGTAACCAAGGGGAATAAAGTAGTTGAGTGATTAAACTCACTTAATGATTTTAACTATTTTTCTAATATTTGGCCCGGTTGCTACAACATCTGCTACAATACAGGGCAGAATCCTTATGTATCATCAGCTGTCACATGTTGGATATTTTATATCTAAATGCAACTTAACAGTGACCAATTGTTATGCTAACATAAGATATAACATTACACATTTTAGATTCTAATTACCCTACAAGGTGAATCCTATATCTAGTTCATCACTAATTTTAGATTAAGCATGTCCCTTTTCGAATCAAGTAAAACCTAACTTAGGAAACCCAATTTAAAACCAAGTATTGCTCTGATATGTTCCACTAAGACAGAAATTTTTTACGCTCTTTCTTAATAGTATCACTAAATGGGTGGTCAGCCGAAATAGTGAATTGAAATAAGTATTATCAAAACAACGTTCTATAGCAAACATAAAACAACATAAAATATTAGTCAATTAACCATTAAGTTTGTTCATTACTCAACCACAAGTAAATTTAGTTCATAATTTGTGATAAAACAAGAAGAAAAATAGTTTCAGCCATCAAACAATTCATTATAACGAGATAGAATCAAGGGAACAAGAAAATAAGAGTGAGATTCGCTTGATCTTCTTCTTGGATACCTCAGTTGCAGCCCCCAATTCTCTCTCTTCATCTTCGTGTTCTCTTGTTTTGTTTATTTATATTTTTTTCTAATGACGACTTTCCCCCCTTTTTTTTTTCTTTGCTTGTGTGCTTCTTTTATAGCTGGAAATTAGGGTAAACGGTAGTCTAGGGTGAGTATCTTCAAGATTAGGAAACTGCAGATCGCAATGTTTTAAGTATCTCACACGAAATATTCTCTGTACTTGCTCTAGGATTGCTACAGCAACGATGCTACAACATTGGCTTCAACTTCTGTATTGTTCCAGACTTATTTCAATTCTTCTCTAACCCAGTTCTTTCCTTATCTTTACAAGCCTATTGCAAAACCTTACTAAAATGCAATAAAAATGTTATTCATTCTCTAAGTAATCTTGATTTAAATCTAAAAGTGGCATGATAATTCTCATTTAATAGAGTTATTAGGTAGGCAGTAGCCACTGTAATCACAATCTATATTGCTTATTTGGTTACAATCGAATGGCGAAACGTGATCTTTTCAACCATCTTGCATGAGGATAGGCAGCAGCCATTATAATCACTACCTATATTGCTTATTTAGTTATAATAGAATGGCGAATCGTGAAGTTTTAGACCATCTCATATAAGGCAAGCATATCTGGATGAATCACCTTATTGATGATGAAATCAGGTTACTCTTATATGAAGAAAGAGATAGCTGATAACTCTATGAAATGAGAGTTATCATAGCACGTTTAGACTTAAATCAATAATACTTAGAAGGTAAATGATGTGTTTTCATTGCATTTTTGTTATATTTTTCATAATCATTAATCTTAGTTTATTCTTCATAAATTTTGTTTGATTTAGAATAAATTGTGTGCTTAAATCATATGCATAATTGTAGGTGACCGGAAGCTCAAATTTCAAGGAAGAAATGCTGATGCAATAGGCTTACAAAAATAAGGAAAGAACATGGCTACAAAAGAATTGAAACAAATCTGGAACAGTGCAGTTGTTGTAGCCATTGTTGTAGCAACCATTGCTGTAGCAATCCTGGAACAACGACAGAGAAAAAAGCACACATAATAAGGAATTGCGATCTGCTGTTTCATAATCTGACTTATGCGTGCCCTAGGCTTCTGTTTACCCTAATTTTCAGCTATAAAAGAAGCACACATCATAAGAAAAAGGGGAGCCGTCACCCAAGGAGAAAAACCATAAATAAACAAAAGAAAAACAAGATTCAAGAGAGAGATTAAGGGCTGCACAAGAGGAAAAATTACAGAGATCAATTGGGAGCTCATTCCTTCTTATTCTTCTCTTGTTTTCGTGTTTTCTATTTATTCATGGGGATGTGTTTCATGGTCGAAACTTTATTCTTTATTTTTCTTTTGCAAACCATGAACTAAATTTATTTGTGATTGAGTGATAAATAATCTTAATGGTTTATTGACTGAATTTATATGTTGCTGCATGTTTGTTGTAGCATTTTGTTTTGATAGTTTTTATTTTTATTCATTATTTTGGTTGATCACCCATTTAATGATACTAGCTAAGGAAGAGCCACAAAAGGGCTGATCTTAGTGGAACATTTTAGAGCAATACTTAGTCTTAGATTAGGTTTCCTGGATTGAGTTTTACTTGAGTCCCAAAAGGGCCATGCTTGATTTAAGATTAGTGATGAACTAGACATAGGGATTCACCTTGTAAAGTAAATAGAACCTAAGCATGTAATGCTTTATCTTATGTTGGCATAACAACTGATCACTGTTAGGTTGCATATAGATATAAGATATCTAACATGCGATGACTGATGATGCATAAGGATTCTGCCCAGTGTTGTAGCAGATACTGCAGCAACCGAGCTAACCATTAGAAAATAGTCAAGACCATTAGAAGAGTTTATTCACTCAATTACTCTATATTCCAATTGATTTTATCCTTGAGTTTGGCGTGATAATTTACTTTGTTGCATTTTATTTATTGCGTTTTTATTTTAATTAGTATATTAGTTTCATTAATTGTTTTATTTTAATTTAGAACAAAATCTGTATTATTAAAATTGTTGTAGCAAGTCTGATAACATCAATCCCTGTGGAGACAATATTGAATACTTATAATTATATTACTTGTTGTGTACACTGACACTAATAGCATTAGTATTTACACCCAACAATAGCTCAATTATTGATGGGTATTCGGGGTACCCCATAAGCAGAATCAGATTTTAGAAAGCATTAAAGAGACAACATCTAAAGCTATGGAAAATAAAGATAGCATTATAAGACAGTCACAAATTAAATAAATTTTGCAAGTACATCTAAGCAGTTCGGTTATCCTAACAAAATAAGAGCAAACTGGAAACGAGGAAATTAGTTCCAAGGGCATAATCAGAGGAAAGTGCCAACAAGATAACAGTAGTGCAAAACCAAGTTACATGTAGGCTTGTATTCTCCACCTTCATCTCTTAGGGATGAGGGATCGACAAAAGTGCCAGAGGCAGCGGAAGCACAAACATCGACAATAGGGTTACCTGATGGTGACTTCGACTGGGGCACCCGGATGACCTTCGTGGACTTTCAGGTCGGGAAGTGCGAGGAGCCCTTCTATCCTCGATCTCCTTCAGGATGGCCGATTTATCTAGCCACTTCTTTACTCTCAGCACTATTAGCCTTGGATCAACACTCCACACCTTTGTTATAATGCGCTCAATAACACTGTCAATTATCCTTTTGCCGGGAGATCAAGTCTTCATGCTCAGCTTGAAGATCCCCGAGATCCCTTGCCATATGGGTTTTCTTCTTGGAAACTTCGTCAAGGCGCCATTTTAAAGTCTTGATCTCTTGGGTGTACTTCTCCTCATGAGATCGAGGGCTTTCAATCTCACTCTTCAACTTTTCATTCTTTGACTGAATGTTACTGATGATAAGATAACTCATCACAATGAGACAAAGCTGGCAAGCAAGATAACTACGGGCTCCATGCATAGCAACAAAGAATCACCAGAATCCAACATTAAAACTATTGAAACAAATTTAGCAATATACTCAGCCGTGACTAGAGGAGTCCCACTATCAAATTGAGTCATCATGATTAATTGAGTATTATTTACTAACGGCTAGAATATCTCTAGCCAACTGATATTATATATATTAGGAAAGCATTCTTTTAATAAGCCACAAATTTATCTCTGTAATGGCTTGTCAAAGTTGTATATATATGAGTCATATTCTTGTAATTCAAAATATAAGAAAGAATAATATATTCTTCTGTCCTTTCAATATTAATCTTTATGGTATCAGAGCCTGTGGCTGAAATTCAAACTGAACTTAAGCTCACCATTCAATATTTTCATCAATGTGCCAGTCTAATTTCGATCAAACTCACAACCAACAATTTTCTTCTTTGGAAATCTCAAACTCTGCCACTTATTAGAAGCCTTGGGTTGGAGCATCACATTGTGAATGTGAAAATTCCTTCGAAGAAAATTTTACGAGATGGCAAGGAAATGATAAATCCTGAATTCATCCAATGGATGAACAATGATGGATTATTAATGACATGGCTAAGAGGTACGATGGTGGAGGAAGTGCTAAGTCTAATAGTTGAAAGCCAATCTGCTGAAGAAGTTTGGCAATCTGTTGAAGAGCACATGCTTCCAGCGACAAAAGAGCAAGAGTCATGGCAGTGAGACAACCTCTACTCTCTTAAGAAAGGAAACATCAAGCTTGAAGAATTTCTTAAGAAATTCAAATCGATTTGTGATAATCTAGCAGCCATTGAAAAGCTAATTCTAGATGAAGATAAGGTTTTCCACCTTGCAAGATCTTTAGGGCCGAAGTACTCGGATTTCAAAACAACCATGCTAACAAAACCCCCTTACCCGAATTTGAAGCAATTTATCACTGCTCTCAAGAATCATTAACAAACAGTGATGTCCCACAGACAAGAAGAGATAGAATTTACTAGTCGTAATCAGGCCTTCTTAGGCCAAAAGGGGAGAGGAAGAAAACCACTAGGAGGCAGACACGGAGGTCAACGAAGAGAATTCAACTTTCCCAACAACAATCCAAAAACTCATAAGCATTAGGCAGCCCCAAAAACAAGCAATATAGACACTAAAAAGAATGAAGAAGCGATTATTGTTTGTCAAATTTACTTCAAGAGAGGTCATAGTGCTGCCGAGTGTTAGGATCGCTATGAGTATGATCAAGATGAAATTCCCTAAGCATTTGCAGCGATAAATCACAATAATACAACCTCTGATCAAAGTATCTATGCAGATTCAGGAGCCACTTCACATATGGTGAACAATCCTGGTAAGCTCGATACAATTACGTCTTATAAAGGTCATGATAAAATAATTGTTGGCAACGGTCAATGATTAAATATTTCTCTCGTTGGAAATATTTCCTTGAATACAAATCATGGCACTTTAAAATTGAAAGACGTACTTGTTGTTCCACAATTAAAGAAAAATCTTCTTTTTGTAGCTCAGTTTACTAATGATTTTCCTTGTTCTCTTGAGTTTAATGCTAATGGATTTACTATTAAGAACGCATAGAACCAGGTATTAGCACGAGGTAGCAGGTGTGGGAATTTATACGTCCTTGATGAGAATGAACGAGAAGCCTTGAATGCAATAAAAGAAAACTCTGTAGATGCTGATCTTTGGCACAAGCGGCTTGGACATCCAAGTCACAAAGTTTTAAGCGTATTAAAATCATCAAAAGAGATTAATATTTCTAATTGCACACAAACACCAAAAATATGTGTTTCATGCCAATTAGGAAAGAGTTGCAAACTTTCCTTTGACAAATCGAATAAAATTTCAGAATTTCCTTTAGAAAAGATACATTGTGATTTGTGGGCCCTGTTCCTCTAAATTCTACACAAAACTTTAGATACTATGCTTTATTTAATGATGATTGCACAAGATATTCATGGTTGTTCCCTTTAAAACGTAAATCTGACTTTTATGATTGTTTTGTAAAGTTTCAACGACAGGTGGAAACTCAACTAGAAAGAAAAATCAAGATTTTTCAATCTGATAGAGGAGGAGAGTTTGCCTCGAAATTGTTCATTAATCACCTACAAATTTGTGGCATCACACAACAAATCTTTTGTCCTTATATGCTTGAGCAAAATGGGGTTGCTGAACGGAAGCACAGGCACATATCAGAAACAACATTAACCATGATGTTTCATGCTATAATTCCTTTATTGCTTTGGGTTGAAGCATTTATTACAACAGTTTATTTAATAAATCGCATGCCTGTTGTGCAAATTTTAATGTACTCGCAAGCGAACGAATCTATTGTAGTATAGATCAATGGTGACGAGTGTCGATCCCACGAGGAGGTGGATTTTAATTGTGTGTAGAATTAATTTTGTAAATGGGTGATTGGATTTGTGGTGGAAATGATTTGGAATATGCTAAAACTTAAATTAAAATGGCGAGAATAAATTTCAAAATTGGAATTGCAATGACGAGAATAAATTAAAGATAATTCTATTGAAATGACGTACTTGGGTATATGGATCCGTATCAACATACACCATGGGCTAAATATTCCTTATTAATACCAATTAAATCATGAGGGGGGAATCCACACCTCATGAACCACACTCTAATCAATATGGTGCTATCGTGCAAATAATAATAACCTTATACTAGAGAGCTGTAACCAAGACAAGATTATTATTATTTGTAGACGAGAAGTCAAAACATCCACAAAAACTAGAGGGGAAGAGAAAATAAATTTACCAAATTAAGCCCATGACACATGTTGAGACTTCACCTTCAACCCAAGCTTGAAAGAAAATTAGCTACTCATAATTGAGCTAAGGGCAAAATGGGAATTTATTAAAATACGTAGAAAATACAAGATGGAGAGGGAATTACAGAAAATGGAGTCCAAAAAATGGATTCAGAGATATCAAATTAGGGGGGGAGGCCCCCTTTTTATAGATACATGGAGTAAATCATGGCCATTAAAAATTTGGGCCGATTGCGTCATCAGTCAACAGTACGCGGTTTGACCAAGCGGATGAACTGTAGCATGGTTTGACCCGGGTTGAACAGTAATGCGGTTTGGTTGAAAATAATCCTGTGTGATGCATGTACCGTACGCGAGATTTTTCGTCCATTGATATACTGCCACGTTACCATCAACAGTACATAAGAATTTTAGCGCAACAGGATCGTGACACCTCATCAGTCAATGCCACATCATCATCCGTCGTGCGAACGATGCATATGTGAATAGTGTCATTTTTCCTTTTATACTCCTCCTAAGGTTTTCGACCGTCCTGAGTTCAAAAGTGATGTCCGTTTTGCCATCTGATCTCTCCTTTATTGTGAAATGACTATAATACCCCTAAAATACATAAAATACTTAATTAAAATAAAACACACGGAATTAAATCAAAAGAAGGTTAAATACATAAAAGTAAGGGTGTTAGTAAGACTTGAAATGTAAAATGACGGTTTTCTCCTTTATAAATATGCATTTTCTAACACTCAACACACCCCCCAACCAGCTTATTGCTAGTCCTTAGCAAATAAAGCGAAAACAAAATTTAAATTCAAAATGATTTTTTTTTTAGAAACACTCGTGTTTATTCAATCATACTAATGATAGCAATCAAATAAAAGTATAAGCATTATCTCCAGTCTAAAGCAACATCACACCCACATCAACCATCTACATGAATCAGCCCAATGGACTTTATTATAGCTACTTTCAAGAATGACATGTCAAACCCCAAAATCTCACTGGAAGAAGTGACACTCTCACAAAGAAATTAAACCCAATAAAAATAGTCACTCCAATGAATGGTAATTGAGAGAAAATAATAAAGAAGTGATATCACATGCTCTCACCAAGATGAAATAAATATGCCCTCAGCTTAGAAATAATACGATCTCAAGTAAAAAAAAAAATATTAGTCAACCCACTTTATTTATCTTTTTTGTTAAATTTTTTTTATGTATCACTACATCTTTTTAGCCCATATAACTAGCTTCTACTTCAGACTATAGTTTCCTAAAATCAAGAAGGACTTTTATTAGGACGTAACGTAGGTTAGAGACATGGTTAATAAAGAAGGGAAATAAGAAAAACAAAGTGTATGTTTGAGAAAAATGCAGATGAATTTTATTTTATTTTTTTGGAAGTTGCAAGGTGGATTTCACCTATTATTGTTATTATTATTTTTTTCTTTTTTTTTAAACAATTTTTTTTCTTTTGCTTGGCACAACTTCACTGAACAAAAATAATTATTTATATTTTTCTCAAACATAAATAGGTGGTGGAACTTGTAAGATATTGGGTAATACTCCAAATCAGAGTGGGTCAAGATGAGAATTTTGACAAAGAAAAGTTTTTTTTTTAAAGGCTCAAAAGGGTTAACTATGGATATTTGATAAAAGGGATGGCTAGAAAGGCTCAAACGGATCAAAGATGGCCTTTCCATCGTCTTTTAAGGCTCTAAATAACCTTCCATATCTACTAGTTAGATGGGCCTCCAAATGTAGCAACACATTTTTTTTCTTCTCTTTTTTTTTTAATTTAATTTTATAATTTTTTTTTTAGGGTTAACTCAAAAGAAATCTAGAGATCGTGTATACAATAATAAATTGCTAAGCTGTATAAAGAATGGGCAAAAGGGTTACTCTCCAAGAAAAATGATAGGCTCAAAAACTCACTTGGTACTTATTATGACATGTTCATTCCTTCAAGCAACTCATATTTGTCTCTGACATCAACATGTAGAGTAGCAAACATAATGTAACATCACTTAAGACCAAAGATAATACAAATACTAAAATTTGAAATTAATCATGTCATCCAATGTTAAAACAAATCATACAATTTTTTTTTTAAACAACATTCTACCCCCCAACCTATTCTAAACATGAAAAGAAAATATGCATGCAGAAAGATGTAAAAAAACTAATTAGAAAAGTTACACTTAAAATGATAGAAAAAGAAAATGGTTTTTTTTTATAGGCTCAAAAGTTTGAAAATGTATATTTATAGAGGAGAAATTAAAAAGAAACATAAAAACTTAATAAAGAAATTTTTTTTTGTTTTTTTTTATTATTATTATTTTTTTCAAACGATGAAGATGTGTTTCTAGAGTCACTACACTCCATATTCAGCCATCTTCAACACACAACGTTAGCAACAGTTAGTTTCTACAACAAAAAATAAGTAAAAACTTAACCAAGATTCCACAATTGTCGACTATTCCCTCCCCCCAACCAGAACGAAACATTGTCCTCAATGTTTGAAAGGAAAGAAGTAGAGTTTAGAAGACATCACCTGGGTGGTGCAACACAGAAGAAAATATTTACAGGCGAAGAGTTAAATCTAATTTGTACTTCTTACTGCCATCATTATTTGGACGCTCCAACACAAAGGTCTAGATAAGCTTGTAACATATCAAGTAGCTCATTAGCAGTGTGAGCACAAATAAAGAGTTTTTTCGCATTAGAGGGAATGAAATAGTTTTTTATTGCATGGTTAAGAAATGCGATAAAGCCATCATAAAAGTTATTGACATTTAACAAACTGATGGGTTTCTGGTGGATGTGCGAGATGGGCCCAAGATGCTAGTGTGATAAGAGCCTCTAGTGTTGCAAGATCTCCGGAAGGAAAATAAAAGCATCATGATTAAGCATTTCGCTTATTCTTTCTTGCATACCGAGACGACTAACTCTTCTCCATTGATGAGTCGAAATGGTTTTAGGACTCTTGGGATGATGCCTAACACTTGACTTCCTCTGATAAAAGCAGCTTCTGAGACCATTTTTGATAACCCTCGGTTACCTCCTCCATACACCAAGTGTAATTTTCTCGCTGCTATGCTTCGACCAAGATCTATAGCTGCCTCCACGAACTCTTTATGTTTGCCATAGGTAAATCCAGAAAGCACACAAATGTTCTTGAATTGTTTATTGGGAGTAGCTGCCATTGCGATACTTCTAAAAAATAATTTGTGAGTGCTTGACAAAAAAAAAACATATTTAAGAATCTTGGTGACAGTGGGTCACAGCTGTGTATGAGGTGGCATGTCAGTATCAAATAACGCGTAAAGCACGTGGCTCGCGAGTCAAAAAGGAAACAGTAAAAAAGGAAAAAGCAAACAGTAATAAGAAAAAAACAAACAGTAATAAAATTATTAAAGACAATAATGAAAACAATAAAACAATAGTGAAATAAAATAACAGTAAAGTAAAAGGATATTTACAGGTAGTTGCGACTGTGGCTCACATCTTCCTCTGGTTTTACATCCAGAAACGGCTTGAACGCCCTCTATGGGTCGAGGATGGGCTTCCTATCCAGTTTTCTTACAAACTGGCAAACAGGGTTGTTTATAGTCAGATTCCCGAGACTATATCTTGCATGCTCTTTCTGGAATAATGTCCATAACTGGAGAATCGCTCCTTGCACATATCCACTAGGATGCGTTTCAAGAGACAAAAAGATATCATCCAATGACTCCTTATTCAAGCCATCCCTAATGAATTGAATCTTATCTCCCTGTTATCAGACACCATTCCTAAAGAACATGGGTTTTTATTGCAACTCATTCTGGCACATTTATGACAAGTAACAGAAATTCTTCGAGCTCATCGTTTTCTTGCGTAATTTCCTTTACCACAACCAGACATGTATGCAATAAATTTTGGAGGTAACTCACCTGCCGATTGTACTTTAGCTTCGATTAACCAACGGATGTCAGCAGGTATGTTATTCCTCATGAGTAATCGCATGCGTTCGGACCGAGCTTTATAGATTGTAAGGAGGGCATTCTGAGGAAGTGAAGGGAATCGCTTGTGAAGCTTCACTAGAGTCTCGTTTCTGTCCATACCTTCCCTCAGAATATCAGTTATTATGGGAAACTGAAGTAACCGACTTGATTGTCACGGAGTACCGTTATCCGCCACTTCACCAGGGTAACAAACTAAAGCACACAAACAGAAAAATAAATTAAAACACAAAAAGAAAATTAAAATCGTCCTCTTATTGAATTTACCTCAAGCTCCAACTGGATATCGTAAACACTTCTCTTAATGTCTCTGAGTTGGTGTTCTAAACCTTCAACATAGGCTACTAACTCTGGTGGTTGTAGAGCCCAAATGCGATGTGTTTTACAAAATTGAATCTGCCTTTTGAGATGAGTTTTGACACGTTGAAGTGGTTTAAGAATGTTCAAGAGGAACGGTCTAAGTAAGGTACTCATGATTAAAAATGATAAAAGAAAACTTAATAGTTAAACAAACACACTTATGCAAAAATAATTTCAATTAGCAAAAGAATAATATAAAGAAAGAAAAAAAATCAAATCAACGAAAAGAAAAAAAAATCAATTCAAATCTGGTGGGTCACTCAAATTTATTTCGGTGTCTTCTCTATGTGGTTGGTACTCTAGATATGGCTTTAATCTTTGACCATTAACTTTAAACGTGACACCATTCTTTGAATCCTTAATTTCAATTGCCCCATGTGGAAAAACAGTATGAACAATAAAGGGACCAGACCATCGAGAGCGTAACTTACCTGGGAATAGGTGCAAGCAAGAATTGAATAAAAGCACTTTCTGACCTGGAGTGAACGATTTTCTCATAATTTGCTTGTCATGGAAGACTTTCATTCATTGCTTGTAAATCTTGGCATTTTCGTATGCGTCATTGCGAATTTCTTCAAGTTCCGCCAGTTGTAATCTTCTTTCTGAGCTGGCTTGCTGCATGTCAAAGTTGAATTTCTTGATGGCCCAATACGCACGATGATCGAGTTCCACAGGTAGGTGGCAAGCTTTTCCATACACTAACCTGTAGGGTGACATCCCTATCGGGGTCTTGAAAACCGTTCTATATGCCCATAATGCATCATCAAGTCTTAATGACCAATCTTTTCTGTCTGGCCTCACCGTCTTTTCTAATATGTGCTTTATTTCTCGATTAGAGATCTCAACTTGGCCACTGGTTTGCAGATGATATGGGGTCGCCACTTTGTGAGTGATTGAATACTTTGTCAAAAGAGATTTGAATGCTTTGTTACAAAAGTGGGCACCACCATCACTGATTATTGCTCGAGGGAATCCAAAGCGTGAAACAATGTTGCTTTTCAAAAATCCTATCACCACCTTGTGATCATTGGTTCTACATGGAATTACTTCTATTTTGATACGTAGTTAACAGGAACCAATATGTATTGATGGCCAAAAGAAGGGGGAAAGTCTCCCATGAAGTTGATACCCCATACATAAAAAATCTCAACCACTAAAATTAGATTTAGTGGCATCATATTCCTTCGTGTAATGCTCCCCATTCGTTGACACCTATCACATGAAGAACAGAAAGTGTAAGCGTCTCGAAATATAGTTGGCCAATAAAAACCACATTGTAAAACTTTAGTTGCTGTTTTTTTAGCACTGAAATGGCCTCCACAAGCTTGTTCATGGCAGAATGAAAGGATATTCTGAATTTCACTTTCTGGGACACATCGTCTAACAATTTGGTCTGCACAATACTTGAACAAATATGGGTCATCCCAAAAGAAATTCTTTATCTCCGCAAAGAATTTAGTCTTATCTTGCTTGGTCCAATGCTCTGGAAGTTTACCTGTAACAAGATAATTAACTATATCAGCATACCAAGGTAATACTTCCACACTCATTAATTGTTCATCTAGAAATGACTCATTCAATATTAATGGCTCTGTAATTGTGTCAAAATAGAGACGAGAGAGGTGGTCCGCCACAACATTTTCTGTCCCTTTCTTATCTTTGAATTCCAAGTCAAATTCCTGCAAAAGTAACACCCAACGAATTAGTCTAACTTTTGCATCTTTCTTTGTGAGAAGATATTTAAGAGCAGCATGATCTGTGAATATAATTATTTTACAACCAATGAGATAAGATCGAAATTTCTCTAATGCAAGCACTACTGCTAGCATTTCTTTTTCAGTAGTTGAATAGTTCAATTGTGCATCATTCAATGTCATACTAGCATAGTAAATAACGTGGGGAAGTCGATCAACTCTTTGTCCTAATACTGCTCCTACTGCATAATCAGATGCATCACACATGAGCTCAAATGGTAAGCTCCAGTTCGGGGGCTGAATGATGGGTGGTGATGTCAACAAATGCTTTAATTTTTCAAACGCAATAAGACATAAATCATCAAAGACAAAAGGTACATCCTTAGCAAGTAGATTGCATAAGGGTCTAGAAACTTTGCTAAAATCGTTAATGAAACGTCTATAAAAACCAACATGCCCAAGGAAAGATCTTACTTCTCTGACTGTTTTAGGTGGAGGAAGATTAGAAATGAGATCCACCTTGGCTTTGTCAACCTCAATACCTTTGCTTGAAATGATGTGACCGAGAACAATACCTTGTTTTACCATGAATGACATTTCTCCCAATTTAAGACCAAGTTCTTCTCGATACATCTCTGCAGAACTAGTGTTAGATGATGTAAACATTGATAAAACGAATCACCAAATACAGAAAAGTCATCCATAAAGACTTCAAGAAATCGTTCAACCATATCAGAAAAAATGCTTAGCATGCATCGTTGAAATGTAGCAGGTGCATTACATAATCCAAATGGCATTCTCCTATATGCAAAAGTGAAAGTGGTTTTCTCTTGATCTTTTGGTGCTATGGGTATCTGATTATATCCTGAGTAGCCATCTAGAAAGCAATAAAATTTGTGGCCTGCTAATCTATCAAGCATTTGATCGATAAATGGTAAAGAAAAATGGTCTTTACGTGTGACAGAATTCAATTTTCTGCAATCAATGCATACACGCCACCCTGTAGTTACTCTAGTTGGTATCAATTCATTATTAGCATTGGTAACTACTGTGACTCCTGACTTTTTAGGGACAACTTGTACAAGACTGACCCATGACCTATCAGAAATTGGGTAAATGATACCTGCATCTAATAGCTTAAGGACTTCAGTTCTAATAACTTCTTTCATATTAGGATTTAACCAACGTTGCATTTCCCTAGTAGGTTTAGCATTTTCATCGAGGTGAATATAATGCATGCAGTCTACTGGATTTATACATTTTATGTCTGCTATGGTCCATCCTAATGCTTCTTTGTGCTCTTTTAAAACATCCAACAACTTACCTTTTTGTTCGTCATTAAGGGATGATGAGATGATTAACGGTAGAGTACTTTCTTCCCCCAAAAATGAATATTCCAAAGTGTTGGGTAATGGTTTGAGCTCAAGTTTTGGTGGTGATTCTGATGATGGAATGAGTTTCTTTTCTGATGGTACTAGTTGTTCAACTCTTGACTTCCATTTATTAGTGTTCATAGATGGTGCTGAGTCAAGTAGGCCGTTGACCTCTTCGACCAATCTGTCAATATCAAAATCCAAACCAAAGTGAGTTAAACATGTTTGTAAAGGATCATCACTAAGGTTTGAAAGAAAAGTATTATCAACTATTGTTTCTATTAAATCCACATCAATAATTCCATCATCTGCATTGTGAGGTTGTTTGGCAATGTTGAAAATGTTCAGCTCCATAGTCATGTTGCCGAAGGACAACTGCATATTTCCAGTCCTGCATTGAATGTGAGCATCTGTAATTTCCAAGAAAGGTCGGCCTAAAATAATGGGGATGTGCTTCCTTGAGTCCTGTATTGGTTGAGTGTCAATTACAATAAAATCAACAGGAAAATTAAACTTGTCTACCTGGATAAGCACGTCCTCCAAAATACCACGAGGTATTTTCGTGGACCGATCTGCGAGTTGTAACACCACTGAAGTTGGGTGTAATTCTCCCAGTCCAAGTTTCACAAATACTGAATAAGGCAATAAGTTTACACTAACTCCTAAATCCAACAAAGCATTCTCAATTGTGTGGTTCCCTATGCTACATGAGATAGTGGGGGAGCCTGGGTCTTTGCATTTTAAAGGAATTTTATGTTGGAGTATAGAACTAACGTTTTCTGTTAAAAATGTCTTCTTTTGAACATGCATATTTCTCTTTTTAGTACAAAGGTCTTTAAGAAACTTGGCATAAGATGGAACTTGTTTAACCGCATCAAGTAAAGGGATGTTAACACTGACCTGTTTGAACATTTCAAGAATCTCACCTGTGGATTTTCCCTTCTTTCCTTTAGCTAACCGCTGAGGAAATGGAGCTTTTGGAATGTATTCTCGTGGGTTAGTTTCTTCTTTCTCCTCCGGTGATGAGTCCTCAACATTCACAGGTACAATTTGATTTTCTTTTGTCACCGGCATCTCCACTTTGTTGTCGACTTCTTTTCCTTTTCGCAAGGTCATGACTGCTTTGACTTCTCCATGCTGCTGTGGTGAACTAGTACTTGCTTCATGCACTCCTTTAGGATTAGGCACTGGTTGACTTGGAAACTTACTTTTCTCAACGGTCATTGCCAAGGTCTGAATTGAAGAAGCAAGTTGTCCCACCATTTTCTCAAGGCTTGAAACTGATTGGGCTTGTGAGTTAAAGCCTGCTCTCAACTCATTTCGTAGTCCATTAATGGTGCGGTTCTGTTGCTCAATCATAGAGTGAGTAACACTCTTGAAATTTTGGAATGCATCCTCCCATGGTCTGGGTTGAGAGTAGTTCTGGTTTTGATTGTATGGTCTAAATGGAGGCTGAGAGGCTTGAGGAACTTGAGGAATTTGTTGCATTGGTGGAGCTGGAGCTGCTGGTCCATTCTGTTGGAATCCTTGAGACCATGAAAAATTAGGGTGGTCTCTCCATCCAGGGTTATATGTGTTGGAGTATGAGTTGTAATTTGATGGCTTTCTCATTATACCTATGGCATTGGCTTGATCGGAGTATGAGTCAGGGTCATGTGGTTCTGTTGATTTAGCAGTCGATAACAATGCTATTTGTCGAGCAAGACCTGCAACCATCTCCTTGACTTCTTTGATTCCCGAAGTCGACTTGCCAATGTGAACCTTATTTACTCCCTTAATTCTTCTAGTATTCCTGAGTGATCGACTCCGTTGTTGGGAATTATCTGCTTGTCGCTGGAAGAATTCTCAAATCTCTGATGCACTTTTTGACATTAGCTCTCCTCCACTTGTTGCCATTAGCCATTCTTGCATATTTGGCAATAATCCCTCCAAAAAGTATTGGCATTGGTGCCATTTCTCGTACCCATGATGTGGACACTTCAAGAGTAGCCCATTGAATCTCTCCCATGTTTCGAAAAATTGCTCGTCCTCTCTCTGGGTGAACTCTGAGATTTCCTTACGAATAGCATTGGTTTTATGCACTGGGAAATATTTATTCAAAAATTTTGTTGCCATTTGTTCCCATGATGAAATGCTATTAGCAGGCAAAATATTTAACCATGAACGAGCTCTATCCTTTAAAGAAAATGGGAATAGTCTAAGTTTTACATCATCATCTGAAAAATTCTCATATTTAAATGTTTGACAAATAACATGAAAATTATTCAAATGATTATATGGGTCCTCATTTTCTAGGTCATAGAATGTGGGGAGACAATTTAGCACATTAGGTTTTAGTTCAAAACTTCTAGCAGCTACATTTGGGTATCTTATGCATGATGTGCTCAAATTAGCTAAATGACTGAAATAATCCTTAAATGGCCTCTCCTGTGGTGCTTGTAAATCCATTTTATTTTTAACTTGTTTGTGTGTGCGAAGTGTTTTTTCTAATTCAAGGTCTATAGGTTCAAGATTAGGAAATAATGACCTACGACCATGCATGCAAAACAAATAAAATAAAAATAATGATGGAAACAAAACAAATAAAAATAAAGAAGAGGGAGAAATTACGATACTAACCTTATTGCGCTATTACAACATTTCTATAAAAATACACAAAAATAAATACGTGAAATAAATTAACTAAAAATTAAATTAATAAAATAAACAAAAATTACAAAGAAAAATAAATTGAAAATTAAATTACAGAATTTTAAAGAAGATAAAAAGAAAAGAAATACCAACCTTTAAATGTAGATTCACTTTTTTTTTCCTTTTTTTTTAAAAAAAATACAAGAAAACAATTTAAATGGAATTATTCACAAAAATTAATTTTATGAATTAAAATTACTTACCTCCCCGGCAACGGCGCCAAAAACTTGTTGTGCAAATTTTAATGTACTCGCAAGCGCACGAATCTATTGTAGTATAGATCAATAGTGACGAGTGTCGATCCCACGAGGAGGTGGATTTTAATTGTGTAGAATTAATTTTGTAAATGGGTGATTGGATTTGTGGTGGAAATGATTTGGAATATGCTAAAACTTAAATTAAAATGGCGAGAGTAAATTCTAAAATTGGAATTGCAATGGCGAGAATAAATTGAAGATAATTCTATTGAAATGACGTACTTGGGTATCTGGATCTATATCAACATGCACCATGGGCTAAATATTCCTTATTAATACCAATTAAATCATGAGGGGGGAATCCACACCTCATGAACCACACTCTAATCAATATGGTGCTAAGGGCTTATCGTACCAAATAATAATAACCTTATACTAGAGAGTCGGTGTAACCAAGGCGGTATCTAGACAAGATTATTATTATTTGTCGACGAGAAGTCAAAGCATCCACAGAAACTAGAGGGGAAGAGAAAATAAATTTACTAAATTAAGCCCATGACACATGTTGAGACTTCACCTTCAACTCAAGCTTGAAAGAAAATTAGCTACTCATAATTGAACTAAGGGCAAAATGAGAATTTATTAAAATACGTAGAAAATACAAGATGGAGAGGGAATTACAGAAAATAGAGTCCAAAAATGGATTCAGAGATATCAAATTAGGGGGGGAGGCCCCCTTTTTATAGATACATGGAGTAAATCATGGCCATCAGATTAAAAACAGTTTGGACGCTCAGGATTGCGCCACATCATCAGTCAATAGTTTGACCACGCCATCAGTCAACAATTTGACCACGCGGATGAACAGTAACACAGTTTGACCCGGGTTGAACAGTAACGCGGTTTGGTTGAAAATAATCCTGTGTGATGCATGTACCATACGCGAGATTTTTCGCGATATCTTTGCCACGTCACCATCAACAAGACATAAAATTTTAGCCCAACAGGATCGTGACACCACATCAGTCAATGCCACGCCATCGTCGATGTGAACGTGAACGATACGCATGAATAATACATGTGAATAGTGTCATTTTTCCTTTATACTCCTCCTAAGGTTTTCGACCGTCCTGAGTTCAAAAGTGATGTCCGTTTTGCCGTCTGATCTCTCCTTTATTGTGAAATGACTATAATGCCCCTAAAATATATAAAATACTTAATTAAAATAAAACACACGGAATTAAATCAAAAGAAGGTTAAATACATAAAAGTAATGGTGTTAGTAAGACTTGAAATGTAAAATGACGGTTTTCTCCTTTATAAATATGCATTTTCTAACACTCAACAATGCCCTTATCTTTAATTGGGATGAAAAGTCCTTATGAAAAACTCTTCTTTAAGTCTCCTGATTATCATTTATTAAAAGTTTTTGGGTGCAGATGTTTCCCTTATTTAAGAGATTACAATAAAAATAAATTTGAGAAAAGAACATATCCATGTGTTTTTATTGGATACAGTCTTTTACATAAAGGATATTGATGTTTGCACCTCAGTACCAAATGAGTTTATATATCTCGACATGTTGTTTTTTATGAAAGTGTATTCCCTTTTGATAATAATTCTTCAGACTTGTCTATTTCACAGGAAAATAATGTCTTTCCATCTGCTAACGACTGGCATGATGTAATTGAATCAACATCAAATTGTGATCAAGAGGAAAATCACCAAGCAACTAGTACTCATGCACGGACTCATTATTGTTGCGATGAGGAGCCCAACAGTCACAAGGAAAGCATGCATAACAAAAATTCAAATAATGAAGGCCAAGAACCAATTCTTGTGACGCCCTCATCACCATGCATTCAAAATCCAAACATAGAGGAAAATATCTCCACTCCGACCAATCCATCACAAAGCCAAGACATTACCACTCCAGTCCTTATAGAAAGAACTCAAACCCATGACTTACCAGACATCTCAAACAAGCTAGTCATTGAACTGCCAATTTAAAAGGATCCGCATACTTTTCCAACTGAGAGTATTGTGAACACACATCCAATGGTGACTCGTCATAAACTTAAACAAAACCCGAACCTGGCCTTGCAGACCTTATTAGTGACTGAGCCAAAAACCTTGGAAAGTGCTCTAAGACATCCTCAATGGGTTGTTGCCATGAAAGACGAACTCCACGCGTTGCACCAAAACAACACTTGGTCTCTTGTACTAAGGCCTAGTGATGCCAATATAATTGGGTCTAAGTGGGTATATCATTTCAAATATACTGAAAAAGGGACCATCGAAAGATTCAAGGCACGCTTAGTCGCTAAAGGTTTCACGCAAATTTCCAGAATTGACTTTGAAGAAACCTTCAGTCCAGTCGTCAAGCACACAATAATTCAGATTGTTCTTTCCCTTGCCATTAATCTCAATTGGACCACAAGGCAACTTGATGTTCGCAATGCCTTTCTTCATGGTCACCTCAAAGAAACTATTTGCATGGAGCAGCCACCGGGTTTTATCAATCCTAAACTGCCTTCGTATGTTTGTAAATTAAATAAATCACTATATGGACTTAAAAAAGCCCCAAGAGCGCGGTTTGACTGTCTTTATCATGCACTTATCAAACTTGGCTTTAGAAATAGTAAGGCTGATCATTTATTATTTATTCTACATCATGAGTCAAGCATTGTGTTATTACTTGTCTAAATACACAATGGATTTGCTGCTCAAAACAAAAATGATCAACAGCACAGCTATTGCTACACCAATTACCGTGAAAGAAACACCAAGATCTGATGATAATGAACTTGTTGATGCCACTGAGTATCGAAAAATAGTCAGTAGCCTCCAATATCTAACCTTCACTAGTTTGCGGGGGGCTGATAAGATAACTCATCACAATGAGACAAAGTTGGCAAGCAAGGTAACTACGGGCTCCATGCATAGCAACAAAGAATCACCAGAATCCAACATTAAAACCATTGAAATAAGTTTAGCAATATACTCAGCCGTGACTAGAGGAATCCCACCATCAAGATTGAGTCATCATGATTAACTTAGTATTATTTACTAACGACTAGAATATCTCTAGCCAACTGTTATTAAATATATTATGAAATCATTCTTTTAATAAGCCACAAATTTATCTTTGTAATGGCTTGTCAAAGTTATATATATGAGTCATATTCTTGTAATTCAAAATATAAGAAAGAATAATATATTTTTCTGTCCTTTCAATATTAATCTTTAACTGATAGTAGCGAGATCCTAGAGGCTACAACTTAGAAGAAAGTTAGCCCACAACAAAGGGTACCCCAAGGTTAGAAGACACTACTAGAAAAATGGTCTTTATTGACACTTGGTTTGTGACACTTTATTACAAAGTATCAGTATTTGTATACATATGGGCCATTTTCCGTGTTTAACACATAACTATCGCAAATTAATGATATTATGGTGTCTGAAATTTGGACATCAGAAATCGCTGACACTAAAGTATTAGTAATAAAAATAAAATAATTCTAATCATGTAACGGATGGAATTCGAACCGGGGACCTCGAATATCAGAACATTTAAGTTTAAGAAAAAGACCTTTGTCTTTTTCTTGGTGACACTAAGGTATCAGTAAAAGAAAATAAAATTTGAATCCCGTTCCAAACTGATATTCGAACCTAAGACTTTTCAAAGCCAAAGCTTTTAAGTTTAAAATTGAAACCGTTCTGACATTTTGTTAGTTATGCTACTGAATTAGTAGAATATTATATTTTTAATATAAAGAACTTGAAATGTATTGAGCACACCTGAGTGAAAATTTTAGCTGGTTTTGGCTGAAATTTTACTAGTAAATAATATGTTTTCAGTTAGAAACGGTATCGTTTCACTTAGAAAAAATAAAGATAAGTAAAACGCATCATTTTATCCTAATCCTAAGACCAAAATCAAAGCTAATTTTTTTCTAAGTCATTCACTCATCATTCTTTCGCCACTCGGTTCTCCTTCTTTGTCAAAGCCAAGTAAACCAAACCTTAAAATCATATCCTCCACTGTAATCAAACTTCACGTCGATCCCAACCAAGCCCGAAGCAGAGGAATTCATTTCTATCATGATTTGGCTCTCTCTCTCTCTCTCTCCACTGCGATAAATTCGTTTCTGAAGGTGTCATTTATTCATTTTTATTTATTTTTAATTATTATGTTTCCAATTTACAGTGCCTATTTTACTCATGCATGTTGTTTTGTTGCGGTTTAACTATAGAATGGGTTTTAAAATTCTTAGTTTTTTCTATAATCTTGATTGTTTATAATTTGGGACCTGGGAAAACCTAACAGAGAGGTAAAGGTAACTGAAGTTGAATTATTGTACTAGAGCTTTTAACTAAGAGTAGTTTTATAAGTGCCTGATTCAAATCAGTTTTCTTTCCTCTCTTTCTTTAGTTGTCATGTCACTGGACTTTGAATTTCATGTACACTTTAACTGGAATTGATGGATACAATGTCAATGCAGATTTGGGTTTTTCTCCTTTTCCCCATTTCTCGAAATTGCATTTTAAATTTTGCATGATGCTTTTAATTTTGGGCCTAACTTGTTCCATTTAATTAGTGCCTGATAAAGGTACATATTCAATTCGGGTCAATTCATCAATCCTTTCCCTGCAATGCACTTGCTAGACTTAGTATAAATGCAATATCTCACATGCAAACCCTTCAACAACAACAAGTATTGTCCTTAATTTTTTTTATGTGATTTCCCTTGTACAGCTCTCTGACATAGTAATTAACAATCTCTCGCTTTTGAAGAATCACAAGAGTTTACGGTGTAACAACTGTCTTCATTTGGTAATTCTTTTAAATCACTCACTTTCTTTCAGTTTCTATTATCGTTGTATTATGAGTTTTACTTGTATTGGCATGTTTTAAATATTGACATGCATGGTTTTACTTTTGTTTTTGTTACATAGACTCTTCTGGAATAAAATTTTTTGTTCTAATTTATACTTTTGTTTGTTCTAATATGAAAATGAAATTTTGAAAAATGTGGATGTGGCATGTTTTGTTGGCTTGCTGAATGTGTACATGTAAGTTAGATTTGCTGGCTTGGTGAATGTGTACATGTATGCTCTGTTGGCTTGTTGAATGCGTACATATATTTAAGTGACTCTAAACAAATAGAATTTAGATTTATTTTACAATTTGTATTTTTTAATTTAAACCTAAAAGTTTGGAGTTATTTGTGCAATTTAAGTAAACTTATTAAACTAACAACATCTAACAAATGAACAAGTAACAATACATATTATGGACAAAACTTGGATATTCTGTGATAGATTGTCTGATGAGTATAATGATGGGGTTGATGATTTCTTGGAGTTTTCCATTCTTAATTCTGAAAATATAATGTCAATTAGATGTCCTTGTACCACTTGTTGTAATATGGAGTTTTTGAGTCCTCAACAAGTGAGGCTACATCTATTTAAAAAAGGTTTTCTAGAAAACTATGTAGTTTGGAATTGGCATGGTGAGGTGGACCGGAAACCTACCTCTATAAAATGCCAAGACCAGCCACAAAATCAACGTTTTAGATGTCCGGATTATAGTTATGTAGATGACATGGTTCATGATGCTTTTGAGCATTGTGATAAAGATCCTAGTTCTTTTAAGAATGTGCTTGAAGATGCTGAAAAGCCCCTATATCTGGGTTCAAAGCATTCAAAGTTATCGAGTCTAATGAAACTGTACAATATAAAAGGACTTTATGGCTGGTCTGATAGTGGGTTTTCAGTTTTATTGGAAGTGCTTAATGAGATATTGCCAAATGATAATAGTTTGCCTAAGTCCATGTATGAGGCTAGAAAAATAATGAAGCTATTAGGCTTAGATTATGAGAAAATACATGCATGTCGAAATGATTGCATTCTTTATAGGAATGATTTCGAGAATCTTAGTGAATGCCCAAGGTGTGGAGCATCTAGGTGGCAAATAAGAAAAGATGGATAAAAAAAAATTAGAAAGGGGGTCCCTAAAAAGGTGTTATGGTATTTTCCTATAATTCTAGGTTGAAAAAAATGTTTCAATCACCACAAACTGCTGAGAACTTAACATGGCATGAAAATAAAGGAATTAGAGATGGCAAGCTTCGCCACCCAGCAGATTCACCAGCTTGCCAGTTAATTGACAAGAAATGGCCTGATTTTGCCCAAGAGCCGAGAAATCTTCGGTTCGCTTTATCATCGGATGGGATTAACCCACACAGCACACTTAGCACTACTTATAGTTGTTGGCCTGCTACATTGATAACATATAACCTTCCTCCGTGGCTGTGTATGAAGAGGACATTTATAATGTTGTCTCTACTGATATTTGGTCCTAAACAACCTGGAAATGACATAGATGTATACCTAGCACCATTGATTGAGGACTTAAAAACCCTATGGGATGTAGGCGTCGATGTGTTTGATGGTTATAGGAAGCAAACTTTTAATTTACGAGCTGTGTTGATGTGGACAATTAGTGATTTTCCAGCTTATGGAAACCTGCCTGGGTGTACTGTTAAGGGGTATTATGGTTGTCCAGTTTATGGGATAAACACATGTCCATGTTGGCTACCGCATAGTCGGAAAATGTCATATATGGGTCATAGGCTATTTATTGAAAATTCTCCTAAGCCTTTGTCTGGTACAAATATCTTATACTTGGTGGCTAACATTGACACCAAGTTTAGGAAAAAGGTCCAAAAAAAGTGAAAACAGGGTGAGGTTGAGGGTCACAATAAGGGTAAAGGTGAGGGTAAGGGTAAAGGTGAGGGTGAGTGTGAGGGAGATAGTGAGATTAAAGGTGAGGGTGAGGGTAATGGGGATGTAGCTTAGTTGTTGTACAAAAAGAGATCAATCTTCTTTGATTTAGAATATTAGGAATATTTGTTAGTTCGCCATCAACTAGATGTGATGCATATTGAGAAAAATGTATGCGAGAGCATCTATGGCACATTACTCCATCGACCGGGGAAAACAAACGATAGAATTAATGCTAGAAAAGATCTTACACATCCAGAGCTTAGAGAAAAAATTAACAAAGCATTTATTGCATTAGCTCCTGATGAACAAAACAAAGTCCTGCCCTCTGCCTCGTACACTTTAAGTAAAAAGGAAAAAAAATGTTCTGTGAAACCTTGCAAAGTGTCAAAGTTCCTGATGGCTATTGTTCTAATTTTAGAAATATTGTTTCAATGGATGATTGTCGTCTTCACGGGATTAAATCTCATGATTGTCGTCTTCACGGGCTTAAATCTCATGATTGTCATACCTTGATGCAATAACTACTACAATTAGTAATTCGAAATTGGTTACCTCAAAATGTCAGATCTGTCATAATCAGGTTGTGCCTCTTCTTTAATTCTCTGTGTTCTAAGGTAGTAGAGCCCAATTCTCTAGACCAATTGCAAAAAGAATTTACAATCACCTTATACAATTTAGAACAATTTTTCTTACCTGCCTTCTTCGATATAATGGTCCATTTAACAGTTCATCTAGTTGAAGAAGTTAGATTATGTGGCCCGGTTTACCTTCGATGGATGTATCCATTTGAGAGAGAAATGAAACCTATAAAGGGTTATGTACGCAACCGATACCGTCCTGAAGGTTGCATTGCAGAGTGCTATATTGCTGAGGAAGCACTTGAATTTTATGCTGAATACCTTTCAAATTGTAATTCAATTGGACTACCTACTGGTTGTCTAATTGATTTTACAGTCGAAAGGCCACTCAGAGGTGCAAATATTAAGGTGGTTGATGGCCCTACATTGGCGCAAGCACACCGATGTGTTTTGGTGAACATCCCCGAGATTCAACCATACATAGAGTATGTGACTGAAAATTTGAACCTCTTTTTCGTTAATTTTTTTCAATTTTATTAATTCTATTGGTATACTTTTAGGGAGCATTTGGCCTTATTGCAATCAACACACCATCGTCAATTAAAAAAGCCTTTATGGTTGCCAACCGAGCACTCCTGTATGTTTGCTGATTGACTGAAACAAAAGGTTATATTTACTTCATTATATCTAATAAAAGTATCCAAGTAAAGGCACACAAACTTTTCTCGTTCAACTAATTATTGTGATTTTATTAATTGAACAATAGGTAACAACTGATAAAGCAAATAATGTAGCGGTTGACAAAAAAGTATGGTGGCCGGCAAACAAACCCTGCTCAAGCGTGGTTACATATGATGGCTACTGTATTAATGGTTTTAATTTTGCTACGAGAGATCGGGACAGCAACCGCATAACACAAAACAGTGGCGTTTATGTGGTTGCTAACACTTTACAGATTTCAAGTTCGAAAGACAAAAATCCTCATTCTGAGGATATACCTTTTATGGGGTTGTCAGTGAAATCTGGCAGCTTGATTATCTGGGTAGATGATAGAGGGGTTAATGTTGATGAGTTTGGGTTCACTGTAGTCAATTTAGATCGAATAGGCTACAAATCTGACTGTTTCATTCTAGCTGGTCATACAAAGCAAGTGTTTTATGTGAAAGATCAGTTAGATAATAGTAAATCAGTTGTTTGTTCAGTGAGCTCAAAATGTAATTATTCAAATGAGGCCTTGTGTGATGGCATCGATGAGTATGCAATATTATCCAATAATTTTCCAGAATGTAAGTTAGGTTTGGGTGATGAGGAGTTTGTGTAAGATTAGTTGATGTTTTTCTTGTAAATATTGGTGCGGAAAATGAATAATCCAACTACTATGCCTTATTACCACTACTTCCCGTAAGTCACCAACTAATTTGTTTTTTATTATTTTATTATTATATTGGGATATTAGATTAGTATCTGGTGCACTCATCCACTTTTATGTATTTACAGGTTTGTTGGAGACATGGCAGAAAAAGATGAGCCAACATATGATCCAGATCTAGAAGGAAGACCAAGACGAAACCTTATAAAGAAAAAAGACCTGCAGAGAGGGGCTAGTGACCAGACTGAGGTTATGTACAATTCCTATGGAGTTCCAGTTGGAAAAAAGAGAAACGATCTGAGAAACTACATTGGGGTAATTGTACGGGAAAGAGTTCCAATTATATATGATAATTGGAGGAAAGTGCCACTAGACATCAAGAAGACGTTATGGACTAATTTTCAGGAAAAGTTTAAGTTGAGTCTTAAGGCGAAAACCCAAGTGTTCAAGTGGATGGGAATTGCATTAAGGGGCTTTAGATATAAGTTGGCCAATGAACATATTCTGCCCAATGCAAACAACTTGAGTTCACTGAAAAAGCCTCCTCTTGAGTATGAAGGCATTAGAAAAGAAGACTGGAAGAGCTTTGTTGATAAGATTTTATCCGAAGACTTTCAGGTATGTTTAAAATTATGTTAGTTAGATAATATTATTGAGTTCTTGTAACTATTTTAATCAATATCCGCTTTGTGCAGGAAAAAAGTAAGGCAGCAAAGAATATGTACAATCATCACTTGGGCAGCACAAGATATGCTGGGCTATTGCATAAAAGAGTAAGTATAATAACCACTCTATATAAACTTATGAAATTTTCAATATAAATAATAGGATGATTCATAGCAGTTTTTAATTCAATTTTTGTTGAATTATTACAGCAGTTGGACCTCGGAATTACTGAGTGCGAGATTGACCGCAGTGAAGCCTGGTTATTGGCTCACAGGAGAAAAGATGGAACTTATACACCTGAAGTGCAGCAAATGGCTGAGAGAATTGTAAGTTTCCACCACCACTGTCATTATTTAACTTATTTATTTTTTTATTCCTAATTTCGATCAAATATTTTTGTATTTATTTTGTAGAGTGAGCTAAGAAGTCAAGTTGAGCAAGGAATGTTCCAATCCCAAGGACCGAATGATATCCTAGGTGAAGCACTTCAAAAGAAGCCTAATGGAAGTCAGGTGCAAGGATTGGGTCAATTCATCACCCCATCCATGTATTTCAATGTTCTTGACCCCACGGAGTTGGCGCGAGAACGGAGAATGTATCATGAATGCAAGGATAAACGCCTGCAACAACACTAAAGTTGGCAGTTCCAACTTTCCTAACTCCAAAGGTGGTTGCCGTGTTAAGATGGAGATAGATCGTCGATCACCCAACAAAGTTACTCCAAAGTCAGTGACTAACAACCCCAAAGCAACTCCAAAGTCAATGACGAACAACCCCAAAGCTACCCCCAAGTCGGTGACCAAAGTTACTCCAAAGTCAGTGACCAATGACCCCATTGTTTGTCTAAAACCTGACAAAAACATCAACACACCTCCCCTGTCATCCCCTGCATAGAATTCACCCCCAGTAGATTGTGAAGCCACTTCAAAAATCACCCCAAGAAGATCTCCAAGATTAACTCCTTCAAAGAGAAAAGTGGATGGTCGAAAGTCTCCTACAAATGCTGTGGTATATTTGTATGAATAAAAATGAACAACAAAGGAACCCGTTGTTGTAAAACCAGTGACAGCAAGGAAACTGGTTCTGAGAAAGAATACCCGTGGAGCTGTGAAAGCAAGAAAAAAGAACAAAAGTTCACAAATGAACATCTTTTCTTTGATGATTGAGAGCTCCCTGCCACAGACGATTATGATTGCCCATGATTTGAAGACTTTTGGTGTCTACTGGGAGAGTAGATTGGACAACCAGATTTGTAATGAAGTCATTGAGTTTACAGAGCTCTCAAATTCTGTTTTGGAGATATGGATCAAGTAAGAAATAAAAAACTTGATTTATGTTTTTACTATGTTTTCTGAGTTTGCAAACTATCATTAATTTATTTCTTATATTCATGTCATGAAAGTTTCTTTTTTTAATAGACACTTGTATGAAGAGATGGATAATGGCAGTGGTGTTATTCCAATTCAATTTGGATGCATAGCTAAGTTACAGTCAAGTCAAGCAAGCTACCCAAATAGGTGTTCCTATATTTCAAACCTTTTGGACAAGATTCAAATAGCCCAAATAATTGTCTTCCCATATAACCCAGGGTATAGTTTATTTATTTTTTGTCTATTTTATTTTTTTAACATAAATGATTTAAATTTATCTTGTAATCTATTTTTTTTTTAACTTGTTTGTTTAGTGGCCACTTGGTGCTAGTAGCAATTGATATGGTGAGGCGAAAAATTTATTATCTTGATCCATTAGGTGATAATCCTGATGATAAGTTGAAGCAAATGGTGAATGAGTAAGTTTAATTAGTTTACTTAATTCTTTGTTAATTTTTTATGTTGTAGATTAATTTGTTGCACTTGTTATTTATTATTTATAGTAGGATAACAATGCATTAAGTGAAGAGTAATAAAAAGAAGGTTGTGCAGTGGGTCTCTATGAAGGTATTAATGAAACAAAATTATGATTTCCATTGTTACTTCATCAGTATATTTGAAACTAAGTTTTTTTTTTTTTTAGTGTCCAAAACAACCTGGAACCTTTGAATGTGGTTACTATGTGATGAAGTACATCCAGGATATTGTTCGCGATTTGTGCATTCTTGAAAACAATGTGAGTTTCTCCAGAACTTGTTTAATATTTTTTCGAAGAATGCATTGTGAAATGAATTTTCTTAAGTGAATTGTGAAGATTGTTAATGGGTGAACAATTTGCTGCTTTATGCTTGAAACTAGCAATATAATCATATCTCGTGCTAGGGATGAGAGGAAGTGTTGTGTATGTTTAGGATAATCACATACACTTTATTTGCCATATTTATTATCGGTAAAAGTTATAACGCTATATACATTTTACTGAATGCATTCAACATGTCTAGAAAAATTGATGCCAATTTTTAATGTGTTCTACTATGTATTTTAGGCACTTTAGTGTAAACCAAAATGACTGGAGCTGTTGTATGTACAAATAGAATGCATATAAATCTCAGTGTTCAGTGTTAAAGTATTATTGAGCAATGATTGGAGCTGCTGCATGTACAAATAGAAGTGTAAATCCCAGTGTTGAGTGTTAGAAGTAATATTGAGTAAAGCAAATAATATATTATAAATTATTAGCTTCTTAGACAGCTTTGGTAACCGTTGTTTGCTATGGTGACACAATTTATTTGCATGTTCTTTAGTTTTGATGTTAATCGTAACAAACTTAAACATATATGTTTTTATTGTGTTGTTTTATTTTAGGACAGATTCTAAAATATATGAATACATTTTGTTGCTTATTTTTTAAGTTCAAAGGCTGTGATGAATACACTATGGACGATCTTTCGCAACTTCGCGATCAGTGGGCCATGTATGTTGCAACGTTACTTGTAGCATACAATAATGAGGTAAATTATATTTTTGCTTGTAAATATCAAAGAATTGATTTTTGTAGCATAGTAGCTAATTGATTCTATAAATTGCAATTATAGGTGGGAAATGTAAAGAGAAAGGCAAAGGTCAAAAAGTAGATGTACTGATTGTTTCCTGCAAACTGTCATTATGTGTTCATGTAAATATTTGACATGTTTTCAAACAATATTTTAAATATTTGTATTACTATTTTATTTGATACCTATTTAAATGTTAGTAGGAATGTTATATACTTATATTTAATTATTCAAATTCGTACTTTAGTTTAATTTGAATAGATTTTCTTTGAATACCATTATTTGATTGGCAAAACTAAAAGAATAATGAAAATAATAGAGTAATAACAATAATGTCAGCATCTTTTCTTTGAAGCCATTGACGCTAAAAAATGTTTGAGCGTCATAATATTAGTGATGCTATAGTATTACAATTGCTGACACTGAAGTATTAGTATCCGCTCATTCTATCATGTCATCTCCCCAGTGTAAAACAAATTATTGACATGTAATAATTGTTAGTAAATACTATCACTATAGTGTCATAATATTTGTGATACTATGGTGAAAGTAACTTTTAACAAGCAATCATTATCAGTAATTACTAATACCATAGTGTCATAAATCTGGTAATACTATAGTAATAGTAATCACTAACACCTCTTATAAGTGTCACTATTTTTCTGACTCCCAGATTACTGACACAGTTAACAAGTGTCAGTGAAAGTAATTTCTGACACTATTCTAAAGTCAGTAATAACCATTTTTCTAGTAGTGAGAACAAAAAGGAGAGGAGAAAAACATAAAAGATACAGAATGTAAAAGATACTCACATTCTAGCTAGCCTTAAGCACTCGGTTATAGTACTTATCCAAGCCTAATTTGTCCATCTCCAAAGCCACCTTAAAAGTAATATTCGTAAAAGTGTAATATAGGTATTCAGCCAGGTGGGAAACCTTCTTATTGGCCACGGGATTGAGCTCGCCTTCAACAAGTCCCTAGGTAGGGAAAATAATGAAACATCTTTTTTTTTTAGGTACATAGAGTACCCTTGAAACCACAATGAGAGGAGCCTTACGACTTCTTCTTTGTTGCCAAGCCTCAATGAGGAAGGGTACCTATCGAAGAGGTGGCACCTAGGGTAATTGAGGATTCACTTCTTAGACAGTTGATAAAGGAGCCGAAATCTTCACTGGACCGATCCATATCTATCAACCACCATGGAAAACAAGAAGAAAATGTCAGATAAACAAACACAAAGCTTATTGTGATTAAAATAACAGAAGAGCAGACAGTAAGGAAAACATAAGGCTAGAAAACAAAATACAAGTGACACTAGAATACCCTTGCAACACCCTCTACTCATACTTGGTCATGAAAAGAAGTCGATGGGGAACCCTGACCAATTAGCCCTACCCACACTCAATATATCACTCTCTATATGGCCAAAAACCTTGCCTAGTAGCGGCTCACCTTCCTATTTACCTCCTCAACTGGGCATATCCACTTGATCCATGTAATATCTACAAGATCATGAAGAACCTTGGGTGAGGAAGAGAAACCATATATACACAAATATATAAAAAAAAAAGGAAAAAACACATACTGCCTTTATTAAACGAGTTCATCACTATCAAGTGCTCACCATCAATTAAAATCTCTCGCCCACAAACCATCCATGTTTGTAGCCTTTTTTTTAAGATGGGGTCCACCTTTACTAGGGTACCATGGGTAGCCCATTTGGAAAAAAAAGTGACAAATAAGCCCGCTGGTTTTTTTAACTGATAGAGCCCCGTTAGGTTCCCTAGGAGATATCCTTACCAAACACCTCCTGCTATAACACCTAGAGACTTGTAAGTGTCCTCCACCCGATAAGAGAAAGCTATCCAAGAGCAATATGGAGGTAGCTGAGCATCCTCCTAAAGAATGGATAAAGAGGTAGGTGAAGGCCAATATTAAAAAGATTGATATGCAAGGCTATCTTAGTTGTACTTTAACGTTTTGGAGTTTCTTCTTTTTGAGGTACTTTAAGCTCTACTCATAAAGAATATTGTACATGACTCGAATAAGATCTAGGTCACTTAGGGTAGCCCTCTTACCTCTTAAAGAATGAAGTTTGTAAGCTTTTGGGGCAGCAGTGGAATGTGGTTTGGGGTCCCTGGGGGAAGTAATGGTTTAGGCTCTACTTTCCCCCTAAACTCACAAACAGAAAGTGTATTGGTTGATTTGTTTCCCAGAGTATGAGAGGGTTCGCTATAGATCCTAAGGTTCTTATGGATCGAGTCAACATTGCGAGAGGTGTCCAGATCGTGGCTACAACCCTTTGAGCCAACCAAGGAAGGTTCATCACTCTCACTAATATCTATTCTAGTAATTAAACCAGGCGAGGAAACACCCTTGTTGAAACCACTTGGCATGTTACGCCCTTTAATCTCAATCCTCTTTTTACCTATATTCCCTATAAACGTACCCCAAATAAAAATCCGCAAGCCAAGACCTCATATAACACATTGAGCAACCAACTTTGTAACTCAAGATCCACTATACACCATCCACAAGTTTGAGCACAAATACGAAAAAGACATAAAAACATATTCTTTGCACAACACCCAAAATGCCAACAACAACACCACCACAACCATGTGTTTGTAATAGAGAAAGAAAATTTGAAAGGAAGGGTAACCTGAAGTTTGTTGAATGAGTGGATTAAAGTTGCCATAAATAGGATCAACTGCAATGACCAAGAACGAGAATGAAAAGGCAAGATAATGACATTAAAAGCTCACACAGCAAGCTGTATGTTTGAAAATGAGAAAAAAAGCTAGAGGCCAAACCAAGTACCACGAAGCTGGATCTAAGGACAAAAAACCGTGCTAACTGCAAAAAAAAAAAAAAACCCGAGCTAAAGTTCTTAATGAAATAAAAAGAAAAAGAAAAGGAGTGAATGTGAGAACAAATTTGCACATCCAAATAAAAAAGAAAAAAAAAAGAGAAAAAGGGTATATCGAGAGGAAACTAGCAATACCACAAAAAAAGAAATGCCTACAGTTAGAAAAAAGAAAAAAGAAATGCCTGCAGTTAGAAAAGAAAGAAAATAAAAGGGAAGTCAAAGTTAGAAGCACCAGGAGGAAGGAAAAGAGGAAAGAAAAGGAAGAAAAAAAAGAAACAGAGAAGAGAGAGAGGCTTACCTGACCGAAGCTAAAGAAAAATTGTTGGGGTTTCGAATGGAGAACAAAGATGTGCTGCCAAGATGTTTGCAGGTTCAAGGATAACTCTAGGGATTTCAAAAAGAGTAAAGGGAAGGTGAAAGAAAAAAAAAAAGAAAAAAGAAGGATAAAAATAATAAAGGGGATTTGTACGATGTGTAAGTGAAAATAAGTACTTTCACTTGTTCTAAAGCAAAGACAAAGAAAAAGGAAATGTGTTGTGTCATTAGAGAAATGTCTGCCCCCAATTTTGAAGTTCAAAAAGAAGAAAAAAAAAAGGGACAAGTCAAGTGTGTGGTTGGCAATTAGAAGGGCGAGGTACACTTTGAAATTCAAATTGGAAAGAGAAAGCCAAAAAGAAAAGCCTTGACAGCCACTTTTTATTTCCCCACATTCCAAGAGCGTAGTAACTGTAAGGCTAAAAAAAAGGTTGAGAGAGAAAAGTGGTCATTTTAAACAAGGAGACACAAGTGGCCAAACCAGAAAAGTGGTAGTAGAGGTACCATTTTTTCTCACTCAACCATTCGTAAAGGAGAACCAAATATTACCACGTCTCACTTATAATTCTTCCACGAGTTTCTTTTGCCTCAATAATGATGAACCATATGTCGATGAAAAATTGTATGATTAGAAACAATCATCGAAGGGTACTCGACCTACACCCGGTACACCTAATAGTCAAGTTGGTACACGGTGTACCTTATGTCAAAAGTGAAGTGGATGAAGAAATTATGTGGAATATTAATTGCCTCAAATATCCCTATCGCCCAAAAGAGAATATTTTATTAAGTTGATTTTAATAAGGAACATCTCACTGGAAAATAAGGGAAAATTGGCTATCATGCTTGCCCAAAAGTAAAGGACAACACACCAAGGGCAGTGGTCTTCTAGACAGCCTCTGCTGGGGTATTCAGGACCACCAGGCAGCATGCGCTGCATGTATAACTAAACAAACCAAGCAAATAACACCTTACTTACTCTTCAACCATGCTCCCAATACTTGAAATGAATATACAAGCCAAAGAAATGACATATTCTTTAGGGCTGACCAATAAAAATTCTCCAAGTGGTAGGCATCTAAGGCACCCCAGGGCACTCTATACAAAAGTGCTTAGATTATATTTTTCTCATTCATGAACACTCAAAATAAAAAAAAAAAACATACACAAAAAGGGGCTGAGGCTTTCTTCAACCTCCAACTACCATTGTTAAGGGTTGGTAAGCGCTTAACACCTACAATATTGTCCAAAAACTTACTTGAGCATCGGAGTGTGGTCCTCGGTCACCGCCAGCTCCACCTCTAACATCTTTTCTCTATTTTACATGGTTAAATATAGCCCATTGAGTCGGCCCTCTCTCCAGATCCAAGTCTCCGAAAGCTCCCTGACTTCCTCCCATCACTCTTGACCTTTATTCAAAAGCCATCTCAAATATACACACCTCGGCTTCGTGAGGCACCCCGGTTACCCTTAATACAAATTTTATTCTATTTAACTAAGTTTTAGTTTCTTTTTCCTTTGCAGCAAAATCTAGTTAAAACATGGCGCCTTGATGACCATGATGGTGGTTTGGAGTGCAAGCCTAAGGCTAGTCGTACCTTGTGTAGAGAAATGGGTGGATAGAACAGCCATTCTGAAGATAATCGAGGATAGAAAGGGGACTCAGGCTCCCCAATCTCTTAGCCCACAATGGTCATCTGGGCTACCAGCTAGAGCTTCCATAAAATGCAGCTACACATGAGGGATATACTTCTACTACCTCGGGAGCATCTATTGATCCCCCTATTTAGAGGAGTAGCGGAGATAAAGTTTCATTTTTTGCTTGATCTTGTTTTATGTAACTTTTGAAACTTGTTGGCATGATGTCTTTATTGTTATTTTTTTTTGGGTACTTTCTGTGTTATGGTGTCCCTTTTTAATGTGTTCAAATAATTGTCTTTAGAAAGGTTGGTTCAGGAATCTTATTGCTGCTTGTACTAAACTTTTGTGATAGACTTGATTTGGTATGCCATAACTTCACTGTTTGTTACTTTATATTTGAACAATCGGCTATGCAGGTGTTATGGATATCCTTTGTGCACCTCAGACACCACCTGATTTAAATATTTGTATTTCTATGGTGATTTCTCTAAACATGCTTGCTGTATATTGATAACTCTATGAAATGAGAGTTATTATGGCAATTCTAGACTTAAATCAAGATCACTTAGAGAGTAAATGATGTGTTTTTATTGCATTTTTGTTACATTTTGCATAAATATTCATTTTAGTTTAGTCTTAATAAGTTTTGCTTGATTTAAAGTAATTCGTGCTCAAATCATGTGCATAATTGTAGGTTTCTAGAAGCTTATAATTCATGGAAGGGATGCTGATGCAGTAGGCTAGCAAAAAGGAGGAAGAATATGGCCACTAAAGAAGTGAAACAAAATCTGGAGTAGTGCAGTCCTGTAGCTGTTGCTGGAGCAACCATTGCTGTAGCAATCCTAGAACAATGACAGAGAAAACTTAGAGCGGGATATTTACAGAATTGCGATCTATAGTTTCCTAATCTGACTCATGCACGCCCTAGGTTTTGTTTGCCCTAATTTTCAATTATAAAAAGGGGTGCGCATCACATAAAATGGCGGCAATGAATTAACATTGGAAAAATCAAGAGGAAAAAAAGAAAACAATCAGAATTAAAGGGAACAAAGTCTGCATCAGTGAAAGAATCCAGCAGAGTTATTTGGATTCAATTTTCATCGTTCTTTACTTGTTCTTTTTTTTACTCTTCGATTAAACCGATGTATTTCATGACCAATATTTTGTTATTTATTTTTCTTTTTTAAAGTATGAACTAAATTTGCCTGTAGTTGAGTGATAAATAATCTAAATGGGTATTTGACTGTTCTTATGAGTTGTTGTACGATTGCTGTAGCATGTTACTCTAATAGCTATTATTATAATTGTTATTTCGATTGACCACCCATTTAATAGTTCAAGTTAAGATAGAGCCGCAAAAGGACTTGTCTTAGCGGATATTATTAGAGTAATACTTGATCTTAATTTGAGTTTCCTAGATTAAGTTTTTCTTGAATCCCATAAAGGCTATACTTGAAGTTAAGATTTGTGAAGAACTAGACATAAGCATTCACCTTGTAGGGTAGAGAGAATAGATGTTCATAATGCGATACCTTAAGTAGAATAGCAACTGGTCATTGTTAGGATACTTAAGGGTATAAAAAGTCCAACACGCGATAGCTGAGGATGCAAAATGATTCTGCCCAGTGCTGTATGAATTGTTATAGCAAGTGGTGCTAATTTGATGAAAAGAAGTCAACCCATGAAGAGAGTTTGATCATTCAGCTACTTCATTCTCATTTGATTCTTTTACGCAATTGATCTAATCTATTTCATACTACAGTTATTTGTTTTATTTCCTTACAATTATTAATTTCAGTAGTAATCAACTTTAACTAGGTTCATCGTGAAATAAAGGTAGATTGCACTATTGTGATTGCTGTAACATTTTTAGTAACATCAGTCATTGTGGAGAAGATATAGAATATTCATCACTTTATTACTTGTTGTGTACACTTGCACATTGGCATCAATAGCAATTGAGTAAAAATTCACCAACAAGTTTTTGGCGCTGTTGCTGGGGATTGATTGTTTATTTTCGAAGTGTGAAGTAAATCTTGATAGTGCCAACTTGATTTAATTTGTTCTATTTATTGACAGATCAACACTTGCATGCGCAAAGACAGATCTATTGTATTTCAATTTGATCCTGAGATTGAAAGGATTGTAAGGAGACTGCGAAGAGAACAAAGAAATTCAAAAACTGTTTCAGACATGGATAATCTGCAGAGTGTGGGAAATTTGTACTCTCACGGGCCACTACAACCTGTCAACATTCAAGAGAAGCAAAATGAGCATGTTAATTAGAGACAGCCAAGCAACAACAATATCATTTATATGGCAGATGACAGAGACAGGGCTATCAGAGATTATGTTATGTTAACTCCTCAAGTTGTACATCCTGGAATAGTCAGACCTGAAGTGGAAGCCGTAAACTTTTAACTGAAGCCAGTGATGTTTCAAATGTTACAAACAGTGGGTCAATTCAATGGACTATCAACTGAAGATCCTCACCACCATCTTAAGTTGTTGTTGGAAGTGAGTGATGCTTTTAAAATTGCTGGAGCAACACAAGATGCTTTAAGACTAAGGCTTTTTCCTTAATCCTTAAGAGATCGAGCAAGAGCATGGTTGAACTCATTACCATTTGATTCCATCACTACATGGAATGAATTGGCTAACAAATTTTTAACGAAATATTTTCCACCGACCAAGAATGTAAAATTACGGAATGAGATCACTTCTTTGCATCAACTTAAAGATGAGAGTTTGTATGAGGCTTGAGAGAGATTTAAAGAACTGCTTAGAAGGTGTCCTCATCATGGCATTCCTTGTTGCATACAATTGGAAACCTTCTACAATGGGTTGAATCCAAGTACGAGATTGATGGTTGATGCTTCAGCAAATGAAGCTTTGTTATCTAAATCTTACACTGAAGCTAATGAAATTTTAGAGAGAATTGCCAACAATAATTATTAGTGGCCATCAACAAGACAGCCGGCAGCAAGACGAGCAGTAGGGGTACATAATATGAAATTCTAATTATGCAACCCAAGAGGGGGGTGAATTGAGATTCTAAAAATTATTCAATTCTGAAGCAAAACTCAATGCAAATCTAAAACAAAATTAAAGCAATAACAAATAAATTTATCACAATATAAAAAGATAAGGGAAGAGAGATTCAAACACGGGGATTTTTACGTAGTTCGGCCAACCTCGCTTACGTCCATGCCTCCAAGCTTTTCGGGCTTGAGGATTTCACTAAGCAAGCCTCCAAGGCTTCAAATGCTTACACTTGACTTCTAAAGTGTCAATAAACTTTTACAACAAGAGATTATCCCCAATCTCTTAACCCAAGTGTATCCCAACACTTACAATCACTCAATTTGATTTTAAAGAATATTACAAAATAAATCTCTCTCACACAATGTGTTTGATTACAAATGAAGATCCAAAGTGTGAGTAAATGAGATTAATACAATAATTTAAGGCTCAATGAATGTTGTATGCTCAAGACTTTGCTCAATGATAATTGTTGGAATCGTTGTTGTTTGAATTTGATTGAGCTTATTTATAGTTAGGGTTGAAAACTACCTGTTATTGACTTTTTTCTCATTGTCGGATCACCGTTAACTAGATGTCGGATCACCGTTTGACTAGTCAATATGACCGTTGGACTGAATTTTCAAATTGTCGGATCTTCATTTTCTAGATGTCAGATCACCGTTAGTGTCCATAGACTACTCTTCAATTATGTTCGATGTCAGATCACCGTTATCGAGATGTCGGATCGCTGTTTTCTACAGTAATTGCTACAGTGAACTATTTTTATAAAATTACAATTTAGCCCCAAAATGTTATAAAATTATACTATGACCCAAAACTTTATAAAATTATACTACAACCTAAAACTTTATAAAACTTGTCAAATAGATCAATTTTCAGGATTTTGAGCAATACTTGTTATTATCAAAATTTTCAAAATTTTTTCAATTGATACCATTAACATGAGAATAACTAATTTTATAAAAATATTTAGAATATAAAACCTTTATAAAGTGAAGATGATGATTTAAAAATATATGAAAATTATTTTGAGCTTTTAAAAGATTAATCAATCTTAATCAAGTTTGTTATCATCAAAATCAATAATAAAGAAATATTTATGTTAACAATCTCTCCCTTTTTTATGATGACAAACTTTTCAAGAAAAAACTTGTGCAATTTTGCTCTCCCTAAATATGTGCTCCCCTTAAGTAAAATATTTGTAGAAGTTAGCTCACCATAGATATGTGCCCATCAATTTTTAACCTCATATAAATAAATTTAATAAAAAGAATTTTTTTAACATATTATGCATAAATTATCTCCCCCTTCATCATAAAAAAGAAATGATCGCGAAAAGATTAAAAAGAGAAGTCCAGAGATTACCCATGTTGAAAAACTTTTGGCAGAATTTCCCCTTAAAAATGAACATATCCTTAAAAACAAAATGGTTAAAACACTCCCATATAAACTCCAATTTAGCAACCAACCTCCATACCAACAAATTCAATTATTATCATACGCAATAACCAAAACATGTTATCAAAATCAACTCAATCATAAACAAAGTCCACATATCTAACAAAAACATCATAAAAGCATCACAAGCACAATCAAAATCAATAAGTAACACAACAACTACATGAGATGAGTAATGTTTGTGCGAAATGCAAAGGTGCAGAAAACTAAGATGAGGGCGGTGAAGAGGAACTGCCGGGATCATAGCCAAGGTGACCAAGAATGTGGCGCTGTCTAGCAAGTAACTCCATTTGTTGATCTAATATTTGCTGCCGAAAAGTCTCAAAGTCTGATTGAAGTGCATCCACTTTGTCGAAAAGCTGCTGAAGATGGTCCTCAGAAGCAGAAGATGCTGCAGGAGGTACAGTTGGCACGACTGACTCGTTATCCTGAGAGGATTCTGCTGCTGTTGCGCGACGAGGGGCACGTGGTCTAGCTCCAAGGTGAAAGTCAGGTAACTCATCCTCAGAATAAACGTCATTGAGCATGCGGTTATCATTCGGAGCTACCCAAGTATCCTCATTCTTAGAGGAGGTAACCTTAATCCACTTGCCTTGCCTCAAATGAAAACCAATCCCCGAAATTATTTCCCTACCCAACTTTTTAGTCTCAACATAGACAAGTTCAGTCAAAGGAACATGAAAGTGTCTCAGAATCTTACTAATAATGCTACCATATGGAAGAGATCTGTTAGACACAGCAGGGGTAGAGAGCATATGACGCAAAAGAGTGAATGAAAGGTGAACTTGTCTTCCTCGGATGAGAGAGTCAAGTAAACCGACATCTAATCTAGTCACCTCATCAGTGTGTCCATGCCTAGGTGTAATCATGTGCTGGAGAATACTGTGAAGAATACGGACTTGGAAAGGTAACAACTGAGACCGAAAGGACAAAGAGCAGACCTCGTCAGAGAGATCGCGACGTCTATAGATATTCCTAACACCCTCAATGTGAGCAAACTAACTAAAATGAAGCTCTTTTCTAGCAGTATACAGATTTAGCCCCTCACATGATATTCCAAGAATATGATCAAGCTCAAACATATCGAACTCAATCCTAACACCTCCAACATGTGTTACAACCCTATCTTTTCGATTATCCGAAATCTCCATATTAGAGTAAAACACCCTAACTAAATTTTCATAGACTCGTTCTTCAATGCCTAAAGCTTTATCCCATTGTCTTAGCATTTGAGGCAAAGTTCTACCACATATAGTAATATCAGAGAAATTGTCAATATCAATATAGAAATAGGTAGTTACCGCTTTTCCCATGAATTTCTCGTGAAATCGTTGAGCCAGTTGACCATTTGGAAAATGTAGGCTGTCAAAATCTTGAGAAAGAGGCCGAGAGGAACTGGATTGCGTGGAGCTGCTTGCTTGGTTCGGGCACGCCTCGGTCATGAAGCCATTGATGATTGTCGAAGAATTTAAATCAGTAGAAAGGAAGTTTGAGAGATGAGAGAGTGATTACAAGTTGAAATTTGATGGAAAATGGAAGAAATTTGGGTCAAATTTGGCGAGATCAGTGCGGCAGGTTCTAGGGTTTGAGTTTTGAGATTTTTCAATTTTTGAAAAAAATACGAGTTTTAATGGGTTAAAAAAGTTCTAAACAAGATAAGAAAGGTTTTTAATAGTTCAATTTGGTGAAAAATGACAAGAAAAGTGATGGATTTGAGAAAAGAGAACAGGTGCAGTCGCGGGTTGAGAGGGGAAAAAAGTCTAAGGGCAAAACGAAATAGGGAAGAAGATGGGTCACTGTACACTTAACGCGTGATAACGGCGAGCCGTTATTGAGATATCGGCGAGCCGACAACATCCAGTGAGCTCCCCAAAATTTTTCATGAAAACGGCGAGCCATTAAGGTACTATCAACGAACCAACAGTGTCCAGAATGCTTGCCATGGTTTCTGCCCTCAAACGGTTAGCCATTTATTGAAATAACGACAATCTGCTTTCTACAACTTATGATTTCGCACATTTGTTTTAGTATTTGGCCAAAAATAATACATTTCAAGATCATTTCATTGATCCAAAATGTTTTAAGTGCTAGTTCAATGCATAATTCATGAACATATATGTATTTCAACAATTAATTCATACACATATTCAAAAATACACACACCCCACATGGATATCATGATTGAGGATTCCATAGATATTAAATCATCAAATCATAAATTAATCAATTTTAATAGACTCAATATCATGAATAAAGATGTTAATGCGAAAATGTCATCATCTCATGTCGAATTTTTGAAAATTGTTCTTCACAAAATGGTTTTGTAAAAATATCGGCAAGTTATTTTTTCGTAGAAATAAACTCTAATGCAATATCTCCCTTTTGAATATGATCTCTCAAGAAATGATGTCTAATTTCTATATGTTTGGTTCTAAAGTGTTGAATAGGATTCTTTGAAAGATTTATAGCACCAGTATTATCACACTTAATAGGAATTTTTTCAAGATTAATGCCATAATCTCTAAGTGTTTGTTTCATCCAAAGAACTTGTGCACAACAACTCCCTGTGGCAATATATTTAGCCTCGGTGGTTGAAAGTGCAACCGAATTTTGTTTCTTACTAAACCATGAAACAAGTGAATGACCTAGTACATGACAAGTTCCACTAGTACTTTTCCTATCAACTTTGTAACCGGCAAAATCTGCATTCGAATAACATGTTAAATCTATATGAGTTCCTCTAGGATACCAAAGGCCAAAATCTATAGTTCCACTTAAATAACGGAAAATTCTTTTTACAGCAAGTAAATGAGATTTCTTGGGACATGATTGAAATCTTGCACACAAACATACACTAAACATGATATCGGGTCTACTTGCGGTTAAGTAAAGTAAAGATTCGATCATACCTCGATACGTTTTGATATCCACTTCTTTGCCTTTTTCATCTTTGTCAAGCTTAGTTGTTGTGCTCATTGGAGTGCTTTTGGTCTTTGAATCATCAATGCCCAATCGCTTGAGTAGGTCTTTCACATACTTGGCCTTATTTATGAAAATTTCTTTCTCATTTTGTTTTATTTTCAGCCCAAGAAAGTACTTCAACTCTCCCATCATACTCATTTCAAATTCTTTACTCATACAAGATGAAAATTCTTTACACAACAATTCATTAGTAGAGCCAAAAATAATATCATCAATATAAATTTGAACAACAAGAATATCTTGGTTCTTATGGTTAACAAAGAGAGTAGTATCCGCTTTACCCATCGAAAAACCGTTATCTAATAAGAAATTCTTAAGCCTATCATACCATGAAGTTTATGTGAAACAACCCCCTGCTTTTGAAAACAAAAAATTTCCAAATCATGTTTATAAGTTGTCAAAAGCATTGTATGGATTAAAGCAAGCACCAATAAGAAATTCTTAAGCCTATCATACCATGCTCTAGGTGCTTGCTTTAATCCATACAATGCTTTTGACAACTTATAAATATGATTTGGAAGTTTTTTGTTTTCAAAACCAGGGGGTTGTTTCACATAAACTTCCTCCATAATATAACCATTTAAGAACACACTTTTGACATCCATTTGAAATAAAATAAAATCTTTATGACATGCAAATGCTAATAGCATCCTAATGGATTCTAGTCTAGCTATTGGTGCAAATGTTTCATCAAAATCAAATCCCTCTTCTTGCTTGTAACCTTGAGCCACTAGTCTAGCTTTATTCCTTACATCCACACCGGATTCATCCATTTTATTTCTAAATACCCATTTAGTGCCTATAATGGATTGATGTTCTGGTTTAGAAACTAATTCCCACACATTGTTTCTCTCAAATTGATTTAACTCTTCTTGCATTGACATAATCCAAGATTCATCATTTTCCGCATCCTCAAAGGATTTTGGTTCAATTTGAGATATGAATGCAGCATGCTCACAAGTGTTTCTAAATGATGATCTAGTAGTTATGCTACTTGAGGGATTTCCTAAAATCAAGTCCTTATGATGAGAAGAAACATACCTCCACCCCTTAGGGAGTGATTGAGAAGTACCTTCATTTTTCTCTACATTTGTTTCTGCATATTGCTCATCTTGATTCCCATGAGATACATCCTTTTGGTTATCCTTTGATGACTCTTTTTGTAATTCTTCATCTGCATCATTATCAACAACAACTTTCTCCGTAGAGGAGGGGTTAGATTCATCAAATGTAACATGCATAGATTCTTCCACAACTAGAGTTCTTTTGTTATAAACTCTATAAGCTTTGCTTGAGTTTGAATATCCAAGAAAAATACCAACATCGAATTTTGAATCAAATTTGCTAAGATTATCTTTTGTTTTCAAAATAAAACATTTGCATCCAAAAACTTTAAAATAACTAATATTGTGTTTTCTATCTTTCCAAAGCTCATATAGAGTTTTATTAAGATTATGTCTAATCAACACACGATTTAAAACATAACAAGTAGTGTTGGCGCCCTCGGCCCAAAAATACTTAAGTAATAAATTTTCATTCAACATAATCCTAACCATTTCTTGAATTGACCTATTCTTTCTCTCAACAACTCCATTTTATTGTGGAGTTTTAGGTGATGAAAATTGATGCACAATGCCCAAATTGTTGCAAAAGGTTTCAAATGCATGATTTTCAAACTCTCCTCCATGATCACTCCTAATGCATGCAATACCATACCCTTTTTCATTTTGAATTTTCTTATAAAACACTTTAAAGGAATCAAGAGCATAATCCTTAGTAGCTAAGAATAATACCCATGTATATCTAGAATAATCATCCACAATCACAAATGCATAATATTTACCATTTAAACTAGCATATCTAGAAGGCCCAAATAAATCTATGTGAAGAAGTTGAAGTGGTTTTGAAGTAGAAATATGATTTTTGTTTTTAAAAGATGTTTTGATTTGTTTTCCAAATTGACAAGCTTCACAAATCTTATCTTGTTGAAAACTAATTTTTGGAAGACCTTTAACTAAATCATTTTTCGAAATTTTTGAAATCAAATCCATGCTTGCATGTCCTAGTCTTCTATGCCATAGCCAAGCGTCATCATGCAATGCCGAAAAACATTTATCATGAGTAGATGCACACTCTATATCAATTGTGTAAACATTACCACATCTATTTCCAATAAACAAAATTTTCCCATCACATACATTCTGAATAACACATCTTGATTCATAAAAAATAACCTTATAACCTTTGTCACATAATTGACTAATACTAATCAAGTTGTGTTTCAAATTCTCAACCAAGCATACATTCTCAATTAGAGTTGAGGAAACTTTACCGACATTACCAATCCCAAGAATCTTTCCTTTTGAATTGTCTCCAAAAGATACATCTCCACCATTTTCAATTTTGGTAAAACTTGATAACCATGCATAGTTTCCGGTCATGTGCCTTTAACAGCCATTGTCCAAGTACCATTTATTTTTCTTTTTCTTCAAGCCCTGCAGAGAAAGTCTCTAAGTTTTAAGTACCCAAAACTTCTTTGGTCCTTGTATGTTAGCAATGGTTCCTTTTGGAACTCAAATATATTTTACACCATAATATGCATTTCTTTTTACTGGACATTTATTTTTCATGTGCCCGTTTTGATTACAATAATGACATACAACTTGATTATTAGTAGAGGTACTCTTCACAAAGTAGTTCTTATAATATTTTTGTTTCAAATTCGGCTTATACCCAATACCTCCTTTGTCAAACACACATTTTTTAGAATTGAGCATATTATCCAACATCTTTTGTCCATTTGTAAATTTTAGCACAATTTCATTTAGTTCACTATTTTTCTTCTTAAGCACTTTATTTTCTTTCATCAACTCATCTATATGTGACTTTTCATGCTCATAAGTGCTGTGTTTATCTTTAAAAGATGTAATCTTATCATGCAACATTTTATTCTCTAATTCTAATTCTTTTATCTTCTCATTATTGCATTTTTCCAGGGCATCCTTTTCATTTGTAAGTTCTAGCATTTTCTTTTTAAGACATGTATTCTTTTACCAATTTTCATCAATTCATCGCACAATTCATCATATGAAGGATCACTTACCTCATTGAGATCCTCATCATCTCCTATTGCCATAAGCGCTAGGTTTAATACTTCTTGCGACTCTTCTTCATCACTTGAATCTTCATGGCTATCATCCCAAGTTGCAACCATGGCTTTCTTCTTGAGTTTGTTGATAAGTGGGCACTTCGATCTTATATGGTCAGGCTTCTTCCAATTCATTCCATTCCCGTGAAGGTTTTGGAATGTCTTCCTCGACTTCATTTTTAGTTAAGGGCATAAACGGACCATCACATACAACTTCCCAAATTTCATAATCTAGTGCTTGTAAATAAATTCTCATCCTATTTTTCCAATATGGGTAGTCATTTCCGTCAAAGAACAGTGGTCTAGTTGTTGATTGTCTTTCCCTAAAGGTTGAGTCATTTTGGGTTGTCATGGATCTTTTACTTTTGACGGTTAAGTTCTAACAAGAGAACCAAGCTCTGATACCAAATGAAATTCTAGTTATGCAACCCAAGATGGGGTGAATTGGGATTCTAAAAATTATTCAATTCTAAAACAAAACTCAATGCAAATCTAAAACTAAAATTAAAGCAATAACAAATAAATTTATCACAATATAAAAAGATAAGGGAAGAGAGATTCAAACACGAGGATTTTTATGTGGTTCGGCCAACCTCGCATACGTCCACGCCTCCAAGCTTTCTAGGCTTGAGGATTTTACTAAGCAAGCCTCCAAGGCTTCAAATGCTTACACTTGACTTCTAAGATGTCAATAAACCTTTAAAGAATATTAAGAAATAAATCTCTCTCACACAATGTGTTTGATTACAAATAAAGATCCAAAGTGTGAGTAAATGAGATGAATACAATAATTGAAGGCTCAATGAATGTTGTATGCTCAAGACTTTGCTCAATAATAATTGTTGGAATCGTTGTTGTTTGAATTTGATTGAGCTTATTTATAGTTGGGGCTGAAAACTAGCCGTTATTGACTTTCTGTTCATTGTCGGATTGCCGTTAACTAGATGTCGAATCACCGTTTGACTGATAAATATGACCGTTGGACTGAATTTTCAAACTGTCGGATCGTCGTTTTCTAGATGTCGGATCGCCGTTAGTGTCCATAGACTACTCTTCAATTATGTTCGATGTCGAATCACCATTATTGAGATGTCGGATCGCCGTTTTCTACAGTAACTGATACAGTGAACTATTTTTGTAAAATTACAATTTGACCCCAAAACTTTATAAAATTATACTATGACCTAAAAATTTATAAAACTTGTCAAATAGGTACATTTTTCAGGATTTTGTGCAATACTTGTTATTATCAAAATTTTCAATTGAAACCATTAACATGAGAATGACCAATTTTATAAAAACATTTAGAATATAAAACCTTTATAAAGTGAAAATGATGATTTAAAAATATATGAAAACTATTTTGAGCTTTTAAAAGATTAATTAATCTTAATCAAGTTTGTTATCATCAAAATTAATAATAAAGAAATATTTATGTTAACATAATATAGATGCAATTATAGCATTATCAGCGCAAGTAACCTCATTGACTAACATTGTGAAAGCCATGACTTCTGCTCCAGCAGCAGTAAAGCAAGTTGCTAAACTGTCTTGCGTATATTGTGGTGAAGAAAATGTATTTGACAACTGTCTTGGAAATCTAGCATCAGTAAACTATGTGGGTAATTTCAACCGACAACCTCAAAACAACCCGTACTCAAATACTTACAACTTTGGATGCAAGCAACACCTAAATTTCTCATAGAGCAATCAAAATCGAAATGCTCCAGCATTGAGTGGACAAAACAGAAATATTCAACCACTTGGTTTTCATCAGCAGAATCAAGGGCAAAACACACCAGCCATGATCCTCTTACTTCATTGGAAACACTGATTAAGGAATACATTGCGAAGAATGAAGCAATTGTGCAAAGTCAAGTTGTATCTCAAAGAAATTTAGAAAACCAAATTGGACAGCTTGCCACAGCAATGAGTAGCAGATCTCAAGGAAGCTTGCCCAGCAATATAGAAGATCCAAAAAGAGAGGGAAAGGAACACTGCAAAGTAATCAACTTAAGATCTGGAAAGAATATTGACATCCTTATTGATGTGACTAAAAAAAGGTTGGAACTTAATTCCTCTCAAGAACCACATCAAGATAAGAACATGTTACAGCAACTCAACCATAAAGATACTGGTGTTAGTGGTTAAGCTGCAGCAACTATGGAAGGGAATCAACCAATAAATGCTAAAGAAGAAGTTGCAACACCAGTGGTAACAACTTACAATAAACCAAATGAGTAGAGATTGGTACCTCCTGAAGCTACCCAGTAATTTAGGCATCCACCTTCTTTCCCATAGAGATTCCAGAAACAAAAACAAGACAAGCAGTTTAGTAAATTCTTAGAAGTACTAAAGCAATTACACATCAACATACATTTTGTGGAAGCATTAGAGCAAATGCCTAATTATGTGAAATTTCTAAAAGACATTCTGACAAGAAAGAGAAGGTTGGGAGAATTTGAAAATGTTGCTTTAACACAGGAAAACATTCATATGCTCCAAAGTAAGATTCTTAAAAAATTGAAGGATCTAGGAAGCTTCACAATACCATGTTCCATTGGAACTAGGTACAATGGCAGAGCACTCTGTGATTTAGGAGCCAGCATTAATCTGATGTCATTATCTGTATTTAAGTAGTTGGGAGTAGGAGAATGCAGGCCAACAACAGTCACTCTGCAATTAGCTGACAGATCTCATGCATATCTTGAAGGAAAAATTGAGGATGTACTGGTGAAGGTTTACAAATTCATCTTTCTAGTGGACTTCATTGTATTAGACTTTGAGGCTCATAAAGAGGTACCAATTATACTTGGAAGACATTTCCTAGCAACTGGGAAAACTCTGATATATGTACAAAAATGAGAGCCAACAATGAGGGTGAATGACCAACAAGTCACATTCAACGTATTAGAGGCTATGAAGAACCCTGATGAGGCAGAATATTGTAATTTCCTGAGTGTTGTGGATTTTGTTGTAGCAGACAGAATCGACAGATGCCGCAGTAATGAAGTCATCAAAGTTACCACCTTTGAGAACTTTGAAGAAGAAGATGTTGCAATAAATCAAATAGATTGGATGAAAGGAAGGCAATCTAATAGACATAGCAGATTTGTTGAACATCTAAATCTTTTAGATAGGGAAGTAAAGACAACTTTACCATCTATTGAATCACCTTCTATTCTTGAATTAAAATTGTTACCCTCACATTTGAAGTATGCTTATCTTGGTAAAAAATAACACAGTCCATGTAATCATTTCATCTACTTTGTATGCAGGTCAAAAACGGAGTCTGGTAGATGTGCTTGGAAAATACAGAAAAGCTATTGGATGGACCATGGCAGACATTAAAGGGATTAGCCCATCCATATGCATGCATAAAATTCTATTAGAAGATTGCTATAGCAACTCAGTAGAGCAACAGATAAGGTTAAACCCCATTATGAAGGAAATTGTGAAGAAAAAAATCATCAAATGGTTAGATGCTGGGTTCATATACCCGATATCAGACAGTTCATGGGTGAGCCCAGTTCAACGTTTTCCAAAGAATGAAGGAATAACAGTGATAACAAATGAGAAGAATGAACTTATTCCTATAAGAACAATGACTAGATGGAGGGGGTATGTATGGATTATAAAAAGCTCAACAAAGCCACTCGGAAGGATCACTTCCCACTTCTATTCATAAATCAAATGTTGGACAGACTTGCTAGAAAATAATACTATTGTTTTCTACATGGGTATTCAGACTACAACTAAATTGCTATAGCTCCAGAGGATCAGGAAAAGACTACATTTACCTGTCCTTATAAAACTTTTGCCTTCAGAAGGATGCCCTTTAGTTTGTGCAAACATTGGAAGTCTTCATGGATGATTTCTCAGTCTTTGGAGAGACATATACTGATTGTTTACGCAACTTGGAAGAAGTTCTTAAAATGTGTGAGATGACTAACTTAGTACTCAATTGGGAAAAATGCCACTTGATGGTGCAAGAAGGCATAATATTGGGTCATAAGGTGTCTAAGAATGACATCGAGGTAGATAAAGCAAAGATAGAAGTGATAGATAAGCTGCCACCTCCCATTTCAATTAAGGGAATTAAAAGTTTTTTGGGTCATGCTAGATTTTACAGAAGATTCATAAAAGACTTTTCCAAGATAGCTAAATCACTATGCTCATTGCTAGAACATGACAAGCTTTTTCATTTTGATAAAGATTGTCTTCAAGCCTTTGGAGAATTAAAGAAAGTTTTGATCACTGCACCAGTGGTTATATCACCAGATTGGACTCTACCATTTGAATTGATGTGTGACGCCAGTGACCATTCTATTGGGGCAGTGTTGGGGCAGAGGAATAATAAGATTTTCCACTCTATATACTATGCCAGCAAGACTCTTACTCAAACTCAGATTAATTACACCACTACGATAAAGAGTTGCTGGCAGTAGTATTTATTTTTGATAAGTTTCAAGCTTACTTGGTGGGTACTAAAGTGACAGTGTACAAAGACCATGCAGCCATCAAGTACCTAATCTCAAAGAAGGATGCTAAACCGAGATTAATAAGATGGATTTTATTGCTTCAGGAGTTTGATTTAGAAATTAAAGATAAAAAGGGGACTAAGAATCAAGTAGCAGATCATCTGTCTAGGCTAGAAGCGGACACAAGCACATTGACAGAAAAAGACATCACTGAAACTTGTCCGGATGAACAACTGTTAGTAATACAGCAAGCACAGATGCTGTAGCAATCAGGATCTCTATGGTATGCAAATTTTGCTAACTACTTAGTAAGTGGATTGCTACCACCTGAGTTGAAGTTTCAGCAGAAAAATAAATTTCTTCATGATGTTAAAAGCTACCAGTGGGATGACCCATATTTGTATAAGCTATGCTCAGATCAAGTAATACGAAGATGTGCTTCAGAGGAAGAAATTCCTCATATACTGGAATCTTGCCATGCTGCAGCATATGGAGGACATTTTGGTGGTTACAGAACAGCTGCTAAGGTTCTGCAATCAGATTATTATTGGCCTTCTATTTTTAAAGATGCTTATGAGTTTGCTAAATGTTGTGATAGGTGTCAAAGGACAGGAAACATAACTCAAAGACATTAAATGCCATTGATGAACATTCTGGAAGTGGAGATTTTTTATGTATGGGGAATAGACTTCATGGGTCTTTTTCCACCATCCTTTGGGAACTTATATATCCTGGTTACTGTAGATTATGTCTCCAAATGGGTAGAAGCTACAACATTACCTATAAATGATGCTAGAGCACTAGTGAACTTCCTTCAGAAAAATATTTTTTTCAGGTTTGGCACTCTACGAGCAACTATTAGTGATGAAGGTACTCATTTCTGCAATAAAGAATTTACTGTAGCTATGGTAAAATATAGAGTCAAGCATAAAGTAGCAACAACATATCACCCACAATCCAATAGCTAGGCAGAAGTGTCTAATAGAGAGATTAAAAAGATCTTAGAAAAAGTGGTGAACCCATCAGGAAATGATTGGTCCTTGCGCTTACATGACTCCTTACGGGCTTACAGAACAGTATACAAGACACCATTAAGAATGTCTCTCTACCGAATTGTGTATGGGAAAGCTTGCCACTTGCCACTTGAACTAGAGCACAAAGCATACTGGGCACTGAAGCAATTAAATTGGGATATATATGCTGCAGCAGAGCAAAGGAAATTTCAACTATGTGAGCTTGATGAATTACGGCTGTTCTCATATGAAAATGCAAGAATCTATAAAGAGAGGACAAAACACTGGCATGACAAACATATCCAACACAGGAAATTAAGCCCTGGTCAACTAGTGCTGCTCCATAATACGAGGTTAAGACTATTTCCAGGAAAACTGAAATCTCGATGGTCTGGACCCTTCAAGCTACTCAGAATTTATCCTCATGGGGCTGTTGATCTCTTAGATGAAAAGACAAGCCAGGAATTCAAAGCTAATGGGCACAAAGTTAAACATTACATGCATTCAGCTGTAGATTGCTCAAAGGAGGTCTTACTCCTTAGAGAACCGAGAGTATGAACACTCAAGTAAGGTCAGGCCGAAGGACCTTAAATCAAGCGCTCAGTAGGAGGCAACCCATTGCAGAGTAAGTCACTTCAAATGAGATGGATCCTCCTTGGTTTTGTTAACCACTTTTCATCTTATTTTATTTTTATTTCTCTTATTTAGGATTGTTTAACTTTTATTTTCTTGTTTTATTTTTTTATGAAAAACAAATGTGTGTGACAGATGGATTCAATCCTAACAATTGGAGCTATAATATTAGCATATTGCAGAGGCAAGCTACGTGTCAGCAGTTATTTGAGGAGATTTTGTAACCGTTGCTAAAACATACAATTGGGTGTTGCAGCAACCGATATTACTGGTACAGTAACTTCATCACGGAGCTTCTCACTTTACCGTTAGAGATAACAAAGTGACAGATGGTTGGGTGGATTTGGATAGAAATTGAGGAAGAATATCTCTTAAATTAATGCGTTAATTTCTCTTGCCTATTTTCATGGGATATGCTTAATAAATTTAAAAAAGTTCTTCCCTAATTTATCTCTTTTACCGAATTTATTTGCATTCAATTCCACTTATATAAGAATTTATTTCCTTCTCCTTCGCAGTTACCATACTTTTTAACCTCTTCTTCTCATTTTACTCTTGGGCATATTACCATTGAATTTTCACTGCTATAGCAATGCCAAGGTACAAAACAATAGCCAGCGACTAAAAGATCCCTCGCGATTCCAAAGTTACCATGCGGAAGAAAAATATGAAGAATTCATCGAACCGCGAAAGATTCTGGACGAAAAAGGGTTTCAGTTCCCACCTCAACCCACAGGAATTGTGCAATCATTATACAATGTTACAGTAAAGTGCGGGTGGCTAGAGTTTTGTAACTACCCTCGAGTCCCTGTGTTGCCAGTACTGAAAGAATTTTGCGCCAATTTGGTAAGCCCTGTTCAGCACAATATTTGGGTAAGAAACTCACTTGTTCCATTAGATTCTCGAATTATAAATGCTTTCTATAATTTACCTGCTGAAATTAATTGCGAGTATGCCAAGTTGCTTGACAAATTAACCCCGCAAAAATGGAACAAAATTTTCACGATACTTACAATAGAGGGTGCATCTTAGGCTAATGAAGAGGGGCATATAATTAATAAGATAGATTTAAAACCCAATGCTAAGGTGTGGGTGAAATTTCTGAAATCCAGACTTATGCCAACCACCCACACCACTACTGTTTCACAAGAAATGTTGGTACTGTTGTATGTTATTGTTAGAGGGCTTCCCATATATGTGAGAAGCATTATCGAAAAAGAAATTGGGACTGTGCCATGAAAAACCACAAAGCAGCTACCTTTCTATTTCCTTCGCTCATCACCATCATCTGTGTGGTATCAGGAGTTCATCTTGATACAAAAGATGAGCATGTCAAGAATGATGGTACCCTTACTGCACGCACCATCGAGAATTGCTGGTGAAGTTGCTGGAGCCCCATCTGAACCAGCCGTTGTAACAGGAGCTAGAAGAGCTATTGGGTTAGAACAGAGAATCCAAGCACTGAGCACCAGCATCACTCAATGTGCTGAAGCTCAGCAAAGGGAAAACAATCGGTTTTGGAGCTATTTACAGCACCTGGAAAGCCACCTACACCAATTTGATGTATATATGAAAAGTACCCACTGAAATTTCCTTAATTCATTGCTCCAACAATACAATTTTGATACCAACACTACAAAGGCTCCAGCAGAAGTCAGTGAAGAAGCTCGGCATAGATGAACCAAGAGGAAGGCTGCCAGAAGCGGAGGCCGAATCGGATGATGACCACTAAGAAGAGGATGTTAAGTCCGCAACTGATAGTTCCCCAACAGAGGTAGAGGAAAAGCCTGAGAAAGAACTCAAGGAACCCCCAGTCAGGACCTCTTCCAAGTCCAGAAAAAAGCACATCATACAAGAAGAGAAAGATGAACCTGTAGAAGAGCCTCTCATTCCAGTCCTTTCTAGAAAGGGCAAGGAAAAAGTAATCACCCCTCCTGCCTCTGACGAAGAAGCCGAGCAAATTGATGCAGAGCTGGAAGCTGCAGCAGCTAGAGTCACTTGTACACCCACAGAGACAAAGCATCTGCTTGATATCATTGCCACCATCACAGTTGAGGGATATGCAGCTGAAGCCCCAACTTCAGCCCCTCCGCAACAAACTTTCAGCAAACCTATTCGTGTTAGTCCTAAAGGACCTAACAAAAGAAAGGGGGGCACTTCTGGAGGCGTTGCTGTAGCAGCCTCACCAGAATAAAAAGGGGACCAGATTTGTTTCAACCAAGCAGGCTGCCCCAATTGCAACCCCTCCCACTAGCCCATTGTCAAAAGAGAAAAAGATGTTGCCAGCTGCCTCACCACAAGAATCCCCTAAGGATAGGTTGTGAAGTGCATATAAAAAGCGCTGAATTCACTACACAATGTTGCAGCCGTGTCTAAACCACAGGGGAGTATCCCCTTCCTGCTAGTCATTTTATTTATTTATGAAAAACTTTTCTTTCATTAAGTTTTCATTTTCTGATTCACTCTACATGTCCTTGTTTGGTTATGTGGTTTTGTTTTGTGTGCTTGTGAGGACACAACACCACTTAAGTTTGGGGGGGTTGTGTTTCTTTGTGTTTCTGGATGTGTGTGTTTATGTTTGTGTTGTGTGAAGCTCTGTTATCTAATATTTGTGTATGGATTTGAAATCTTAATGAAGATAAAATAAGTGTTATTTAGTATTTATGAGAATGGCAAGTGGAGATAGTTGTAGATGGAGGTTGAAATTCTATCCTGGCTTTGATTGGGTTTTATGAGGATGTTGTAGCATCTAAAAAAAAATAGGAAGAAAGAAAAGAAAGGCTCTCTATCTAGGATATTGAGTAGTCAGGTCTGTTTATGAGCCCCATGTTCAGCCTTGAGTTAAAAGATATCTTTAGATAAGACTATGCTACGGATATTGCTACAGCAACTCTGATCTGTGCATTGATTGAGTAATTAGGTGTCATCATTACCAGTGATCGACATTCACATGAAAAATAAATGTTGCAGTGAAGAGGGTTGAGTACTCCTAAGTTTTTGTTTTTATTATAGCACAGTTTGAGTATGTGTGATTTCTGCTACCCCATATGGGAGTATATTTGGGTTCTACCTTTGAATTATATGCAAAATCTTTGTAATATTGTAGCACCACTGGAACTTGATCAAAGTGGCACACAAACACTTTGGACAGAAGGAAACTTAAGTTTAGAACTGAACTACTAAGGCTATTTTGCATGATTAAGAGTATAATCTGAGGGTGGAAGAATTCTTGCAAATTCAATGACAGAGCTAAGTTATTTGTTGCATGATTGCGTGCATAAAGTGTTAGTATGTTGTCATTACTTGAGGACAAGTAATGGTTCAAGTTTGGGGGTGTGATAACTCTATGAAATGAGAGTTATTATGAAAATTCTATACTCAAATCAAGATCACTTAGAGAGTAAATGATGTGTTTTTATTGCATTTTTGTTACGTTTTGCATAAACATTCATTTTAATTTAGTCTTAATAAGTTTTGCTTGATTTAAAGTAATTCGTGCTCAAATCATGTGCATAATTGTACGTTTCCAGAAGCTTATAATTCATGGAAGGGATGTTGATGCAGTAGGCTAGCAAAAAGAAGGAAGAATATAGCCACAAAAGAAGTGAAACAAAATCTAGAGCAGTGCAATGTTGTAGCTGTTGCTGGAGCAACCATTGCTGTAGCAATCCTAGAACAACGACAGAGAAAACTTAGGGCGGGATATCTGCAGAATTGCAATCTGCAGTTTCCTAATCTGACTCATGCGCGCCCTAGGGTTTTGTTTACCCTAGTTTTCAGTTATAAAAGGGGGCACACATCACATATAACGGCAATAAGGAATTAACATTGGAAAAATCAAGAGGAAAATAAGAAAACAATCAGAATTAAAGGGAACCAAGTCTGCATCAGTGAAAGAATCCAGAAGAGTTATTTGGATTCAATTTTCATCGTTCCTTACTTGTTCTTTTCTTTACTCTTCGATTAAACCAATGTATTTCATGACCAATATTTTGTTATTTGTTTTTCTTTTTCAAAGTATGAACTAAATTTTCTTGCAGTTGAGTGACAAACAATCTAAATGGGTATTTGACTGTTCTTATAAGTTGTTGTACGATTGTTGTAGCATGTTACTCTAATAGCTATTATTATAACTGTTATTTCGGTTGACCACCCATTTAATGGTTCAAGTTAAGATAGAGCAGCAAAAGGGACTGTCTTAGCGGTTATTATTGGAGTAATACTTTATCTTAATTTGAGTTTCCTAGATTAAGTTTTTCTTGAATCCCATAAGGGCTATACTTAAAGTTAAGATTTGTGAAGAACTAGACATAAACATTCACCTTGTAGGGTTGAGAGAGTATATGTTCATAATGCCATACCTTAGGTAGAATAACAACTGGTCATTGTTAGGATACTTAAGGGTATGAGAAGTCCAACACGCGACAGCTGAGGATGCAAAATGATTCTACCCAGTGCTACATGAATTGTTGTAGCAACTGGTGTTAATTTGATGAAAAGCAGTCAACCCATAAAAAGAGTTTGATCATTCAACTACTTCATTCTCATTTGATTCTTTTATGCAATTTATCTAATCTATTTCACACTGCAGTTATTTGTTTTATTTCCTTACAATTGTTAATTTCGGTAGTAATCAACTTTAACTAGGTTCATTGTGAAATAAAGGTAGATTGCACTATTGTGATTGCTGTAACATTTCTAGTAACATCAGTCCTTGTAGAGATGATCTTGAATATTCATCACTTTATTACTTGTTGTATATACTTGTACATTGGCATCAATAGAAATTGAGTAAAAATTCACCAACATATATCTTAATAAAAATTATAACATATCTAAAATAGTTAATAATTAAAGCATCATCATGAGACTTCAACTAAGAATGAAAATTTGTAATTGGCGTAGCTAAATAGTCAAAATTTCTTGTTTATCATTTGTTTTAACACAACACTTAATAGGACAATATAAATAAAGGTGACTACTTGCCTACCTCTATTTTTAGGCATTCAACTCTTGTGATTGCCACTCATTTTGGATTGTTTATTCTTTACTTGGCTCAAGTAAAGGATTGAAGGTGTGGGTGCATGCATATTTTAACGGAGCCTCGTGGCATTACGGTATGTTAGTTTATTCCACCCTCGGGCCTTCTCTGACCCACCCTCCCTTTATTCAAGCAGCTATATTTTCATAATTACCTTGAAAAGTTACTTTTGTAATTTTTTTGTATTCTTTATGTTGGCTTTGACCTCGAGTAGATCTTTATGATCAGGACAGGTCAAATACCCCAACTCATTTTGTAATAAAGTGATCATAACTGAAAGGTGCATATAAAGCATTGCACAACAATAAATGTGGAGTCACATAAATGGTAAAAATTAAACAATAACAACAATCCATAATTGAAAAGGTAAGCAATAATAAGGAGAACACACATTATCTCATTTTGGAAGTAAAATTTACTCATAAATAATATAAGCACGGATCATTGCATGACACCGCTTCGTTATCCCAATGAGAATGGGGAATCCCAGAAACACCCATTCTAATTGAGACTTAGGAAATTAAAATTTTCTATTAACTATTTTAGGGTACCTAGGGTAGTCTTCATGGCTTACCACATTACAAACATGTAAAGTATTAAAGGAAATACATAAAGTAAGCAAATAGAGATTAAGAGACTGTCCTCTAGCTAGTAATACTTCTGTAGCATTGCAAAGTTCCAAGGGTGCTTCACTTTCGTAGAATCGCAGCGTTCCAAAGGTGCTTCCCAATCGTTCCATCCATGTGACGTAGCCTGTACGCACCAGATCCCACATGTCTATCCACACGATATGGTTCTTCCCAATTTGCTCTAAAAGAACCATGAGAGGGTACCCTGGTGTTTTGAGTTACTCTTATTAGGACTAGGTCCCCTCTCTTGAAGGATTGAGGGTGTGCCCTCTTGACGTATAGACTCGAAATGCGGTGTTGGTATACTGTGGCCCTCAATTATGCTTTACTTCTTTTTTCCGCCCAAGATGTAATCAAATAGGCATTTTCATCAAACTATACAATCCTGTGAGATGGCATCCTGATCTCTGTTGGAATTACTACGTCAATCCTGAATGCAAGAGAAAACGGGTTTCCCAGGTAAAAGTATTTTGGTAGTCTAATAGGCCTAGAGAGCACCGGGTAGCTCACTACCCAAGCTCCCTTTCTTTCCTCCATCTTATTTTTTAGGGTATCCTTGGTAATCTTGTTAGCAGCTTCAACTTGACTATTAGATTGTGGATGAGTTGAAGAGGCAAATCAATTTGTTAGCCTAAAGGGTTATACGAATTGTAATTTTGTTGACAATAAACCATGTGTTATAGGTAAAATGGTAAATGTATATTTTATTATCTCAACAGTTTTTTAAGGGCAAAATTCATTCAAGCGACGTCAAGCTTAAAACATGCAATAGACAACAGCACGATCAAGGATGAATATTAAGAGTACTAGCTCAAAGTGATCTCCATTACTATAATTCTTGTTAAGCTGGTATGATTTAATGTATGCTTGATTTACCATTTTAAAAGCCTAAGATTTTGTTTAATATCTCATTATTTTTCATAAACAAAAGACTTTATAATTGTAAGAAAAATAATTTTATGAAATTAAGACAATTAATTTTATAAAATTGGTTGTTTTTCAAAATAATGGACTAAAATGAAGGTTTTGAAAACTTTGATATTAATAAAGTGTTGTTTTAAATTCTAAATATGGTCCTATTTACAAAAATTTAAAACATTTTGGTCTATAGTATAATTTCTAAAAGTTTTTGGGCAAAACTATGCATTTTAAAACAGCAGCGGCCAATCGCTTAATTTGGAGCGGCTAACTACTTGAGGTCCAGAAACATAGCAGCTAGCCGGCTAAATATAGCGGCGAGTTGCTTAGGCAAAATTTTCAATTTGATTTTGTATTGGTAACTTGCCACGTCAGTATAGTTGCCAACAACCACATTTAATTTCTAAAAGTTTTAGGGCAAACCTACAAATTTTGGAACAGCAGTGGCCAACCGCTTAATTTGTAGCGGCTAACTGCCTGAGGTTTAGAAACATAGTAGCTAGCCGGCTAAATATAGCAGCTAGTTGCTTGGGAAAATTTCCAATTTGATTTTGTAATGATAACTTGCAACGTCAGAATAGCAGCTAACCGCCACATTTAATTTCTAATAGTTTTGGGGCAAAACTATAAATTTCAAAACAATTGCGGCTAACCGCTTAATTTGTAGCAGCTAGCCGGCTAAATATAACTGTGAGTTGCTTGGGCAAAATTTCCAATTTGATTTTATAATGGCAACTTGCCGCGTTAGCATAGCAGCTAACCACCACATTTTAGCAGCGATTTGGCAAGTCTCCAGGAAGTTAATAATGGCTAGTTTGCTTGTCCAAACTATAAAAACTCAAATTAAAATCAAATCTATTAAGTTTTTTAAGCAAAAATTAGTTCATACAACTTACCTTGAGCTGTCATCTTGCTTATCTATGTACATTAATTCATTATTGAGCTACCATTTGTAAACATACACTTATGAGTGTGCAATCTTTGTAAACCTTCATTTTTATGTTGAAATTAAGTGATTGTAAATGTGAAAAACACTTTAGTTGAAGGGTTTGGGATAACCTCAGGTTGTAAAGGTTGATTGATACCTTGGAAGTCAATTGTAAAGACTTTAAAGCCTTAAGATGGAAGGTTTGGATAGTGGAATCCTTAAGTCCGATGAGTTTGGAGGCGTGGATGTCGATGAAGTTTGGCGAACCATGTAAACATTTTGTGTTTAATTCTCTTTCTCTTCTCACTTTACATTTTTATTGTTGTTAGTTATTTGTTATTTGTTTTATCTTTGATTTAAAGTACTCCATAATTTTTTAGAAACCCAATTCACACCCCTCTTGGGTTGCATAGTTAGTATTTCATATAGTATCAGAGGAAAGTTCTTTTATTAGGACTTAACTGTGTAGAGTAAAAGATCTATGGCAACCCAAAACAATTCCGCCTTTAGGGAAGGTCAGTCCACTACTAGACTACCATTCTTTGATGGGAATGATTATCTATATTAAAAAACTAAGATGAGAATTTACTTGCAAGCATTAGATTATGAGAAATAGGAAATCGTTAAGTGATGGTCCATTCATGCAAAACTACAAAAAATGAAGAAGGGGAAGAAATTTCAAAGCCTTCACGTGAGTGGAGTGAGTTAGAAAAGAAAAAGGCATTTTTAAATTCCAAAGCCATGAATGTACTGTTTTATTCTTTAGATAAGAAAAAATTTCATAGAGTTTCAAGATGTTCTAATGCATATGAGATTTGGAAGAAATTGGAAGTTGTTTATAAAGGTACAAATCAAGTCAAAGAGTTTAAAATCGATAGATTCCAAATGGAACAAAATGAGAGTGTGCATTCCATGTATACTAATATTTACGGATATTGTAAAAATTTTAGGAGTCTTGGGAAAGACTTTTTCAAATAGTGAGAAGGTTAAGAAATCATTAGATCTTTACCAAAAGAATAAATATCTAAGAGAACTAGCATTGAAGAAGTCAAGAATTTAATACTTTAACTATTGAGGATTTAATACTTGATATTTCTTTTGTAAGGATCAAAAAAGAGAAAGAACAAATGGTACTTGGATAGCGGATGCTCGAGACATATGATGGGCAATTATTTTTGGTTTTCAAATTTTACCAAGATCTAAAATGGTGAAGAAGTATCCTTTGGAGATAACTCAAAGGGAAGATTATTGGTATTGATAATGTTGATAAAGATTCATCTACCTGTATTGAAAATATATGTTTAATTGAAAATTTGAAGCACAACTTGTTTAGTATTAGTCAATTATGTGATAAAGGCTATAAAATTATTTTTGATAAAAACAAAATGTGTTATCGAGGATGCATGTAATGGAAAAGTTTTGTTTATTGGAAAAAGATGTGTTAATGTATACACTATTGATATAAATTCTACGTTAACTCATGATAAATATTTCTCTGCATTACATGATGATAGTTGGCTATGGCATAGAAGATTAGTGGATAATTTGAAAATCATGCATTTGAAAGTTTTTGCATTGATTTTAGCATTAAACAATAATTTTCATCATCAAGGACTCCACAACAAAATGGTGTAGTTAAGAGAAAGAATAGGTTTATCGAAGAAATGATTAGGACCATGTTAAATGAAAATGCATTCCCAAAATATTTTTGGGCCAAAGTCGTTAATACCGCATGCTATGTTTTGAATCCTGTTTTAATTGGTTATTTCAATAGAACTCCCTATGAACTTTGGAAAGATAGAAAACACAACATTAGTTATTTCAAAAAATTTGGATAAAAATACTTTGTATTGAATACTAAAGACAATCTTGGTAAATTTCATCCAAAAATAAGATGGTGGTATCTTTCTTGGATATTTGAATACAAGCAAACCTTATAGAGTGTATAATAAAAGAACCTTGGTTGTTGAAGAATCTATGCATATCACATTTGATAAGTCTAACTCTTCCTCTATGGAGAAAGTTGTTGTTAATGTTGATGCAAACAAAGAATTACAAAAAAAAAAAGAGCCTTCAAGTGATAAACAAGATAATTCACCGTGTGAGAATCAAGAGGAACGACGAGAAGAACAAACTAATATGGAGCAAAATCAAGGTAATTCTCAAACACTCCCCAAGGAGTAGAGGCATGTTTCTTCTCACCCTAAAGACTTAATCTTAGGTGATTTTTCAAGAGGTGTAACCACTAGATGATCATTTAAAAATACTTGTGGGCATGTTGCATTCATATCTCAAATTGAACCAAAATCTTTTACGGATGCGAAAAACAATAAATCGTCGATTATGACAATGCAAGAAGAGTTAAATCAATTTGGAGAAACAATGTGTAGAAATTAGTTCCTAAACCAGAACATCAATCTGTTATAGGTACTAAATGGGTATTTAGAAATAAAATGGATGAGTCCGATGTGGCTGTAAGGAATAAAGCTAGATTAGTGGCACAATGATACAATAAAAAAGAAAGAATTGATTTTGATAAAACCTTTGCACCTGTAACTAAATTGGAATCCATTAAGATGCTCTTAACATTTGCATGTCACAAGGATTTCACTTTGTATGAAATGGATATTAAAAATGCTTTCTTAAATCGTTATATTATGGAGGAAGTATAGGTGAAACAACCCCCTGATTTTGAAAATGAAAATACCTAAATCATGTTACAAATTGTCAAAAGCTTTGTATGGTTTAAAATAAGCACCTAAAGCATGGTATGAAAGGCTTAGTAGATTTCTTTTGAAATTGGTTTTTCAATAGAAAAAGCAAATCCTACATTATTTATTAAGCATAAGAATTAAGATATACTCATTGCTCAAATTTATGTTGATGATATTATTTTTTGTTCTACTTTGGTTCTACTAATAAGTCTTTGTATATTTACTTGGACTACAAATAAAACAAAAGGAAGAAACAATTTTCATCAATCAAGCTAAATACTTGAGAGATTTACTCAAAAGATTCGGATTTGAAGATGGAAAGGTTAAAAGCACTCCAATGAGCTCAACAATCAAGTTTCGAAAAGATGAAAAAGGAAAAGAAGTTGATGTAAAAACATAACGAGGTATGATCGGATTTTTACTTTATTTAACTGCCAGTCGACACAATATCATGTTCAGTATATGTTTGTGTGCAAGATTTCAATTATGTTCTAAGGAATCTCACTTGAATGTTGTTAAAAGAATTTTTTATTATTTAAGTAGAACTATAGATCTTGGCTTTAGTATCCTAGAAGAACTCACATAGATCTAACTTGTTATTCGGATGTCGACTTTGCAAGTTATAAGGTTGATAGGAAGAGTAATAGTGGGACTTGTCACTTTCTAGGTCATTGACTTTTCACTCACTTGTCTCTTGGTTTCATAAGAAACAAAATTCGGTTGCACTTTCAACCACTGAGGTTGAATATATTACCGCATGTAGTTGTTGTGCATAAGCCATTTGGATGAAACAAACCCATAGAAACTATGGTATTAACCTTGACCAAATACTTATCATGTGTGACAATTCTAGTGCTATAAATCTGTCAAAAAATCTCATTCAACATTCTAGGACCAAACATATCGAGGTTAGACATCATTTCTTGAGAGATCATGCTCAAAGAAGGGACATTGTGTTAGAATTTATGTCAGCAGAAAAACAACTTGCTGATATTTTTACAAAACCTCTTTGCGAAGAACAATTTTCAAACATTCGACATGAACTTTGGATGATGAGATTTTCACATTAATATCTATGATATATATATATAATATGATAAAAGAGTTATATGTTTGAATTTATAATTTATCATCATGTCTCATGCATTAAAAAAGGCTTTTAAATTTTTTCGGAATCACAAAATGATTTCGAAATTGATCAAGTTTTGGGCGGAAAGTAAAATGGTGCAAAACTACTAATAAAACAAAAGCATAACGACTAGCCGGCTCAAAGCAAATGACTAACTACTGTGTTTCTGCCCATGAAGTGGTTAACCGCTTAATTCAAGTGGCTGGCTGGCTTCGAGAGATAAAAAGCATGTTCATCATCTTCCTCACTTGTCCTCTCTCTCTCTCTCTCTCTCTCTTCAAATCCGTCTCTTCATCCCCCCCCTCTCTCTCTACAATACTTGATTTCTAACATTTCTTCTTGCCAAATTGAAACTCCAACCATTTATCATCCCTTAAAGCTCCATTATTCATCTTCAACTCATCATTTCACAAAATCCCAATTTCTAAACCTAACTCACCCATTTTACACATTCTTGAATTTAAGCCCTTTTCAGCCCCTTTTTGACTAAATTTAACCCATACATTGTCTTATAGGAACAATATAATCGATTCAAAATCATTCATTTCATCATAATTTTGTAAACCCAAATTCGTGTGTTTGGGCATTCTTGACATTTCACAATGGCTGATGGTGATAAGTCTAAGGGAAAACAAGTAGCCAAGAATCACAAAGAACATCATGGAGATATTCCGGAATTCATTTTAACTCACTTCCCTGATCCACCACTTCAGAAATGCTTTCATGACCGATTTATAATAAGGTCAATTCTCACTTCTTATTTTATTAACTTAGAAATTTATTGATTTGTAACAAAAGTCTTAGAGCTTTACTTGGTGATATGGGTCGAAAAAATGCCTTAGTTATTATGGAACGAGTTTACCCGAATGAATTCCGAAATGAAACACCTCTATTTTCTTCCACTTCTTCCCCAAACAAACCATTTGATTTAAAATGAAACACCTCTATCCTTGATTTATCTTTAATGGACAAATAATAGTTAACCAAGTTATAGGTAATTCCTTAAATATTAATGTAATTTAGGACTAGCTTACGTATTATTGCAAGGGAAATTATCCACCGACCACATGTTCTTTCTAGTTTTTTTCAAAAATACACATATCTTATTTTTTTTGGTTGATTTCCACTAGAACTTACATTTTCTTGCACTTTTCCACTTCCGTTTGCATTCTATTATAACCTTGCTGATGTCATAGGGGTAAAATTGTGAAAAATCATCGTCATTTAAACGCGGTAGAAAGAGGAAAAAAAAGGTAAAAATATTCCAGATTATTTTGTTTAACTTACTATCTAATGTCTAAATTGCAAAGAAAAATTGAAGTAATTTAACTTTTTTTCATTTAATTAGGGTGAAATAGTAATTTTACATTAAGGGGGTAAAATAATCATTTTATTAATATTCTGTTAACTTCTCTCACGAAGTTTAGACAGCAGTGGGAAAATGATACATTTTGTAACTTCAGGTGGAAATCAGCCAAAAAAAATATGTGTATTTTTGAAAAAGTCTGAAAAAACAGGTGGTCGGTGGATAATTGCCCTTATTACAAATAAGTTTTTTATACATAAGTAATAAATAAATATTTTTAATTAATGTTTCACTATAAATGATAAAAAATAAAAATATAATTGACCTTTTTTTAACAAGAGGATATATAATTAACAAAATCATTACAAAATTATTCCATAAGACCTCAAATTAGATCTTTTCTTTTAAAAAATGACTTTAAATTAGATGCATTTTTTATACATTAATTAGATGTATTATTTCATTTTTTTGTTTATAGTACTAATTTTTAAAATGTAAAATAATAAAATATAAATTTTATATGAATTATACACTTCAAAAAAATCTCATCAACTTATAATAAATGGTTTGTGAATTGAATCACAAAATTGCTAATACTATCCATTTATAGATAGTTTTTATTGTTAGTTATTTTGATAATGCTGGACATAGTATATAGTGAATGATACAATATAAAACAATAAAATATGATGAAAATTATAAAAGCACACACAATCACAATTCGAGAGTTATTAACGATAAATATGTTTAGAAAATTATGTAATTATCCAACTAAAAGACTGAAAAAAATTTAAAATCCTTATTGAAATTTGATAAGAATAAAATAATAATGGAAATGAAATGATTGATTGTTGTTGTCTTCATTAATCAATACAAAGATTGGCCGCTATTCAACGTAAAGATGGCTTCAATTTTTGTTAATGAATCTAATTCCAAAATACTATGATTTTTTTATCATTTCTATTTTTATTTATTCATTAATTATAGATTTTGTTTTAAATAATTCATTCAATACAGAAATTCAGCATTTGCGCTTACTAAAATGAATTTCATGAGTTTATATTTTTCATCAATTATAAGATAAATCATTGTATGTGAAGATTATTTTTTTTAACTTTTCATTATATATATACATTATCAAAATCAACATTATTGCATTATGAAATTTATATCAATCAAGTAATGTAATCATAACTTAGTGATATAAAGTAAAAATACAATTTGTTTTTAAGTAATGAAATTTATTTAACAAGTGACTTATAAGAAAAAATTTATATAATGTAATATTTATACCATTTATAAATAAATAGTATAATTATAAAGCATTAACTAATCAAACTTTTGTGACCTTTGATTGTTGTGTATGAATTAATTTCTTCTTCCTTCCAAGTTGTAAATCTCTTTTTATCATATTTAACTCGTATGATTTTTATTCTTTATTGAATCTAAGTTATTTAACTGTAAAGAGTTACCTACACGATAAACACTTTAATTTTTTTAATTTTATCTTATTTGATTATTATAAACGTTAGATTTCATCTAATGGTCCGTATTAATTCCACTATTGATGTTGGGATTTTTAAACAGCATCATAGAGGGAACCCCAAAAAAATTATATGTTAGTTTAAGTGTCCACTATTTACTTTGAATATTATTCTTTTTTCATTTATTTTGACAAAAAAATAATTTGAATTTGTTTATGTAATTATACACATAAATTTGGATAGGCAATTCAACTACTGGCTAAACTATATATATAGAAATATGTTAGATAATATTATATTGAATTTAATTAGCCAAAATATAGTTATATTGGATCACAAGAGTGAATTTTAGAATATTTTTAATGAAATACTCATGAAAGCCACCTTACATGTATCATTCCTACATTTCGATTAAATAAGATATTCATATTTATTTGAGTGAACACGGTTTGTTTCGATTACGAATTCTTGCCATACATTTTGTTTCTTCCTAGATGTATTTTCAATTTCTAAGGCTTTATTTTTCTCTAACAAGCTGTTAGTCACAATACGCTATGGGCTGGGAGAGAGCTGCTCTGGGAAATTAGGTATTTAGTGTTCTTATAGGGAAACTATACTTGAAAGAGAATATAAAGTGCTTTTAAAAATAGAGCGAGGGTGATCTACGATCACGCTTAGTCTATATGTTACGCATGAGCTACCTAGTAATTTTTCAATAATTGTTTTTTATTATGGATTGTAATTAATGATATTGTTGGTTATGAGGTGAATTCAATCACCTTACGAGCAAAATGGAAGACACATGAAGAAAACATGATCATTTAAAGCTGAAAACAACATCAGTAGGCTACTTTTTTATCGTAACTAATTACTCCTATGAGTAGGCTCGTGATTACTTAAGTGAGCTAAGTTCATTATAACGACCTCTGGGATACGCGTCAATCATCTATGCATTCTGGCTTGCAAAAGCTGTTATAAAGCTGTTTTATAATTTTATTTTCTAGTGTATTTGGGGGATCATTGCTGAATCAAGAGAGGGAAAAACTATTCTTGTTCTATGTAATTTCAACTATATAGCTTTGTAATTCATTCTTTGAATCATCGATAAAAGCTAGCTCGATGGATTCACTCATGGATGCAGATATTGCAAAAGACTACATCACGTATCTTTCTGTGTTCTCTATGATTTGGCTAGTAATCTGATTTCAATTTCATTCTTGGTTAATACTAAGTTATAGCAATATTTAATTAATTAATTTTTTTATCAATCTAGTTCATGTTGTGAGTGTGTGGAACTTTGTTTGATCTTGATAAAATTGGGGTTAGAATTGATCTTTTGAAGTCTTTGGAACATATCAGTCTTTCAAGTGGTGTTAGATTGAGGTTGTTGATCAAGATCCAAGTATGGCATCATCCAAAGTAGATCTAGAGAAGTTGAATAACAAAAATGGTTTTAACATGTGGAAAGTCAAGATGGAGGCTCTATTAGTCACTCAAGGCTTGGAAGATTCAATTCAACCAAAACTAAAAGGAAGGTAAAGATGTTTCTTCATCCAAGACACCTGAACAAATAGGTGAGATTAACAGAAACGTCAAAAGCATAATAATTTTAAGCCTTGCAGATTCTGTGATCAGAGAAGTGGCAAAGGAAACAACAATTATTGCTTTATAGGAGAAGCTAGAAAGCTTGTCCATGAAGAGATCTCTTGTAAATAGACTCTATAAAAAAAGTTCACACTGAAAATGGCTAAAGGCTCATCATTGGATCAAGATATTTATGAATTTAATGAAGTCTGTCACACTTTTGCCATAATTGGTGAAACATTAGATAATGAAGGAAAAGCCTTGTTATTGGTCAGCTCTTTACCTGAATCTTATAAGAACTTTATTGATGCTCTTATATACGGGAGGCAAACTCTCTCATTAAAAAAGGTTAAGAAAAGTCTTAATATAAGGGAGTTATAAAAAAGGCAAAGAAATCTTTAAATTAGATCTAGTAAAGGGGGTTAACTGTAAAAGAGAGATGATAAAAAAAATGAAAGGAAAAAGAAGCAAGGAAAATTCAAGAATAAAAACAAGACTCTGAAGTGTTTTCAATGCCATTAAGAAGATCATTTCAATCAGAAAGAAAGCACAAATAGAAGGATAAAAAAGGTCAAAGTGATGATGCAGTAATTGTTGAAGAAGACTATGGATTAGTTAGAGTGTTAATTGCTTCAGAAATAAACTAAAAAGGTGAATCATTATTAGATTTCGGTTGCTCTCTTAATATATGTCCCTTTAAAAGATCTTTTTACTACGTCTCAAGAACATAATGGTGGTAGAGTGAAAATCGGAAAAAATGCAATGTGTAAAGTTGTTGGTATAGGGAATGAGAAATTAAAATGCATAATGTTCAATCTATAAGTTTAAATAAGTGAGAAATGTTCCTGGTCTTAAAAAGAAACTAATTTCACCAGGTATGATAGATTGAGTACGGTGCATTTTTAAGATTCAACATGGTTTACTAAGTGTAGTTAAAGGATCCTTAGTCTTTTAAAGGGAACTATAAAGAAAAAAACCCTATGTCTTAAAAGGTAGCATTATCACAATGGAGGTATTAGTGTCATCTAGCTCCATTATTGATAAAACTATGCTATGGCACTTGAGACTTGGCCATATGAGTTTAAAAGACCTTAAAAAGTTATCAAAACAAGGTTGTTAGGTGGTGATAGAATTAAAGACCTTGGATTTTTTGAAGATTATACCCAAGTAAATCCACAAAAGCCTGCTTTAAGGCATCTGCTCATACATCAAAGGCATCCTAAATTATATACATTCAAACCGCATCTTAGATTATATATATTCAAATTTGTGAGGACCTACATAAGAAGTGTCTCTAGGTGGTGCAAAATATTTTTTGTTTATCATTTATAATTTTTCAAGAAAATTTTGGGTTTATGTACTTAAGAATAAAGATTAGGTGTTTGAAAATTTTAAAAATTAAAAGGTTTTGGTTGAAAACCAAACTAGCGAGAGAGTGAAGAAATTGAGAACTGATAATGGACTTGAGTTCTTTGATCAAGTGTTTGATAGATTTTGTGCTAATAAAGGTATAGTTAGATACAAGACAATGAGAATGACCTCCCAGCGAAACCGCCTTACTGAAAGAATGAATAAAACATTTATAGATAAGGTGAGGTGTATGTTGATTTAAGACAAGCTGCTTAGAAACTCGTGTGCTGAAGCTCTCAACACATCAGTTTATCTGGTAAACATGAGCCATTTTACTGCCATTAAGTGTAAAATACCATTTGAACTTTGGTTTAAAAAACCAACCAGTTATGAGAGCCTAAGGATATTTGGATTTATGGCTTATGCTCACAAAATTCAAGGGAAATTACCTCCAAGGGCTTTGAAAGTATCATCATTAGATATCCTAATGGTATAAAGGGGTATAAACTTTGTTGAGCTTATCTATCTCTACTAAAATGTATAGCTAGTGGAGATGTTGTATTCAATAACGAAGAAGTGGTAGACAAGTTTCATATAGCTAAAAACAAGCACGTTAATCAAGCTCTAGGTGTGCAATGTAAAGTGGAGTCACCTATTCAATACAACTGATATGATATTGTAGAATTTGATGAGATTGTTGATGACACAAGTGAACATAAGAAACTTCAAGATGAAGCTTCAACTCAAATTCAGTCTCATCATTATCATTTACCTAGAGATTGGCAGAAAAGGTAGGTTAAAGCCTGTAAAAAGTATGGGTATGCCGACTTAGTTGCATCGAATTTACATTCTGATTATGAAATTGATGATAAAGAACCTACAAACTTCAGATAAGCTATTAATTGTCAGTATGGAAGAGAGTAAATGAAAGCAATGGATGACAAGATGAGTTCTCTTTACAAAAATTGTGTTTGGGAGTTAGTTAAAAACCTTTAAAATAAAAGGATTGTGAGTTGTAAATGGATATATAGAATCAAAAGGGGTCTTACTCCATCTAAACTAAGAAGATTTAAAACTAGACTTAAAAAGAGGGGATTAACTTTAAAGAAGTAGTTTGACCTATTGTAAGACATATATCAATAAGAGTATTGTCGGCTCTAACGGTAGTACAAGATTTAGAATTAAAGCAGCTTGATGTCAAGCCTACTTTTTCATATAGAGAGCTTCGAAGACAAATTTTTATAACTCAACTTTAAGGGTATGAAGCTCTAGGCAAAAGGATCATGTATGTTTAATCAAAAAGTCTCTGTATGGTCTTAAGCAATCTCCAAGGTAGTGGTACCCCAAGTTTAAGGAATTCATGATTATATATAGTTTCACAAGGTGTAACTATGATTGTTGTGTGTTTTCACTAAATTTTCGCTAGGACTTGATTCAAACTAATTGGGTGGTGCTTATCGAATTCAGCTCAAATATTGTTTAAACATACAAATTTAAAATTTAAGCGGAGCTTCTGCTAAATTTAGGTTTAGGTGCATTTTTTATATGTTTAGGGCAAGCAATTTAGCTAAGATATCCTAGGTGTAAGCTAAAGTAATGTTAGCCAAAATCAGAGCATTTATATTTAGTTTATGTGATCAATACTCTTAAAGTTTAAACAGATAATGATATGCACTAAGTCAATAATCATATGAACTATGTCATTAATTATGCCAAGAGTGAAAAACTCAAATGTGTTGTTCATTGGAAAGACGTTTCCAAAGTATCATATATATATATATATATATTTATATTTATATGTTGACCATAAGTTTTTTTCCATGTAGTGTTGTTCATGGCTTTTTGTGTATGTGTACATTTGACTTTATTGAAAGCAACACATTGGGCATTGGAGGTATGGATGTTCAGAATCTAATCTGATTCGCTCAATCCGTCTGATCCATAGAAATCATATCCGTGAATTGGTGGATTAGATTGGACTGAAAATTTGAAAATTCGCAGTCAATGGATTAGATATGAATTTACTTCTATAAATCCACAAAAATCCACGAATCCGCAAAAAAAATATTTAATAAAAAATTAAACTTGTAAAAATGGCATTATACTCACTAATAAATAAATAAGTTAAAATATAATTACATTAACACCATATTATATCTTTTTTGATAATAATATAAAATAAAAATAATTAAACAAAAAATATAACTTCCTAAGCAGCTAACTTTCATGTATTGATCTAAACAAATAAGATTTTTTTTTGTGTTATATTTTGAAACTTTGAATGTATTTTCTATCTTTTTCTAAACAATTAATTTATTTAAATCTTATTTAATTTTGAATTTGATCGGTAGTAAAATCATTTTCATATTAATTGTTTTATTTAGTTAGTTAGTGGATAGGACATGATTAAAAATTTTTAGCCCACAAACCAATCTGCAAAATGGTGGATTAGATATGGATTGGGTCAAATCTGCATCCAATCCGGAGACATATGGATTGAATTTAGATTGAATTTCACCAATCCATAGATTGGATTGGATTAAAAATTTATAATCCGCAAAATCGTGGATTAGATATAGATTGATGTCCAATCCACAAAATTCGATCCGCGAACACCCTTAATTGGAAGAGTTTGAAATGAGGTAATTTTTGTGTATGACTTGATGTTAGGTTTTATGAATGACATTGTATATGAGAAGGAGTAATTGTCATTTGTAGTTATGATGCCACAGATTTTAGATAAGATCATGGTATGATTCACATTTTGATGATAATTATCTAACTTATAAGTAGAAGGCCATGCAAGTTTTAGACACCCCACAATAAAAGAACAAGTAGGAAATACTCTCTTTTAAGTTATGCAATATCAAGCTAACTATAAATTTTTTTTTTCTCTTGTAGCAGTGATTGTAGGGTATTTGTTATGTCATACTTGGATGAGCTCCTAAATGGTCAAAACATTCCAAGTGTTCCTTCACAACAAGTCGTTAATGTATACGGAAAACAAGCATCAATAGGGTTGTTTAATAACAAGAAGTTGATAAAGGAATACAATTGCTAATGATAAGAAGTTAATTATTTATCTTTGGATAACAATGAGTCAGCTTTATGTTAACAACAGTTTTGAATAACAATCTTTTAACTTTTGTGATAATTTAAATTAAAACTTTAGGAAGGTTCCATGTTCCTTATGGTCATTGGAATGGCTTATAGGATTATGGATGTGCAAATCAGTTGAGTTAAATATTTTGGTTATTTTGATTGTTTAGTTAGTAGTAACATTCTAAAAAAATCTTGACTTCTTTCACAAAAGCTGGGTAATGAGTCTAAGATACTTGACTTTAATTTAACCACGGATAATTAAATCTCTTGAAAAAATTCTCTTCTTTCATGGAAGTTGGTTAACTACTCGAGGATACTCGACTTCTATTAAACCATACCCAATTATGCATTCTGAAGAAAATCTCGACTTCTTTCATGGAAGTTGTGTAACTAGTCAAGAGTACTCGACTTCAATAGAACAAAGCCCAATTAAATCGAGTAACTATTTGAGGACACTCGACTTTAATTAAATCATGCCTAATTATGCATTTCTCAAAAAATTTGGACTGCTTTATTGGAAGTTGGGTAAGCATTCGAGTATATTCGACTTTAGTAGAACCACGCTCAATTAAGTACCCTGAAAAAATTCTTGACTTCTTTCATAGAAGTCAATAACTAGTCGAAGATACTTGATCTGAATTGAACCAATCCCAATTATACATTCTTTAAAAAATCTTGACTTTTCATTGAAGTTGGAAAATAAATCGAGGATGCTTTACTTTAATTGAACTACACTCAATTTAGTCTTTAGAAAAAATTCTCGACTTTTTGCATGGAAGTCGGTTAACTAGTTGAGGATACTTGGAACATTCAATACAAGGTCATCCACCAACTAAAGATCACAACAACTAGCAAAGTCATCTACCAACTAAGTATCAACAATAAAATCATTTATGAATAGGTTTTGGAGGAGACTAATGTGAAGGATAAAATCCATGTCGAAAATGGCTTGCTGTTCAGTAGGCAAATCCTTATGCAATGACTCAGGATATGATGAGAATCAAGCTATCACAAGACCCATTGAGCATCCATTAAGGTTCAAAGAAAATGGCAATAACCAAGGAAATGAAGGAAACATATTAATTAAACATATCTCAAATTCATGCTTTGTTCAAGAAATTAATCTGCCTAGATTGAGTATTCAAGATAGTCAATGTTTTGTCAATGTTATTCAAGTTTCTAAGTCTAATTTGGAGTGATTTGCATGAAGAATAAACAATGCCTTATCAAATTAGGAAGAAAAAATAGGCATAACCTTTGTTTGCTAATCTATTTTGGAAATAAGAGCTTACATTTCCTTTTTACTTTAGATTATATTAGCAATAAGGAAAACATTAGTAAAATTCAACTATATAAACCCATATGTCCTTATTGGGAGTTTTAAATCTAAGCTTATAATAATGTTGAGAGTTTTTCTCCTTGGTTCTTCAAAGAACTTTCAGAACTTATAATGATTTCATTTTATAGCATTCTTTCTTGACTTATCATTAACAATCTTTCTCTTCTTTCTTGAGTGTAACACTAATCGTAGATCTCTTATACCATTGGTTCTTGTCTTTATAGATAAAGTGTCAAAGTCCTTATTTTATGACTGTTAAAATCTAAATTAGAACGGTTCTTAGCAAAAAAAAAAAAACAAACAAAACTCACTAAGTGTAGGTTCTCACTTATCTTTGTGAGGTTCATATTAGGATAGTCTTTCATTTGCTCTAAACACTCATACCATGACCCAAAAACTTTACAACACCAACCTTAAAAATGAAATACCATCTACGATCCTCCATTAAACCCTACATAAATAAATAATTTTGAATTTAGTGAATGTTTTAACAACATTAAGGAATTAAATAAAGCATAAAATAATAGAAAAATGATATAAAGAATTGCGACACTTGTATATAAATTTGAAACAGGGAGTCATTCATTATGTAACAGCATCAGCATCGTGCATTTAAGTCTATGTGTCCACGACTACCACCGCATCGACTACATTTATAAGGTAGCTTTTTTTCACCTTTAAATGGTATTCTATTATTCCTTGGATGCCCACCCTATCCCTTTTCTAAAGGAGGATATACTTTCAAGGCACATATATCACCCGAAACATACCACCTTTCTTGAGAACCAACAAAACTAAATTGATTGAGGAAAAGGATACCTTAGTAAACAAGCACTCTTGCCCTCAAAAGCAAAGACTAAACACCGCCAAGTTATTAAGGACATGTCTGAAGAAGAGGTGGATACCCTTTTAGAGTATGCTAAATCCATGTGTCATATAAACTAAAAACATCTTGATGCCTACACACTACTACAGCATGTACATATAGTAATTGTTCAAATTAGAATTCTCTATAAGTGTAACTCTTTTCTAACGTATTCATATGCCCATCAAGATGACTATCTTTGACAATAAACTTGTATAGATTTATGTTGATCCCCTAAAATTTTTTAAAGGCAATTTTTCGATCTCTTATTACCTTATCTGCCTATTTTGTTAATTAAAAATTTGTGGCTATGGCCTTTTCACTATGATTACAAAACCACTCTCATAGTTTGTCAATTATCCCATCAATTAGTTTATAAATAAGTAATAATTATTTAGATTTTAGAATCCTATTTTTGTATTCAGCAATATTGGCATTCACAATATTGTCATACCTCTCATCGAAGTGGGAATGTGGCCACTTATCAATCACTGCTTTTATGAGATACTTTTCAACTGCCTCACTAACCTTGCATATGTTATTCATATAATATATTAAGTGTGCTAGTTGATATGCTTTCAAAGACATTTTAAATATGCCACTAACATCAACTTCCCTGTAGTGAGTCTTAAGGTTTTGCTTTAAGTGGTATATTCAAACACCATAGGTAAGCATCTAGGAATACAATAGCTATACATTTCTTAATACTTGGATTGCAATCAGAAATGAAAACCAAATTTTCAACTTCTCTAATTGATTCCCTCAAATTTATGAAAAATTATAGCTAAGATACGTCATTCTTATTATTACTGATACTCAAAGACAATCGATAAATCTGATTGTTACCATCTTTGCAAGTGGCAATGAGCATATCTCCTTTTACATTTTCTTTGAGAAACGCACCATCAAATGCAATAATTGACCTAATGAAAAAAGAAAATCCCTTTAAATAACCTCTTATTTTCATGAAGTATTTGAAGTGATTTATGTCATCAACTTTAATGAAAGTTTAGGTTCCGAGAGTATTCTTCTCAAGCGTTGCCATATATTGAGGAAATAATTTATAAGACTATTTAGGTGAACCCAGAGCAATTTGCACTACATCTCTCTATGCTTTGTGATAACTTATATTGAAACCGTATTTTTGTTTAAAATCTTACCTAATGTCCATAGCCAAAATTGAGAAAGAGGAACCATTATATTGGCAATTACTTTTGTAAAAGCTTGTCAATGATCTTTCTTGAGGACATCATGGGAACAAGAACGCAATTATAAAACTTTCTGATTTCGAACACACCATAATTGTTGACCTTAAAGGCACGAATACACCATTTACAGTTTTTATCCGCGCAAGTGACAACATGTATTTCTTTACCAAACTTGAAGGTTTTTATATTCATAATTTTTTATTATAGTATATGCATTGAGAGTGGCTTGCAAGGCCTCTTTTTAAAAAAGATTTTTCTCTTTCCATCTCTGTCATCACCAACTTTGTTAAATCCTAAATTGTCAACACTCAGGAAATTATTATTCATGCATATTAAGTTAATGCTTGCAAGCAACTGAAGTCTAGGTAAATAGTTGTTACTAGAGCACAGCTGACTTACATTTAATACCAGTGGACTATCAATTGGTGCTTCAATATCTAGTAGTGTTATGTCCTTCCATATTTGGTAGTGTTGTATCCTCCACACGAAGATGGACTTGGTTGGTTTGTGTTCCATATCAACCTGAGTGTTGGGCATAAGTTCTTATTTTGATTCATTTCCATTGTCAAAATGGATAAGAATAAAAACATTATCTTCTATATTTACTCTTTCAACTTCATGTTGGGAGGTTGATGAACCAATGGTTGGATAGTAATGACTCCCCTCCCATGAAAGGTATGTTGCAAGTGTACTTTCCTTTATCCTCATATGGCCATTAGGCTCGACAACATTTACCTTACATTGATAATTGATACAAAATGAATTTTTGAAATCGTTACTAACTTCTTTTTTTAAAAAAAAAAATTCTACCTACGTTAGAATCATTTATAATTTCCATAGGTGACAAAGGCTCGGGCGATGTTTTAAACTTGAACTTATTCAGAAAGGTCAATAGAAATGATTTGTACCAATCTTTCAACCAATTACTTAAATGTAGTTGAATGTAGCACTTTAATAACCCTTATTTAAGTATCGGTAAATTTGTATTCATTATCTTTTGAGTCCATTCACAATTAAAAAAAATACGAACACGTATTGTTGCCATTGATAAGTGAAGCACTGCCATCATTAAAAAATTTTAGTAAAAAAATTATTAAAGTAATTGAATAAAATTACACTGTATGACTTACTTTCTACTCGACTTTTTCAAATGACTTATTCGACTTCTTACTCAACTTCTACTCAATATGATTAAAAGACTTACTCGACCTGTTCAAACAACTTAAAATAATTAATATTTATTCAAAAGACTAATTCGACTTGTTCAAAAGACTTACTTGACTTAATACTCAACTTTACCTAATGTCATCAAAAGACTTACTTGATTTGTTCAAACAACTTAAAATAAATAATATTTGACTTGTTTAAAAGACTTACTCGGCTTTTAATCAACTTATTCAAAAATTTACTCAACTCCTACTTGACATGTTCGAAAGACTTCAATTAATACTCGACTTATTCAATATACTTACGGGACTCATATTTGACTTGTTCATAGACTCGTTCCACTAATTACCCAAAATTTCTATATTAATCTACTAATTACCTCACTTATACTTTACTACTAGGCTTACTCTTACTTGAAATATTTCGTAAGTTCATACTCGACTTACATCTCAACTCACTCGACTCACCTTAGTTTTTGCTAGACTACGCACTCGACTTACTTGACTTTCTGCTTGGCTGGATACTCGACTCATTCAAAATCCTTACTTAATTTTTTGCTTGATTACATACTCGATTTACCTGACTTCGTACTCAACTTATTCTTGGAATTATTTTTCAATAACCTAAAACTTAAATTGAATATTTCGGTCTTAAATCACTATATTTTATACAATAGTGTGAGTATGCAAGAACTAAAATGAATAACATATTATTATAAACTCATAAATCATTAGTAAATATACACGTAATGAAATCAAATTGAATTCTAAGCATATAAAATGTTTATATTTCAACCTTATCCACCACTTGACAATGCACTTACTTTTAAGCTTTTTTTTTAAGAGTTTATGTTTATAAAAGTACCTTTATATTAGGGGTAAGAGATGAAATGGTGAGAATGGAGGAAATAGTGAAAGAGGAAGAAATGGTGAGGTGAGGAAATGTTTGAAATGATGATTGCAATGATATGTAGATAGATGGTTTTTCTAGGAAATTTTCCAATATAGCCATTTTCCAAAAATTCATTATCAAATGAGCCATAGAACAAAAATTTTTCAATAGTAATCATATACACCTAATTTGGACTAAATTACCCTTAACAGAAGACCATCGCCTAAAGCACTTTAATCTCATTACTGCTTGCCGTTGCCCGCATCGCCTACATTGCCCAACACAGGCCCATCATCACAATCTCAACATCAAAGCCGCAATAATCACAACCCTATCATCATAATCTAAGCATCATAGCCCCCCTATTCAAAAAAATCCACATTGTTGAAGGCATGAGGATAAACTTCAACTTAGAAGTACAACTCTCTCACTCTATCGCAAGAGGTTTTAATTAATTAGAGAATTATTATTAATAGAAAAACACATTACAATATGTATTGGCATAAGCAATTCAAAATTTTTATAAGATTAATGTTTGTAAAATAAGGCACATCCAATGTTTGTTAAAATGTCTTTAAGAATTTTTTTCAATTATTTCAATAAATTTGGTGAGTGATTTTACTAGTTATATACTCTTTAATACCAAAAGCACTTACTAAGATGAACTTTGCACTTAATTCTTAAATTTCTTTTCCACATTTAGCATTTTTGCCATCAGGTTGCAATTGCAGGTGAAGTGCGGGTGATGGTTGTCATCACCCATTGCCCTGCACTACATCACCTGTAAATCGCAGCCATCGCCTGCAACCAATGGGGGTGATACGGGCGATGGCAAGGGCGATGACTAGTTGTAAACGATTTGAACCATCACTTGAATTGGTTGCGGGCGATGGCTGCCATTGCCCACTTTCTCTCAAATGTATTTTTTATTAAATATTAATCTAATATTTGTTGTGTTAGAACAGAGAGCAGTTTTTTATTGTTGAAAACCTTTGTTCTTTAGTATTAGGGAATGAGTCATTACCATAGTTTGGCGTGGGTCCATAAAAAAATGTGCATTCAAAGTTGATGATTGGGTTGATAGCATCAAAGGAGTTGAAGTTTGTTAAGACGGCATCAAATGAGCTTTGATTGTAACTTTGGGTGATATGGTTACAAAAATAAGAGTCCTACCATAGTTATCAGATCAGAGTTTATATGTATAACAATTTTCACCATTTGATCATCTAGTATGTCCATAGGTAAAGAAGCTATAGGTTACATAAGACAATTTATGCCCCAAATTGTTTTCGTTGTCATAGAATATTCATTTGAATTTAAGTTCAACACTTGATATACCCTAGCAATAAGGTATTCAAAAGCTGCATTATTCGAAAGTAAAAATGCTTAAACTTTTTTATTCTTGTATTCTATACGACCACCAACATAGGTTTCCTATGCTCCATCATAACACATCTTAAGTATACTTGTCGAATCTATTAAACCTAAAGAAAATTAAAACAAATATAATTTCATTACTGAAACAACAATTTTATTTCTTTAAAAATATAATTAACTAAAACAATTAACATTAAAAATACAATTAATGAGGTGGCCCATATTTGGACAATAGATGTCATGACCCAACCCATACTTGCCAAGATATTATCCGCTTTAGTCCTTAACAAAGCCTACACGGTTTTGTTCCTAGGGCGCTTATACACCCCAAAACGCATCTTGCCAATTAAGACATGGATCACCCCTTATAAACCCAGCATCTCTCCCGTACTTTGCCAATGTGGGAGTCGCTTAGGGTGTTACATACACCCTCTTAGGGACTCAGCGTCCTCGTTTAGGTTTTACCCATCATCGTTGAAGAGGACACGCGGAGCAGCTCTGATACCATCTGTCGTGATCCAAACCAGACCTGACTCTGATACCATCTGTAATGACCCAACCCAGACTTGGCAAGATATTGTTCTCTTTGGGCCTTAACAAGACCTGCACGGTTTTGTTCCTAGGGTGCCCATACACCCTAAAACACATCTTGCCAATTAAGGCATAGATCACCCCTTATAAACCAGCATCTCTCTCGTGCTTTACTGATGTGGGATTCGCCTAGGGTGTTATAGCAGATGTCATCGCCCAATTGATGGAAACCATCACCCTAGCGATGACATCCATCGCCCGTAAGAAATGTAGGCGATGGTAGCCATTGCCTATGAGAAGTGCAGGGAATGGATACCACCACCCGAGGGAGGTTTTTCAAATAATGGATGATGCCAACCTTCACCTGTGATCTGGGTTTCTTTTACAACATCATAGAAACACAAAATTACCGAATTTTTCTTAATTTTTAGATTCACACAAGCAAATATCTAACCACATAGTAATAAAAATTAATAAAGATATTTGGTTTTATCGGTATCTTCAAATCCTATATATAAAGCTGACTTAATCTTAAAATCTAAATTTTAAAAACACTAACCTAAATTCCTTCTTGATCTTTTCCTCCTTTTTTTTTTTTTGTTGATTGATTTTGTCTTCAGTGCTAGGTAACAATTGTTGTCTGATACATATGAAATGAGACTAGTTTTGTGTTTAGTTGTTGGGGGGAGTTTAAGAAGTTAAATGGGAGGGGTTTTGTGGAGTTTATGTTTAGTTGCTGATGGTGAAATAGTTTGTGTTTAGTTGTTGGAATGAAATGAGATAGGGGTTTTGGGGAAAGGTTTTCTCTAAATAAGGTGTATATGATTATTATTAAAAAAAAATTGTTCTATGTCTAGTTTTGATAATGAATTTTAGAAAGTGGGTATATTGGAAAAGTTCTCTGTTTTTTTTGGTACTTTTGACTTTTCTCTCCTTTTTCGGCATATCTATGTAATGAGGTATAGATTTGATATTTGAAGGTAAATGATGTATATATAAGTAAAAATTTCAAAATTTAAGTCAATTTGTTTTGTCAAAATTTTAAGTTAAGTGAACCCAACCCTATTCATATATATTACAATTACAGTTAAATATGTTCTTTATTTATAAGTATACTGGTAAGTCTATTTAAAATTAATATAAACTATCATAATATTAATAAATAAGAATGCAATTAATAATAAATAATATATTTTGTTAATATAACAATAACGCATAGAAAATTATTGAGCATGCTCAAACTATCAAAAACGAATTAAGTGGACTCCTAAAAATTCTTGCAAAAAAAAAATTAACTTCAAAAATAAAACCAAAGTTTCCTTTTTGTCTTCTTCACCAAAATCTCTTTCCTTTGTATTCAAAATTCTCCACTTTCTTCTCTAAAACTCTAATTCTACAAATCAATACTCAAAATAAATGGCAACACTTGAGTGAGAATTATGAGAATTTGGAGCAGCAAAGAAGGCGGCCACCATATGCATCAACAATTCATAGAAGAAAACTCAAATGGAGGTTATTGTTTCAGCAACTCTCCAAAAACTAATATTTGGGTATTATTCTTTCATTTCATCCTTAGTTTTCTCGAGGCTATTAAGAGCTTCCAAGTAATGTCAAATCTCTACAAAAACTATAATAAGTTAAATAAAATTTTTTGTTTTGGTGCTTGATTTTCGTGAATGAATTTTTTCATTTCAGTTGTTTTGGGTTTAATTCAAGTTGTGTTGATTTATTTTTATCTTGCAGATTCAATTTACATGGATATTAGTAATGACTTCTGTAACTTGTGAGGTATTTCAAAATACTCAAATGAATAATGCACGCATAGCCTTCACATATGAGCTAATGGATTTGGTCATTTCTTAGCCACTTGCTGAAAACTAATGTATTGATTATTTTGGGTTAAAAATTATCTACATGTCAGAGGTTGTGGCTTGTTTTAGCACTGCAGTTGCTTGATATCCGGTTTTAAAATCAATTTCTTGCACTGATTCGTGGCAAAATCAAGGGATGACTGTTGTGATTCAACGCTATAAAACCAGTTGCAATGACTGATTTATCTTCTTTTCCATTTTCATTAAAGCTATACACTTTACCTAGAAAACGAATTAAATTAGCTGTTTGAATCAACTATAGTTTGGAATGTGCCATTGCAATTGGAACGCTATTAAATCTTGGAAGTTCATATTGTCTTTGATTCCTTTACACACCCGAAAATTATCCGAGAATGGCAGAATCTATTCTTTAAGGACAATGCTCCATTGGCACGCCTTTGGCTTGTTAATTTCATCACTTTCTGTGTTTGTGTTTATTAATTATTGTTTTGCAGTTCTACATTTATCAGTTGGATTATTTGAAGAGTTGTTGAACCGAGAACAAGTGAAGTTGCTGGACAATTGAATAAACTTGGTTTGCTGCAGATTATTATCAAACTTGGTGGCATGAATTTTTTAGTTCAGTTTGGCTTTTAATTTATTAGTGGTGGGCCTTCCTTACAAAGTCACTTCCACTAATCTTCTTTGTATTTTTGTGGCAGTAGAAAGAGCTCTTGGTGGCTGGAGAATTTAGTTTCTGGGCGTTTTACATGCTGAAATTTTATAAATATCAAAATTCAAGTTCAAATATTAATGCTAATTTGTTTGAGCTATTGAGATTTTAGGATTGGATATGATGATTGTTAGTGGATTTAAGGTTTAAGTTTGGTTGTGACTTCATATTCAACTGGTGCAAATGTAACATTGTTCCTATGAAGTGATTGAATGTAGTTTATGAGAAAATTTTGAACTGATTGCATCTAGTTTGTACAGGGAGAAGATTTAATTTTGAATGATCTTATATATGACTCTAAAAATAATTTTTCTTCGTGTTAGGAAAAAATTACACACACACTTTATGATACTAGTGATAAATAAATGAATAATTAATATTTTTTTAAATTGTATCGTAGTTGTTTAAAAATATTTGATGGACGAACTTTTTTTTTATTGTAATGGCATTACAAAAATTTAGTTTGTTGATAATTGAAAAGATTAGAGTAATTATTAAAATCTCCAAAAATTGAGAGTGCCTAATTCCTAATTTGAAATGATTTCACTCGTTAAATCTCTAAGATGTGAGGAAATTTAAAGGATTGGTCCTACCTACCTCAACTACTGTAGGTGAAATCTCATACTAATTGAAAAAGGACATCAAAATAACTAGTTACACACACTAGGGATGGCAATGGGGAGGGGGGGGAGGGGACCAATCTCCCCATACCTATCTCCGATATTTTGTGTATGTTCTCGTTCCGTTTCCGTCCCCATCAGAATTATTTGAGAGAATCATCATCCCCTCCCCAAATAATAACAGGGGATCCCCAAGGGTCCCCGATCCTCGAATAACTAATACATTTTTTATTTTTGATTTTGAGTTAATCATATTAAAATAAAAAATTCAAATAAAAGTAAAGTTTGAAATATATCTTATATTAATATCCATTACAAAAGTCACGTATATTAAATTAGTAAGTAACGCAGCATGTAAGGGATACAAACTTCTTTTACAAATTATCGTGAATAAATTAATAGTCTAATACAAAATTGTTACAAATAAAATCGAATTTAGATTCAAAATTAACTTTTTCAATGGTGGCGTGGATACTTTATAAATGTGGATTATTTCCTTTACAGCCAATAGTAAGTCGGAGTAAATATTAGATTAGATTAGATTAAATTAAATTATATATTAAAATTGTGATTCACTGTGGGCAATTATAACATCTAAAAATAAATAAATAAAATAGATTTAAGTTTAAAACATTTAATGAATATTAAAATTAAAATAAAATTTTTGGGCTAATAGAATTTACCCAGTTTTTTTAATGTCCTAAATAAAAATTTAGGACTTTAATTAGTTAATTAGGCCTAAAAGTTTAATAATATAAATATTTTGATATTTGTTATTTTTACCAATATTTATAATTTTATAATTCAAATTTTATTAATTATTTATTAGTAATTTTAAAAAGGGATATTATCATTTTCCCACCAAAATTACCCTGACACATCATGTCAGTACCACGATTTGGTAAAAACATCATTTTACCACTAAATGTTTAAATTGTTAGTATTTTCCCACCATTCTATTAAAACTCAGTTAATATTTAACAGAAAATGCATAAAAAGTCAATTTTACCCCTGGAGCGTAAAAGACGATTTTACCCTTTAAAATGGAAGAACAACAAAAGACGATTTAATTATAAAATTACCCTCAAAAGACAACAAGACGATTTTACCCTTTAAAAAGGAAGAACAACAAAAGACGATTTAATTACAAAATTACCCCCAAAAGACGACACTGCTGCGAGAGTGAGAGAGATATGGGTCAGTGACAGTGAGCGAGAGAGGGCGGAGATGGAACAAGAAACAAGAGAGAGGGGGGTTGATTTCGATTTCTATGGCTTCCATGTCCAAATTGCTTGTTTTTTTACAATTGCAAAACGCAACGTTTTGGCTTCGCGTGAGATGTCCAAAATGCCCTTATGATGTCAGCATAATTTTTATTTAGTTAACGGAATGGTGGGAAAATGCTAACAATTTAAACGTTTTGTGGTAAAATGATAGTTTTACCAAACTGTGGTACTGACATGATGTGTCAGAATAACTTTGGTGGGAAAATGATAATATCCCTATTAAAAAATAAAATTAAAAATTAAAATGGGAAATGGGTAGGGGATGGGGATTCCACTCCATTCTCATCCCCTCTCCGAATAAGAAATTGGGTAAAAAAATTTCTTTGTCCCTTCCCCGAATAAGAAATTGAGTATGAAATTATCCTCATACCTGTTGAGTGTTAGAAAATGTATATTTATAAAGGAGAAAATCATCATTTTACATTTCAAGTCTTACTAACAACCTTTACTTTTATGTATTTAAGTTTCTTGCAATTTAATTATGTGTGTTTGATTTTAATTAAGTATTTTATGTATTTTAGGGGTATTATAGTCATTTCAGAATAAAGGAGAGATCATACGGAAAAACGGACATCACTTTTGAACTCAGGACGGTCGAAAACCTTAGGAGGATAAAAGGAAAAATGATCGCTTCACATATACTATTATTCACATGCCGCATTCGCTTTCACGGCGGATCGATGACGTCGCATTGACCGATGGCGTGGCATTGATAAGGTGTCACGATCCGGACTAAAATTTTATGCGTGGCGTGGCGTATCAAAAAAAATCTCGCGTATACATCACACAGATTATTGTCAACCAAACCGCATTCGTTCACCCGGGTCAAACCGCATCTTGTTCAAAGTCGGGTCAAACCGTATTCACCCGCGTGGTCAAACCGATCGCTGGATGACGTGGCGCCAATCTGCTTTTTAATCGATGGCTATGATTTACTCCATGTATCTATAAAAAGGGGCCTCCCCCTAATTTGAGATCTCTGAATCCATTTTTGGGATCCATTTTCGTAATTCCTTCTCCATCTTGTATTTTCTTCGTATTTTAATAAATTTCCATTTTGCCTGTTCGATTATGAGTGGCTAATTTTCTTTCAAGCTTGGGTTGAAGGTGAAGTCTCAACATGTGTCATGGGCTTTATTTGGTAAATTTATTTTCTCTTCCCCTCTAGTTTTTGTGGATGTTTTGACTTCTGTCGACAAATAATACTAATCTTGTCTAGTGCCTTGGTTTCTAGTTATTATTATTCGATAAGCACCATATTGATTAGAGCGTGGTTCATGAGGTGTGGATTCCCCCCTCATGATTTAATTGGTATTAATACGGATTATTTAGCCCATGATGCATGTTGATACGGATCCAGATACCCAAGTGCGTCAATTTAATAGAATTTCTCTTCAATTTATTCTTGCCATTTCAATTCCAATTTTAGAATAATCTAAGTCACCTTCACCATAAATCCAATCACCCATTTACAAAATTAATTCTACACACAATTAAAATCCACCTCCTCGTGGGATCGACACTCGTCACCATTGATCTACACTACAATAGATTCGTGCGCTTGCGAGTACATTAAAATTTGCACAACAATACCTTCCCCGAATGAGGAAAATCCCCGAGAGTACCCATTCCCGTGGGGATTTTTGCCATCCCCAACACACACAACTACAACCAAACACAATATTAAATAGCGAAAAACAAAGGACACAAATATAGATTAGAAGAAATAAAAAATTCATAGTGGCTCCCCTAATAATAATAAGCCCAGCAACAACGATAAGCAGTAGAGTAAAATTTCGGTAGGGCTATTGCGAAAGCAAACAATACTTATGAAGGTAGGAAGTGACCATATAACAAACACTGATTGTGGGATTGGATGGCAGTGGAGAAATGGTTGCAGCCAATCAAGAAATAAAAATAACAACAGCAAGGGATCCTTTCATGGCCATAATTGAATCTGACCCTCAAATCTACATACCATGGAGATCATGAAAACAAAATCCACTACTACCTTTAAGAGCCATTGATCTATCATCACATTGAAATGGGCGAAAAGATAACCTTCACTTGGAAGGAAAAATATTTTCCAAGGAGATTAAAAAAATGAAGAAAGTAAAACGAGAAGTAATCCCGCTAGAAGCTCTTTTTGAATAGGATAAGGGATTTTTTATTTAAAAGGAGGGTGGTCGCTGAAGAGTGGAATTAGGGTTTTTTTTGTCTATTCTTATTCTGTATTTACTCATGAATATAAGCATTTGATATTATTTACATTAATCAACTTGATAGCAAACTAAATAATTCTCAAATTACTTAATATATCTAAATGTGTTGCTTTAACTAATATTAACATATTTATAATTTTTATGTACTAGTTGAATAAAAATAAGTTAATTAGCTATATTCTTACTTATCATATTTGTATTACAAATTAAAACAATTAAATCTGTAGTGATTGATTTGTTCTAGTGATTTCACAAGATCAATACTCTGCCAAGATTCTTATCAAGATCAAAACAAGTTGCACACTTGCACAAGATGATCAATAACCTAATAAACTATTACAAACAATTAGAACTAAACAAGAATGAATTAAAATCCGATTGCAAGCCAAATAAAAAAGAATACACAAAAATACATGGTTCAGTCTTTTGGAAAACTTACATCTATGGGTGAATCCATCAGAACAAGTTTTTATTGATGATTCAAAGAACGAATTACAAAGACATATAAAGAGAACAAGAATAATATTTCAATCTCTTGATTCACTCTCTATAACTCTCTAGAACATTCCCTCATACATGATAAAAAATTAGTTTATAAGAATCTTTATAATCACTTTAACAACCCAGAATGCGTAGATGATTGATGCGTGTCCCAAAGGCTGTTATAACGAACTTCGCACACTTCAGTAATCAAAAGTTTACTCATGTGATTTCTTCAAATTAGTTATAACCAAAATGCATCATGCCATTCTAACTTTAAATGATCATATGTTCTCATGTGTCTTCATTAATCAATTAATAATACTGAAAACACTGCCATTTTACTTGTAAGGTGTTTGAATTCACTTATAACTAACAATTCTCCACCTTGAATCAAGTAACTTACACTAATTCATTCATTATCTCATGGAAACAAAAAAATTGCATACACCAGCAAAGTCCAAGCATTTCTTAAACTTACGTATTGGAACCACCTTAACAAGCATGTCTAAAGGATTGTCATCAATATGAATTTTTTCCATCTTGTTGACCTTATTTGAAACTTGGTTTCTTAGAAAATGAAGCTTAATGTCAATATGCTTGGTCGTTTCATGATGAGTTAGATTCTTATACAAATGCAACATACTAAAACTGTTGCAGAAGATTGATACAGTCTTTTGCCTTAATCCAAGCTCAGCCAACAAACCCTTAAGTAGTATATCTTCGTTAACTAATTTAGTGGCTACTATGCACTCTGATTCAATTGTAAAGAGTGCAACAACATGTTGTAAGCTTGCTTTTCAGTTAATTATATAGCCATTAAGTACAAACATATAGCTTATAAGAGACCTATTTCTATCTATATCTCTAATTCAATTAGAGTCTACATATCCCTATAAGCCACTATCATCTTTGTTTTCCCTTTATACAACAATCCAAGTTTGAGGGTGCTTTTAAGATACCTCATATCCATTTTACTCCCTTCCAATGTTCTTTGCTAGATAACGCCATGTATCTACTTACTACGCTTATAGCATGTGAGATATCTGGCCTTGTAAGTACCATAGCATACATTGGACAACTAAGAGCATTTGTATATGGAATCTGTAACATTTCAAGTTTCTCTTTTTCTAAATTTGGACAATAAAGATTATAAAGCCTAAAGAGTGCGGTTAATAGAACTTGCACGAGCTTTGAATCTAGCATGTTATAGGTTTTTAACACTCTTTTTATGTACTTTTCTTGAGATAAGACGATTGACCCTTCACTTTTATTTTTGATGATATTCATCCCTAATATCTTTCTTGCACTCTCCAAATCCTTCATATCAAATGCAGCACCAAGGAGTTTCTTTAGAGTTTCAATCACAGTTCTTTCTTTGCAAGCAAGAGAATGTCATCTACATACAATAGTACATATATGCTTATTTATATCCAACTGTTTAAAGTATACATAATGTTTAGGGGTAAACTTGGAATGATATTTTTAGACCAATAAATGAATGAAATGTGGACAATTATAAGGCAAAATAGCACAATACTAAGAGAAATATAAATATTTCAATTGAAAGAATTTACTATATTGGATAGGTTTGGAAAATCAATGGTCAAGGTTGGACACTTCAAGATGTTTATATAAAAGAATAAACCTAGTATAAAAAAATAATCTTGTTCATTTTCCTAAATATGACACATAACCTTAAAAATACTCTATTTTTAACCTAAAAATGACATTTAGCCTTATTTTTTGTACACTCTCCTTACCACTAGCCACCAATATATAAATGTCTTATTTACCCATATTTAGGGGACTTCTCTTTTCTATTCTTCTTGTTATCTTTTAGATGATCACCCACTTCTCTATTTTTGGGAGGCATTTCTATTCTCCATCTTCATTAGTATTTCCTCCATATTACCACTCTCTATATCTTTATTCACTATCTTCATCTTTATAATACTAAACATCTGTATATAGTTGTTGTGCAAATTTTAATGTACTTGCAAGCGCACGAATCTATTGTAGTATAGATCAATGGTGACGAGTGTCGATCCCACGAGGAGGTGGATTTTAATTGTGTGTAGCATTAATTTTGTAAATGGGTGATTGGATTTGTGGTGGAAATAATTTGGAATATGCTAAAACTTAAATTAAAATGGCGAGAATAAATTCTAAAATTGAAATTGCAATGGCGAGAATAAATTAAAGATAATTCTATTGAAATGACGTACTTGGGTATTCGGATCCGTATCAACATGCATCATGGGCTAAATAATCCTTATTAATGCCAATTAAATCATGAGGGGGGAATCCACACCTCATGAACCACGCTCTAATCAATATGGTGCTATCGTAAATAATAATAACCTTGTAGGAGGCAAACCAAGATTAGTATTATTTGTCGACGAGAAGTCAAAACATCCACAAAAACTAGAGGGGAAGAGAAAGTAAATTTACCAAATTAAGCCCATGACACATGTTGAGACTTCACCTTCAACCCAAGCTTGAAAGAAAATTAGCCACTCATAATTGAACTAGGGGCAAAATGGGAATTTATTAAAATACAAAGAAAATACAAGATGGAGAAGGAATTACAGAAAATGGATCCCAAAAATGGATTCAGAGATATCAAATTAGGGGGGGAGGCCCCCTTTTTATAGATACACGGAGTAAATCATGGCCATTAAAAACAGCTTTCGATTGCGCCACGTCATCACCACGCGGATGAATAACGGTTTGACCCGGATGAACAATAATGCGGTTTGGTTGAAAATAATCATGTGTGATGCATGTTTTTTAGTCGCCATGTCCATCAATAATTTTTAGCCCAACAGGATCGTGACACCTCATCAGTTAATGCCACATCATCGGTTAATGCCACGTCATCGATCCGTCTATGTGAACAGTGCCGTGAACAGTAACGTATACAGTACCGTATACGTGAATAGTACCGTATATGTGAATAGTATCATTTTTCCTTTTATTCTCCTCCTAAGGTTTTCGACCGTCCTGAGTTTAAAAGTGATGTCCGTTTTGCCGTCTGATCTCTCCTTTATTGTGAAATAACTATAATGCCCCTAAAATAAATAAAATACTTAATTAAAATAAAACACATGTAATTAAATTACAAGAAGGTTAAATACATAAAAGTAAGGGTTGTTAGTAAGGCTTGAAAGGTAAAATGACGGTTTTCTCCTTTATAAATATGCATTTTCTAACACTCAACACACCCCTCAACCAGCTTATTGCTAGTCCCTATCAAATAAAGTGAAAACAAAATTCAAATTCAAAATGATTTTTTTTTTTTAGAAACACTCATGTTTATTCGATCAGATTAATGATAGCAATCAAATAAAAGTATAAGCATTATCTCTAGTCTAAAGCAACATCACACCCACATCAACCATCCACATGAATCAGCCCAATAGACTTTGTTATAGCTACTTTCAAGAATGATATGTCAAACCCCAAAATCTCACTAGAAGTAGTGACACTCTCACAAAGAAATTAAAACCAATAAAAATAGTCACTCCAATGAATGGTAATTGAGAGAGAAAATAATAAAGAAGTGATATCACATGCTCTCACCAAGATGAAATAAATATGCCTCGAAATAATACGATCTCAAGTCAAACAAAAATGCTAGTCAACCCAATTTATTTATCTTTTTTTTTTATTATGCACCACTACATCTTTTTAGCCCACATCACTAGCTTCTACTTTAGATTATAGTTCCCTAAAATCAAGAAGGACTTTTATTAGGATGTAACGTAGGCTAGGGGTATGGTTAACAAAGAAGGGAGATAAGGAAAACAAAGTGTATGTTTGAGAAAAATGCAGATGAATTTTATTTTATTTTTTTGGAAGTTGCAAGGTGGATTTCACCTATTATTGTTATTATTATTTTTTTCTTTTTTTTTTTGAAACAAATTTTTTTTTCTGCTTTTGCTTGGCACAACTTCACTGAACAAAAATAATTATTTATATTTTTCTCAAACATATATAGGTGGTGGAACTTGTAAGATATTGGGTAATACTCTAAATCAGAGTGGGTTAAGATGAGAATTTTGACAAAGAAAAGTTTTTTTTTTTAAAGGCTCAAAAGGGTTAACTATGGATATTTGATAAAAGGGATGGCTAGAAAGGCTCAAACGGATCAAAGATGGCCTTTCCATCATCTTTTAGGGCTCTAAATAACCTTCCATATCTACTAGTTAGATGGGCCTCCAAATGTAGCAACACACATTTTTTTTTTATTTTACAATTTTTTTTATTTTTTATTTTTTTAGGGTTAACTCAAAAGAAATCTAGAGATCGTGTATAAAATAATAAACTGCTAACCTGTATAAAGAATGGGCAAACAGGTTACTCTCCAAGAAAAATGATAGGCTCAAAAACTCACTTGGTACTTATTATGACATGTTCATTCCTTCAAGCAACTCATATTTGTTTCTGACATCAACATGTAGAGTAGCAAACATAATGTAACATCACTTAAGACCAAAGATAATACAAATACTAAAATTTGAAATTAATCATGTCATCCAATGTTAAAAAAAATCACACAAATTTTTTTTTTTTAAACAACATTCTACCCCCCAACCTATTCTAAATATGAAAGGAAAATATACATGCAGAAATGTGAAAATGATGCATAAAAACTAATTAGAAAAGTTACACGTAAAATGATAGAAAACGAAAATATTTTTTTTTAAACATAGAAGATGCGTTTCTAGAGGCACTACACTCCATATTCAGCCATCTTCGACTAAAAAATTTGAAAATATATATTTATAAGGAGAAATGAAAAGGAAAAAAAATAAACATCAAAACATAATAAAGAAAAAAAAATGTCTGAATTTTTTTTTTAGTTTTTTTTTTAATTTTTTTTTTTACGATGAAGATGCGTTTCTAGAGTCACTACACTCCATATTCAGCCATCTTCAACACACAACGTTAGCAACAGTTAGTTTCTACAACAAAAATTCAGTAAAAACTTAACCAAGATTCCACAATTGTCGACTATTCCCTCCCCCCAACCAGAACGAAACATTGTCCTCAATGTTTTAAAGGAAAGAAATAGAGTTTAGAAGACATCACCTGGGTGGTGTAACACAGAAGAAAATATTTACAGGCGAAGAGTTAAATCTAATTTGTACTTCTTACTGCCGCTACTGTTACCATCATTATTTGGATGCTCTAACACAAAGGTCCAGGGGTCCGGCTTCGGTTTATAAGCTTGTAACATATCAAGTAGCTCATTAGCAGTGTGAGCACAAATAAAAAGTTTTTTCGCATGGGAAGGAATGAAGTAGTTTTTTATTGCATAGTTAAGAAATGCGATAAAGCCATCATAAAAGTTATTGACATTTAACAAACCGATGGGTTTTTGGTGAATGTGCAGATGGGCCCAAGATGCTAGTGTGATAAGTGCCTCTAGTGTTGCAAGATCTCCTGGAAGGAAAATAAAAGTATCAGCATGATCAAGCATTTCAGTTATTCTTTCTTGCATACCTGAGACGACTAACTCTTCTCCAGTTGATGAGTCAGACGAACTGCCCAATGGTTTTAGGACTCTTGGGATGATGCCTAACACTTGACTTCCTCTGATAAAAGCAGCTTCTGAGACCATTTTTGATAACCCTCGATTACCTCTTCCATACACCAAGTGTAATTTTCTTGCTGCTATGCTTTGGCCAAGATCTATGGCTGCCTCAACGAACTCTTTATGTTTGCCATAGGTAAATCCAGAAAGCACACAAATGTTCTTGAATTATCTATTGGGAGTAGCTGCCATTGTGATACTTCTCAAAAATAATTTGTGAGTGCTTGACAAAATAAATCACATTTAAGAGTCTTGGTGATAGTGGGTCACAGTTGTGTATGAGGTAATATGTCAGTGTCAAATAACGCGTAAATCACGTGGCTCGCGAGTCAAAAAGGAAACAGTAAAAAAGGAAAAAGCAAACAGTAATAAGGAAAAAACAAACAGTAATAAAATTATTAAAGACAATAATGCAAACAATAAAACAATAGTGAAATAAAATAACAATAAAGTAAAATGATATTTACAGGTAGTTGCGACTGTGGCTCACATCTTCCTCTGGTTTTACGTCCAGAAATGGCTTGAACGCCCTCTATGGGTCGAGGATAGGCTTCCCATCCAGTTTTCTTATAAACTGGCAAACAAGGTCGTTTATAGTCAGATTCCCGAGACTATATCGTGCATGCTCTTTCTGGAATAATGGCCATAACTGGAGAATCGCTCCTTGCACATATCCACTGGGATGCGCTTCAAGAGACAAAATGATATCATCCAATGACTCCTTATTCAAGCCATCCCTAATGAATTGAATTTTATCTTCCCTATTATCAGACACCATTCCTAAAGAACATGGGTTTCTATCGCAACTCATTCTAGCACACTTATGACAAGCAACAGAAATTCTTCAAGCTCGTCGTTTTCTTGCATAATTTCCTTTACCACAACCAGGCATGAATGCAATAAATTTTGGAGGTAACTCACCTGCCAATCGTACTTTCGCCTCGATTAACCAACGGATGTCAGCAGGTATGTTATTCCTCATGAGCAATCGCATGCGTTCGGACCGAGCTTTATAGATTGTAAGGAGGGCATTCTGAGGAAGTGAAGGGAATCGCTTGTGAAGCTTCGCTAGAGTCTCGCTTCTGTCCATACCTTCGCCTTAGAATATCAGTTATTATGGGAAACTGAAGTAACCGACTTGATTGTCACGGAGTACCGTTATCCGCCACTTCACCGGGGTAACAAACTAAAGCACACAAACAGAAAAACAAATTAAAACAAACAAAGAAAATTAAAATCGTCCTCTTATTGAATTTACTTCAAGCTCCAACTGGATGTCGTAAACACTTCTCTCAATGTCTCTGAGTTGGCTTTCTAAACCCTCAACATAGGCTACTAACTCTGGTGGTTGTAGAGCCCAAATACGATGTGTTTTACAAAATTGAATCTGCCTTTTGAGATGAGTTTTGACACGTTGAAGTGGTTTAAGAATGTTCAGGAGGAAGTATGAGACTCATGATTAACAATGATAAGAGAAAACTTAATAGTTAAACAAACACACTTATGCAAAAATAATTTCAATTAGCAAAAGAATAATATAAAGAAAGAAAGAAAAATCGAATCACCGAAAAGAAAAAAAATCAATTCAAATTTGGTGGGTCACTCAAATTTATTTCGGTGTCTTTTTCATGTGGTTGGTACTCTAGATATGGCTTTAATCTTTGATCATTAACTTTAAACGTGACACCGTTCTTTGGGTCCTTAATTTCAATTGCCTCATGTGAAAAAATAGTATGAACAATAAAGGGACCAGACCAACGAGAGCGTAACTTACCTGGGAATAGGTGCAAGCGAGAATTGAATAAAAGCACTTTCTGACCTGGAGTGAACGATTTTCTCATAATTTGCTTATCATGAAAGACTTTCATCCGTTGCTTGTAAATTTTGGCATTTTCGTATGCGTCATTGCGAATTTCTTCAAGTTCTGCCAGTTGTAATCTTCTTTCTTGCATGTCAAAGTTGAATTTCTTGATGGCCCAATATGCACGATGCTCGAGTTCCACAGGTAGGTGGCAAACTTTTCCATACACTAGCCTGTAGGGTGACATCCCAATCGGGGTCTTGAAAGCCGTTCTATATGCCCATAATGCATCATCAAGTCTTAATGACCAATCTTTCCTGTCTGGCCTCACCGTCTTTTCTAATATGTGCTTTATTTCTCGATTGGAGATCTCAACTTGGCCACTGGTTTGCGGATGATATGGGGTCGCCAGTTTGTGAGTGATTGAATACTTTGTCAAAAGAGATTTGAATGCTTTGTTACAAAAGTGGGCACTACCATCACTGATTATTGCTCGAGGGAATCCAAAGCGTGAGACAATATTATTTTTCAAAAATCCTATCACCACCTTGTGATCATTGGTTCTGCATGGAATTGCTTCTACCCATTTCGATACGTAGTCAACGAATATGTATTGATGACCAAAAGAAGGGGGAAAGGGTCCCATGAAGTCGATACCCCATACGTCAAAAATCTCAACCACTAAAATTGGATTTAGTGGCATCATGTTCCTTCGCGTAATGCTCCCCATTCGTTGACACCTATCACATGAAGAACAGAAAGTGTAAGCGTCTCGAAATATAGTTGTCAAATAGAAAACACATTGTAATACTTTAGTTTTTTCTTAGAAATGGCCTCCACAAGCTTGTTCATGGCGAATGAAAGAATATTCTGAATTTCATTTTACGGGACACATCGTCTAACAATTTGATTACAATACTTGAATAAATACGGGTCATCCCAAAAGAAATTCTTTATTTCTGCAAAGAATTTAGCCTTGTCCTTCTTTGTCCAATGCTCTGAAAGTTTACCTGTAACAAGATAATTAACTATATCAGCATACCAAGGTAATACTTCCACACTCATCAATTGTTCATCTGGGAATGACTCATTCAATGGTAATGATTCTATAATTGTGTCAAAATGGAGACGAGAGAGGTGGTCCGCCACAACATTTTCTGTCCCTTTCTTATCTTTGAATTCCAAGTCAAATTCCTGCAAAAGTAACACCCAACGAATTAGTCTAGCTTTTGCATCTTTCTTTGTGAGAAGTTATTTAAGAGCGTGATCTGAATATAATTATTTTACAACCAATGAGATAAGATCGAAATTTCTCTAGTGCAAACACTACTGCTAGCATTTCTTTTTCAGTAGTTGAATAGTTCAACTGTGCATCATTCAATGTCATACTAGCATAGTAAATAACATGGGGAATTCGATCAACTCTTTGTCCTAATACTGCTCCTACTGCATAATCAGATGCATCACACATGAGCTCAAATGGTAAGCTCCAGTTTGGGGGCTGAATGATGGGTGATGATGTCAACAAGTGCTTTAATTTTTCAAATGCAACAAAACATGAATCATCAAAGATAAAAGGTACATCCTTAGCAAGTAGATTGCATAAGGGTCTAGAAACTTTGCTAAAATCTTTAATGAAACGTCTATAGAAACCAGTATGCCCAAGGAAATATCTTACTTCTCTGATTGTTTTAGGTGGAGGAAGATTAGAAATGAGATCCACCTTGGCTTTGTCAACCTCAATACCTTTACTCGAAATGATGTGACCGAGAACAATACCTTGTTTTACCATAAAATGACACTTCTCCCAATTTAAGACCAAGTTCTTTTCGATACATCTCTGCAGAACTAGCGTTAGATGATGTAAACATTGATCAAATGAATCACCAAAGACAGAAAAATCATCCATAAAGACTTCAAGAAATCGTTCAACCATATCAGAAAAAATGCTTAACATGCATCGTTGAAATGTAGCAGGTGCATTACATAATCCAAATGGCATCCTCTTATATGCAAAAGTGCCAAAAGGGCAAGTGAAAGTGGTCTTCTCTTGATCTTTTGGTACTATGGGAATCTGATTATATCCTGAGTAGCCATCTAGAAAGCAATAAAATTCATGGCCTGCTAATCTATCCAGCATCTGATCAATAAATGGTAAAGGAAAATGGTCTTTACGTGTGACCGAATTCAATTTTCTATAATCAATGCATACACGTCATCCTGTAGTTACTCTAGTTGGTATCAATTCATTATCAGCATTGGTAACTACTGTGACTCCTGACTTTTTAGGGACAACTTGTACAGGACTGACCCATGAACTATCAGAAATTGGGTAAATGATACATGCGTCTAATAGCTTAAGGACTTCAGTTCTAACAACTTCTTTCATATTAGGATTTAACCGACGTTGCATTTCCCTAGTAGATTTAGTATTTTCATCAAGGTGAATGTAATGCATGCAGTCTACTGAATTTATACCTTTTATGTCTGCTATGGTCCATCCTAATGCTCCTTTATGCTCTTTTAAAACATCCAACAACTTACCTTTTTGTTCGTCATTGAGGGATGATGAGATGATTACCGGTAGAGTGCTTTCTTCTCCCAAAAACGCATATTCCAATGTGTTGGGTAATGGTTTGAGCTCGAGTTTTGGTGGTGATTCTGATGATGGGATGAGTTTCTTCTCTGATGGTGCTAGTTGTTCAACTCTTGACTTCCATTGACTAGTGTCCATAGATGGTGCTGAGTCAAGTAGGGCGTTGACCTCTTCGACCGATCTGTCAATATCAAAATCAAAACCAAAGTGAGTTAAGCATTTCTGTAAAGGATCATCACTAAGGTTTGAAATAAAAGTGTCATCAACTAATGCTTCAATTAAATCCACATCAACAATTCCATCATCTGCATTATGAGGTTGTTTAGCAATGTTGAAGATGTTCAGCTCCATAGTCATATTGTCGAAGGACAACTGCATATTTCCAGTCCTGCATTGAATGTGAGCATCCGCAGTTGCCAAGAAAGGTCGGCCTAAAATAATGGGGATGTGCTTCCTCGAGTCCTGTATTGGTTGAGTGTCAATTACAATGAAATCAACAGGAAAATAAAATTTGTCTACCTGGATAAGCACGTGCTCCACAATACCACGAGGTATTTTCGTGGACCGATCTGCAAGCTGTAACACCACTGGAGTTGGGTGTAATTCTCCAAGTCCAAGTTTCACAAACACTGAATAAGGTAACAGATTTACACTAGCTCCTAAATCCAACAAAGCATTCTCAATTGTGTGGTTCCCTATACTACATGAGATAGTGGGGGAGCCTGAAATGCTATTAGCAGGCAAAGTATTTAACCATGAACGAGCTCTATCTTTTAAAGAAAATGGGAATAATCTGAGTTTAACATCATCGTCTGAAAATTTTTCGTATTTAAATGTTTGACAAATTGCATGAAAATCATTCAAATGATTATATGGGTCCTCATTTTCTAGGCCATAGAATGTGGGGAGACAATTTAGCACACTAGGTTTTAATTCAAAACTCCTAGCAGCTACATTTGGGTATCTTATGCATGATGTGCTCAAATTAGCTAAGGGACTGAAATAGTCCTTAAATGGCCTCTCCTGTGGTTGCAAATCCATTTTAAATTTATTTTTAATGTGCTTTTGTGTGCGAAGTGTTTTCTCAAGTTCAAGGTCTATAGGTTCAAGATTAGGTAATAATGACCTACGACCATGCATGCAAAACAAAACAAATAAAAATAAAGAAGAGGGAGAAATTACGATACTAACTTTATTGCGCTATTACAACCTTTCTATAAAAATACACAAAAACAAATACGTGAAATAAATTAACTAAAATTAAATTAATAAGATAAACAAAAAAAAATTACAAAGAAAAAAAAATTGAAAATTAAATTACAGAATTTTAAAGAAGAGAAAAAGAAAAAGAAAAAGAAAAAGAAATACTAACCTTTATATGTAGATTCATTTTTTTTAATAATTAAAAAAAATACAAGAAAACAAATAAAAGAAATTATTCACAAAAATTAATTCTATGAATTAAAATTACTTACCTCCCCGGCAACGGCACTAAAAACTTGTTGTGCAAATTTTAATGTACTTTAAATCTATTGTAGTATAGATCACGATTCGAGGAGGTGGATTTTAATTGTGTGTAGCATTAATTTTGTAAATGGGTGATTGGATTTGTGGTGGAAATAATTTGGAATATGCTAAAACTTAAATTAAAATGGCGAGAATAAATTCTAAAATTGAAATTGCAATGGCGAGAATAAATTAAAGATAATTCTATTGAAATGACGTACTTGGGTATTCGGATCAACATGCATCATGGGCTAAATAATCCTTATTAATGCCAATTAAATCATGAGGGGGAATCCACACCATGAACCACGCTCTAATCAATATGGTGTTAAGGGCAAATAATAATAATGTTGTAGGAAAAACCAAGCAAGATTAGTATTATTTGTCGACGAGAAGTCAAAACATCCACAAAAACTAGAGGGGAAAGGAAAGTAAATTTACCAAATTAAGCCCATGACACATGTTGAGACTTCACCTTCAACCCAAGCTTGAAAGGAAATTAGCTACTCATAATTGAACTAGGGGCAAAATGGAAATTTATTAAAATACGAAGAAAATACAAGATGGAGAAGGAATTACAGAAAATGGATCCTAAAAATGGATTCAGAGATATCCAATTAGGGGGGGAGGCCCCCTTTTTATAGATACATGGAGTAAATCATGGCCATTAAAAATTTGGGCCGATTGCGCCACGTCATCAAAGACGCATTTGACCACGCGGATGAAACGGACCCGGATGAACAATAATGCGGTTTGGTTGAAAATAATCATGTGTGATGCATGTACCGTACGCGAGATTTTTAGTCCACTAATATCTGTCACCATCAACATAAAATTTTAGCCGTGACACCTCATCAATGCCACATCATCAGTCAATGCCAAATCATCGGTCAATGCCACGTCATGGATCCGTCTATGTGAGCGATATATCGTGAATAATAGTACATGTGAATAGTGCTATTTTTCCTTTTATGCTCCTCTGGTTTTGAGTTTAAAAGTGATGTCCGTTTTGCCGTCTGATCTCTTCTTTATTGTGAAATAACTATAATGCCCCTAAAATACATAAAATACTTAATTAAAATAAAACACATGTAATTAAATTGCAAGAAGGTTAAATACATAAAAGTAAGAGTTGTTAGTAAGGCTTGAAAGGTAAAATGACGGTTTTCTCCTTTATAAATATGCATTTTCTAACACTCAACAATAGTTATCTAGCTATTATTATTCATCTTAGATAATGTAAAATCTTATGTAACCTCTCATTTATTTAGTGGATTAGTGATTACTTGCTCACCTGAATGTAGGCCAAAGACTAAACCATGTAAACGTTATGTGTTCTTTTTACTTATATTTATTTCGCTCTATTTTCAATTTGGGGTCGAAGTTGTGTTTCACATATGAGCTTACCTAAGCTACCAGCTATACTACATATTCTATAGTTACCAAAATGTAATTGTCTTGTACATTTTACATTTTCCTACATTTCTAATAGATGCAATAAAAAATTTACTTGATATATAGTGTCCATTATGGGACGTCATTGCATATCACAAGATGGGAGTAGATCAAGTTGTGTCGCAGCAATTAAAAAAGAGAGTCCAAATGTTGGAGGATAACAAATAAACAATTGTTATATCATTATTTAACTTATCAAAACTTATTACTATGCTAGATATCAATGCCCTTGGTTTGCATAATCGGTAGAAGAAATCTTTATCTAAGTCGTAGATAGACCATCTTATTGTTAAATTACGCATAAAAGACAACAAATGTATTATTACGTAGCAACTTGAATAAATGTAATCAAAACTTAAATTGGAAGAATAAAAGAAACTTACGGCTCCATTTTTTTCATCACGCATCCAATCATTAAAATTGATTGGACCATTTGATTCAGTTACAACCATCCTTTTGTAACTTCTTATAAGGATCAATGTAAGGTGTGCTAACATTTATTGATTTTTTTCTTTTTCTTAGATAATTTTGTTCTAATGGACAACAATCATGTTCTTTGTATCCTTTTTTAAAGTGAGATTCAATGGAAAATTCATCAGTGGTGTTAATTACACCAAGTAGTAATGCTTAGAACTAAACATTAACTTTATCTTTGTGTACATTAAAAGCCATTGATCCAAGAACATCATGTAAAGGCAGTTGTATTGTAAACTAATACAACAAAATTCAGAATTCTCAAGATAATTGTTGTCTATTGAATTCTCTATTAGTCTATTAGTATTGACTGCAACTCAGCCACGTTGTAGTAATAATTATTTACTGAGACTTAGTTTGCTTGCTATCAGTAATTCAATGTGTATGAATGATTCATTCCCTAGTGTTGATAATTTAGCATTAAATAAAGCTGGCAGTGACAGTAATGGATTTGTAGAAAAACAACAATTTTCTTTTAGAGAGGTCTTGAAAGGCATGCTTTACGCATATTCTGTAACAAAAAATTTTAAGTATAAAACCTCCAAAGTCTACAAAGGATATACTTGTTGTCATTTACATGTAAAAACTATAAATAGCGTTTTTATCCTGTTAAGGTCAACGATTGTGGTACGTTCAAAATCAAAAAAGTATTGAAATGTGCATGCTTCTTCCCATGATGTCTCTAAGAAAGATCATTGACAAGCTTCTGCGAAACTAATTGCCTAAAATATTCAGTTTAAGTATGATGGTTCTTCTTCTTCATATAGGGCTACAGACATTTGGCAAAATTTTCAACAATAATATGGTTACGATATAAATTATCAACAAACATGGAGAGCAATGGAACGTACAATGCAAATTGCTAAACGATCACCTGAAGACTCTTAAAAATTGGTTACTCAATATATGGCAATGCTTAAGAAGAAGAATCCTGGAACGTGAACTTTCTTTCATATTGATAACACAAATCACTTCAAGTAATTCTTCATGACAATAAGAAGTTGTTTGAAGGGATTTTTTTTTTCTATTGGGCCAGTTATTGCAGTTGATGGTACATTTCTCAAAGGAAAATATAAAGGAATTATTTTCATTGCCACTTACAAGGATGATAACAATCAAATTTATCCATTGGCTTTTGATGTTGGTGATAGTAAGAATGAAGTACCTTGGCTATGGTTTTTCACAAAGTTAAGGGAATCAATTAAGGAAGTTGAAATTTGGTTTCTATTTCTAACTGTCATCCAAGTATTAAGAAATTCAAGCTCAATTTAAGGGTTGGTAGTATCATTGAAGCGGCTTCAAGAGTATATCGACTAGCACACTTCATTTATTATAAGAATGAGATATACAAGGTTAGCGAAGTAGTTAGAAAATATCTCAAGGAAGCAAGATTTTGACAAGTGGGCACGTTTCTACTTCGATAGGCATCACAATGTTTGGAATACCAATATTACTTAATGTATGAATGGGATTCTAAAATCTTATCAATTGTACTTATTCATAAACTAATGCATTTGATAGTAGATAAACTACGAGAGCAGTTTTATAACCGCCAGGATGAGGCGGTTGCTATAAATAGTCGACTAACATAATAGGCAAATAAGGTAATGAAAGGTAGAGAAAATTACTCTCAAAAGATTCAAGTGATCAACTGAAATTTATACGAGTTTATTTTTCAAAGATGATGATTTTGCTTCGGCTACCTTGTGTAAGACGTTGTAATCCTTTGTACAAGTCTCGATAATAGTGGTTCGGTACAAAACGCCTTCTCATCAATGATTTCATTTCATCTCATGTCTCAATTGGACGTTCCCTATTTCGCTTCCTACTTATAACAAGCTAATCCCACTAAGTAATAGCATAGTCATAAAACTCAATCACAGCCAATTTTTCTTTTCTTGCCTCTGAATAATTGTGGCAGTCAAATATGAACTCCATTTTCTTCTCCCATTAAAGGTATGCTTCTGGGTCGGATTTTCCTGAAAAGATGGAATCTTCATCTTTATGCCACTCATTCCATCATCTCTATTCATAGCTCTCCTGCCTTTTCCATCTCTTCTATAGCTACCCACTGAGTCCTCCCCTTCATCATACGCATCCCTATAATAGTTAACAATCTCTCCTTTAGTTGGAGCTCTTCCTCTCTTACGTGCTCGAGGAACGGGTTGTGGCTGCCCTGCACGTGTGTTCTCCACCTAATCCAAACGCTCGTGTATGAGCTCTAATTCAGCCGTCATCATCCTTCTCATCTCTCCCATCAATGCTTGAATTTGTAAATTCTAAGTAGTTGCGGATTGATCCTCTTCATTTGTGTTTCGTTCTAAGTTGTGAGACATAACTATTATCTATAAAAGAACGTTATAAATAATGTGGAAGGACCTCATCTCACTCCCTTACGTGTTTCACTCAAGAAAAATGACTCACTCAATTCCACTCATGTTTCACTTAAATTAATTGGCTTTTACCCTCTAATACGCTCACACTCTCTTGCTTTTTTCCACTCTTAGTAATTCTCACTCGGTTCTTATCAAACTAATCAAACCAATATCAGGATTTCAGCAGCAATTCATTAAGATGACAACTAAGGAGAATTTAATTTCAAGAGTAAGAAGGCAATGTGTACGAAAGTCGAGTTTTGATTTTGGGTAAAATTTTCACCGATAGGGTAAAACTTGTTTTAGACTTCCAAGACAAATAATGGAAAAAAAAAAGATTTTAAGAGGAGGTTGGAGATTCTTTTTTTTTTTTTAGGAAGAGGAATAGGTAAAACTTGTGGATTTAAGAAAAACTAAACCACAAGGATGCAAAATTGATTTAAAAGGAAACCCTAAAATACTGTTTACGCGGCACTATTCATGCGACACTGTTCACGCAAACACTGTTCACGCAAATAATGTTCACGGCACTTTTTTTTTATAGATACTAGAACAAGGATGAAAATTTCAAACAAGAATGAAAAACAACAAAGATAGATGGATCTGACCTTGGAGCCTAGGCTCTAATACCAAATGATACAAACCCCGTCAAGAATTGACACGACCCTAATCAATTTGGTTCCCAAGATCGAATTTAAACCAGGAATGGAATGGAACCTTGACCCAATGCTTATTGAAAGCACGAACCTTGGTATGTGAAGACGCCACAATCAGTTATGGATGGTCTGATTGATAAGTCAAGAGTTGTAATGCAACGGAAATTTGATAAGTTCAAGAGTTCGTAAAGAACTAAAGAGAATTAACTCTCTCACCAATTACTTAAAAAAAACTTCTTCCATGTTTATTGGATACGAGTACTTTATATAGGGTTGGTTACAAGAATTTTTAGAAATAAATCATAATCCAAAAATCAAATCTGAATCTGAATCTTCCGTAATATGAAAGAATCTAAATCAAATTAAAATCCTAATCTAAGTAAATAGGAAAGAATTTAAACCAAATAAGAATTTTAATCTAAGTAAATAAGAAAGAATCTAAATCAAATCAGGATCCTAATTGGCTTAAATATCTTACATCAATTAAATGGAAACTAGGCGATTAAAATAGAAATAACTTATTTGTTTCCCTAATAGGCTCCTCCAGAAACGAGAAAGTATCTGAAAAAGAAAAATAATATATTTTCTCGCCATAATGTACAAACCAACTTCATATTTCATAGAAGTGATTATTTGGAAACTTCAAGAGCTTGAATCATGCATTTGTCATGTGTGATTCCTTCAACGAGCCTTCACAAATTTGATTGAGCCCAAGTTGCTTGAATCAATCCATTAAGCGCTTCTTTGAATTTCTTTGCTCGAGCTCTTATAACGAGTCCGACAAGAACTTGAATAGGATCTTAATATGCCTCATCCCATGTGCTTGTGATAGTTTTATCCTTAATCTCATCACCAAGGGTTCCAACTTAATGGACCAGCAGCTTCAACTCCACTAATACAACAAATTCCTTAAGTTTCTCAAGCCTCTCAGCCACCATTTAGACCATACAATCAGAACCCGAACTACTCTCAACCCAGACCATAGGAGGATGCATTCCAGAATTTCAAGAGTCTTACTCACTCCACGATCAAGCAACAAAACCGCACCATTGATGAACTACGAAATGAGATGAGAGTATGCTTCAACTTACAAACCCAATCAGTTTCAAACCTCGAAAAGATGGTGGGACAACATGCCTCTTCAGTTCAAACCTTGGCAATGACTATTGAAAAAGGAAAATTCTCAAATCAACCAGTGCCTAATCCTAAAGGAGTGTATGAAGCAAGTACAAGTTCACCTCGGCAGCATGGAGAGATCAAATACGTCATGACCTTGCGAAAAGGAAAAAAAGTGGAGATGCATGTGATAAAAACAACTCACTAGCGTCTCTAATTTTATGTATATAAGTCCCTTGTGATTTAATTATGTATGTTTTATTATAATTAAGTATTTTATGTATTTTAGGGGGCATCATGGTCATTTTACAATGAATGAGAGATTAGATAGCAAAACGGAAAGCAATTCTGAACTCAGGACAATCGAAAATCTTTTAAGAAGCATAAAAGGATAAACAACATTGTTCACATGTACGGTACTGTTCACGGTATTTTTCACGATACTATTCACATATACGGTACGATGACGTGGCATTGACCGATGGCATGGCACTGACTGATGACGTGGCAGCATTCGATTGGACGAATGATGTGGTATTGACTACTTATGTGGCGTTTTGTAAACTGTTTCATAACTCTACTCTGATTTCTTCAAGCATTGTCAAGCAAGGTCTGTCTCGGTAAGGTAATGTCCATCTGTTGAAATACTCTGATGTATTGTTGTCATTCGATCTACCATGCAATTTTTATTATATGTGTGCATCGACCAATTATAACCATGAAGTTCTCTTTCTAACTACTCAAATGCAGCCTCTTTTACAGCCTTTATCTTTGCCATTGCCTTCTCAAAATCATACTTGTTACAGCTCTTAATAGCTTTCCAAAATAGTTGTTTCAACTGTGCATCAGCAAATGACTTGGAAAACTTAGCATAAACATGCCTAGAACATGCCTTATGATACGCACTAGGCCTTATGTGTTTGAAATTACACTAATCAACCCCTTTTGTCTGTCATTAATAAAAGTCACTTGTCTTCCATCATCCAAATAACTACGCAAGTGCTCCATAAACCATCTATATGTCTCCATATTCTCAATCTCACAAACACATACTACCAATGGGACAATCCCATTATTACCATCCATGCCAACAGCGGCTAACAGCACTCCACCATATTTACCTTTTAAGTGACATCCATCTACTCCAATAAAAAGTCTACAGTCATTAAGAAATTCATTTCTTTGTGCCAAAAATGAAACAAAAACTTTGGAATAGTACCTTGTCGGATATAGAAACAGCATCACAAGACACCTTGCATATTGCTCTCGGATCAGCTTTGTAAATGGCTACAGCATACTCAAACAATTTCTGACATCCCTTTGAATGATTCTCAAATACCTCCAATCATGCCTTTGCTCTAGCTCCATACAATGTCATTTTTTTAATTTTCAAACCATAAGTCTCTTGCATATAATTCTTCAAAAGATCAATCTTCACATTCAGGTCAACAACAACCTGAATTTTTTATTTTAGTAGCTACCCAAGTATAAGTAACTTTCATTGTCTTGCTGGTAAGTCTACACTCATGCTTCTTGTTGTATTCTCGCAATATGAAACCAATTCCATCATTTAATTTTGCACTAGCCACATACCATGGATAGTCAGCCTCTTTACAACTACCCACAAATCTTCTTGGCTCACTATATATTGTTTTAATGGCGGACCATTTCCTAATCATCACCTCATGCAATATCTCTCTAAAATGAGCAACATCTCTAAACACATGTCCTAATTTTAGCCTATTTTTCCCACAACGCTCACTTTATACTCATGTTGTTGTATGTAATTAGTCAATTTCACAGTGTCGAGCTTAATATCATCATCAGAAGAATCAACGACCCCTTTTACCTCCTTATTATCATCAAATAAACTACCATCTGAATTGGAATCAACTCCGGCTTCATCAATGCCTTCACTGTCCTTATCAACAAGAGTAGTTTCAGCAGTACCATCAACTTCAGCTTGCATGACTTCTGTATTAACATCATTGTCGCTGCAATTGTTTTTGTCTAAGTAGTCAGATAGTAATGCATCTTCATTAGATTCATCAGCCCCAACAGTAGCTTATCCCTCAACAACAGCTTCCTTATCAAAAGCTTGTCTTCTAACAACAGCTTCTCTCCCAACAGTAGCTTGTCCCCCAATAAAAGTTTTTTTCCTGACAGAATCATTCAACTGATTAATCAGTTCATCAGGCAACACAACTCCTAGGTTAGTCAATAATGCCTGTAGTAAGGAAGAATCTTCAAACTAAGGGTACAGCACTGGTGCAACTTCAACCGTAAAAGTATTGATAGCCAAAGTTTGCTGAATTTAAGTAAACATTTTAGCCCAAAAGCTAAATCTAGTGCAATATTAATCTTAGTCTCTGGGTTCGTAACATTTAACTTAATTTTTGAAGCAGAATCTAACCCATATGGACTCGTAATGTTTAAAACAACATCCTTAATCTTCGCAATGGTACAATCAAGTTCAAGCAACCCTAAATTCTTCATGCCTCGAAAGGATGTCACTAACTCTACATGTCGCATCCTAAATGTCCAAAATAAAAAAGAAAATTCAGCACTGGTACAGTTCTTGAGTATTGAAACAAAGCCAAGTATTGATCATTCAAACTTCTTATATTTTATAGTACAATGTCAGTTACTGAACTATATAAACACAAACAAATACCGACAATATATAGACAAATATCTACAATGTTATTTCAAACATCTTTATTGTTATATTTATCTTCTTATTATCTTCCTATTAATGTATTATTAATATTGCAGGTAAGAAACTTAAAGAAAAGGCATGGAAACAAACATCCTGCTGGACTTTGTGACATTCTAAATTATAGCTAGTTTTTCAGAGATTCTAATTTTGTATGCAACAGTCAAATCTTCACTAGGGGTCTAAGGGATATGGATACATATATAGCTAGGGGTTAAAATAATTCAAAAAACCACGGCCCATAGTTCAGCAACTAAAAATTGTCAAAAGCCCTAAATTTTATATGCATACCACAGGTAGAGATACATGAATAAGCAGGGGATAAACATGCATTCAACTATAGTATCACAATCTTTCATGCATTTACATCTCAACAATCGAAAACAACATATTACTCCCCTATTTATCATTGCCCCCAAAAAATTTGCTACAAATCGACCTTATCTATATTATAATGTTTCAAGCAACAACAATTAACAACAATCAACAGACAAATCTGAAACAACATTATTTTCTGTGAAAAATTAAATGAAAATAAATAAGTAAAACAAAACTTACTTGATTGTAGCTTCAACCCCCCCCCCAAAACCAAAACGTTGCGACTTCTTACCAGCTCACCACTTTCCTCAATGCCTCTAAATCTTCGAATTAACGAAAGATTTGAAACGTAAGCGTGGTTCATCGATGAAAATTCATGGAAACTGCAAGAAAAATGGTGGAATTTTGTTGCTTCTTCATGCATGGTGGTAGGGAATAAACTATGGTTGTTTTCGTTGCTTGTTGTGTTGGGGACTACTATGCCCTTCTTTTCTTTTCTTTTCTTTTTTCCTTATCACATATTCTAAACAACGTCGTTTTTTAAGCGCAGGTGAAATGATCATTTTACCCTTATGACGTCAGCAAAATCTTAACGATTTGAAGACGGCAATGGACAAATGCAAAACAATATAACTTCAAGTGGAGCTCAGTAAAAAAATTAAGAATTGTGCTTTTTTAAAAAAGTGGGAAAAAATAAGTGGTCATTGGATAATTGTCCTTGTTGTAATTTTGTGTCGCCCACGTGCTCCCCACCAGGGCCAAAAACTGAAAACTTTGGCTACAGGGGCCGGAGTGAATAAGCATATATCATTTAGAGATATTTTTTAATTTCTATTATAATTTAGGGATATCATTTATATTTTTTAAAAAAATTGAAATTTTTACAGGGCCATGGCCCGCTCTAATCTCCATTAAGATCCACCCTTACTCCCCACTTGGACTTGTAATCAAGCCATTTAATTTGGCTATTACGCCTCATTTGATTTTGTTATAAATTGGGCGAATGAATTTATTTGTAATTCAGCCATGAGCCCACTAATAACAAATCCAAATAATCTTTCGTTTTTCTCCAATTTAATTTTTTAGAACAGTTTATTCTTTAATATTTAATTCATTACATGTTCAATAAAAATAGAATAATTAACTAAAAAATAAATAAAATAGACTAACAAATTAATGAGAAAGCAAAAATATATAGACAAATTATGCTCATCATATATTAATATTAGTGGTTGTTATCAAGAGATGTGATGTGGGTGGTGGTGGTATATATATATAAGACCAAGGAACTTGTTGGAGTTATCTTCAAATAAAATTAAATTCATTAACCACCTTAAAGTTAAAACCATGGTTACATTGAGCTACTATAAAGAAAGATTTGTTTCAGCATCCATGGACAAATAAAAATTATGCGTGCATTATGAAAATTTGACTACAAACTGCTGGTAGCTAGCTAGGTATGCAACAGTTTAGTTTGACCATTGCTTGTTGATTAATTTTACTTATTATTTATTATCATTAAACTGGGTTGAAAGTGAACATTGCTGAAGAAGTATATAAGTATATATTATTGCTCTCAAGTCAAGGGAATTTTGAGACATTATGGGCAAAGATATACAATTTACTGGGCTAAAACATATAGATGATCAATTATTTTAGAAAAATTTGAATTGTCCTACACCAATTCAAGCGTGGGGAATTCAAACATGCATGTGAATTCAACACTAGGAAACTATCTTACAACATTTGAAAAACAACATAATATTTTCTCACTTAGAAAAAGAGAAAATATATATGTATGAACAGTGGCGGCGCCGCTGCTTGATTTTGAAAAATTAATTAAATTCATTTTTTTAATGGATTTACAAGAAAACCCTTGGTAAATTTTTAAAATAACTAAAACACCAATGCTTTTATACAACGTTTTGGAAAAAAAAAAGAAATAAAAACAAAATCAAATCCCCCCCGTCATTAATCCTTTGTCAAAAAAAAAACATCTATCAGCTACCATCGGCTTGTCCTTTATCTCTGCCGATTCCCACACCATCACACCTCTTTGTTTTCATGCCATAGATGCTACAGCCTGCAGCTTGCACTTACCATCGCATCTTTGCAGTTTTTCTGATATCACCTCCGTACCTTTGTAACTTTTTATATTAATTAGTAGGATTGATTAAATTATTATGATTATTAAGCACCTTTGCTACTTTATGATTTAATATTATGATTTTTGAATTGGTCTATGCCTTTTTGAATTGAATAATATTCTTAGTTTTAACTTATTGTGGCACTGCTTCGTGGGTTGATAAAGTGGCAAAGGTTCTTAACTAAATATTGGCAATGCTATTGTGGCTACTTAATCTTAACTTTACATATTATTATAAATAATAAAATAACAATGCTATATTAGTGAGACTAAGAAAGATAAATTATATTCATTAGTTTATTTATTAGTGACATTAGTATTGATTTTACCAGTTGCCACTGCTACAGTAGAAAGGGCAATTTCAACTATAAATTTTGTGAAAAATAATCTGCAAAATTATATGAGAAGAGTAATGGTTGAATGATAGATTTGTTGTATACATAGAAAAAGTCATATTTTATAGTCTTGATAATGAGGTTATTCTTCAATGTTTTTAACATATGAAACCACGTCAAGAACAGTTATAAGCGTTTTGAATTAAATATTTTAATGAATTTTTGTTATGATATATGTTATTTATTAATCATTTTCTTAAATTAAATTACTATTCAAACTTAGCACCTGCTCTAAAAATATATCCCGGCACCGCCGCTGTATATGAAATACAATTAGAATGAGGCAACAACCGTTACAACCTATTTCACTAGAAATAATAAAAGATAAAGCACGCGGAATGGAGGTTGAAAGCAAGTAATAATTTCGTTCATTAATCTTAACTCTTTCAACAAATTAACTAAATTATCAAAATGCAATATCAGCCCTAACCAAAAATAAAAATAAAAATAAAAATAGAATAAATACCTGTTAAGTAGCTTTATGTGATTGAAATATTTGAGATTGAAGTGGAAAAATAGTACCCAAAATCAATTAAGAAGAATAATTGAGAAACCCTGTATTAGTAAAATACACGCACAAACCCTAATACTAAATTAAAAACACGAAAGAAAAAAACTGATACGAATAAAGTACGCAGCACAACTGTTTCATTAAAAAATTCATTAAATTGTGTATTAATTTTTTTTTTTGGGATTCAGCAGTAATTCTTTGTTTAAAATAAAGAAATAAAAAAATATATTTACATAGTGGAATGAGGTGGCAGCACTAAATATCGAGTTATTTCGGAGCCTCGACACACCACGCGCTTTTACACGCTCCAGTTACAGAAATGGAAATTTCACTTTGAGGAGCCTTTTTCGATTGAAGTGGCCCGCTACAGCTCTCAAATATTTCTGACAAACCGTGTCAATCACGCGCTAATGAGCATCTGAATGGACTGCGCCTGAGATACACGAACATGGACTTCTTTCTGTCGAAATTAATAAAGAAAGCAACTGTCGACGCTTTTTTAGAAAGGAAAATGCAAACTTTTAGCATTAAAAGCGTCAATGCTGACAAAAATTGCCGCCCGAGAATTGGTCCAACCCAACTAACTTAAGACCTTGACGTTTGCTATGTTATTATTATTAATTTCTCTTATTTTAATTCCAATTCTTATCATTTACACTTGCAATCTTGATTCTTAAAAGGAAAGTATGTATAAAATAAAAGATGTGATAATATTGGATTTTATTAAGTTACAATTAAGTATAACTACAACTCATCTAAAATATGCATAAATAAATAATATGACAATAGAGCTTATTTGATTTTTGTATTGTTTTAAATAAATTGTAAGTTAGATTAATTATAACGCAACAAGACTCAATATGAATTTTATATTTGTCGAGCTACAAATCAATTCATTCCCTATAATTTGTAATCATCAAAACACTTTTTTGGCTGCTCGTAAAATACTTCACTATTAAAGTCTAAAGAACTCGACTTGTTTCTATTATATAAGGAGTTTGTATTTGTTCTGGAAAAGAAAAATTAAAAAATATATAGTAAAATATATATATATATATATATTCAGAGACTTTTGTAGGGCGGTTCCTGCAAGTGTGCTGTTGTATCCTGTAATGTGAGTATCGCCAAATGTTTAGCAACACTGGTGGAGGGTTTATAAGGCATAGGGATGACTTGGCACGTGCAGAGTTTTAAAAAAATTTTAGATTTTTAAATAGAATATGAAAAATTAGTGTAAAAAGTTTATATTAATTCCTGTACAATTGATTTATAAATTTTATATATCGTATAATAAAGTAATTTTATAATTCCACTAAAACCCATGCTAAATAACGAATCTCCAAAAATGGGAAGCTACGCAACCAATACCTCAAATTTCTGACCATCTCTCCACAACAAAAATGAGAAACACCATTAAAAATTAATTAATACTTCAAAAGAAAAAATTGGTCCTTCTAGAATTTTCGGTTGTGCTTCGCTTCTGTTATCTGGTCTACAAAAGTTAGGAACCATAGTTACAACCCTTCTAACAATATCCAAATTTGGGATCACATTAAAATTTCCAGTTTCTTATCCTTCAAATAACTTAAAATTATCATTAAAATTTTATAACCTAAAATTTTCATTAATCTGATGCAAAATTTAGTAGGACAAGTCATTGTTAAGAAACTGTGCATTTCGTCATCAAAATAGAAAATGCTATCTTTTTATTACAACTTTTTTTCTTTAGATGGAAAAAAATAGTACAATTTCTTTTTTTTTCTGAAGAATTATTGAGCGTGCATGGTTTAATTCTCGTTTCAATTTATGCACCCACCGAGCTGGATCTTACGTGCCATGAAAAAGTATTCTTTACTCTCCAATCACAAAAAAGAAATATTAATTTATTTGCATAAATAGTTTTCTTAAGATTATGAATTTCGTAATCACGGCGATAATGAAGAAACAGAAATACAGAATCATCAATCATTTTCTTTCTCTTCAGTCTTCCCTGGCGCGCAAGCAAATCCAATTATCTTTCAGAGACAAATAGTACGTTTTTATTATATATTGATGTGACATTATTTAAGGTTTAAAGTATTTATTCGTTTAAATCAAAATAATGTAATCTTGATAAATATCAATTATTAGTGTTTCGTGGATGACTGGCATTGCATGTGGAGGATACAATCAAATAATCAACTTTTATTTTTTATCTTCCTGGTGGGTCAGCAAAATTTTTATATAAAAAATTACTTTGTGGACTCTAAATATCAACATAGAAATATTATTGTTTTCCTATGAATTTTTTTTTTTTAAATATCGCACAAATCGTGACCTTCAAAAGTTTTCCTCTATTCGAACTTCAAAAATTACCCTATACACAACATATACACATGCACCCTTAATAAAATTCATAATTTTAGACCAAATTAATTAGAGTCTTTTGAATTTATTCTCGTATATATGCATTAAGTTTATTGTAATATTACCAGGCATGAAATATATTTCCGTTATACTTCTCCGTAAATTTTAATACGATTTTCTTTTAGTTCTTTAAAAAATGGGAATCAATCTTATCTAACCACCCTAAATTGGACCATTGAAACTTTCTTGCTTGTAGAATTGATTTTCTTAATTATTATTATTATTATTCTAATATTCTGATATTATTTAAATTATTTAATCCATTTTTCAGTACGCATTCCTTTGCAGCCATTATATTGGGATAAACTTTTTTTTTTAATTTGAGATGTGAATAATGAGCTATAGTTTATGCATACCATTATTGTCAATATAAAAAACATAAAACAATTTTTCTTCGAAGAAGTTATGTCATGTGACTCAAATAAAAAATGGGCTAAAAAGTTTTGTATTTTTTATTATTGATAGGTGGGACTGAAATAATAAATAAATAGACATGTACTAGTGAGCTCTAATAAAATAATAGGCCAAGCTGGGCTGGTGGAAATTCATGTGAGCAATGAAGATAGATATTGCGGCTTAGAGTTGACCTTAATTAGATACTTTAATTGAGTTTTCACTTTGGATAAATTCTTGATTATCTTTTTCGTAAATTAATTATTTTTAAATTATTATTTTATTTTAAAAATTAAATTATCTTACTTTTATTTAAAAAGTAAGAAAAAGAAGAGGGTGAGTTCAGGGGTGTTCAGAATCAGATCTGATCCGCTCAATTCGTCTGATCCGTAGAAATCCGATCCGTAAAAATTCGATCCGTAAAAATCTGATCCATGGACTGGTGGATTAGATTGGATTGAAAATTTGATAATCTGCAATCGGTGGATTGAGTATAGATCTACTTCTGTAAATCCGTAAAAATCTGCGAATCCGCAAAAAATAAAAAAAGTATTTATTTAATTAAAAAATTGTAAATATGACATTATTATTTAGTGACTGTTTGGTATGACTTATTTGATTGATGCAAGTGCTTATTTAATCTCATAAACTCTTATCATAATTTTTGTTATTGGTTGGTTGTTTTTCTAATAAAGCTTTTGAAACTTAAATAAGTTATTTTGCCTCTATTAGTAAAAGCTCAAATTTTGGGCTTTTGGGAGTAGAGGTTGAAAAGCTTTTTTTTAATATTAAAATATATAAAAATCCTCTACTTATTTGCAATTTTATTTTATTATTTTCATAACATAACTTTAAAAAATTTGTCTATTAAAGTAATTTCATAAAATTTTAATAAAAGCTCTTATTGACAACCAAACAACTAAAATTTTTTTAGTAAAAACTCTATTTATAAAAGTTCTACTTAAATAAGCTCTACTTGAAAAGCTATACCAAATGGAGCCTTACTAGTAAATAAATAAGTTAAAATATAGTTACATTAACACTATATTATATCTTATTCGATGATAATATAAAATAATGAAAAATTGAATGAACAAATATAGCTTCCTAAATAGTTAATTTCCATATACTGATCTAAACGGATTAGATTTTTTCGATTTTGTGTGTTATATTTTGAAACTTTAAATGTATTTTCTAGTTTTATTTAAACAGTTAATTTATTTAAATCTTATTTAATTTTAAATTTGATTGGTAGTAAAATTATTTTTATATTAAATTTTTTTATTTAGTTAGTTCGTGGATTGGACAGAATTAAAAAATTTCAGTCTGTAAACTAATCCGCAAAATGGTAGATTGGATATGGATTTGGTTAAATCCGCATTCAATCTGCAGATGTATGGATTGGATTTGGATTGAATTTCACCAATCCGTGAATTGGATTAGATTGAAAATTTATAATCCGTAAAATCGTGGATCGGATATGGATTGATGTCCAATCCGTAAAATCCAATTCGCGAACACCCCTAGGTGAGTTGATGATATTTTTTTAGTGGTCTCCTTAATAAAAATAAGAGATAAATTAAGATTTTCAAAAACAAAACAGGTGATTTGAACAAAATCAATTTAATCTAAAATTTACCTTTTCACCTTTTTTATTTACAAAAAGATTAAAAATAAATAAAACTGTTGGTGGCCTTTGTACGTAATACGATCATTGACTGTGCTTTCTCGACTTTGACTGAAAAATAGGATGTGGGTTCCTTTCGAACCACGTTAAGTCTTTCATCCTCGAACTTAGCAAGAACGGAATTTTCTTTGTTAACTCACAGTCGCTTATTCAGAGCCACCAAAACGGGTTACAGGTTATGTTCGTGTCGTGAAAGTCGATTATTTAATAATCATGTTAAAATATTAGGATACTAACCGGACACAAAAAAAAAAAAAAAGTTATACAATAACTTACTTAATACACACACATGTATATATGTGTGTGTGTATATATTATCCATATTATAAAATATACATGTCTACTAATATTTTATACATTTACACTATTAAAGTTTTAAATCTATATAAAATTTTATAAATTAGATATTGTGTATATGTTCATCTTTGCAAAAAGTAAAAATAAAAAGAAATAATCATATCCAATATTTGAATTTTGATTACGATAACCTACAAATTAATTTTGAATTGAAAATATGATTATGGTATTGATCAGGTAAATAGGTCAATAACTTTAATTTTAATCCGATAAGAAAAAAATCGTGTCAATTTGTACCCGCCCATTTAATAATCATGTCAAATTTAACGACCCATACTCATTTATTCGTATCGAATAATTAGATCGTATCAAATTTTGCCAGCTCTACACTTATTCTTCTCATATGTCTTATTCCTGGGATAGGATGAATCTTCATCCTCAAATCGAACATGAATTGCCCCGATAATTGTTCTACGAGTACAAAGAAATGATTAGAGGTGCTAGTTTGTTGGTAAAGATCATCGGACTATTAAATCAGTCATCGAATTTTTTAAGAGAGAATATTCTATAAGGAGAAAGTTAACGTATAATAATGATAATTTTTTAGTTGTGAGACCCATTACTCCTCAAATAAGAGCTTGTGCGCAAGTCTCAAATAAGAGCTTGTACATTCTACCCAGTTTGATTTATTAAATAGAGTTTATAACAAGAGAAAGAAGAAAATTTTTTAGTTGTCAATAAAAAAAGTACTTTTGAACCATTAAACTGTGTGATATTTTTTATATTATATATTTTTAGAAAAGCTCTATAACCTCTACTCCCAAAAGCTCAAATTTTGGGCTTTTACTAGTAGAGGTAAATTAGCTTATTTAAGATAAAAAAAACTCTACTAAAAAAATAACCAAACACCATAAAAAATTTTAAAAAGTACTTATATGATTAAATAAGCACTTATGGCTCTTAAATAAGCCATACCAAACAGGCACTTAATACAACTATTGAAGCCGTTATCTTATTGTTATCTTTTTCCTTATTGGCGGAGAGGTGTTATTGTGCTCTTTCCATATAAGTTGTAGGAAACGAATTAATTACACCATATCTTAGGCTTGATCTTGAGAAAAATCCTTTGGACTTTCTCTTGGTTCAATTCCAAATTTGATCCATCAAAATATATATATATATATATATATATATATATATATATTATATAATACCTTCTTAATAGAGTAATGTTAAATTTGACGCCAAATTGAATTACATTAAACTAAATAAATTGAAATGTATCTAATCAGAATTTAGAAAATTTAATACACCATTATTAGCCACATCAAGTAATCGACGACTGCCTTTAACCGTCGAATTGTTAGAATCCTCGTTACTGGATCTATATAATTATATAAATGTAACTATGATTGAGGTTTCTCATTCACTAAAAAATAAGGATTGAGTACCCAATGGCTACATAACATAGTATCGGCATGTAACAAAGAAAGCGAGATGTCACATTCACCACCAACCATTAACTTCAATACTGGCTAATCTATTAAATAATGGTGGTGGTGATGGACTTTGCTCCAATTTCTACTGTTTATTAAATATTATTTAACATTTGAACTTTTAACCAATATTATCATTATTATTATTACTAATACTACTATTTAGGGATAGCAATGAGGTAGGGTAAGGATGGAGAGACCTATTCCATTCTCCAGCCTATTAAAAAATTCGTTCACATTTCCCACTCTATTTTCCAACAAATTTAGTAGAGTGGGGATATGGAATGATTTCTTCATTCCCGCTCCCTTCTCCACTTATTATTTTATAATATGTGTGGATAAATAATTTTAATAGTGTGGATACATAATTTTAGTAAATTATAAATTAAAAATTTAAATATTCACCAACATATTATAAAACATTTAAAATTATTAAATATCTTGAATTAATATCCAAACTGTAAAATGTTTGGATAAATAGTAACTAAAAAAATAAAAAATGTATAACATGGTTTCAAATCCTTCTTTGTTAATGGCTTCATATTGTTTATCATTCTGTTATAAATAAACCAATGTTTTAAGATCGAATAAAAATTATATTGTAATTTTTTTTTTAAAGTTACAGCCTATTTATATTAAGTAAAGATAAAAATAAAATTTAGTAACGAACATTATAATTCATTAAACAAAATTATTAAATAAAAATTAAAAGTATTTACTTTTAATGGAGATTGGGGTGGGGTGGGGTAGAGAGTACAAAACCAAAATCCCCCCAATTAAAAATCTATGGATTATTTTTCCGCTATTTTCAATTTTTAATTTTATTCAAAATTCACTTCATTTAGAATGGGGTACATGTAGCCCTAATTCTAAAGGATTTTACCATCCCTATAGTAATATTATTATTTTTATAAACATGACCTCGTTCATTGATGGTATTTATACATATTGTGTAGATGTAGAGACAAGGTTTCCAAAAGTGTCGAATTTGACTTCCACGTACATTAGTATTTGGTGATAGTTAAGGATAGTCGGCGGCTGCTTGAGAGTGCATGGTGGTGATCGGTTATGGACGGCTGCTTATTAGGATTTCCAAACAAGCATTTATTTGTAATAGTATATTATAAAATAATTTGGGGGGGGGGGGGGGAGGACTTTTCATTAAAATCAAGTGCAAAAAGGCTGGACAAACTGGATGGGTCAAGTTTGAACCGGTCTTCATTTTCTTCTAAGCTATGTATCTAAATCTAAAACATTTGAAAAGTGCCACCAAATATCCGTCTATTTTCTTTAAAGCTAGGAAATAATCAATGAATTTGATTTTTTTTTTAAATAAGAGGCTAAGGATTTAATTCTCTTCACATCAATCTTAAAGGAGGAAGTCACTTAATTCGAGTTTATGTATGAGCGAATGGGTTGTTTGGAGGAAAAGGAAAAAAAAAAGGCCTACTAAACTAGGGCTTGGTGCCTGCCTAAAAGCATGCCATTTAAAACTCGAAAATCTGCTATAGAAGAAAGGTCAATATCAGAAATGTTACTCCCATAGTACACTTAAAAGCTCAACTATGTTATATATAATGGAATATACAATAAATTTATGAATTGTCATCCCGTGATAACTCAATTACTTTACATGCTATCATTTTTTTTTTAATTGTGTGACAACTCAAAAATTGCTGTATGTTATATTATATATGACATAATATGACCTGATTTAAAAATTTTTTGATCCTTCAATCTAAATAGGGATAAGGAATTGACAATTATTGACTAGGGATTAGGTATGAGTGTTCAAATTTAGAAAAGTTGACAAAATAATATTTTGAAATATGCATTATTCTTAGTAAAATGAAACACTTATTGTCGGATTAATGAAATTTGACACTTATGGCTCGTTTGGTATGTTGGATTGGATTGATTGGATAATACTGGATTACATATAATACTATGCTGTGTTTGTTACAATATTGGATTTGACTGTAAATAATCATGTTTTATATTATAATCTTACAATTTACAAGTTATTATTATTATTAATATTATTATAAACTAAAATTTTATATTATTAATTTTACAAATCAACCTCAATGACAATAATGAAATATAAATCATAATTTAAATAATTTTATTTTATTAAATATATATGATATTTTTATTATTTTTATTCAATAATCTATTATTTTATAAAAAAATTATCTTTTTGAATACTAATTTAATAATTAATTTATAATGTAAATTTGGAATTATAAAAATATTTAAGAATTAAGATTAGCTTGTGGGCCCAGAATAATTAAATCTCAATACCCTTGACAGCACCAAACATGAGATAAGGATAAAATTTAAAAAAAAAAAAGAGTCAAATCCCCACTTTTAATCCTCCAACCAAACACACCCTTAGTTCTTGCTTCTCCACATCTAGAATCCTAATTCCAATTCCACACAAAAACTTCTTCTCTCTTTTTTTCTTTTTTTTTTCCTTTTGCCTTTTGGATAACAATGAAAGATGAAAAAATTGGAAGAAAATGTTGTGCATTATCTACTTTTAATTAAAGCCTCCAAAATTAATATTAATATTAAAAAAAGAGGTAATTAGTTGGCTTGAGAACAATCCGAACTTCCTTACTCAATAGGGCATCATGTAATAGCCACTAGACTTACCCAAGCCTCACAATTGTGAGGTTATGGGTTCGAGCCCCCACAATGCATTTTGGGGGTTAATTTCTTTCCTCAATTTGAAATGTGAGTGAAGTGGACGTTTCTCGAATATTAGAGAGGGTTAAAATTTGGGTTGTGCTATATAAGATTTGTAAAATTAGTCCCAGTAATTATTTGGTTGTAAATATCAATATACTAATCTCATTAAATATGAGTTGTAATCTGAACATTAGTCTCATATAATTAAAAAAAAAAAATAGGGCATCATGTAATAAGACAAGAAACAAAAGCACATTAATGTTTTAAGATTGTTATCCTTTTCATCAGCTTTCCTTCAATTCTAAAAAATGCTGATTTGAATATGGATAAAAACACTAAACTTAATTTACAAAAATTGAATAATTTCAAGAAAAATTGTTTGGAATTTTAGTTTAATAATAATGAAGTTTGATTGACGTAAGGCTTCGACTATAGTATCTTAAGGATGCCATCAAAAGAGCTTGTTCTTTGTTTGGTTTATTTCTATTAATTGGGAGTCTCTAAAGACACACAGACTTTTTTTTTTTTCTTCATCTGCAAAAATCAAATTTTGATTCCTAATACCCCGTATATAGTTCGAACCGAATTGAAACAATAATCAATTTTAACTCCAATGGTTTGTAGAGGAACTCTACCTTCTTTAATCCATTGGACGTGTGCAATTTCTTTCAATCATGATGCCCTGTAATTTGTACTTGAATTCCTTTTTATTCGACTTGTTCCGTTAATTCAATAGCTTTTTCCATTGCTTTGCTAAAAGAAATAATTTAAATATTTTTAATTTATCCTTTTTTGTGTGAAGGAGTTGATGTCCATACAAAAACAACCGTGCTTCGTCTAGTAGAAAATATAATAAACAAAAAAACTAGCATTTATTATCTAAATTTGACTTTCTGATTGATTTTATCTTCATGTTTGTAAGTAGTTCTTCTCCAAAAGCCTCTATAAATTTTACTCTTTAAATATCTATTTGTTTACTTATGTGGCAAATAGAAGGGTAAAAAAATATGATATTCTCCAAAAAACTCTTCAAATACAAATAAATTAATAATATTTAATCAAATAATTATTTTTTTAAAGAAAAAGTCAATAGCAATTAAAACATTTTTCTCTCTTTCTTCAATGAAAAGTAATAAAATACAAATTGAAGAGGGAGAAATTAACTCTCCAAATTTGAAGAGAGATAATCAATTCTTATTTGAAGAATTTTAATTGAAGTGTCTTTTGGAGTTTTAAATATTAATGTGGCTCTTCAAATAAGTAATAAAATCTTATTTGAAGAGCTTTTTGGTAATGCTCTTACTCACCAATACTACATCGTGATATGAACATTGATTTACTGTTTTTTATTCTAAATTTTATTGTGATTTTAATAATCTAAGCCATAATCTTCTAAGTTGTTTATTATTTTTAAATTATTATTTAAAAAATTTCTTAATAGTGAAGGGAAAAAATTAAAATGCTCATGATTTTATTGGATAATGCATTGAGACGGCTCCTTCTAATATCAAAGTCAAGGTTTGCCTCTTTCGTTCGAGCTAGTGGATTTGGCATATGATTCAGTTTGTCCAAAACTGAATCAAAATTTCGGATTTGATTTGGTCTTGTTTTCAATGTGGTAACCTTCTGGTTTTAATATATGAAATGAAACTGATCAGTTTTTTTGTTCCGTTCAGATTGATTTCAATTAATTTGATTGGGTTTGATTTAATTGATTTGCTTCAGTTTGGTTTTCAAAATTTTTAATATTAAAAAATTAAAAAAAATAGAAAACACTCTTCTAATATATAAATAATAAATGAATATTATTAGAGGTCACTTTAAAAATATTACAATTAAATTGAAAATTTAGATTTAGACCCAACAATGAAAAGTCAAAATAAAAAAACTCACAAATTTATTAACAACCAGCCTTAATAAAATCGAACCAAACCAAAGCGAAAAATTTTGGTTTAGTAAAGTTCTTTCAAAAAAATCAAACCGAAATCGAAATACACACCATTAATCAAGTAGCTTACGTACTTGGTTATTTTTGCAGTGTTTGTCTAAATCTTTAAGAGAAATGCGTTTTCCATAATAATTTTCCATCCGGTTTTATTTGAGATGAATAAAAATTCTCACATTAACTTATGACATATTTAAATTTATACGAGTTTTAGATAAAAGTAAAATTAAAGAGATGAAAATGTATAATACCCCATGTGAGTCTATAAGTAGCAACTTTTTCACACTACAAGAAACTGCACGTGGTCTAATAAACAATTTTGTCCAGATGAAATGCATTCTCTTTAAATAACTCCCTTCCGACACATTTGCCTTTTTTTTTTTAAGTCTGATATATAGATGTTACTGACATTACATCAGACATTGTAATTAATATTTACATTCATACTATATAATTGGGACCACTACCATATATTAACACACTGAAATACTTGTCCAAATATTTTAAACCCTCTCTAATATTCGAGCCTACTACACTCACATTTCGTAAGGGAGAGACTGTCTCCACTCAATTATATTAATAATTAAGGGAGTACTGAAATTAACCCTTATGTTGATAATTAAGGGAGTATTGAAATTAACCCTTATAAAATTCTTATGAAGGTTCGAATTCTTACACTCAACATTGTAAGTACAATGTTTCTTTTATTGGACCAAATGCTCGTTGATTCCGACACATTTACCTATCTTCGGGTTGTAAAAAAAAAAAAAGACTGAGAAATTAAAAAAAAAAAACCAATATTTTCTTTCCCTTTGATAATAAAATCGCTAGAGGAATATAAGACTAAATAGCTAAATCCCAACCAGAGCCGTGGTAAACTACTGACTCAAACATGAAAATTCCATGACATGCTGAAGAAGCGCAAGACAATGATATAAACACACTGTTTGCTGGTAACCATTATGAAATCGAAGCTAGATCAAGTGAAAATTTTCATTTAAATTTAAACTATATTAGACACAAAATTTTTAAAGGCCAGAAGCTTAATTAGATTTATCGGGATCAAGAGAGTTCGTTTCGTTGTACCCTGCCCTTACTCTTTGTCTCTAACTATTAACTGTAAAATAAAAGTTCGGTAGCCTTTGTTTTTTTTTTTTTTTAAATTTAAATATGTTTAAATTTTTTATATTTAAATAAATTTGAATACGAATATCTGAATTTTTTTTTAATATCTGAATATAAGTGGAATAATTTTTATTTTATAAATATAAAAACACCTTGAATATAATTACGTGACACTTATGTCCTTACAAATCAAAATAAAAAAAATGGATTAGATTTTATAATTTAAGAAATAAATATATTTTATGGAGATGTTTTTGAAATATAATTTTTTTATAATTCAAATATTTTTTCATTCAAATAAAAATTATAAAAGATTATTTTTTCTCTTTACATATGTTTGAAAATCAAACAGAAGTTTAAAAAATAAGTAAATTTTTTAAAAAATTTGAAATTAATAAAATTTTGGACTTAAAAAATTTAACAAACAACTTAAGTAATGTTTGATAAATATGACTTAAAAATAATTATTACATAAGCAATAGGAGTCATGCATCTAAATTGAGTCCCAGCTCTTTTTGTCTTTTTAACTGGTTTGTAAAAATTAGTGAGGATAATTGTAAACTGTACTTTATAAAATTAATTTAAGAGAATACCTGTAGAAATTTAACTGTAATTATATAACATTGGAAGATATTAAAAAAATATAAAAATTTTCACCATGAGCTACGAGTATTTATCAAGCAAAGTAGAAAATCACAGGTATGCCAAAATGACCCTAAAATTTTTACGACTTCGAAGTGAAAAACATAGAAGAGGAAGAAGAAGAAGAAGAATAAGGTGACAAATTCACATGGAAAAACTTGCAAGAAGAGTTGCAAAAGAATGATCGTTTTTTCCTTTTTCAAGTTATTCTTCTTCCAACTCATGCACCCATTTATCCTTCGGTACTATTTGTGATTTTTTGTTGACCCCCCAAGACTTTCGAGAGAGCATTAGTTTAATAGTTTTTGTAGAGAGAAAGGGACCATCGTTTTTGGACTTTTTGGATAGAAAGAGAGTGTGAGTGAAGAGAGAGAGATTGAGCAAGTTGGTGGTTGTTGGAGTTGTTTTTGCCACCAGTTTTATCTTTTTATGGGACCTTGAAATCCTTCTGTCTCTAAACTCAAGTGGGTCATTCTTTGTTTTCGTTGAGGTCCTACTTGCTATCCCACTTGTTGCTCTTTGCCCTTTCTTCGTCTCTCTCTTTTTTCTCTTTTCTATGTACTCTTTATCCTAAGAAAGATCCTTTTGTTTTTCTTTGCTTCAATCCTGATATATTTGAGGTTGGCAGTATGAGCTTGGCAATTGTTTTATTGTGTGTTTGATTTGTAAGTCTTTGTAAAGTGGATGTGGTTTATATTATTTTTCAATCAAAGCATCATCTGGGTGGTACTTTCTAATATTGGATGAGCTTTACTGGATATGTTTGCTTCAAATGGTTGATTTGGGGGGTCTCACTTGGGTAAGCCTAAAAAGGACTCTTTTGGATTGCTTTCAACTTTCTATCTTCTTCTGATTTTGATTTGAGTTTGAGGTCTGAGATTTGAGTTTTGAGATTGAGACTGAGATTGAGATTGAATTTCATGCTTGGTCCAAGACAATGGAGATGTTTATGGCCAGATTTTTATTTCTTTAGCATTCAATACACTTCATTAGCTTTATTGGATTAGTATGAAGAATCTTCTCAAGAAGCTCCATATCATGTCTAATCCATCAGATGATGCAGAAGGGTCTACTTCTTTAAGGGGGAATAATAATAGTAAGTCAAATGAATTAGCTTCCCTTCATAATCCTGAGCCTAATATTAATAAACCAACTTCAGGTCTTTCAAATTGGTTAAATTCAGTTGTAAATAGAAAGAGTCCAAGTCCACCATCTTCTTCCAATGTTAAATGGGCGGGGGCTGAGAGAACAGAACCGGCTGATTCAGTTAATGTCTCTTGCTTAGATGTTGCTTTAGAGACTAAGCGCCTTGATTCAGAGTCTAATAACTCGAGGGATCCTGATGTTGAAGAGGAGTATCAAATACAAATGGCTTTGGAGTTGAGTGCAAAGGAGGATCCTGAGGCTGTTCAGATTGAGGCTGTTAAGCAAATCAGTTTGGGTTCTTGTGATCCAGAAAACACTCCAGCTGAAGTTGTTGCCTATAGATACTGGGTAAGTTTGACGTTTGCCTCTTCATCCGCCGGTGTAATTGATTCAAGTTTTAGTGTACTTTATATCTTGATATTTATGCTAGAACTTCTTATGATTCTATCAGAAAAGATGAAAAAAAGAATTTCTTGTGACTAATGATTTACTTCACTGCCCATTATTTTCAGTTTCATTTTTCAGTTTGATCAGTATATATATATATATATATATATACAGTGTTACTTAACCAAGTATTTAAAGACCTTTCACGATTGTGAAGATTGGGAATCACTTGCCCCCTTACTCTTCCTTTTCATTAATCAGCTTTAATCATTAATATAACCACATATCACTGTCATTGAAATCAACTAGCAAGTAAATGCTACATTTTCAGTCACACTTCGCAAATGATGTTACTAAGTATTGTAATTATTTGTTTGTTTTCCTTTTTTTGCCTATAAATGTCTTTTCTCCTTACGCCTCAATTAGAACAAGGCCATTGGTCTTTCCCTTAGGAACTTTAGAATAATTACAGTAAAGTGAAACAACTGGGAAAATTGATTTTCTGTTGGGTTGTAAATTATTCATTAATATTTTTAACTTATATGTCTACTTCTGAAAAGCTGGAGTTCTATCTGATGTACGATCTCTAAAGTGTTTACATGTATGTTTGGCATAGTTTTTCTTCAGATTTATTTGCTTCATGTTTGTTCCTTTCTAACCTGTCTCATATCGTAGATTTGTCCGTGCTTCACAGAATTACAATTCTCTTAGTTATGATGACAAGATCATGGATGGATTTTACGATCTGTATGGAATCCCTTCTGAGTCCACCTCAGACAGAATGCCATCCCTTGTTGATCTTCAAGGAACACCTGTCTCAGGTAGTGTCATGTGGGAAGCAGTTTTGGTCAATAGGGCTGCTGATTCTAATTTGTTGAAACTTGAACAAAAGGTCCTTGAGGTGGCCGTCAAGTCAAGATCGCATTCCCAAGCTTTTGTGGGGATTGACTTGGTGCGAAACCTTGCTGTTTTAGTAGCTGATTACATGGGTGGGCCAGTTGGGGATCCTGAAAACATGTCAAGAGCATCACGAAGTCTTAGTTACAGTTTGAAAGCAACTCTTGGTAGCATGGTGTTGCCACTTGGTTCCCTGACAATTGGTTTGGCTCGTCACCGAGCGTTGTTGTTTAAGGTATGTGCTCCCCCTTTTTATATTTTTCTCCTGGTAAGGAGCTCCAGCTATTTATTTAAGCTTGAAATTTTGACCTAATAGACTAGAACTGAAAAAGGGTTAATGCATTATATTTATCAGAATTAAGACCTGGTTAAGTATTAATTATGGATGAACCTACACATTGGGACTGTTTTCTATCCAAATTCCAATTTGTTAAAGTCAGTCTATTGGTCAGAATTGGTATTTAGTGCTTCATTGGCTTGGGAAGCATGAATGTCAGGTGTGCTGACGATGGCCACTGATGAAACCCTCTGCAATCAAATGAGATCAGGGACCTAGTTCTGTTTTCGGAGGAAGAAATTCTCAGATGTAGACACTGAATGGAAGAGGGGTGAATTGTTTTTCAAACCTGCCATGCATTTATATAGAAGTGAGAATAGAATAAAAGCTTCCCAGGAGGCATCATACTGAAGTAGAAGCGGACACTAGGAGTAAGCTTAGTTCAACCACTGATTGGGCTAGTTTGCACTTCAAGCCAAGTTTTCTATTTGTCTGGGCTGGTTATGACTCTGACACAACTCCTGAAAATGTAGTAGATCTGGAACATGGTTATAGATGTGTTTAGATTTGAAACTTATAATCAACTATGACAGAATATTTGTTTCCTTGATGAGATTGAAACAGTGATGAAAATAGTAATTTGTTCAATTTTCTTGACAATATTAATAGCTCCATAATAATTTTATCATTTTTCCTTTTTCTTGTTTTATGGAAGTGAATTCCTTTGCACTTGTTCATGTCCATCCATTTCCAGCAAGCCTCTAATATTCTGCAAATCATAGGATGACAATTGCCTGTTATAGGAAATCAACCTAAACCAACTCAAACGCTTAGGCTTTGTTCTATATGGCTTTTCTAGTGGAGCTCTTAGAAGTAGAATTTATACCATTAGGACATTTATAATTGGGTATTAGTTGCTAGGTTATCAATCATTTTTTCACAAAATTGTGTAATTACCTTAAAGATTCTGAGAGAGTTATGTATGATTCGTGAAATAATTACAAAAAGTGTATTTTTTATTGTTTTCCTTTTTAGTAAGTCTCAAAAATAGCTTTCACAGAAGTTCAAAACTTGAGCTTTTTAGGTAGATGTGAAAACTTATTTAAATTTTCATAAAGAGCTTTTAAGGATTACAAGGCTCTTTTAGCCAATAGAGAAGTTATATCAAGCAACCTATTAAGCAGTTATGTCAACAGGTCCAACGGATAGTTAATAGATGTGGGATTCCTCACCACCAACACCAATAGAAGAGGTGGATTAATATGCCAAGTGTAAATTTAGTGAAAATCACCTGTGCACATGATCAGTTTCTTCTCATGGACCCACTCCATAAAAGTTTATCTTAATTTGGAAACTAAATTAGAACATATTTCTTCGGTGCATTTGTTGTAATGTTTCTTATAAGGAAAGGACTTAATGCATTTCTTATATTAACACAAAACTTTCCTTCATAACTTTTTCATGAGATTAATTATTATTGGTTTACCCTAGAATTTTTTTGGTCGAATAATAAAGTTATATGTATACCACATAACAAATTTTGTTTATTCATTATTCTATTGTCATGAAAAGTTGTTTTGATAAATCCAACTCTCAGCAAATTTTGTTTATTCATTTTTCTATTGTTATGAAAAATTGTTTTGATTAATCCAACTGTCGAATAAGATTTCCGAGACAAAACTCAAAAGCTATCCTGGTTAGAGGGAATTAACTTAAATTGAAGTTAGGATTTCTCCTGCTTTCCAGTTTTTGTGCTGTTCTGACTTAGTGGGCTTACCCAGAAGGTGCTGCTAATATAACTTGGGTTTTTAGAAAGTTGGCTGGTGGACTTACTTATTCTTCTTTCTTTCTTCTGACTCATGTATAATTCCTAGTTTGTAGATACTCTTGTGGCTTGTATTGTTAAATTTGATTGGCTATGGAATTTTGTTGCTAAATTATACCTCTTAAATTTGACCTCAAAAATCATATTTTGAATGGTACAAAAAGCTTCCTCATTTTATTTCCTTGTTAGTGATATGTTGAGTTTTATACGTGCGCTCTATCCTATAACGCTTGTTTATCAAGTTCACCTTAATGTGAACACCAGTTCATTAATTGTCTATCTTCCACTTGTTTGCATGGTTATGCAGGTTTTGGCTGATAGTGTGGGGATCCCATGCCGATTGGTGAAAGGACAGCAATATACAGGTTGTGATGATGTGGCAATGAACTTTGTAAGGATTGATGATGGAAGGTAATCGCTATTACAATTTGAACTTAAATGTTTCTGCAATGTGAACGAACACTAGGATGTATAAGGTTATTCACTCTAGTTAAAATGATTTATCATTTATATGATAGGACTTAGGGCCAAATTAGGGCTGACTTTTATTGATTAAATCAAAAGAAAACAAACAATCAATCCTGACCTACAATTCGAGAGGTAGGTCAATCTCTCCCAAAACTCCTAATGGTTCCTAATACCAGACAAAACTAAACATAAACCCTAAATGACTCTATAATCTCTTATTTATAGCTAAACCCTAATTAATAATAAAGTTACTAAATTGCCCCTGCCCCTAAAATTACTAAACAGCCCCTGCCCCTTTATATTTGCGCCTAACATAAATTTTCATGGGTCTAACATTACTCCCCTCCCAAAAAGACACCTTGTCCTCAAGGTGGAATCCAAGAAACTGCTGCTGTGTTCTTATCCGCAATTCTTTGTGCCAACTCCATTGAGTCCCCTAACATCTTGGCCTTAGCAAGCGTAGCATTTTGGCTTTGGTCCCTTCATAAAATTCCCTTCCAACACTTGCCTTTGAGATGTCCCTAGACGTCCCGACTCAAACTTTTTCTATACTCCATGCTTTTCTCTTGGATCAAGACAAAAAATTGTTCGTGCAAATCTCCCTCTTGAGTGGCCCGAAACCTCTCCAACAGGGTCCTTAAATTCACCCCACTGGTTGTTGTTGTTCCACTGAAACCACATAAGGGTCTTTCCCTCAGACATAATGCGCCATCGGTTTTCCCTTCGAGAGTCCATTGATGGCGAAATAGCGCTCTACCCTATACACCCATCCATAGGCATCCTCACCTTAAAAATGAGCATTTTTAGTTTCCTTACCCCAAAATCGGCTCCAAATTGAGTCAGCCCGCGCCATTGAAGGTCTCCAACCTCCGAGTCTACTCTATTTTCCAAATCCAAGACCCAAAATTCTCCTTGCCCATATTGGGCTGAAATCCTCGCCCAACCGCATTCGGTCATAACCGCTCTCTTTCTCACCGGTAACCCCTCCTCCTAGCCATCCGCCCCTAAATCCGACCTGTCCAGGACCCAAAACCGCCTGCACAGGCCTAAATCCAGCCTGCCCGGCCCACAACAGCCCTGGCCTGCCTTGGCCCAAAGCCCAGCCCAGGCACCCCAAACGCCGCCGAGTCGCCAACCCCGGCCACCCCGACTCCACGCCCCATTCCGATCTGAAACACCGATTCCCCTAAAGCCTCCTCCAAGCTGCGTAACCCTCGGATCCACCGCTCCCGGCAACCTTCTTCGCCACACCCAACGCTAGGAAAGGCTCCCTAGGCCGTAAGTCCCCTAGGCTGACCTCCTCGCCACCAAATTCACCGTGAACTCTTGCCCTTAGTAAGATGGTTTTCGGCCTCCACCCTTTGTGCCATCACCGAGCACGGGTTTCGTGTCGCGATCCTTCTCCGCCACACCGCCTTGGCTTGATATTGCCGGTGGTGGGTTGAGGTGGAGTTCTATTAATTTCACAACATGGCTTCAAGGGATGAAAATTTTTGTTTAACGCTATTAAATCGCTCGTCAATGGTGGCCTTGAGCAATCCAATCTCCGCTTCTAATTTTTCTTCAAGCACGTCCACTTTCTTTGCTGCCATTGTCTCAGGATTCTTGCTCTGATACCACTTTGATAGGACTTAGGGCCAAATTAGGGCTGACTTTTATTGATTAAATCAAAAGAAAACAAACAATCAATCCTGACCTACAATTCGAGAGGTAGGTCAATCTCTCCAAAACTCCTACAATCTCAACATAAACCTTAAATGGCTCCATAATCTCTTATTTATAGCTAAACCCTAATTAATAATAAAGTTACTAAATTGCCCCTGCCCCTAAAATTACTAAACAGCCCCTGCCCCTTTATATTTGCGCCTAACATAAATTTTCATGGGTCTAACATTATATGAGTAGGATGCTTTGATTTCTTCTCAAGTGAAAATTTGTGGTCCTTTTTTTTAAAAAAAAAAAGTGTGTTTTATGATTTTCTGACTTAAATTATATGAGATTCACAGTCAATAAATCTCCAATGGGCTTTGTATATCTTAAGATTTACTATGTGGTTCCGTTTTTTGTTTTATAATCTAATGGCCTAACAACGTCATAATTGAGACGATGGCAGCCATGATAGCAATGAACTGTTTGTTTGCTGTTGCAAAATGTTGACCTCTTTTAAAGATGATTGATGAAGGTTAATGTGAATTTCAGGGAGTACATTGTTGATCTGATGGCAGATCCCGGTACACTTATTCCTTCGGATGCAGTTGGATCACATGTAGAATGTGATGACTCTTTCTATTCAGCCAGTCCTTTGTCCAGAGACATTGACTCGTCTCATGCAGCATCATCCAGCAGCGGTGTTGGCAGCTCATTTGAAGAACATTCTGAGTTTGGGACATTTGACAAGAGATCGAGGTTTAGGAACTCTGCTGCTGTAGCAGGTCAATCTAATGAAACTGGAAAATCTAATGCCTTTTTCAATCTAACGAGGGCGACTGAAGGTGAAGAAGAATTGAAGATGCTTCCAGAGAATAAACATCCTTCCAATAGAGAGAAGGCCTTTGTACGAGAGCTTCCCAACAAGCCTAATTATCCTCATGCACATGCGAGATCTCCTTCCTGGACTGAAGGTGTTAGCTCTCCTGCTGCTCATAGAATGAAAGTGAAAGATGTTTCACAATATATGATTGATGCTGCAAAAGAGAATCCACAATTAGCTCAAAAACTTCATGATGTATTGCTTGAAAGTGGTGTAGTAGCTCCTCCAAACTTGTTTACTGAAATTTACGCTGAGCAATTAGATGCATCAACAGTTGAGGTCAGGTCCCCAACTGAAACTCAGGATAAAAATAAGCAGGGTACTGGATCCCAAGAAAGAAAGAATCAAGACGATCCAAGTCCAGCTCGTTTTTTGCCTCCTCTACCTCGTCCTAGAGCCCCTTCTAAGGCAACTTCTTTTGATCAACCTGAGGAAGGTCTAGGTTTAAGTCGTCAATCAGATGTAATGGCAGCAGCCGGACAGCCTCTTTCACCACAGTCTGAAGCGACACCCATAAAATACCGAAAAGACGTTCCTGTTGCTGCTGCTGCTGCAGCTGCAGCAGCAGCTGTGGTTGCATCTTCAATGGTAGTTGCTGTAGCAAAGTCAAACACTGACTCGAATCTTGAACTTCCTGTAGCAGCTGCCGCCACTGCTACTGCTGCAGCTATGGTAGCGACAACTGCAGCTGTTGGTAAGCAGTATGAGCTGACTATTCGGAGTGATGGAGATGCAGACTCTGCTGGTTATGAACCTCGTGATAGTGGTAGTGGAGGCCGGGAACATAATTATTTGGGAGCTAATTCAGAAGGTGAGAGAGTATCAGATCGATCGGCCAGTAATGATAGCTCAAAATCTGATGTTGGAGATGATGTTGCGGAGTGTGAGATTCCATGGGAAGAAATCACCTTGGGTGAGCGTATCGGACTTGGTATTGACTTGAGAATTACACTATGTATTTCTATTACTTTGTGTCTGTAGATAATCTAGATTCCAGATATGTTCAGATAACTATTGTCTTTTGGTTCGTTTTTTGTGTTTGCAGGATCTTATGGAGAGGTATATCGCGGGGATTGGCATGGAACTGTGAGTTTTCATTAGCTGAACCCAAAATTTTGACCCTTTATTTTTGTTCAATCTCATGTCTATGATGGTTCTGATGATGTCTTTATGCTTTATTTTGAGTCACTGAAATTTTATACAAAAGTATTGTACGAGAAAGCCAATCAAGATTGCTCATTATGAGCCATTTGGCTGGTGTTATGCATGAAAGAATTTTTTTTTTCCCGGGAGATTTTGAACTAAATTCAATATGACGCAAAGGGCTGATCTCTTCAAGGGGATCTTCCTTCAGTTTTTCAAAAGACTGCTTTTATTTCTTGCTCCTAAAATATTCTGGGCTTAAAAACAGAAATACAAAACCTAGATGGAAACTGATTGGTATTACGCATCCTAAGAATTCTAATATTGTAAGAAAAGAAATCTTAAAACTAATGGGATTCTAGCATGTCGGGTATATGGTCAAAGAATGGGATACCTTAAGAAAAATTGAATGATGAAATGTGCAAAAGTGATGTGGCATAAGGGGATTGCTTGAAAAGTCAATACAATTATTTTGTGGGCCATGTGATGCTTTTATCCAACCAAACTCTTTGTGCCACATCTTCTTTATAATAGAAATACAGTATCATTTGGAACAAGTATAAAAGCTTTTGGGCCACAAAAATGATTACCAAGTTTTTTATTATGAATTTCATAATGTAATCTCAAATATATTTGTCTTGTTAATACATATTATAGAATGTATGTTTTTTCTATTATTATTAGTTTTTTTTTTTTTTTGGTAGAAGAATTTAGTTTACCCCCCAAATTTACTTATTATAAGCCCTATTCTTTTAATGTTTCTTAAGTTGCTGTTTACTTATAGGAAGTTGCTGTGAAGAGGTTCCTAGACCAAGACTTTTTTGGTGAATCACTAGAAGAATTCAGAAGTGAGGTACAAGTTACTCCTTAATCTTTCCCTTGCTCTCATATCCTCTAATTCAAAATCCTGAATTGCAAAAGCTGAATAGGCTTTTGTCAGATGTCACTAGTCATGCCATCACCTCATATTTTATATGCATTTGATTACGATATCAGTGGAGCAGACATGTCCATGATTCAGAACCCATGGTTAATGATTATGTCATGATACATAATTTAACATTTCTCACACTATACAAGATGTAAACCTGTCGATTCAGCTTAGTATTTAGCTCAGATGCATTCATTGTTCTCCTTTGTTAACCCTAGCCAAAATTGGTTAACCTCTAGCCAAAAAGACTTGGAAAGTAGCTGTTTAGTAATTTGTTGAGCCCTAACCTTCTGCTTTATTCTCATACCTCCAATTTGTGTGCCAAAAATATATTATTAGTATTTAGTAATGATACATTGAATTTGGCTTCAAGCTACTTGGAGTCTCACAATCTACTTCATTTTCAATTCCCTAAATACTGCAGTTCTTTTCTAGTGAGGAAGGTTATTACTATTCATTTTCAAATTACATTTGTGTTTAAGTAATGGAATTTGAAATCATTATGCCTCCCATTGGAATTCAAAATGCTAACTCTTGCTGTGGTTGTTGCCCAAGAGTAAGTCAGAGTATGTATTGACATTGATGAATTGATATTTTGATTTTCTTCTAAGGTGCTAATCATGAAAAGGGTTAGGCATCCCAATGTTGTTCTCTTTATGGGAGCTGTAACTCGTCCTCCGAATCTTTCAATTGTTACAGAATTTCTTCCTCGGTATGTTTCCATATCTTACCTCTTTTTACATTTTTTATTATAATCCTCATTAAATAATTTTCTGAGATTGCTGTGTTGGAATTTTATTCATGGCCTACAGGGCTTTTATAATGCTCCAGTTACTAGTTGACCACAACTAGTTTTCCTTGGTGAAGATTTAGCAGATATTAAGTCTTGAAGCATATCCAAATTATCTAATTCATTATCAGTAAATGAGATGATTTCAAAAGAGGCACTAGTAAATGTGCTTTAAACAACAAATCATTTATCGTTGGATTAAATCTTTCTCTTGGGATGTATATTCACTATGTCAGTTGTAATGATCCTTTTGCACTTGGTATTTTCGAGCGTAATTGCTCAAATTTATCTCTCACCAGAAAGTACAAAATTCTGTTAGAAGCCCCAGTGCCTGTGTTTCTTTCATAATTATTAACTTTTTGGTTTTTTATTATTCATTTTTAATTGGAAAGCTTGATTTATGTTTGCAGAGGTAGTTTGTATAGGTTACTTCATCGGCCTAACAATCAACTAGATGAGAGAAGGCGTTTGAGGATGGCCCTTGATGCTGTATGATTCTGTCATTCTTGCCTTAGGGTTTCATACCTTTCTGCATAAATGTGCTTTTCTTGTGTCTTAGCTGACAATAATTTTTCTCTTTTGAATAATTCTACTTTCAGGCTCGGGGAATGAATTATTTACACAATTGTACCCCAGTAATTGTACATCGTGATCTGAAGTCCCCAAATCTTCTAGTTGATAAAAACTGGGTTGTTAAGGTTCTATTTTATCTCTTTTTCACATTTAAAGTCTCTCATATGCCTAATTTGGTTTGGCATATAGTTTTGTCTGCAATTTTCCTTTTACACATTTTTCTGTAATTTAGGTATGCGATTTTGGGTTATCAAGGATGAAGCACAACACATTTCTTTCCTCAAGGTCAACTGCAGGGACGGTGAGTTGAGCTAAACAACCAGCTGGACATTTATTTCTTCTTTTTTTCCCCTAATTTTATTCAATTTTTTTTTTATGGTCTGTCTTCTTTGGTGTTTCTGATGGCTGTCTTAAATGAAACAAAATCATGTTGCAATTGTGTGCGTGATACACATGATTACTGCTTATGATCGTTGTTTGGCAATAACTAGGCCCTAATTGTTATGTCATCCAGATTGATCACTTTTACATTCTTTTTGTCTTTTCCCAAGTTTTTGTTTTGTCAATTGCTGCCCAGGCCTTTGAGGTCACTTTTACCCAAGCTTATAGCTTGACAGAAAAATCATTACCTGCAATGTGGAGCCTGAAGGTACCTGCTAGTCCACATGAAAAATCTTTTAATTTGAAAAGCGCAGTTGGGATAGATGTTCAGTAAGCATCTTTCATAGACCTTGATAGTTGTAATTCACTAATCTTAAAATAATGTATTCTTATTAAGGGCAAGTGAGATGTACAAGCATATATGAATGTATGTATTACTTCTTCTATGTTTGTTACTTATTGGCCCATGGTTGATATCTTAAAAGTAGGATCTGAAAATCATGTTCATTTAGTGGTAGATGACGGTATTGCTTTGATATGTCTAATAACTTTAAATTTAAGCACAATTGTCAGTTTATATGTGTGTGTGTTCTATTGCCAAATTTCAGAAGGGAAAGACCTTATTGATATATTCTTTTGGCATTCTTCAATATCTCGTTGGATTTGCAACTGTATGAATTCATGAATGCTAAATTATAGCTATTTTTTTTTTTTAAAATAAAATTCTGAACAAAGTATCAACTTTTCTAGGCACTTTTAAAGGGAATTATAATCTTAGACATAAAAATACAGTACAACCATTTTGGATTGGGTATTTCTGTAGAGATCCTTGGACTCAATTTTCTGAAGTATGTTATGAGTTTAATAGGTGGGGCAATCTGAAATAATCCAATGTGTTCCAACACAAGTATTGATGGTTTAGGTACTCCTGCAACTTTGTTATATTGGACTACTGAAAGAAAGCGATTGATTTAGTAGGGTAATGAAGTCGTGAATGTTGAGAGTATTGATGTATCACTTGCATTATGGTTCACCCTTGCGAATTATCATTTTACTCTGCATTAAAGTAAGTTCATGTCGTAATACTTTTCTTCAGGCTGAGTGGATGGCTCCGGAAGTTCTCAGAAATGAACCTTCCGATGAAAAGTATGGCTTTCACTTATTTAACATTATTTTCATCAGATCGTTTACTCATTGTTTGTGATAATCTTATCAATACGCAATGCAGGTGCGATGTTTATAGCTTTGGGGTCATATTATGGGAGCTCTGTACGATGCAGCAACCATGGGGGGGAATGAACCCCATGCAAGTTGTTGGTGCAGTAGGATTTCAACACCGTCGTCTTGACATACCGGACAATTTGGATCCTGCTGTTGCAGATATAATTAGGAAGTGCTGGCAGACGTGAGTATATTTACAGTTGTTCATTTGTTGCCTTTATACTTAACGTGCTTGATTAGGTACCTATACTGTTATCAATAATACGTAAAATCAAAAGCTCAATACTTTTTGGTGACTTGACTTAAACTAGAGTAGGCATTGATACTTTATATTGCTTAGTAGCCACCATTAATGTAATTACCAAACTTTTAGGTATTAACATGTTGCTGATGATCTGTTGGATAGTATATGATGTAAATTCATAAAATGTGTTTGTTTTACCTCGTTTTTATTTTTTCTGTTATTTATTCTGCCACTTAGTTTTCTGTGCTACACTTATATTTATTTTACATAACTTCAGTGAACCTTCATATAAAGTTATGCTGAGGCCTATCTTCTGTCATAATGAAGGGTTCTCAAAATTTGTTCCTGAACAATCCAATCCCAAGATTAAATCAAGCTACCTTCTTAAATTGATTTCAAATTAAATTTTTTTAACCTGATGGCTAAGTTAATGAAGACATTCAGACCATAAAAAAATGTTTCAACAAGAAGTGCAGTGAGAAATTGTTCTAGTGCTTATTTCAAAGTTGTTTAGGTGTATTCGTAAAGGGAAGGTAGATTGTAGTATTGAGAAATTGATTATGTTTTGGTGGTATAAACAAGAAATGCAGTGAATTATGGTACATATTCACAAAATCTACTCATCTTGAATATATATGGACTGTACTTGAGTGGTGAAGCCATGACTCGCCTCGCATTTAAATTCTCTTAAAAAAATATCCCTACCTTTGTATCCTGTCCTTTTATATTTGCTTTATCTGAAATACTTCTTGTTCTCTTCAAATTGATTGATCTATCATGATATCTGCTTGAACCGATTCTTGCCACACTTAGTTGTAAAGCTTATTATTATTTCCCGGAATACTTTTCTGCAAGATGGTGTGGTTTCTTTTTAAGACTCTGTATTTGAAAGTTTCTATCTCTTGCAGCCACCCTCAGTTTCTGTGAGTGATCGTCAGTGTGTCACCGTCTCGTTGATATTGATATATGTAAATATTAGATGAGCCTGGCAGCTGTAAATGTACTCTGGGGAAGAAATCTGTGTTGTTATTTTATTGTTGTCATTTCAGTGCGTATAAAATGTAAATGTATTAGATACATTTGAATCCATCAGGGTGTATTAATGGACAGAACTGACATACATCATCTTTTTAACATTGTAGAGATCCAAAAATGAGACCGACATTTACAGAGATCATGGCTGCTCTGAAGCCATTGCAGAAGCCAATAACTAGTTCACAAGTGCCCAGACCGGTGCCATCTGTAAGTAGTGGCCGCGAGACTGGTCAGATATCAAAATTTTTGGCAGACTCAACAGGCTAAATGAGCAAGAGTCTACAGCTATAAACTAATTCTCAGCTCACTGGTTTGCCTATAAACAGAGGCAAGTCCTGTACTGTTGGGACAGGAAAATGTTTGATAGATGATGATGGTGATAACCCAACATGTACTCCAGTTGAGATGATTGTGATTCTTTTTAACATTTCCCATTCTATTTTGTATCCTTAATTGTTGAAGCATGCTTAGTCTTGTGCATTTGCTTGTTATTAAAAAAAAAAAAAAAAAAAAAAGGTTAAAATGAAATTGTTGTAATGAATGTTTTGCACAATGTTGTTTTGTTGCTGTGGTGCTCTTGAGATCATAAAGCTGCAATAACCGGATGTTAGAGGGTCAAAACTGGATAGGGCCTAAGTTACAAAATGTCTACAAGTAGTTTATAATTCCAGACTACTAACAAAAGCACTTTTTCTAGTAAAATGCTCGTTGTACAAGTATTTCTCACCTGTTATCGTGGATAAGGGAACCATTCTTCAAGTTTGCACTTGATGATCACATATAAAGGATAAGGTGGGGAACAAAAAACCCTCATTGACTCGAGCAAGATATTTTCATTAATCTCGTCACATATCTTGATAAGACACAAGATGGCTACTTTCTTTGGATCTCCAACATTTCTCTCACACCCAATTACAACAACTCACCAGTTCTCTTCATCACCGCAAGCACCACCACCACCGCCCCCTCCATCTTCATCAAATCAACCATCACAACCACAATCTCCAACCCCATCTCCACAACTAAGCACTGCTTCATCTGAGCAGCCAGCACCAGCTGCTAAGGTGCAGCAGCAGAAGCGTGCTAAACCAGCCACTGTTGAAAGCACAGATTGGATAGCTTCTAGTTTAACAAGGAGATTTGGACTTGGTGCAGGCCTTGCATGGGCAGGCTTTCTTGCTGTTGGTGTTATCTCAGAACAAATAAAGACCCGCCTTGAGGTCTCTCAACAAGAAGCAAGTACAAGGTGCTCACATCTCTTCCTGCGAGCTTCATTAAACTGTCATATCATTGTTTATGATTAAAAGCCTTTGCTTTGCACCTTGAGGTGTGTATATATATATATATATATATATAATATATATTTGTGAGACACTATGATAGCATAATTTTGATTGATAAAAATATTTTGTTGTATGTAGAAATGTGGAGAAGGAAGAGGAAGTGGTGTTGCCTAATGGCGTAAGGTATATTTGATTCAAACCTCTCGTATTGCATGTGATCAATAACGCACATGCTTTTATCACTGAATCACAAATTTACATTTATAATAATTTGAAACAGATATTACGAATTGAAAGTGGGAGGTGGTGCCACTCCAAGAAGAGGAGACTTGGTGGTGATTGATTTGAGGGGAGAAGTAGAAGGAAGTGGGCAAGTTTTTGTTGATACATTTGGTGGAAACAAGAAGCCATTGGCTCTAGTAATGGGTTCAAGGCCTTATGGTAAGGGAATGTGTGAAGGCATTGAATATGTGTTGAGATCAATGAAGGCAGGAGGAAAAAGGAGAGTTATTATTCCTCCAAATTTAGCATTTGGAGCGAATGGTGCAGATTTAGGTGACGGGGTGCAAATTCCTCCATTTGCAACTCTTGAGTACATTGTGGAAGTTGAGAAAGTTTCCATTGCACCAGCTTGATATTCCATATCCAATGAAACATTACTTGAAGAAATTGTATTTAATGCATGGTTTCCTTTTCCTATCTTTGAGTCATAAATTTATGGGTAATTGACATTGTAGTCGTTGTTGATTTATTGAAAATCATTCAACTAAACCTCCAAACAAAATTTGAACACCTAAAAAACTAATTTTAGATCGAACAAAATTTAAAAGCTTAACAAAGTAAATAATTGAAATATTCAATTTTAATAACGATAATATTATATTTACTTTGTTGAGATATTTAGTTGGTATTTTAACTAATGTGGCAAATGATGTATCATTATCTGATTGATTTAATTGATTGAAAGTTATTAAGTCTTATCATTTTTAATTCAAATAGTGAATTTTTGTTAGTGACACAATAATTAAAATACAAAATAAATATCCCAATTAAATAAACATAACATCACTCTTTTAATAATTTGCACAGCCTTATTTTATTTAGTACTTTATATCCATACAAACAAATCATTTTTGCGAGATTTGACCAAATGAAGTTTGTATGACACCTTAAACAGAGGAGGAGGACGAGGAGTAATAATAATAATAATTTAAATCAAAGAAACACATATATGTCCGGCATTTTAAATATTGTAGGGATGGGTTACTAATAAGCCGTTCATAACATAGGGCACCACACCTTTTGAAAATTTTTAATAAAAAGATAATTATTTTTTATTTTTTCATAAATCAATAATATAAGAATAAAAATAATTTGAATTTATATCCATTTCGTTAATATCTAATATTGCAAAGAAATAAAAAGAATCAATGATGATGAGTGTGTATATAAATATATATCTTGACGACCTAATTGAATTTGATATTTCTTCTTTTAAAAAATGGTCATTCTTGTGGAACCCGGTCTAGAATTTGCATTATCAGCATTTTAATAGTCGAAGCAGTGACATCAACATTGAAAAGCATTTGTTTATCTCCATCAAGAGTCAAAAACAGCTCTCTTGGACTTGCGGTATTACGTATTATCACCTCAGCATGAGGCGATAGACAGCTCAATGGTATTCCATACTGATATTTTAGTTTTAAATTTTCATCCATCTCATAATAAGCTATTAATGGTTTTATTTTAAGATTTATTATTCTGTCACATGGCAGAGTAGTATTGGACTATCCTACGTACACAAGTGTTTCTCATTAATGAAATTATTAGGTGTCAATGATATAAAATGATTGAATGGTTGAAAATCTCGCAAGACCCACCCATACCTTATAATTATTTTCATTATTTTTCGACCAATACTTTCATATCATGTAATAATCTACACCTTAAATTATACAAAGAAAGTTTTGTAAATCAAGTTATAGATGTATCATTGTTGTTTTAATTTATTTTTTTTTAAAAAGCAACAAGAGAGCTATTATCTCTGACCATATAGTAGTTGGATGAAAATATCTCTAGTTTTAAATGATTTAATTTGATTATTTTGTATTTATATTCAAAACCAATGCTATTACATTACTTCAATCAGTACAACAAAAATTTGTACAAACACATCTCTCTAAATATGGATTAGAGGTCTTCTTTTTATTTAGTGTAGATTTCATTTGGTGTAGATTTTAGAGTTATGCTCAATAGATCTCCATGCTGTATTGTAAGCTTATTAATACAAATTCTTAATAAATTTCATATTGTAAGATGCGTTGTAACAATTAAAAAAAAAGGTCAGACTATTAAGTGCCTGTTTAGTATGACTTATTAAGCTCTTCTACAAATTGATATGACATAATTACATGAGTTAAATGAAAATACTCCTCAGTTCACATGATTTATTTTTATTATTTTTTATTTTTTATTCAACTAATAAAATTGTGAGTACAACTAATTAAGATAATAAAATCTCTTGTTTTGGAAAATAAGGAGTCTGATGTTCAAAACTTGCTCATACGAATAGAGAGAGATAGAGTAAATGGTTGGCAAAATAAAAATAAATATATGCTACATTAATTAATTTATAGCTCTCCTCACTAATTGATGTAAATTTTTGAATCTTTGTTTAAAGTTTTCAACAATACTTAGGTAATAATAATATTAGTAATTTTAATATTTAAATATATTAAAACTAAAAGTTAATATTTAAATATTTGGATGCAAAATATTACTTATATCATGAGAATTTAAATATATTAATGATATTAATATACTTATATGCGAGGTGTATCGTACATTAATTATAAGATAGAGGATCCTCCCAATAAATGCCCCTTAAACTGAAATTACCCGTAAAAGTTGAAAAGCCTTCGTGTTTCGTTGAGGAGCACAAATTCCCAAAGAGAGAGAGAGAGAGAATTGATTCAACGCTGTTCTAATTACAACCACATACGATACGCCACGTCACCAATGAATATACACACACATACCCTATATATATATAAAATAATAAATGGGAAATTAAAGAAACGCAAAAACAGAATATCATCCTGTCAATAATATCAGAATCAGTTGAGCAGCATCAAGAACAAGAATGGGAACAGTAATAGATTCCCATTTCTTAGCTCTCACTGCCATTGTCACTGTAAAAGCTTGCCACTTTCTTTCTTTTTTTTTTCTTTTCTTGCTCTTTCTCTTTTGTGTTAAAACTTGTTGATGAGTGTTTGTTTGCAGGTGGGTTACCAGTTGTTATTCTTTGTAATCACTGCCCTTTTCAAGTTCGATAAAGTCACTGACTTTGCTGGTAGATATCACATCATAATCACTCTCCTTTGTTTGCTCGCATTCATGTGAATATATTATAAAAAACTACTAATTGAGATTCTTTAGTTGCTACTTGATTTTGTTTTAATTTTTGGTTTCTTTTGTTTCTTTTAGGAAGCACCAATTTTATTATTATAGCTTTGTTGACTCTCATCCTCAAAGGCTCATGGCATTTTAGACAGGTAAATTATTATACACACACAAATAATGAAAAAGTACCATGGAATTTTGTCTGACAATTAGAGAACTCTTATTATTTTCAAGCAAGGCATGTTAGATTCTGCTTTATCACTAGCTTTGTAATCCTGCTTGTAAGTAGGACCTAATTTATGAATTTGGATCACAGTGCTGAGTTGAGCTATGCTAAGCTTTTTATAATCTTTTGCCATGCCTGCATTTATAGCATTGTACGGTGAAGATTTAATCACGTCTAATAACTGCCAATCAAAATATTATAAAAGCTTAATGCAAAAGGGCTGAACCTAAATCCATGATCCAGATATAACTGTTATTTAGATTTTATAGGGAAAAAAAATGCATAACTAGATTTTGGGGGAAGTTGCAAATGCAGCCAAACACAATAAATTTATAAGTAATGGTTCAGTGCCTACTGTAATGGTGCGCTGCTTGTTTATATCTTGATCAAAGCTTAAGGGTAGAATGAGGGCAGTGAGTTTCTAAGAAGGGAAGGTAGGTATAGAAGGAGGCAATTTTGGGAGCTTGTTTATCCAATAAAAATGGGGAAAAGAGGTTAGAGATAGAGCTAGTGGTGGCTGGCGATCATACTCTGATGCTCAAGTTAGTTCTAGGTTGGTTTTGGTGTCAAGGGTTTGCTAACCCTCAACAATGGCGTTGGCTCAAGGTTGAAGACGAGCCTTGACCTTTTTTTTTTATTTGTTGGTGCGTTTTGCTTGGTACAAAAGAGAAAACCTGAGTGTTTATATATTGAGTGCACTTGGAGTATTCCCGTCACCTTGCCAGTTGGCGTTACTTTATTGATGCTTTCCCTACTCAGGCAGGTACAATATTGTCTTTCCTTCGGGTGGTGTAAACAACTCAATAGCCTTGTTTAATGATTGTGCTCATTCGTTCATTCACTCGCTTTGTCCATTTGGACACATGTCAAGCGAAGAAAAAATGGTCCCAATCATCTTTGAGGGAGCTGTTTCATCTGCTACTGGCATGGGAGTTTTTTATTTCCTCTTTTTTGACAAGCTGCTCTCCCATTGGTTCCTTATTTCTAGCTGAGGAAACAATATTCCTTTTGGTGATAACAACCCCTCATTTGCCTATTAATAAAATAATCTTCATCTCATTCTGTCCATGCTAGGATGAGCATTCCTCTCTGCGTTAATCTTTGGAGTAGCCAGTGTAAACCAACTTTACTTAATACTCTTTTATTTCTAACCCTCATCGACATGTGGCATTATATTGTTGACCTTCTATTTTCTCTAAAACATTTATCATATGATACTCTTTATGTTCTCTAGTTCATTATTCATTTAATGGTTTTGCTGCTTTAATTTTTCAGGTTGTCTTGACATTTCTTGCAGTTGTATGGGGTCTTCGCCTAGCTCTCTTTCTATTGATGAGGTACATGGCATGAAAAGCAAATTTCTTATTCTGCCAGGGGTTTTTGTTTTAGGTATTGTACAATATCGGTTCAAAATATTAATGTTATACGAACAATACTTCTTTGATTGGGAAGACCATATTTTACATGTCAACTGTCTGGTCATTGAATATGTAGCTTTATCATACTTTTCAGGAGCTTTCTTAACATTGTCTTCATCCGTCTAATTAGTGTTGAAAACATCATATTTTACATCATTAAGCTACAACTAGTGTTTTGGTGTAAATACTGTTGCTATTGGCTTGCCTTGTTTTATTTGAGAGTTGCTGCTGCAATTAGTATTCGCTGCTGCAATTAGTATTCGTTTAAAATAACCTGGCTATTTGTCAAGCTTCCTCATCTTTTCCCTGGCTGTTTACTCTTGCTTTACCTGAATGTTTCTTATTTTACGTTTTCTTGTACTACACCAATCATCTTAGTTTCGTTCATGCCAGAATCAGTTTTTATACTGCAGTTTGATTAACAATTACTGTTTTTAAGTGTGAATGTCTGTACTGCCATTTCATAACATATGCGTTGTGTCCAGAGTTTTCCATTACACAATGTTGAAGATATTCTATTTCACTTTTCCTGCTTCTTGCTAATTTTAAAAGCTTCAACCTTATCTATTTGGATGTTTTTAGTCATCAAATTTCACCATTTTCATCCTTCTTCTGTATTCTTGCATATACGAAATCAAAGTTTGCATTACCTGAAATTGATCTGAATTTTAATGGTTTAGTTTTCTCTAATCAGTAAACTAATGGTTTTCAGTATCTTTATTTTATTGTAATACATAGAATCTTACAACTCTAGTTGAAATATTTTGTAGGGAACTAATCACTTGGAACGTGTATCACACATAAGCTTAATTAATATAAACAATTAGATACATTCCAATGAAACAGTTCTCATCTTATGTCTGAAGAGTTAAGTACTTTATCTTAAAGTAGCTTTGCAATTTGGGTTTCTTATCGTCAGTAGATTATGGTGCAATATCATATCGTGTGTTTGATGAAAAAATATGCCCATGTACATGTGTCCATAATGTGTATCATACCTAACAGTTTAGCTGACCTTCAAAAGAATTAGATTTACCAGAACCAGAATCAGACTGACACTGTTGGGACCAGTGGTTGGCTAGCCCCCTCAGTGTAAGTTTCAATCTTTGTCTAACCATAGTAATCTAAACTGGTCTTGCGCATTTTTGGGATAATGGTAATTGTTATTCTTTAAGTGGCAGCTGAAGGTTCGTCTGCCTCCAGAGTAGTTGTGTTTCTTATAAATTATTGTTTTATTTTTAGAAACATTTATTATTCCTTTTGAAGAAAATATTACTAAATGAAAATATGCACACACACACACAAAAACAAACCAAAATATGCATCCAATCAAGAATGGAAAGGTACTTTGCCATTCTTGTTGCTGAAAGTAGTGGCCATGAAGGGAAAGGGATGATGAGGGATTTTAATGTTGGATAAGAATAAGAGGTCAGATGGAGGAGTACCATTTTTAAGGCCTTTGGAGGTATGTTCCTGATAAACTGCCACTTGGGGGCTATTGGGCCATTATCCTAACAGCTTAGCCTGTAGTTAGTGTTGGTAATAGTCCCTTCTACTATCTTTCTTGAACATTCAGCAGGCATACCCTTTCAATGTAACCAAATGTTCCACAGTTATCCTCTCCTCTCCAGTATGGCTAGGTTTTTTTATTTTTTATTATTATTTTATTTTTTATAAACAGTATAGTTTTTTTTTGATAAACAGTATGGTTACTACTCATAAAGTTAAAGTTTATCTAAAATTTCGCAGGCCATCCTCTTGATTCTTTGACACTAGTGGTGTTACCCCCTCAGTCTAATATGGAAAGGAATGCTATTTATAACCACTTTGTTATGTTTCATTTGTTATTTTACTCTATTAACTCTATTAATGTTCCTGACCAGGATTCTGAATTGGGGTGAGGATCGACGCTTTGATGAAATGCGTAGTAATTTAGGGAAATTGGCAATTTTCTGGATATTTCAGGTATCTTATATTTATTGCTTTCTACACTAGAGAATCAGTTAGAGCTCTCTCTAGTTTATTCATGTGGGAATATGTTACCATTAAAATATGATTTATGCAATTTATATTACAGGCTGTTTGGGTGTGGACTGTGAGTTTACCAGTAACGGTGGTTAATGCGAGTGACAGAGATCCATCTGTTCAGGCTGTGGATGTGATTGGGTGGATAATGTGGTCGGTGGGTGTCTCTATTGAAGCTATAGCTGATCAGCAAAAACTGTCTTTCAAGAACTCCCCAGAAAACAGAGGGAAGTGGTGTAATGTTGGGTTGTGGAAATATTCTCGACATCCAAACTATTTTGGTGAGGTTGGTCGTTCATTTCTTTTAAATGTCACTACCTCTTAGATCTGGCTTTTGTCTGCAATCACTAAATCTAGTCATTATCAAGATTTTACGCTCTTGGTCATAGTGAAGTGATTATATCTCTGTTTTGTCATGTGGCTAGCTTTTTGATTTCCATTCAAGCCTTTTATTTCAAGTATGAAACTTTTATAATCACATGAAAAAATCATTGGCTCTAGAACTCAACTAGTTGCTTTTGATATGTAATAACATGTCTACATAATTATGGCTTAAGATTACCTCTGCTGGTGAATGCTTTAACAGTTGAATCCTCAAGATTAAAAGGCTTGAAAAAGTGAGCCAAGGGGCTCTCCATCTCTAGGAAGATTGTGTCCAGGATCTCCAAACGGTCTATATTTGCTTAGTGAGGGATTGTGTAGGGTTTCAATACCAAATATTGAATATTATTCATTCTAAACCATAATAATGACACATATCATTAAGTCATAATGTCACCACAGTGGTGTCATGCATGCACTGTGAAATCCTGCTTAACTATATACAACATCAAACACATTCATACTTGTCAGATTGGGGTTTTCACTAGCACAACAGATTTGTGCTTTCTGATAACAAAATCTCATTAATGGAAAACGAAAGCATTCTTTAGCCAATTTTTTAAGATTAATGAGCGGCGTAATGCTCTGGTGCAAGTCTTGGTTGAAATCCTTTTGCAGGCACTTAAGCAACAAGATCAGGGCTTCAAAAAGCTACTATGAAGTTTTCCAATGAACTTTTTGAGTATATGAGAATGTTTCAGGAGTTGGTGGGTTTTTATTTTATTTGTCTTTTGGCAGATGTGTCACATGGGCATGGTTAGTCAAATTGGCATGATAGTGAGTTGTGTTCTCTCTCTATCTAAAGATTGTTTTACTTATCAGATGTCTGTCAAATAATTTAGATAGCCATACTTTATTAAAGCTAATGGAGGATGTTTTGTGAAATGCAATTAAAATGCCAGTGTATCCAATGCAAAACTTACAGGTGGTCGGTGAAATTAACCTGCGCATATATAAGGTACCTTAGTGTGCTGCAGTACTTGTATGGATCAAGAAAATTGATACTTTCAAAGAGAGTAGCCATTTAGCAATAAGTAAAAACCCTCAATTGTGTTCTCAAATTGCAGTTAGCATCCAACTCTTAAGGATATACGGCTGTCAATCAACTCTGCTATCTGTTGCCTTGACCTTAACTTTTTTAATTGATAAATGTTGTGTTCAGATTTTCCTATGGTGGGGAATTTTTGTTGCTTCTACTCCGGTACTGGATGGTGCTGAGTGGCTTGTAATCCTTGGGCCGATCTTTCTTACATTGTTGCTTCTTTTTATCAGTGGCATACCATTGCTTGAGGTTTGCCTCTCTTATTACACACACGCGCGCGCATATATTTTATAGGTCCAAATCCATTTGTAAATATGCTTATGATGCCTTTCACGCTTCATTCGTATGAACGGATGCAGGAGTCAGCAGACAAGAAATTTGGCAACATGCCTGCATACAGACTGTATAAGAAAACAACCAGGTCAACCAATCCCTTTGGTTCTTATAGATTTACATTGATACAATCTGGTGGAGGAGCAAACCTAACATGTTCTGTTCATTTTTTGATGAATTCTCTGTTACAGCCCTCTGATTCCATTGCCCCCAGTAGTGTATGGAAATTTACCTTGGTGGTTGAAGACAATACTCTTTGAATTGCCTTTGTACAGCCGTAATCTTCCACAAGAAGGGCCAAACTGGTGAGACTACAGATTGTCGCCAGAATTATTTTATCATTGGAAATGAATATCGTAACTAGTGTGTCTGTTCATCTTTGTGCATTTAGTTTGTCGCTTCCTTAAGGAATTATGGAATTGCAGCTGTATGTTTTCTTTATGTTGATTCTCCTAGAAAATAGGGAGATTGCTAATTTCCCCCCTACTATAATTAATATATGTCATTTATCCCCTTACTGTTTTTATAATAGCCAGTAATCCTCCTGACAGTATTAGTTTACAATGTTACGTTTATTTTCAAATACACTTTTATTTATATTTATTATAGATTAAATAAATTATATGACTAGAAACTTAATAAAAAAAATTTAAGTATTGAAAATAAGAAATATATGTTTTGATGTGATCAAATATAAATAAAAGTGTATTTGAAAATAAGAGTAATATTCTAAACTTATATTGTCAGGGGGTTATTGATTATTATAAAATAACAGGGAGACAAATGGTATACATTGATTATAGTAGGGGGGGAATTAGAAAATATATCTGAGCAGATAAGTAAGTTGAAAGAGAGTAATAAAATTTCAGAATAATTTTATGTTATGTAGTGGATGTACTATTCTAAGTTTGAATCTGATGCATGTATTAGTATTTTTAAGGCATTTTTCTTTGTGCAAGGTGTAGAACAAACCACAGAGAAAGCAGCGATGAATTGAAGATGGGTTAAGAACGTTCTGATGGTTCAATTTTTCGATGTGGTCATTGGTTATACAAGGTTTCAACTATCAAAGAGGACTATGCTTACTTTCTAGCTTTCATTTGTAGCTTTTTCCCTACTTAGTACTTTTCTACAGCCTCTAGGGTATGACAATGCGCTTGTTGCAATTGAAGCTTGTTTATATTTTCATTGAAATCGTTTTATAGGATACACGAGAACGTGGCATTAGGCTTGTATAGAAGCTTGGAGAATATAGAGATCATTAAGGCAACTTCAAGTGTGAAGAGAGATGAATGCTGAAATGCAGTTGATCATTTTAACATGTTGCCATTATAATATGTACATGATTACATGACCTGCCCAATTCTGTGACTCGGTTAAGGCGGAAAGTGAGCAAATTAAACCCCAGGTGGCAAGGACCTATTAAAAAGCTGAGGCTAAACAAATGAACAACAAATTTGGACCGAAAAAACCATCAATTACAAACTTGCAGTGTTATTGATATTCTCCAAAGAAAAGACAGCACCAGATCTCGCCTCGGCTGATGACTGTGAATGTGATAACAGAATGTAAACGACCCATAAATGAAGGCATACAAGGTACACCAAAGACCACAATTTTGCTATCGGATTTCTCCTCAGAAACACCACACCAGCCAAAAATATAGAATCCAACTGCTTAAGCAATGATCCTATATGCTTCTTCCCAGAACGGATTTTTTCTTCAAAAAGGGGCCTCAAGTTTGATTGGGAGAGATCCCATGCTCCAAATTCTAAATCTCTTGATGAGGAGCCGGTCACTGGCTTGTTCTCATCCAGCAACCTTGAAACTGCCTGCAAATGTGTTGGGCAGAAATTATCAATAACTAAATTTGTTACACTTTTTTTCCCCCCAAAAAAGAAAGCAAACAGCAGTTCTAGAGTGAAATTTTACCTCAATTCTGAACGAAAGAGTGGCCTTCTCTGAGGAGAGAGCCTCCACCTGGTTGAATGAGCAGAATTAAAAAGTTACTAGTCTTTGAAAATTGCAGATATGGCATCATAACACTCGACGCCTAATAGTTCAAACGGTTATGTGGTCTTCCATTACTAGTTAATAGTTTCAATCATTATCTCCTTAACTAGAGAAACTTCAATAACACAGCAAGACAAAGTAGCTTTTATCTGACACAGGATCAATATATTATAACGAGACTAACAGCTATATACCAGTGTTCTGAAAACATTAAGCAACAATAACCACCAAAAGAGAAATGCAATTTAATATCAAAACTCTTTTCCTGGTCCACTTTCAAAGCTCAAAGGTGGAAGGCATTTAGTAAAATGAATAAACTATGTTTACAATTTTACACTAAAAGGTTTAGGACTTCTACTTGTTTTCATTCTTTTGTTAGTACAATATTTCAACAGAAAATTACCATTCTTTCCATGAAAAGGAGTAATGTTATTATGGAAAGACTAGATGTTTCTATAATCCCATCCATGTGAAAAAAAGCCAAGCTAAGCATCCTCATTACTGGAAATTGTGGTGCGACCAGGTAAAATGTTTAAAGGGAAAACCTGTGCTTGTTTCTGAATTAAATGGTCAGTAAGCTGACCAAGCCTTCGCTTTAGCTCAATTTCTACTTCAGTTGGATCCTCTATCTCCTTCCTTGTCATTTCGATGTTTCCTTCCAGCTTCTTTGCCTGAGATATAACACAAATGATTAAAAATCGATGTTACCAAAATGTTACCAAAATGATCTCATTCATACTAACAGATAAAAGAAAATATTCTAAACATAAGAATGGCTTGAGTTACTTCTCAGTCAGTTTCTCAACATCACTATTGCGTCATGGCGTTTTAAGACTTCGAACCTTACAGATGCACTGCATTGTTTATATCGTCTCAATATTCTAGAACACACGAACATCTCAGCTTGTAAATGAGTAACATCTGAAATACAGGCTCACCTTATCTTCCAAATGGATGATTTTGTCAGCTATGAAAGTATATTCTGCCTCAAGTATCTCCCGTTCAAATTCAACTCCTTTTGAAGCTGCTAACTAAACATTTTCACATAAAATGAAAATCCTATCAAAAACAGTCATGCAAGAATTTTTTATGTAGGAGGATGATATAAAAGCTGAATAAAAAGAAAAAGGAAAAACAAATAAAAGTAAATAACACATCCTAAGCAACCTACAGGGGACTGGCAGATGTAACTCACTCGCTTTAGATAAATTCCAGTTTGATGAGTATTGGAGTTCCTCTGGCTGAGTTCTAAAACAAAGGAAAGGTATTTCAAGACTCATTCCAAGCAATGAATATAGGCAGGATAAATCTTAAGCATATTGAACAAATTCACTTCAAAAACAGTCCAAATATTACACTACTCAAATGTAGTCAATTATATGCTAAACAATCTTCAGAGAAAAACCACCACCTAAATGAATGTTTGACATTAGCCTACTGAAAATTACTGCACTTGGGACAGTCATCACAAACTTGGTTAAGATCCTTTGCACAGTGAGGAGATAAAATAAACTTTCAAGAAGGTGTAGGAGGTCAGATGAGACATGGACGAAGGTGATGTATTTTGACAAAGCATGTCACGCGAAACAGCCAATACCAATAAACCCGCCTTGAGCGTTTATGAGTCACAGAACATTTTCTACCAATGCTGGACATGTTGCATGGGCACAATTATGGGGAGGGCGCATCAGACACCAACGGATGGACACATATCCAATCAGGGTGTACACTTTAAAATAAGGGACAAAAGTCATGGCCCACCTATGATTTAAAAAGAAAACTGCAATAATTAGTGTTGAACTTTGGTCTTATCCAGCAATTTTCTTTTTTTATTTATTTATTTATTTTTTTGGATAACCCAGACTCCCGCACCATGGGACCATCAGTCCACCCCTGCCAAGCCCTAAACTGGGAGATCAATCAGGCGGCCAAACCACATGACCTATTGACAACAAAAGGTGGAATTTTTAAGCTCAACAAAAGGATTGAACCCAAGACCTCAATACAGCCAAAGCACCAAATCTCAAGCCCTCAACCAACTGGGCTGCCCCTTTGCGGGCGATCTTATCCAACAATAAGGTAGCAACTTTTCAATAAGTCATGTAAGTCCCATTTGATTGGTAGGGAAGTGGTTGAATTGCAGTGCTAGAGGTGGGCAACTGAAAATTTTGGTTCAGTTTGGTCCTTCATAAATTTATAAATTTTTTTGTTAATTTTCTTTCAAAATTTAACTTTTTTATTTTTGGTTTTCTTATGTCTCTTAAATCATGCCACATGGCACTATTTTAATATAAAAAATGTTAACCCTTTTTTAGGTTCGGTTCCGGTTTTGAGAATTTGAACTGAAAACCAAACCAAAATTTTCTGTTCCGATTTTTTTCGATTCATTTATATTATTGTTTTCTTTTTTTAGGGGAAAACAAACCAAACTGAATCCATTTTTCTCGGAAACGGTTCAGTTCTGTCCACCCCTATGCAGTGGCGTCATTTTTGGGGGGCTGGGGGAGAATGTAGGGAGATGCATTTTATTTATTTATTTATTTTTCACAATATTCAAACGATCAGATAATATCAAAAGATAACATACCTTCATGGGCCACTTCTTTCAACTCTGTTTGTTGTCGAAGTTCAGCTACTTGATTAGTCTGGCCCCACAAAAAACAGGAAAAACAATTATTTAAACACGTAGTTGGTGTAAATCGAAAGGAGGCAAGTCAAATGTTTGCCCTGTTTCACACTATAACTCATCAAATTTTTACCAATTTACACCATTACATGTGTGCATTCATCAGTGTTAGTGAAGTTTCATAAGCTAAAGCAGGGGAAGCTGAGTAAAAAATTTATCCTGTTTGACACTATAGCTCATCAATGATTCACCATCGCCAGTATGAATACATCTCATTATTAAACCACCATAATTTTGCCACAAACGCTCAGACAACAACTAGCTGATCTCAAATCACAGTACTAGTAATTTATTGTAGAAGTAATAATGCAAAATTAGGATCTAAATTAGCCAAACAAAAAAAAATACTGCTGTAAGATTCCCAAAATAATTGAAGAACAGTTAACAGGACAAAGAAAGAGATGGATTTGCAACCCAACAAAGAATTAGAATGACATCATACCTCCATTTCAAGTTTCTTCTGTGCAGCAGCAAGGGCTCTCGCAAGATCAGCATTTGCAGTCTGCAACCGGCATTTATCATTAGAAACCACAAATTAACCCTTAATAATGGCATGGCAAGAACTTCAATAAAGTAGGAATCATTTAGCTCGTCATAGGATACAATTGAAAAATTGATGACACTGTCCAAATAATATGTAATCCAGCCTTCTAAAAAAGGATGCAGTACCTCCAGTTTAGCCAATAGTTGAAGGGCTTCCATTCTGGTATTATTATGTCTCTGCTTTTCTAACTCAACAGCGTCCATAGTCTCCATCATACTTGTCTGAAGCTCTGAAGCCTGAAAGAAGTTAGAAGATAATGTCAACTACTATGAATAAAGAAGTTAGAAGATAATGTCAACTACTATGAATAACACCAGAGAATCGAGTATAAACTCTTGGGAGATAAGAAAATCTTGGAAGCTCCTGAGAACGGGTCAAATTGGGTGAATCACAAAGATTTTAGAAATTTTACATGAACAATACATTTACAGAATCATTGCCACATACAAACTTGTTTAATATGTATCCTAATGATAAAAACCCAAAATGAATAAGCATCTTTCTGAAAAAATTTAACAGAACATGCTTCTTTTAAGAACGTTGTTTTAAGGGGACAAAGTATTTATCACGGAACAAGAGAATTTTGTAGAGTTTCACATGCTTAAATTTTCAGGATACTATATTCATGTATTAAAACTGCTTCAAGATCAAACTGGAAACCCTTAAAATTGAGCCCTCAAAGTGCTTAAAAGACAGTAGCATTTAAACCCTATGCGAAATTCAAACAATTGGCCTGGTCCTTTGAATTGTGAAAACCTAACGAGAGAAGGACAAGAAATAGGAAAGAAAGAAAGCAGCAATCCTATTACTTCTTTCTTATTAAAAGCATAGTGAATAAACAAGTAAATATATATTTCAGGAGTGTGTGTGTTTGAGTGTTTGCATCAAGTTAGTTGGAATTTCCCAGAATCTGAAAACCAAGCATGAACCTGAACTGATGTTCAAAGAAGACTTTCATGCTAATCTTGACCCAAATTTACCAAAAGCCATCTTTTTGGAAGAATACCAATGCTAAGATTGTAATGGCAGAACACTTTAGCCACATAAAGCAGTTCCCAGGTGCTACGGCTGAGGGTCTGGGAGGAGTTCCTAGGTTCTAATCATGATAACTCATACATCTGAAAAAGCTACATATTTTACCATATCACACATTAAGGGTGTCAAATTATCAGGATCACACTTGAGATTCAGGAGAAAGCCTTGTCTTTTACTTTCCAACTCAATTTTCTACTGGCAAAGTGAAGCAGTAGATGCTTGGATGATGCAGAAGGATATGTTCAGTTCAAGTATCAAGCCAATTTCCCTACACTGATTTTTCAGTCAGCTGTGCAAAACAATTTTAAAAAGTGCTTGAAGTCAATAAAAGTTATAACAACACAGAATTGCTCTTAAGTTGTCTATCCTAGAATTACCATGGTTCTTTCAAACAAATCTTCACTTCAAATTATTTGATAAACTGGTTCAAAATTCAAAGCTTGCAATAAGAAATCACAAACATATAATAATTCATTATTATCCTTGTAACTGAAAACAAACTAGACATTATTTTTTCAGTCATCAAAGAAAAGCATGACCGTGATTAAACCAATCATCAAATAAATAACCAACAACATTACCTCTTTTACTTGTTGTTTGGCTCGTTCTTCAAGTATTTTCTCCAAGCTCTGCTTCTCACCCTCTAATCGAGCAACCATATTTTCACGCTCTTTAATGGCATCCCCTGCTTTAGCTGCTGCTTTCTCAGCCAAAATCTTCTCCCTCAGCTTCCTCCTTTCCTCCCTCTCTCGTTCACCTTCAGATTCAGAAGACGACGAATCTGAATTGGAATCAGATCCATCCTCACTTGTTGAAGAAGATCCTCTCTTCGAATCATTTAATACAGAAGCCCTAATTCCTGCATTGGATTTATGGTTCCCTCTAATGTTACTCGGCAACCGCCCATCAACATCATTCATTCCGATCTTCACATCGGAAAATGCATCAACTTTCCCAGGTACGGACACCATTTCCAACCGGCTATTCTTCTTAACATCGTCATTTTCTTTACTTCTACCATCTTGGGGTTTTACATCTTGCCCATTTATATTCTTCCCATCATTTTGCAATTCAACGCTTGACGACCTCCCTGAAGAACCAGACTCGTCCCCATCACTAGGCTTATTTCCACCATTTACCTTACTCCATCCAGATTTAATCAAGCTGCTATTTTTATTAATCTTCCTATTTCTATTACCCAAAGTGCCCCCTTGCCTCCTTCTCTCATCCTTCCTAACATTTCCCAAACTCAGACCCTTATCAGGCGTGCCAAGCAGTTCGGTCCAGTCACTATCAGTAAGCGTAGACTTAGGTTTAGATTCTTTCGAACTTGTGAATGAATTATTTCTATTATAAACGTTTTTAACATTAGGATCACTCAGCAATTTGCCTCTGTAATCATTAATTTCTTGTGTTCTCTTCTTCAATTGATCCTTTAATGAAACAGAGCCACTGCTCTTTGATGGGCCATCGATTTGAGGATCTTCAGATCGAGGCTTATCGCCCTTGCCAAGCGATTCTGCCGCTTGTTGATCGATCTGAGCCGTTGATTAAGTAATTCAATTTACAGAAAAAGAATAAAACTGACATAAAATGAAAAAAAAAGTAAAATTAAAAAAATAAAAGCTTTAAAAAAAAATGAAGAAATGAGAAAGAGAGAAATTGAACCTGTTGAAGGAAAGTTTCAGCGACTTTGAGTTTGTTGGAGATCCAATGCGCCATTGTAATTACTAATTTTTTTTTTAATTTTCAATTCAAATACAGTTACTTATTTAACACATTTTAATGAAGTATAATCAACAATGATCTTTTATATTTTCTCTTTGCTTTCGCTCGACGAACAAACAATGAGATGACGAAGGTGGAAGCGGAGGATGCAGATTTGCAGAGCAATAAGTGCTAAAGTAACGGTGTCGTTTCAACTTTGGATTAGACAATTTAATATTTCCAGTTAAATAGCTCCACGTCTAGGGGAGGTGGTTGTGAATTTAGGAAACAGCTTCACTTACCGGTGGTTTCTCCAAACATCAGGGGTGGTATCTGTTAATCACACTTAAAAACTTTTTAAAGAGGCAATTGCTAATTTGTAATTTACAGCCATACAAAAACATGCAAAAGTTGTAACACGCAGTGGGATCTGCTTGATTTTTGCATGTGTAAATTACAGCAACCGTAACTTAACAAGACACTTATACCTATCGTTTAACGTGAAAACTAAAAAATCTACATATTAGGATGAGGGAACATGATTGTACTCGGGCTCAATTATGTCAGACTAATATAGTCAGAAAAATTTGTGTAATTTTGTGGCAAAATAGTAAGTTTTAGTATATAATATATTGAATTTTTTTATTGTAAATTTAGTATGTTAAAGTGAGACAAATTTTTGCAGGGATGACAATGGAGAGGAAATTCTTAGTGAGCTAAGCTAGGCTTTAACCCTACTACATATTGAGAAAAACTTTAGTTTTATTATAAAACCGCCACTTTCTCAATTATACAAAAGTACTAGAAGAGTATTTACAAAACTATCACTACTACAGTTTCACTAAATTGTCATGATAATATTTACAAAATTGTCACTCCAGTATTATTTTAATTTTTAAAAAAGGATAATTATTTACCGACCACTTATTGTTTCATACTTTTTCAAAAACATGCAAATATTTTTTTTGGCAGAAATTCACCTAAAGTTTACAAAATTTTTCATTAGTCCACTTTTGCCATAATACCATAAAGAGATTTAATGAAATATTAGTCAAATGATTTTTTCTACCCCAAATATAGAATGACGATTTTATCCTAAATAAATGACAAAAAAAAAGATTTCGTATTTAGCCATTAGGAACACAAGGATTACAACATGGACTATATAAATTCAAGAACCAACTACATTGAAGCTCACAACCATAACATTCATTTAGTCTGTCAAACCTGCTCATATAATCTATCAAACTTGCTCATATAATCAATCAAGCACTTCATCTATACATTGAAGCTCACAACTATACCATTCACTTGCAAATGGCATCAAGCTAGAACTCAAAATCTTTAGTTAGTGGACAGTTACATAGAAAAGTTAATTGCATTCCAAATTATTGTTGGTGTGGTGTGAATGCATGTGTTCTAGTTTCTAGTACACCACATAATCCGAATGCAATATTTTGGTCATGTAGATTGAATAAATGCAAGTTATAACAATGGTTTATTACTGAAGCTCTCATATACCTAATCTTAGTGATCAGATACCATATAATTAAAATATGGAGCTGATTGATGATGTGGTGAAGATTAAAAAAGAAAAAGAAAAATAAAGGCTTAAGCTCATTGAAAGAAAGATTAAATATATTCTAATATTTTTGGTTTGTGTCTATGTAGTTATGTTTATTAGCAAGTAATGTAGCTCCTTCCAATATGCATTAATGAAAGCTTAATTATATCCTACTTGTCCTAGTGTCTATCTTTGTAATTGTGCTTAAATACATATTGAATAACATACTTTCACTACATCTTGAATAACATACTTTCAACCACAATAATATTCAAAATATCAAATCATAATTATCCAAAATATAGCCAAAATAACCATTAATAATCTAAAATAGGAATACATCTCAAATAACATATCTTCAAACACAATAATATCCAAAATAATATATCATAATTATCTAAATTATACCCAAAATAATTATCAATAGTTTAAAATAACAACCTTTAAAATAGAAAGTTAAGTTTGTTCCTATCAAGAAGAAGAAACCCGAATTCAGGATAAGAAAATATTTTTTTCAAAATTCTTCTAGTGTGCATAATGTTGAAAAGAGAAAATTTTAAAAGAACTTCAAAATTGATAATAACAAGAAGTTTGAAAAGAGCCACTCCAACAATAAATACAAAAATGGACATTGTTTTAATTGTGGTAAGAAAGGCCATTTTATTAAAGATTTTAGATTTAAGAAAAATAATGAGAAAAAGATAACAATATTGAAAAGTCAAACAATGCAGATTTGATTGAAAAATTGGAGGGTGACTTTGTTGCAATAGTTGTTAAAATGCAAATAGGCATGGTTGAATTAAATATGGCACCAGTAGCGAAGATCTTTGATCGGTAGCTTGACTAGAGATGGAAAAGCCCGGGTCCGGTTAGGGTTCAAGCCGAGCTGATGTTTTTGACACCCTTGCTTGACTATGGGACTATTTATGTATGTAATGACTACAAGGTTATTATTTATGTTTGTAATGATAAAGCCCAATTTATAAGAGAGTATTGTTACATATTTTAAATTTTTTATATCAAAAAATTATTTCAAATGATGTGACATTAATTAATTTGTTGATGAAATAATAATATTAATTTACGTAGATTAATGGAAGATTATAGCACTGCAAATTTTCTTGGTAAAGGAAGTGTTAAAAAATTAATGGGAAGAAACTTATTCTTATCATGTTTTCCATATCCTAGAAATTAGAAAAATCTTGCATCTACAATCTTTAATGTAAAAGCAGCATTAAATTCGTACTTGATTCTAATAAATTAATACTATCAAAGAATGGAGTATTTGGCCAAAAGGGCTACTCTTGGAATGGAATGTTTAAACTAAGTAACAACAAAGAGAAATTTTTTTTTCTTATATTATTGATTGTTCTAACTCTTTATGGCATTGTGGTTTACCACACTTAAATTTAGATCTTTAAAAAATATGTTTAAGCATGGTTTGATTTCTTATGATGATAAAATTGAAAAAACAATGTGCACTACAAGAAAACTGGCTTAAATGACAGACACTTAGTGATGGATTTTGAGAAAAAAGGTAGAGGTCATAAAAGCATGATATAATTGTGATAGATATTTTGTCTATCATATATTCATGGCTGATTTGTGATGGACTCGTGATAGAAAAAGATTATGTTAAGAATATATGATGTCTTTGTGATATAATTTTAAACGTGAAAATTCTATAATGAATTATTGAATGAAGACACATTGTTGTTTTAGCTGAGTTGGAACAACAATGTTTTGTACATAAATATAAAATATTAAATTTTTAAAACCTTTTTTTACAAAATAAAATTTAAAAATTTGAAACACACCATTTTAGTACTAAGTTGCACTTCTTCAATCCTTAATTTTTTCTAAGTATCAACATACAACTCACAAACATACAGAGAGTAGGCTAAGGCTAAAACCCTCGTTTCTAACTTCTCTTAATCTCTTAATCTCTTATATTGACTTCCTTTTCGCTGTCATCTTACCAGAATCTCGGCCTTCGTCATCTTGCCACCGTCTTCCTAACATATTGGTTACTGATTGCATTGTGAAATTGACTAAGTGAAGGTGCTTTTCGTGGTATCGCCATTGTCTTCTTCGCCATCGTTTTCTGTCCTCATCTGACTATTTTCCTCACCTTCATTTTTTCAAAGCCCTTGGTATGATTTTTACTCTGTCTTCATTTTCCATGCTGTTTATTTTGCAAAAATATAAGTTAAATCAACTAATTCTATAAATAATCTAACAAAAAAATTAATTAAAAAATTGATTAGTTAATTTGTTGAAAGAGAGTAAAGAATGTTAGTTTGTTAGGGTTAGCAGTAGCAGAAGCACAACAGTAGCAGGAGCAGGAATGAAGTAGATTTTGGAGATGAAGGATTAGAGAAAATGGATAATTATTTAGCAGCAGTAATACTACTAGTGGCAGGACCAAGAGCCAAATAATTTGCCTATTACGGTAAATTTGCATATCTATGATTGATTTTTCATTGAAGTTTGGGGTTATTAGGAAATGAGTGAAGGAGCAGTACTTTTTTTGCAAAAAATTTATATTTAGAACCTAATTTAGCTTCTGATACAAAATTGTATTTTAATTTGTTGAAAATGGTATTTTTCCTTATGTAATAGTTGATTCTATGTTTTTGTTGGAGCAGCTTACTGCCACCTCTTTTGTTGCTAAGTTTGTTGCATCTCTTTTGCTAGAACAGTTTGCTGTAGAGGAATTAATTTGATTTGGTAAATAAATTGCACTTCTTTATTTTTAGAGTTTTGAGTTCGTTAGTTAATTTATAGTTGCATGAAAGCAATTTAATATTATGGTTCTTTATATGATAGCATGACTTGAAATTGTATGAGGCTTGTTTTGTATGTTATGTTGTGACTACTATAATGTGTCTATTTACTTGCATTATGTGTTGTGACTACTATAATGTGTGGGGTAAAAATTTTTGGTTATGTTTATGTTGCAGGAAGGATATTTAAAGTGGCGTTAATTTATACTTTTGCATATCTAGGGTTAATTTTTTATTGAAGTCTGGGGTTATTAGGAAATGATGAAATAGCAGTATTGGTTTTACAACAAATTTATACTTAGAACCTAATTAGAACCTAATTTAGCTTCTTATACAAAATTGTATTTTAATTTGTTGAAAAAGAGTATTTAAAGCATTTAAAGAACTTCTAGAACTGGCTGAGAAGCCTTTGTACCCAGGATGCACAAATTTCACTAAGTTAGGCACTCTGGTTAGCTTATTCAATATAAAGGGTAAATTTGGGTGGTCCGACACAAGTTTTACCAAGTTATTAGGTCTTCTAGCCAAGTTGCTGCCTGAAAGTAATGAAATTCTTGTGTTTATGTACGAGGCCAAAAAGACAATGTCCGCTTTAGGCTTAGAATATGTGAAAATACATGCTTGCCCAAATGATTGCATAATTTACAGAAAAGAGTATGAAGGGTTGTCTGACAATCCTAAAAATATGGTTTATCTAGATGAAAAAAAAGGATGGTAGTGTTGACCAATATAGGGAAGGGGTTCCTATGAAGGTTTTATGGTATTTTCCGCCTATAACTAGATTTAAACGCATGTGTTTAGTCCTCGGAAACTACCAAGGACTTGACTTGGCATGCAAATGAGAGAGTCGATGATGGTAAGCTCCGACATCCGGCAGACTTGCCATCATGGAAATTAGTAGATAAAAAATGGCCTACATTTTCCTTAGATCCTAGAAATCTCTACCTTGTGTTAGTTGCTGATGGAATAAATCCACATAACTCTCTTAGTTGTACATACAGTTGTTGGCCAGTTATTCTTATAATGTATAATCTTCCTTCATGGTTGTGTATGAAACGGAAATTAATGATGTTGTCCCTACTGATTTCTGGTCCTCAATAATCAGGCAACGATATCGATGTGTACTTGGCACCTTTGATAGGAGATTTACAAACTTTATGGGAAGTTGGGGTGGAGGGTTATGATGCTTACAAAAAGAAGTTCTTTAATTTGCGCGCTGTGTTATTATGGACTATAAATGACTTTTCGGCATACAAAAATCTAGTTAATTGCACTATTAAAGGATATCATGCTCGTCCATATTGTGAAGTAGACACTACTAAATGTAGACTTAAACACAGTGGCAAAAATGCATATATCAGTCACCGTTGTTGGCTTCCTCATGGTCATGAATTTTGAGACCAAGAAAAAGCCTTTGACAACACAATAGAGAGAGAGTTTGCTCCAAAACTGTTGGATGGAGAGGGTGTTTTGCAGCTGGTTGAGTCTATTGATTATAAATGGAGGAAGAAAAACTCTAAAAAATGCAAAAGTTCCGACAATGATGACTGCATTTGGTGGAAAAAAAATTCATATTCTATAATTTAGAGTATTGGAAGTATTTACTTGTACGTCATCAATTAGATGTTATGCACATTGAAAAGAATGTGTGTGAGAGCATTTATGGAACATTGTTCCATATTCCGGGAAAGACCAAAGATGGTCTTAAGTCAAGGAATGATCTCGTGGAAATGAAAATTAGGGATGAATGCACCAACTTTAAAAAAGAACAGGTGCCCATTCCTTCTTATTACTTGTTACACATTAACTAGAGATGAAAAAATAAGGTTCTGCAAAGCTTTAAAAAGTATTAAGGTTCCAGCTGGATAATCTTCAAACATAAAAAAATATTGTGTCAATGAAAGACCTTAAACTTTAGGGCCTTAAGTCATATGACTGCTATGTTCTTATGCAACAACTTTTGCCTATTGTCATTCGGTGTGTCTTGCCAAAGTATATTAAAGAAGTTGTGAACATGTTATGTTTCTTCTTTAACTTGTTGTGTTCTAATGTGGTTGATGTGTCAACATTGGATAAATTACAGGTAGAGCATGCGGTGACTTTGTGCTTGTTTAAAAAATATTTTTCTCCCTCTTTCTTTGACATTATGGTACACTTGATTGTGCATTTAGTCCATGAAGTTAGACTATGTGGCCTAGTTTACCTTCAGTAGATGTATTCTTTTGAGAGATACATGAAAATTCTTAAAGATTATGTCCAGAACCGCAACTGTCCTGAGGGTTGTATAACGGAGAGTTATATTGCGGAAGAATCATTAGAATTTTGTGCAGAATACATGTCAAACATGAGTACAGTTGGGGTTCCACCTGGACATGTGCAAAACCTATCAAAAGATAAGTCATTGCCTGGTGGGAAAGTGGTACAAATTCCTCCACATTCACTAGATCAAGCGCACCTGTACATCTTGCATAACACGCAAGACGTGGTACTGTACATTAGGTAATTTGGTTAATTTCTTATAGTCAAATATATATAATTTATTTCTATAATTTTCAATCTAATTTTTTCATGTTCTGGGTCTTTAGTGACCATATACAGTGACTTAAAACATGTTATCCACATCAAAATGACAAATGGTTGCAAGAGGAAAACAACGGTACATTTTCCAATTGGCTAACTGATAAGGTTAAAGCATGTATATAATTAATTTTCACAAAAAAATATCAACCTTTTTTTTTCACTTAGTAAAGATGTTTAATTTTATTTCTTGTCTTGTTAGGTTTATGACTTGATTGAAAAGGGTGATCACATATCGGATACTTTGCGTTGGTTATCACACGGGCCTCTTCTTTTTGTAACTAAACATAATGATTATGACATTAATGGTTTCCATTTGGTTACACGAGATCGAGACTCAAATCGATTAACTTAAAATAGTGGAGTTAGTTTAGGTGATTCTGAAATATGTGATATGATATATTATGGAGTTATAGATGAGATTTGGGTACTTGACTATCATTTGTTGAAAGTCCCTGTGTTGAAGTGTGATTGGGTTCAAAGTAGTTGCGTCAAGAAAAATGAGCTTGGATTCATCTTAGTAGATTTAAACCGATTAGGATATAAATCTTATCCATTTATATTGGCTTCTCAAGTCAAACAAGTATTTTATGTAAACGATCATATTCAAACAAAGTGGTTTATTGTATGTCATATGCCTACTAGAAGTAATCTTAATCAAATAAATAAAGATGAGGTCAATACTGTAACAGAATATCCTCCCTTCGCCAAAGAATTTTCAACTAATGATTTGTTACATTCCGCAAATGGCGATCGAGAAACTATGCACGAAATAGGAAAGAGGGAATTTGGGTTACTAATTGATTAACTTTTTGGCAGTAAATGTTTATTTAACTATTCACTGTCTAAGTTACAAATTAATATGATAATGAATTATATATTAACTTTTTATTCTTCTAGCTGATTAATTGTTATGTAGCTTCATATTATCATTTAACTAATACAATTTAATTTATTTATTTCAGGTGCAGTAATATGGCTAAGGGAAAACATAGTGGTTGATGTTGCTTCTGATCAAAAGCCCCCTTTACTAAGATCAATATAGTTGTACGTAAACCTAGAGCAATAGCATGATGAACCAAAAAGTCTCCAAGACCTATTGTTAAGAATAGAGAACTAGTTTCCTCATTACTTGTAACAGTTCTTTACTTGGGAGGTTCGAATCTTTATAACTAGGAACAGCAACCCCAATTCTACTTTTTATGTGTTATCACATTCATTATGTGTTATCACATTCATTTCCCTTAAATTCTTGTAAAGTATACTATTCACAGATCAATAGAAAATCAAAATAGAATTTTTTTTATTCGATCTATTACCAAATAGATTCTTTTGTTCCGTACCTGGTATATTCTAAACAACCAAATCACTTGCATTATTATTATTGTTCAGATTGAAATGAATCGAAATTGGTACGGAGTTGGTTAATGATGCTCGAGCATGTACTTGTTTTGAGTGCCTATTTATTTTTCATAGAGAAATCTCTGATCAACGATAGAACAAGATCCTTTTTGCATCATATCTAAGGGATTCCTTGGTTCGGGCCGAAGAAGCAATGTCACTCGATCATTATCAAACCGATTGCAATAAAAAAAAAAGATCCCATTTTACGGACTACTAGACTATTTTGTATAGATACAAAGACGATCCAGGAATAGCGACATGTACTAAATGCCCTGTCCAAGCCAAGGAACTTACTCCGAACAGTCCTGACAAATGATGATTCAGACGAGATTCGGCATTTTTGAACCACGAAACTTGGAAGATGATTACCACGACTTATTTGCTAACAATGCTGATTTAGAAGATGCAGAAGACGAGGCTGATTTTAATAGTGCTGAGATGGATGGTGTTGAGTTTGATGGAGGTGATAATGATGGTGTTGATTTAGATAGAGGTGATTTGGATAGTACTGAGAGAGATAATGTTAATTTCGTTGATCTTGATGTTGATGTTCCTAAAAGTAGTAACTCTAGGAGAGGTGTGAATATATGAGCTAGGCAAAATAAAAGACTTAAAACAAAGAAGGGAAAGATTGTGGTACAATACAATAAAATGAGTGTTCCAGCAGGCGATAAAGCTACTGAGTTGGCTTCTTTTCTTGGGGTATTAGCTCGTACATTAGTTTCAATTCTTTATTTCGATTGGCGTAAGGTTCCGCTAGAGACAAATGAGTGTTTGTGGAAATCTGTTATGGTAATTCTTAAAAATCCAATGCATTCTACTTAAACCTTTTCCTATTATTTTTAATTATTAGTTATATGATTTGGATTTTTATTAACTATTACTTAAACAATCTTCTTCTATATCTAAGGTCGTTTCATTGTTCATCTTAGAAGTAGGAAGCAGGTGATACAATCAATTAGAACAATATTTCAGAACTTCAAGTATGTGCTGGCTAAAAACTATATCTGGAAGTTTAGAAATGATAAAAAGAAATTGTATGCACCCCTAATTGAGTACCCTCAAATAAAGCATCATGTTTGTATAAAGTTTGTCGATCAACGTTTGTCAAAATCTTTTAAAGTAAGTATTTTGAAGTTAGGACAAGCAATATGTTAGCAGTTACATTATATTTACCTTGTGATGTAACAAAGTTTCCCAATTATGTAGAAAATCAGTCGTGTCAATAAAAACAGGAGAGCTTTGAACAAGTGCAATCACCGCCTTAGTCGAAAAAGATACGTTGGATTAATGAAAGAAATTGTAAGTGTGTGTGTGTGTGTCAGTTAACTATTAATTTTTTTACTCTATTAAATATTTATTAAAGGTTTAGTTAACTATTAAATTTTTTAACAGTTAACTAATCTAATTTCTTTGTCGAACTAGTGTACTGAATCGGGTCTTTCTAAAAACTTAATTGACAGGAGTGAACTATGGAAGAGAGCTCGGATGTTAAAGAATAGAGGATACAACTTTGAAACCGAACAAATCATTAAGAAAATGGTAATCAAGTTTAACTAGAACAAACCTTGTTATAATATTAGATCTATGCTTATTAGTTTCTTTATGGTGGGCTATTAGGAATGCTATAGAAGGAGGACAAAAAAGACTTCTTCAAATTGGATGCAAGAAATGATTTACTTGCCCAAACATTAGGAAAGCTTCCTCGAATTGGTCATATGCAAGGCTTGGGCAAATTTATATCTGCTTTTATGTACTTTCACTGCCTACATGGACCCATCCGAAGTGAGAGAGAGAGGGAATTGGATGCTTGGAAAAAATCAGTAGATGACCAGTTGCGAGAAATTTGTAAAGAATTGAAGAGGACACCCGCCATTCAGATGTTGGAAGTTCCACTTTCCTACATAATATGGTCAATGATGAAGACAGTGGGGGAGACGTATATAAGGTTACTTTAGTTATATGTGTTACCCAAATTTTTCCTGGTTGAAGTATTTTTCCTTGTATATCTTCCAATCATTAGAGTTTAATTTACTTACTATTTATCGTTAATGCTTACAGGAGCTGGATAATTTAGGGAAGTCAGCTGTGAAGAAGAGAAAATGGATGTCTGGTCAAAGGGGCGAATGCCCTAAAGTATCAACAATGAGAAAGAAGGAAGAAGTTCGGAAGACAGAAGAGATACCAAAAAACACAATTGCTACCGTTCTGATGAAGTCAGCCAAAAATGATGACAGTGAAGGAGATGCATAGTAGGTTAGTTTATTCATAATAAATGGTTGTATTTTTCCTGGCCTTGTATATTCACTATTCAATCTAGTTTTATATACTTACTATTTCATATAATTAATCTTCACAGATGGTAGATAATTTAGGCAAGCCACCAGCAAATACCGCTGCTACCATTCTGATGAAGTCAACTAAAAATAAAGACAGTGAAAGTGATGCACATAAGGTTAGTTAATAAAATTAAAGGTATTTAAGTTTTTTTGTCTCTGTATGTATTTCTGCTTTGGTTGGCTAATTATTTCAATTAATATAACTATACAAGTCAAGTACAATGTTTAAAACAGGGGCCAAGTTGCACAAGCTGGCTTTGTGGTCACAACATATTTATATATATTGCTACATATATATATATATATACACACAGGTAGGTTCAAGAGACACAATTTTATGACCATTAGATTAGAAATAATTGAGGGTTGAGATTAAATATGACATGCCTTTTTTAATTCTATCAAATTAATAAATTAATGCAGTGGGTCCCTTGCAATAATAAATAATTGCCCTTCCCTCTCTCTCATTTAATTTATTCTCCCTTTCTCTTTTTAATTGTTGTGCCCTCTTTCTCTTTTATATCTTCTATGAATCACGGTACTGGGAAAAAAAAACTTTTCTTCAACACAAGAGTAGATTAAATACTTCATCCCTAAAAAGTGTATAATGTCAGAACAATTAGAAGACATATCAAGCAGCCCTCACGTGATATTTCCAGTAAGCAATGATGTTAGTTTATCCACTGCCTCGTTTGCAAGATTGGAAACAAGATGAAGGAAATAATAGCTTATGTTGGTTTGCTAATGAACAATGTAAGATGAAGAAGAGATTTCTTAACTTTCTTTTATTCCATATATGTGACATTATTTTTGAAGTTTGACCTCTTAATAATTTTGTGATCAATGATTTAATAGAAAGAAAGTATAAACTCAGGATGAATTAGATGAGGTTCGTTTGGAGTAGGCTAACCATTTTTTTGACACCCTTGTTGCATTAGCAAAATGGTTAGTATAAGTATGAAGCTATAAATATTAGTTGTAAAAATTTGTTGAAATTAAAGTTATAGTGTCAAATTATAATGGTTACAATTAATGATTGTAGTGTACATGTTGTGCATTCGATAACATTGAGTATTTTGATTGATTTCGAATAGATTAGTTTGTCTGGTTTGGGTTGGAGGGTTGCTGGGTATGTTGCTGGTGTTGAGTGTTAGAAAATGTATATTTATAAAGGAGAAAACCATCATTTTACATTTCAAGTCTTACTAACAACCCTTACTTTTATGTATTTAACCTTCTTAAGATTTAATTACGTGTGTTTTATTTTAATTAAGTATTTTATGTATTTTAGGGGCATTATAGTCATTTCACAATAAAGGAGAGATCAGACGGCAAAAAGGACATCACTTTTGAACTCAAGACGGTCGAAAAACTTAGGAGGAGCATAAAAGGAAAAATGGCACTGTTCCTATGTACGGTACTATTCATGTGCATCGTCTCAACCCGTTATTGTTCATCCGCGTGGTCAAACCGCGTACTGTTGACTGATGACGTGGTGCAATCCTGAGCATCCAAACTGTTTTCAATCCGATGGCCATGATTTACTCCATGTATCTATAAAAAAAGGGCCTCCCCCCCTAATTTGATAGCTCTGAATCCATTTTTGGACTCCATTTCTATAATTCCCTCTCCATCTTATATTTTCTACGTATTTTAATAAATTTTCATTTTGCCCCTAGTTCAATTATAAGTGGCTAATTTTCTTTCAAGCTTGGGTTGAAGGTGAAGTCTCAACATGTGTCATGGGCTTTATTTAGTAAATTTATTTTCTTTTCCCCTCTAATTTTTGTAGATGATTTGACTTTTCGTCGACAAATACTAATAATCTTGTCTAGATACTGCCTTGGTTACACCGGCTTTCTAGTACAAGGTTATTATTATTTGGCACGATAAGCCTTTAACACCATATTGATTAGAGCGTGGTTCATGAGGTGTGGATTCTCCCCTCATGATTTAATTGGTATTAACAAGGAATATTTAGCCCAGGTGCATGTTGATACGGATCCAGATACCCAAGTACGCCATTTCAATAGATTTCTCTTCAATTTATTATCGCCATTGCAATTCCAATTTTAGAATTTATTATCGCCATTTCAATTCCAATTTTAGGATAATTTAAATCATTTCCACCACAATTCCAACCACCCATTTACAAAATTAATTCTACATATAATTAAAATCCACCTCCTCGTGGGATCGACACTCGTCACCATTAGTCTATTTTATAATAGATTCTTGCGCTTGCGAGTACATTAAAATTTGCACAACAAGTTTTTGGCGCCGTTGCTGGGGAGGTAAGTAATTCTAATTCAAAGAATTAATTTTTGTGAATAATTTCTTTTAAATTGTTTTTTTGTATTTTTTATTTAAAAAAAAGAAAAAAAAAAGTGAATCTACATTTAGAGGTTAGTATTTCTTTTCTTTCTCTATTCTTTACAATTTTGCAATTTAATTTTTAAGTTATTTTTCTTTGTAATTTTTGTTTATCTTATTAATTTAATTTTTAGTTAATTTCACAAATTTGTTTTAGTGTGTTTTTATAGAAAGGTTTTAACAACATGATAAGGTTAGTACTGTAATTTCTCCTTCCTCTTTATTTTTACCTGTTTTGTTCCCATTTATTTTTGTTCCTTGCATGCATGGTCGTAGGTCATTATTACCTAATCTTGAACCTATAGACCTTAAATTAGAAAAAACACTTCGCAAACACAGACACGTTAAAAATAAAATGGATTTACAAGCACCACAGGAGAGGCCATTTAAGGATTATTTCAGTCCTATAGCAAATTTGAGCACATCATGCATAAGATACCCAAATGTATCTGCTAGGAGTTTTGAACTAAAATCTAGTGTGCTAAATTGTCTCTCCATATTTTATGGCCTAGAAAATGAGGACCCATATAATCATTTGAATGATTTTCATGCTATTTGTCAAACATTTAAATATGAAAATTTTTTAGATGATGATGTTAAACTCAAATTATTCCCATTTTCTTTAAAGGAAAGAGCTCGTTCATGGTTAAATACTTTGTCTGCTAATAGCATCACATCATGGGAACAAACGGTTACAAAATTTTTGAATAAATATTTCCCAGTGCATAAAACCAATGCTATTCGCAGGAAAATCTCAGAGTTTACCCAGAGAGAGGACAAGCAGTTTTTTGAAACATGGGAGCGATTCAATGGGCTACTCTTGAAGTGTCCACATCATGGGTATGAGAAATAGCACCAATGCCAATACTTTTTGGAGGGATTACTACCAAATGTGCAAGAATGGCTAATGGCAACAAGTGGAGAGAGCTAATGTCAAAAAGTGTATCAGAGATTTGGGAATTTTTCCAGCGACAAGCGGATAATTCCCAACAACGGAGTCGATCACTCAGGAATACTAGAAAAATTAAGGGAGTAAATGGGGTTCAAATTGGCGAATCAACTTCAGGAATCAAAAAAGCCAAGGAGATGGTTGAAGGTCTTGCTCGACAAATAACATTGTTATCGACTGCTGAATCAACAGAACAACATGACCATGGCTCATACTCAGATCAAGCCAATGTCATAGGTGTAATGAGAAAACCATCAAATTACAACCCATACTCCAACACATATAATCCTGGATGGAGAGACCACCCCAATTTTTCATGGTCTCAAGGATTCGAACAGAATGGACCAGCAGCTCCAGCTCCACCAATGCAACCAATTCCTCAAGCCTCTCAGCCACCATTTAGACCATACAATCAGAACCAGAACTACTCTCAACCCAGACCATGGGAGGATGCATTCCAAAATTTCAAGAATGTTACTCACTTCACGATTGAGCAACAGAACCGCGCCATTGATAGACTACGAAATGAGTTGAGAGCAGGCTTTAACTCACAAGCCCAATCAGTTTCAAGCCTTGAGAAAATGGTGGGACAACTTGCTTCTTTAGTTCAGACCTTGGCAATGACCGTTGAGAAAGGTAAATTTTCAAGTCAACCAGTGCTTAACCCTAAAGGAGTACATGAAGCAAGTACCAGTTCACCACAGCAGCATGGAGAGGTCAAAGCAGTCATGACCTTGCGAAAAGGAAAAGAAGTCGACAACAAAGTGGAGATGCCGGTGACAAAAGAAAATCAAATTGTACTTGTGAGTGTTGAGGACTCATCACCGGAGGAGAGAGAAGAAATCAAACCACGAGAATACATTCCGAAAGCTCCATTTCCTCATAGGTTAGCGGAAGGAAAGAAGGGAAAATCCACAGGTGAGATTCTTGAAATCTTCAAACAGGTAAGTGTTAACATCCCTTTACTTGATGCGATTAAACAAGTTCCATCTTATGCCAAGTTTCTTAAAGACCTTTGTACTAAAAAGAGAAATATGCATGTTCAAAAGAAGGCATTTTTAACAGAAAACGTTAGTTCTATACTCCAACATAAAATTCCTCTAAAATGCAAAGACCCAGGCTCCCCCACTATCTCATGTAGCATAGGGAACCACACAATTGAGAATGCTTTGTTGGATTTAGGAGCTAGTGTAAATCTGTTGCCTTACTCAGTATTTTTTAAACTTGGACTTAGAGAATTACATGACTCCGGTGGTGTTACGAACTTCGGTCCGAAAATACCTCGTGGTATTGTGGAGGACGTGCTTATCCAGGTAGACAAGTTTTATTTTCCTGTTAATTTTATTGTAATTGACACTCAACCAATACATGATTCGAGGAAGCACATCCCCATTATTTTAGGCCGACCTTTCTTAGCAACTGCGGATGCTCACATTCAATGCAGGACTAGAAATATGCAGTTGTCCTTCGGCAACATGACTATGGAGCTAAACATTTTCAACATTGCCAAACAACCTCATAGTGCAGATGATGGAATTATGGATGTGGATTTAATTGAAGTACTAGTTGATGATACTTTTGTTTCAAACCTTAGTGATGATCCTTTACAAACATGTTTAACTCACTTTAGTTTGGATTTTGATTTTGACAGATCGGTCGAAGAGGTCAACGCCCTACTTGACTCAGCATCATCCATGGACACTAATAAATGGAAGTCAAGAGTTGAACAACTATCACCATCAGAAAAGAAACTCATCCCATCATCAGGATCACCACAGAAACTCGAGCTCAAACCATTGCCCAACATATTGGAATATGCATTTTTGGGAGAAGAAAGTACTCTACCGGTAATCACCTCATCATCCCTCAATGACGAACAAAAAGGTAAGTTGTTGGATGTTTTAAAAGAGCACAAAGGAGCATTAGGATGGACCATAGCAGACATAAAAGGTATAAACCCAGTAGACTGCATGCATTACATTCACCTCGATGAAAATGCTAAATCTAATAGGGAAATGCAACGTCGGTTAAATCCTAATATGAAAGAAGTTGTTAGAACTGAAGTCCTTAAGCTATTAAATGCAGGTATCATTTACCCAATTTCTGATAGTTCATGGGTTAGTCCTGTATAAGTTGTCCCCAAAAAGTCAGGAGTTACAGTAGTTACGAATGCTGATAATGAATTGATACCCACTAGAGTGACTACAGGATGGCGTGTATGCATTGATTATAGAAAGTTGAATTCTGTCACACGTAAAGACCATTTTCCTTTACCATTTATCGATCAAATACTTGATAGATTAGCAGGCCATGAATTTTATTGCTTTCTAGATGGCTACTCAGGATATAATCAGATTCCGATAGTACCAAAAGATCAAGAGAAAACCACTTTCACTTGCCCTTTTGGCGCTTTTGCATATAGGAGGATGCCATTTGGATTATGCAATGCACCTGCTACATTTCAACGATGCATGCTAAGCATTTTTTCTGATATGGTTGAACGATTTCTTGAAGTCTTTATGGATGACTTTTCTGTCTTTGGTGATTCGTTTGATCAATGTTTACATTATCTAATACTAGTTCTGCAGAGATGTATCGAGAAGAACTTGGTCTTAAATTGGGGGAAATGCCATTTTATGGTAAAACAAGGTATTGTTCTCGGTCACATCATTTCAAGCAAAGGTATTGAGGTTGAAAAAGCCAAGGTGGATCTTATTTCTAATCTTCCTCCACCCAAAACAGTCAGAGAAGTAAGATCTTTCCTTGGACATACTGGTTTCTATAGACGTTTCATTAAAGATTTTAGCAAAGTTTCTAGACCCTTATGCAATTTACTTGCTAAGGATGTACATTTTATCTTTGATGATTCATGTCTTGTGGCATTTGAAAAACTAAAGCAGTTATTGACATCATCACCCATCATTCAGCCCCCAAACTGGAGCTTACCATTTGAGCTCATGTGTGATGCATCTGATTATGCAGTAGGAGCAGTATTAGGACAAAGAGTTGATCAAATTTCCCATGTTATTTACTATGCTAGTATGACATTGAATGATGCACAGTTGAACTATTCAACTACTGAAAAAGAAATGCTAGCAGTAGTGTTTGCATTAGAGAAATTTCGATCTTATCTCATTGGTTGTAAAATAATTATATTCACAGATCATGCTGCTCTTAAATATCTTCTCACAAAGAAAGATGCAAAAGCTAGACTAATTCGTTGGGTGTTACTTTTACAGGAATTTGACTTGGAATTCAAAGATAAGAAAGGCACAGAGAATGTTGTGGCTAACCATCTCTCTCGTCTCCATTTTGACACAATTATAGAAACATTACCATTGAATGAGTTATTCCCAGATGAACAATTGATGAGTGTGGAAGTATTACCGTGGTATGCTAACATCGTGAATTATCTTGTTACAGGTCAACTTCCAGAGCATTGGACCAAGCAAGACAAGGCTAAATTCTTTGCAGAAATAAAGAATTTATTTTGAGATGACCCGTATTTGTTCAAGTATTGTGCAGATCAAATTGTTAGACGATGTGTCCCAGAAAGTGAAATTCAGAATATTCTTTCATTCTGCCACGAACAAGCTTGTGGAGGCCATTTTAGTGCTAAGAAAACAGCGACTAAAGTTTTACAATGTGGTTTCTATTGGCCAACTATATTTCGAGACGCTTACACTTTCTGTTCTTCATGTAATAGGTGTCAACGAATGGGGAGCATTACGCGAAGGAACATGATGCCACTAAATCCAATTTTAGTGGTTGAGATTTTTTATGTATGGGGTATCGACTTCATGGGACCCTTTCCCTCGTCTTTTGGCCATCAATACATATTGGTTACTGTTGACTACGTATCGAAATGGGTAGAAGCAATTCCATGCAGAACCAATGATCACATGGTGGTGATAGGATTTTTGAAAGGCAACATTGTTTCACGCTTTGGATTCCCTCGAGCAATAATCAGTGATGGTGGTGCCCACTTTTGTAACAAAGCATTCAAGGCTCTTTTGACAAAGTATTCAATCACACACAAAGTGGCGACCCCATATCATCCGCAAACCAGTGGCCAAGTTGAGATCTCCAATCGAGAAATAGAGCACATATTAGAAAAGACGGTGAGGGCAGACAGAAAAGATTGGTCATTAAGACTTGATGATGCCTTATGGGCATATAGAACGGCTTTCAAGACCCCGATTGGGATATCACCCTACAGGCTAGTGTATGGAAAAGCTTGCCACCTACCTGTGGAACTCGAGCATCGTGCGTATTGGGCCATCAAGAAATTCAACTTTGACATGCAGCAAGCCAGCTCAGAAAGAAGATTACAACTGGCAGAACTTGAACAAATTCGTAATGACGCATACGAAAATGCCAAGATTTACAAGCAATGAATGAAAGTCTTTCATGACAAGCAAATTATGAGAAAATCTTTCACTCCAGGTCAGAAAGTGCTTTTATTCAATTCTCGCTTGCACCTATTCCCAGGTAAGTTACGCTCTCGATGGTCTGGTCCCTTTATTGTTCATACTGTTTTTCCACATGGGGAAATTGAAATTAAGGACCCAAAGAACGGTGTTACGTTTAAAGTTAATGGTCAACGATTAAAGCCATATTTAGAATACCAACTACATGGAGAAGACACCGAAATAAATTTGAGTGACCCACCAGATTTGAATTGATTTTTTTTCTTTTCGTTGATTTAATTTTTCTTTCTTTCTTTATATTATTCTTTTGCTAATTGAAATTATTTTTGCATAAGTGTGTTTGTTTAACTATTAAGTTTTCTCGTATTATTTTTAATCATGAGTACCTTACTTAGACCGTTCCTCCTGAACATTCTTAAACCACTTCAATGTGTCAAAACTCATCTCAAAATGCAGATTCAATTTTGTAAAACACATCGTATTTGGGCTCTACAACCACCAGAGTTAGTATCCTATGTTGAGGGTTTAGAAAGCCAACTCAGAGATATTGAGAGAAGTGTTTACGACATCCAGTTGGAGCTTGAGGTAAATTCAATAAGAGGACGATTTTAATTTTCTGTGTGTTTTAATTTATTTTTCTGTTTGTGTGCTTTAGTTTGTTACCCCGGTGAAGTGGCGGATAACGGTACTCCGTGACAATCAAGTCGGTTACTTCATTTTCCCATAATAACTGATATTCTGAGGCGAAAGTATGGACAGAAACGAGATTCTAGCGAAGCTTCACAAGCGATTCCTTTCACTTCCTCATAATGCCCTCCTTACGATGTATAAAGCTCGGTCCGAACGCATGCGATTACTCATGAGGAATAACATACCTGCTGACATCCGTTGGTTAATCGAAGCTAAAGTATGATTGGCAGGTGAGTTACCTCCAAAATTTATTGCATACATGCCTGGTTGTGGTAAAGGAAATTATGCAAGAAAACGACGAGCTCAAAGAATTTCTGTTGCTTATCATAAGTGTGCCAGAATGAGATGCGATAAAAACCCATGTTCTTTAGGAATGGTGTCTGATAACAGGAAAGGTAAGATTCAATTCATTAGGGATGGCTTGAATAAGGAGTCATTGGATGATATCCTTCTGTCTCTTGAAATGCATCCCAGTGGATATGTGCAAGGAGCGATTCTCCAGTTATGGCCATTATTCCAGAAAGAGCATGCACGATATAGTCTCAGGAATCTGACTATAAACGACCCTATTTGCCAGTTTATAAGAAAACTGGATAGGAAGCCTATCCTCGACCCGTAGAGGGCGTTCAAGCCGTTTCTGGACGTAAAACCAGAGGAAGATGTGAGCCACAGTCGCAACTACCTGTAAATATCCTTTTACTTTACTGTTATTTTATTTCACTGTTGTTTTATTGTTTGCATTATTGTCTTTAATAATTTTATTACTGTTTGCTTTTTCCTTTTTACTGTTTCCTTTTTTACTCTCGAGCCATATGCTTTACGCGTATTTGACACTGACACGTTACCTCATACACAGCTGTGATCCACTGTCACCAAGATTCTTAAATGTGATTTCTTTTTTGTCAAGCACTCACAAATTATTTTTGAGAAGTATCACAATGGCAGCTACTCCCAATAGACAATTCAAGAACATTTGTGTGCTTTTTGGATTTAACTATGGCAAACATAAAGAGTTCGTGGAGGCAGCCATAGATCTTGGTCGAAGCATAGCAGTGAGAAAATTACACTTGGTGTATGGAGGAGGTAACCGAGGGTTATCAAAAATGGTCTCAGAAGTAGCTTTTATCAGAGGAAATCAAGTGTTAGGCATCATCCCAAGAGTCCTAAAATCATTGGGCAGTTTGTCTGACTCATCGACTGGAGAAGAGTTAGTCGTCTCAGGTATGCAAGAAAGAATAACTGAAATGCTTAATCATGCTGATGCTTTTATTTTCCTTCCAGGAGATCTTGCAACACTAGAGGCACTTATTACACTAGCATCTTGGGCCCATCTGCACATTTACCATAAATCCATCGATTTGTTAAATGTCAATAATTTTTATGATGGCTTTATCGCATTTCTTAACCATGCAATAAGAAACTATTTCATTCCCTCTAATGCGAAACAACTCTTTATTTGTGCTCACACTGCTAATAGCTTATAGACCGGAGCCAGACCCCTGGACCTTTGTGTTTGAGAAAAATTATCCGATAGCTTACAAGTTCCATCACCTATTTATGTTTGAGAAAAATGTAAATAATTATTTTATTCAATGAAGTTATGCCAAACAAAAGCAAAAAAAAAATTGTTGTTTCAAAATAAAAATAAAAGAAAAATAATAATAACAATAATAGGTGAAATCCACCTTGCAACTTCCAAGAAAAAAAAATTCCTCTGCATTTTTCTCAAACATACACTTTGTTTTCCTTATTTCCCTTCTTTGTTAACCATATCCATAGCCTACGTTACATTCTAATAAAAGTCCTTCTTAATTTTAAGGAACTATAATCTGAAGTAGAAGCTAGTTATGTGGGCTAAAAAGATGTAGTGATGCATAATAAAAAAAAAGATAAAAAAAGATAAATAAAGTGGGTTGACTAGCATTTTTGTTTGACTTAAGATCGTATTATTTCTAAGCTGAGTGCATATTTATTTCATCTTAGTGAGAGCATGTGATATCACTTCTTTATTATTTTCTCTCTCAATTATCATTCATTAGAGTGATTTAATTACGTGTGTTTTATTTTAATTAAGTATTTTATGTATTTTAGGGGCATTATAGTCATTTCATGATAAAGGAGAGATCAGACGGCAAAACGGACATCACTTTTGAACTCAAGACAGTCGAAATCCTTAGGAGGAGCATAAAAGGAAAAATGGCACTGTTCACATGTACGGTACTATTCATGTGTATGGTACTTTCTACGTTACTATTCAACCCGGGTCAAACCGTGATACTGTTCATCCGCGTGGTCAAACCGCGTACTGTTGACTGATGACGTGGCGCAATCCTGAGCATCCAAACTGTTTTTAATCCGATAGTCATGATTTACTCCATGTATCTATAAAAAGGGGGCCTCCCCCCTAAGTTGATAGCTCTGAATTCATTTTTAGACTCCATTTTTTGTAATTCCCTCTCCATCTTATATTTTTTACGTATTTTAATAAATTTTCATTTTGCCCCTAGTTTAATTATGAGTGGCTAATTTTCTTTCAAGCTTGGGTTGAAGGTGAAGTCTCAACATGTGTCATGGGCTTTATTTGGTAAATTTATTTTCTTTTCCCCTCTAATTTTTGTGGATGATTTGACTTTTTGTCGACAAATAATAATAATCTTGTCTAGATACCGCCTTGGTTACACCGGCTTTCTAGTACAAGGTTATTATTATTTGCGTATTGATTAGAGCGTGGTTCATGAGGTGTGGATTCCCCCCTCATGATTTAATTGGTATTAATAAGAAATATTTATCCCATGGTGCATGTTGATACGGATCCAGATACCCAAGTACGTCATTTCAATAGATTTCTCTTCAATTTATTCTCGTCATTGCAATTCCAATTTTAGAATTTATTATCGCCATTTCAATTCCAATTTTAGGATAATTTAAATCATTTCCACCACAATTCCAACCACCCATTTACAAAATTAATTCTACATATAATTAAAATCCACCTCCTCGTGGGATCGACACTCGTCACCATTAGTCTATTCTACAATAGATTCGTGCGCTTGCGAGTACATTAAAATTTGCACAACAGCTGGTATACTAATGGTGTAGAAAGATGTTGGGTTTGAAGATGCTGGGTTGCTACTGAATGTGTGTTGGAGTGTTGTTGGGTAAGTGGCTATTGGACTATTGCCACTAGAAGATTTATTGTTGTTGGAAGTTTTGTTGGCTTGGTGGCTGGAATTTGAGTTGCTTTTCTTGAAGTTTAATTAGATTAATGTTTTTTTTTAATTTGGGATGTTGATTATATATGTATTGATAGTGATGACAATATTAGATATCAGATGTATTTATTTTGAAATTAACTTGTTGGAATGAATGGATGTTAATTAATATTAATTACTTTTAGTTTTTTTTTCACGATACTCCTTTTCATTAATTAATTAAATTTGTGAATAGGAATTCAAAAATAAATTATAATCATAATTGTTTTTTTAAAAATAACTTTATGGCGGGAAATACCCATCATAAAGTCTATCATAAACAATTTCCCGCTAAAAAGGAATAATAAATTTACAAATGATAATATAATTTCCCGCCAAAATTTTAAAAATATGGCATGAAAATTTAAATAAATTCAAATTTCAATTTAATTAATTTTTCACATTAAACTATTGTGTGACAAATATATGACTGTGAAATACCATCGTGAATTCATGACAGAAAATATTTTGTCATAAATTAATGACAATGATATAGATGACAGATAAACTGTCTGTCATGTACCCCTTTTTATGACAATTGTTTCCCGTCATCTATTGTCTATTTTCTTATAGTGGTGACATATGCGTACAAGTAAAATTGACAAATAAACTTTTTCCAAAAGTTGAAAGAAATAGTCAAATTTTAGAATCAATTCATTGTGACATTTGTGAATTTAATGGTATTAACTAAAGGACAAAAAAATTATTTTATCACCTTTATCAAAGACTTGTCTAGATATACTTTTGTGTATTTAATGTCTAATAAAGATAATCTTTTGATTTCTTTAAACATTTTATAGTTGAAGTTGAGAATCAAGAAGAAAAGAAAAAGAAAATGCTCCGTATAGATGGAGGTGGTGAATGTTTTCTAATTGAATTTTCATCTTATTGTGAGGATGGTATAATTTATCAAAAAACTATCTTCTTACATTCCATAACAAAATGGTTTGGCACAAAGAAAAAATAGGATTTTTATTGATATAATAAGTACTTTGATTTTAAATGCTACATTGCCAATGAATTTGTGGGATAAAGCTATTCTCACCGCATGACACATACATAATAAAACTCCTAGAAAATTACAGGTTTCACATTATGAGATATATGGAAATAAAGAAAGCCCATCATAAAAATACTGTAAAGTGTTAGAGGGGGGAGGGGTATGGCTTTTTATAGGTCTCACGACCTAAGGAGGTTAAAATTGAGTTGTAGAGGCATCAAAAGCATTTTTATTGGCTATACAAAAAATTCAAAAGCCTACAAACTTCTTGAGTTGGATTCAAATGTTATTGTTGAATTTAGAGATGTTGAATTTCTTGGGAATAAATTCTAGAAAAACAATATTTAAAAAAAAAATCAACTCAAGTGCCTTTGACTGATTTAAATCCTTATTATTCTCTTAATGAGAAAAGAAATATTACTTTTGATACAATCAATGAACTAAGGAGAAGTCAAACAGTTAGAAAAGGGCAGCCATTGGACCCTGATTTTTTTCATCGTAGCCTATTACTTTTTTGGTAGGAAGAGAGAAAATAAAGTTCTTAATCAAATGACTATTTAAAATGGAAGAAGATCCTAAAACTCTTAGTGATGCTATGGCTTTAAGAGACATAGCCTTTTGGGAAAAGGTTATAAGTGATCAGATTGACTCATTATTGTTTAATCAAACATGGAAATTAGTGGATCTACTAATAAGATCTAATCTAAACCAACTAAATGTACTAATAATAGGATCTAATCTAAACCAACTAAATGTAAATGGATATTCAATAATCATACAGCCACAAAGTATTGTACAAATTAATTTCTTCAAAATAGTCAAATTGAGCGAAATTCACACAATTAGTTAGTTCCCCTAATTAATCATCAATACTGAAACATACATAAGGAAATGGAAATCATACGTGTAACTAATTGTTCATTTGGAACAAAAAAGATGCCTTTTTTGACATAATCAGTAGCAAGTTTCTAATTGTTGAATTGCAAAATAATAGAATAATTAATAAGCAAATTTCTATTTTTGCTCCAAGAGATGAGAAAAATTTAAAGAAACTTATAGATAAAGTCCTCGTTGTAGTAAATATATGATTCAGACTAATTCTATTTGAGTTACCACGAAAAAGAATTGATTGGTTTTTAAAAAGCAAAAGCAAACTCAACCATTAAAAGGAAAGAAAAAGAAAGGGAGAAAACCCGACCTCAATTTGAAGAAAATTAAAAAGCCCTTAGTCTACCAGCAATTTTATAGGACATACTAGAAATAATATAATGGCAAAAGTGTTAGGAAAATATGCTCTTTAAAAGTATATGCGTTTATTTAATTGTAATAAATAATTTTTTCAATTAATAAAATAAATGAGGTATTTTATTCAAGTATCTTAGTTGCATTAATATTTTGAGTAAAGTCCATTTAATCATATCATATGTATTTATGTGATCACCATGTGGATTCATAAAAAACATAAATACAAGTTATCTTATGATTAAATAAATTAAATTCACAGTTGATAAATAAAGTTGGGCACTTTATTTAGGTATAGATTATAATAAATTCATTGAATGATTTGTCTTAATCATGATGAATTTATTGATGTAGTATGACTACATTGAACATGATCACATATGAGTTTTAATTAACTTTGTAATAACTATCAGACTTATTAAATCTCATAGGCATTGATTTCAATGTAATCTTAATCTTGAGTTAGTTATAATTTTATGATTATAATTGTTCTTCCATTTAAGTTACTAATGGGTATGACACACACTTATAGTCGAGATTACCCTGTATCTTGGTGGGAGCAATTATGAGTATTGAAGTTATAGATTAACATTATAAAATTTGTACAACACATCTCTTGATGGGTTTTCGGCATTTGATCATAGAATTCTCTGGCCAGAGTGTGTCAACATAGTTAGTATGTTGAAAATGCTCATTAGAGAAAATCACTAAGTATCAAGGAACAAGATATAATTAAATTGATTAGACAGTTGAGATATCGATTTAATTAACGATATGGTACAATGGATTATGTAGTAAAGAGATCATTGTGGGTTAGGACGAATTATTATTTGAGTATACAATTATGGAGGTCAGTTCCAATCTTATAGTGGAGTAGAGTTGAAATTAAATGATTAGACTTGTTCATTTACAGGCTTAATTGTTGTAGCCACTATTGTATATTCCTAAATGATCCCCAGGTTAGCTCATTTAATTGACTGCACCACTACTGGACCTAAAAACAAGAAAACTGGCACATTAGGTGATAAACCTAATTATAATATTTGTTAAGATCTTATGTGTTATATTCATGTGCAAATGAGGCATTATGTTATTTTACAAGGTAGGCCCCAAAGTAGTTACACATGATCTCCACTTTCATGTAAGTGGAGAGATAATATTAGATTCAAAATATTTATTATTTTGAATTATAATAAAGGATAATACATAACTAGGGTTTTACAAGAAATATTATATAAGTGTATTTTTCTCAAGAAAAAAAAATACGGGATTCCAAAATACATGTTTTGAGAAAAAAAACACTGAAAAAGAAGCTGGTTGTTTTGTAAGTAGTGAAACGGACGCCTACACGTCTAGTACTAATCAAAATTGAGTCATACCTTAGAAGATTATTTGGTGACAGATTGTGATCTAACAGGAGTGGCGATGACGGATCGTAATCTAACAGGAGTGGCGGTGACAAATCGTGATCTAACAGGAGTGGTGGTAACGGATCGTGATCTGAAAGCCTAGATTACTTCAGTGAGAAAGCAAAGTCGGATTGTCAAGATATGATTTTCTAAATTAAGAATTCTTGTGTATTGTATAAGATCAGTCCTAAACGTTTTTATGAGAAAAACTGAATTTTTACTAACAAAAAAGAAGATTGTCTTTAATGAAATAGAGAGAAGCCGACAAAGACTATCACTATTGAATAGACAGAAGCCGAAGCAATCAAAGGTGCTGTGAAGTCGGGACTTATGAAGGGAGAGATATAGAAAAACAAAAAAAAAAGCTTTTTACTTAAAATTTTTTAGCCGTATGATTGTTAGGCCGTTTACTTGGAGCTATGTAACTTGATGACATTAGTTGTCAACTCAGGTTGTAAAAAAGAATTTGTACAATAATTTGTGGCTGTATCATTATTGACAAGTATTTAAATGAAAATATAAGGGTAAAAGCCTATTTAGTCTCTGTATTTTAAGATTAGTGTCTATTTAGTCCCCGTATTTTTAAAAATACCTCGAAACATCTCTGCCGTTAAAGTATTGATACCCCTACCATTACTTTTTATTTCTTTTGGCTTACTTTTACAATATTACCCTTTTATAATAATTTTTTTGTTTGGATATTAATAAAAATAAAATAATTAAATTACCAATTTAACCCTAAAAATAAAAAAATATATATTAATTTTTTTTGCAAGTACTTTTTGCATACTTGATAGTTTGCATACAATTTTTGACAATTAAAAATTAATATAATTTTTTTTATTTTTAGGGTTAAATTGGTAATTTAATTATTTTATTTTTATTAATGTCCAAACAAAAAAATTCTTATAAAAGCGTAATCTTGTAAAAGTAAATCAAAAGAAATAAAAAGTAGCGGTATTGGTATCAATACTTTAACGGCAGGGATGTTTCGGGGTATTTTTAAAAATATATTGACTAAATGGACACTAATCTTAAAATGCAGAGACTAAATGGGCTTTTACCCAAAATATAATATTGATGGGTGTATTCAAACCTTTAAAATAAGGTTGGTTGCAAATGACCTTACAAAAAATAAAGGAATTGATTATTTTGATACCTATGTACCCGTAGCTAGAATTGCATCTATTAGAGTGTCAATGACATTGGCATCAATTTGATCATTTATTTATAAATTAAATGGATGTAAAAACTACATTTTTAAATAATGATTTTGATGAAAAAATATATAAAGAAGAATTAAAAGATTTTATTATGTCCATAAATGAAAATAAAGTATGTAAATCAATAAAGTCATATATGGTCTTAAACAAACACAAGAGCAGTGGTATGAAAATTTTGATTCTATGATCATGTTTCATGGATTTAAACAAAATAATACTGATAAATGCATTTTTTTCTAAATTCATAGATACATGGTGTGATTATTTGTCTTTATGTTGGCGATACTAATTTTGGAATAAACTTGGAAGGATTATATGAGACTAATTAAGAAGTATTTAACTTCAATCTATAAAATGAAAGATTTAAATGAAGTTGATATTATCTTGGGGATTAAAGTGAATAAAAATGGAGGGTTTATGCTCTATGCCAATCTCAGTATATTGTGAAAATGCTTATGAAACTTAATCATTTACAAATAAAAGAAGCAAGTACCCCATTTGATTCAAATATTAAAATACTTGAGAATTCTGACAGATCAATTGCACAGCTTAAGTATGCAAGTGTAATAGGTAGTATGACGTATTCTATACATTATACTAGGTCAGATATAGCATTTGCAGGATGCAAACTTTTAAGGTATACAAGTAATCCTAGTACATTTAACTAGAAAGTTATTGGTAGAGTTCTTGGGTATCTCAAAAGAACTATTAACTTAGTGCTAATGATAATAAATCCACAACTGATTGGATTTTTTATTGGAGGAGGAGTCATTTCATGGGCTTTTAAGAAACAAATATATATTTCTCATTCGACAATGGAATCTGAATTTATAACATTGGTAGCAACAGGCGCAAAAGCATAATGACTTAGAAATTTATGATTAGATATTGAGTTATGCCCAGAACCGATGCCATTTATTTCTTTGTATTGTTATAGTGAAGTTACTTTGTATAGAGCATATAGCAAAGTTTTAAATGGAAAATCTAAACACGTTAGTTTAAGACATGAATATGTCAAACAATTAATAAAAAAATGGTGTTATCAACATCATATATGTGAAGTCAAGTAACAACTTGGCAGAGCCGTTAACAAGGGACTCGAGAGAGATTTAACAAAGATTACATATACTGAAATGGGTTTGAAACCCAGCTATATACTAGAACATAACACTAGTTCAAGTTTAATGGGAAATAACAAGTTACTGGCATGTGATTGTATAAGTACTGTATTTATTAAAAGAATAAAGAAACCATTCCAAGATGTCAAGTGCTAACCTCTATGATAAAACTCTTAATAAAGTTCAAATTTAGTTTGCACGTCTATGTAGCAGAGACATGTCACCTATATTAACCTAAGAGTGGTACCGTTTTTAACAAGAATTTAAAGGTTTGCTCTTTTAAATGTTCAAGAAACATGAATAGAGACAAGGGCATAGTAGTGCTAAAAGAAAGCAACCATCTTAGGGAAATAAGTATGAGGTCCGGCTACTGTGGATTTGCTCTACCATAGAACATGCTAATAACTACATGATCATAATAATAACATGTTTTCTATTATTTATCATTTTGATCATGTAGTTATAAAGCAGTGCTCTATGATAGAGCAACTCCACCATAATTACTGTCTAAGTATAATCATGTGTAATCATGTGTGAAGCATTTACGGTATTAACAATAAGGAGACTTTGTTTAAAGCTACAACTGCATATGCCTTCGTTAAGACTTTGAAATGCTTTCACTAAATAGAGGTTTAAATCAAATGCATGAGAATATCAGTGTGATTGTATTTTGTATATTGTATAATATTGCAATCTAGTGGGGGATTGTTATATACATAAATTGTAATATTATTAATGATACGAATAAAGAGAGTTTGTAATAAATTAAAGCAAACTGTGGTTAATTAAATGGCACCATGAATTTGAATTCAAAGCTTTAGAAGTCAATTAAATCAACTTATGCAATGAATTTTAATTTACAGAAACAATTAGGTTGTTTTTTATTTTCTGTGAGTTTAAATTGAAGAGTTATAATGTTGATTGACGTACTATAAACAGAACTTCGATCTCACTTTATCAGCACTAAGAGGAAAAGGAAATCATTCCTCGATAATTAAAAGCATTTCCTTTATTGTAAATATCTCTACAATCATGCAATTTCCAGTAATAGTATCAAGGAAATATTTCAGTGTTACTAACTGCAACATTCCGGTTTCATTAATCTCGGAGGTGATTTGCAAACTTTTTCAAGTGGGTGCAAGTAAAACCTCAAGGAACTAATATGTGATCAACTCAAAATCATTGATCTGTCATATTGTTCCTCTTTTCTTTAACATGGTAGATCACCATAATGCTGAGGCAGTGATACATGTTCTCATATTGCAGTGAACGCATGCGTCGAAATACTGTCCCTTGATGCAGAGAATACATGTATATATATAGCAATTTAGTCCATCAAACTGCACTAAATTGCACGTAAAAGTCATTTTTTTTTTTTTTGCTTTGAATTCATTATTTATGATTCCCTTATTTTTTGGATTTTTTAAACCAGATATAACCATGTTTTGAGGCTGTTCTGGTGGGAGTAGTCGTACACTCTTATAATGTGTGACTGCATACGTGTCAATTTTTCATTGGAGGATATGGGTCCCACAGCCCAACTCTTCCAGTGGATGCTAAGATAAGGGCTCCACAGCCTAAGCTCCCTCAATGGGAAGCTAACACCTGCCCGCACTATATCATCATTCAACATGTATCTACACAATAAGCAGACTGCTCTTATTTTTATCCAACTCGATGCTCTCGCACAAGTCACAGCCAAAATTCTAAATTTGTGTTACATTTGGCCCTCCATCAAATTAATTAAAATTCTAGTTTTTATATATACATATTGTGGGTTGATAAATGTCCCATAATTTAAAATTTGTAGCAAAGCAAAGCCAAAGCAGCAACAGGCCTTTGTCATTCATCAAACCAAAAATATAGGAAAAGAAAGCATCGAATACTTTTGAATGATTACATCACTTCACTTATAACAACAACTTGATTGCTTAGTGGCAGTTACTTCATGATCAATATTGATAATCTCTTTGCCACCTCCAAGATTATTACAATTACTAGTTGCTGTTTTATCATTCATTTTAGCACATAAACTCTTCTGAATTGTAGTTTGATGAATTTGATTAATCATCTGTAAAAACGCATCCTCGACGTTCAAATTTTGCATAGCAGAAGTTTCCATGAAGTATAAACCTTCAGTTTCAGCAAGAATTTTACCTTCTTCTTCGTTAACTTCTCTGGAATGAGTTAGGTCAGATTTATTGCCCACAAGAACAATGGCCATGCATGAGCTGCAAAATTCTCTGAGTTCTCGTAGCCATTTCTTTGTATTTTCGAATGTTGCTCGTCGTGTTATGTCATACACTAGTAAGGCTCCAAGTGCTCCACGATAATATGAACTCGTTATGGCCCTAAACCTGTCCAAGTTAATCATAAGGAAAAAATAATTATAAATACTATAAATTCATTAACAAATGTTGCATGAGGACAACTTAAATTAAGATATAATTAATTCGAAAACGTAACGAAAAAGCTGTTATTCTATAAGTAAAAGCTCATTACTAAAAATGAAAAACTGTGCGCATGGCAAGTAACATTTGTTTGAACTTAGGTGCATCAAGGTTATGTAATTTTAATAGCAACTTTGTAATGTATTAACCTCACTTAAAATTATTACTTATCATTGTAATTAGGCTGCATGTAGATTGATGCCTTCAAAATGCTGAGCTCCTTGGAACTCTTTCTTCTTTCTACAAAATGTGGAATATAAATATACTTCTCCAGACATAACTATCAATAACTGAGTATGTTTCGGAGTAATTCTTAGTAGATTTTTGGCTTGTACTATGAGTGTGTTTTGTACACTATATTGTATCAAGTTTTATTTCATTATCTTATATTAAACTATAATGCAATACCATGTTTGATGAAATATGCATTGTATTATATAAACTAATATTTTTATTCTAATATCTATTAATAATCTGAAATTCATTTATATCTTATTATTGTTTATATTCAATAAATAATTTTAAATTTTAAATTACAATATCGGGCATCGCGCGCCATCGCCTACTGCCATCCTTTAGTGTCATTTAAATTATATTTTGAGGCTATGTAATGTGCAACTATTATTGGTAAAGGAACTTTCATTCGTCATAAATTTAGGGTTAAAGTTTTATCTCTCAAATTTTTTACCGTAAATTCACAGCAAATGAAAACTTCTTTTTGTTGATAATAATTGCACCATTGAGTAGCCCTGACAATAAGGATTCTAATGATTTCAATTTTAGGGCAAAACTCGACTCAGACTATCTCTAATAGTTCATCAACACTTGCGGCAATATACTTGAGCTTCTAATTTTATTTAATTATATATTTTTATTTATTTTTCATTATTTTAATTAAAGAAATTAAAACAAAAACAATGTGAATAATACCATATTACACAAAATCGATCCTCACCTCAAATTTATTTAATACAACACTGTTCACATTATGGTATAATACTAAATATATGATTGCATTGGATTAACTAAACACACCCCATATGTATATGTTTAAATTTACAATAAACTCCATATTATAATATATATGTAATATGTAAATCTTATCAAGTACAAAAACAAATTATTATTCATCATTAATGTGCTAATTTTGCAGCACTTATGACGCGTCACAATCATGTTAATTAGCCTCTCTCAATTAAGATACAACAAACACTACACAAACTTTTTCGTGTGCATAAATATGTTGGTGTTATGTTCCACATGTGAAACTAGTACATTGACACGTGGGCATAACTCATTGGGCCGCAAAGAAAATCACGAGCGCCCAAAGTTTTCCCTAGTGTCCTGAAATTTCGTTAGGGTAATGACATTGCGCATGCGCATGCATTCCGCTCCTGATGGTAATGACAAAGAAAAAGTTGGAGAAAGTTGTTTAATTTACGCAAACTTTCCTTTCGTGAACTCTACAGTTAACTAAAGATAGTTGATAATTCTATTTAAAAACAAAAAAAATAATAATAATTTTGAATCACTTTCCTTTGATTATCTTTAAATCATCCTCTTAGTTTTAAAAAATTTCAACTTATCTCTATCTTTTTAGAAGATGGAAAAAAATTTATCGATCCTCTTTTTTTTGACTAAATTTAAAATTTTTAAAATAAGAGGGTGATTTGAATATAGTTAATTCATGAGTAGATAATTTAAATTTATTAAAAAAATAGTTGATAATTCTCTGAATTCCTTTTTAAATCAATAAATTAATTAAGAAGGTTAATCTTCTTCATTCAGAACTAATGAAACTCATCATCGGTACTGTTGAACATCTTAGATCATCCAGTTGTTGATCAAAAGCATCTAACACCATCAAGATTAATTCAACGAAAAGTTAAATGATCTTACATGATCTTTTAATTAACCAACCTGTGCAAACTGTAAATGTAAGTTGCAGATATAATTATCCCGAGTTTGATCATTTTGGTTTCTTGTATGACTATGCATCAACACCATGGATTATGAGTCAACTTTAACTTCAACCGTAAGTTAATTTATTCAACAATTTCAATGTCTTGTGATTTTGATTCAAAGAATATTGCAAAAAGCTTATGATAAAATTAACCTATATGCGTACCTTTCTTGTCCGGCAGTATCCCAAATTTGAGCTTTGATGAGCTTGTCGCCAACTCGAATGTTTCTGTAAGCAAATTCAACACCAATAGTTGGCTTAGAATCCAATCGAAATTCATCGCGAGCAAATCTTGAGAGAAGATTTGATTTCCCAACAGCAGAGTCACCAATCATTACCGCCTTAAACAAATAATCACACTCTTCATCATATGAATCGCCCATAGTTAATATACTTATAAGACTACAAACTAATTAGACAACAAGATTTTATATATGAATCTATAAAATTGGGACTCAATATTTCAGCTGATCAGAGAAAGAGAAAGAAACGAATAAAAAGGAATTTTGACTCAGATGTTAATTGAACTGTTGAAGAAACCCAAAGAATGAAGAAAGTGAATTTCACATATATATAATTCCAAATAATTAACATTACTAATTTCGTTTGGGGCTTGTGGAGCATTGAGTATTATTAATTGGCATGTGAGCCATTGATAATGACATAATGGCTGTTTTTTTTTTTTTCCCTTCTCGATGATGTCTTCTTGGCATCTTGTTGGTGTCATTACCAAAATAAAGCAAAATTTTTCTTTTCTAATTTATATTAAATCTTAAAGTCTAATTTATCTTATCAATCTTTGGTCATTATAGAGGTGATTTTTCTTCAGATATTTATATCTTATTGGTTGCTTTAAAATATGGAATTAATTAAGTGGCCATGGTCATGGCCAATCATTTCACTTTAACTTTAGTTAGAAATTAGGAGTTTGGTTGTGGTCACTACATAACATTAGATTGTTAGTGATAAGATTCTTTACCAAACAATAACCACATTTAGCTGTTGAATTAATAATAATAATAATAAATCACCTGTTTTGATAAGGAAAAAAAATCAATAAGGATCCTATGTGAAACCGAAGGGGTTGAAGTTCATGTTAAAAAATGGATAGCCTGATACAAATGGTTGGGCTGACCACATAATACTGGGTCGGCCCACAAATATTCATCACCGCCACAAAATTGTGGACCAAAATCCAGGTTCTTAATATTCCTTTATTCAATTTTTGTAAGTAAACACTGGGATGATTCCACACTCTCGTCTCTCAATCTAAGAAGAAAACTTATCTTTATATTTTATAAAAGATAGAGAGGGGAAGGTAGAAAGAGAATAAAATAAAATAATAATTTTTTAAGGGTCCAGCTACTATACCCATGAGGTTTGGTACCCCATTCTTTTGTCTTTTTCAAATTCACTGTTGGATTTAACGTGAGAGTAGGGATGGCAAAAATTCCCACGAGGACGGGTATTCTCAGAGATTTTTCCTATTCGGGGAGGGTATGAGGATAATTTCATACCCAATTTCTTATTCGGAGAAGGAACGAGAAAATTTTTTTACTTAATTTCTTATTCGGGGAGTGGACGGGGATGAGGTGGAATCCTCATCCCCTACCCATTTCCCCATTTTAATTTTTAATTTTATTTTGATTTTTTAAAATTACTGGTAAATAAATAATAAAATTTGAATTATAAAATTATAAATATTGGTAAAAATAACAAATATCCAAATATTTATATTATTAAACTTTTAGGCCTAATTAACTAATTAAAGTTCTAAATTTTTATTTAGGACATTAAAAAGACCGGATAGATTCTATTATCTCAAAAATTTTATTTTTATTTTAATATTCATTAAATATTTTAAACTTAAATCTATTTTTTATTTATTTTTAGATGTTATAATTGTCCGCAGCAAATCACAATTTTAATATCTAATCTAATCTAATATTTACTCTTGATTTGCTCGGACTTAACTATTGTGCTGTAAAGAAAATAGTCCACATTTATAAAGTGCTCACGCCACCATTGAAAAAGTTAATTTTAAATTTAAATTCAATTTTATTTGTAACAATTTTGTATTAGACTATTAATTTATTCATGATCCTCGTCTTTACTTAATTTAATATATGTGACTTTTGTAATGGATATTAATGTAAGATATATTTCAAACTTTACTTTTATTTGAATTTTTTTATTTTAATATGATTAACTCAAAATCGAAAACAAAAAAATATATTAATTATTCGGAGATCGGAAACTCTCGAAAATCCTATGTTATTATTCGAGAAATGGATGAAAATTCTCTCAAGTAATTCTAATGGGAACAAAAAGATGACGAGAACATACGCAAAATATCAAAAATTGGTACGGGGAGATTGGTCCCTCCCCTCCCCGTTGCCATCCCTACATCAGGGTTGTATAATAGTTAGATGTTATTATTGGGCCATTAACATTAAAAGCCCTTGTTGTTCATGTAAAATAAGAAAAATTAAAAATTTTATAATTATGACATATAAGTCCACAATATTTTAATTTTTTTACTCTATTGAACTAGGTTTTCAATTAAATGATTTATTTTTACATTTATTAATATCTATTTAAATTAATATATTTACTTATTAATTAATAAATTAACTAATCTATTACATAGTTAAACTATGTAAATTATTTACTAACCATAATTGATAATAAATATAAATATGATTCTTTTTAATTTAACATGGCAACCAATTTCCTTTCACTCATGTGAGTAGGGTTCAAACCCCATATCTTTTTTTTTTTTTAAAACAAGAGATTTTATATGTCAAGCAGATGGAATACACATAATACGAAAATAAATTTAATTTGATATTCTATGTAGGTAATGTTTTATTTTTTTATAACATAATATTTAATTAACATACTAAATTATTTAATTATGTAGTAAAAATATTTTAATTTACTAATAATAATAAAGTGTTAGTTTATGAATTTGTAAAATCATTTTTGTTTGTTTGAGCAATGATTTTGGTATTTTTTATTGAGTTTTTGTCCTAAAATAAAAGGAGTAAATTTAATTGCACACTTAAATAAATTTAATTGAGTTTTTGTCCTGAAAATCGTGGCTTCTAGAAGCATTAATGCAACTGAAAATTTATAGATGTGGGACTAATATATGAAAATTTAAAAGTTTTTAGTTTTTTTTTATTTTTATAACAAATTTCAGGATTTCATTATAGTTGACCTTAAAAAAAAGACAAAAAAAGGGGTAACAAACCTCTGTTGCAAAGTAGTTTTGCCCATATATAAAATTAATAAATTAAAATAATATGTTTGTACTTTAAGTTCAAAACTTAAATTTCTTTTACCTCAAAAATAATTCTAATAATAAATAGCTTGTTATTTGTTTCTTTCACTTGCGAGTTTTGGCTACGGAGATGCCCAAGGCCGATAATAAGCAAAACACATTACTGCTGCCATAATTGTGAGCCAGTGCTTGTGAAAGGTTTTGGTATTTTGCAATTTGTAAGCAAAAAAAAAAGGGATATTATCATTTTCCCACTAAAGGTATTCTGACACATCATGTCAGTACCACGGTTTGATAAAACTATTAATTTACCACCAAACATTTAAACTGTTAGTATTTTCCCACCATTCCGTTAAAACTCAGTTAATATGTAACGAAAATTTTTTAAAAGGTCAATTTTACCCCTAGAGCATAAAAGACCATGTAATTAACCTTTTACGAATTTTGTAATTAAATCATCATTTATTATTCTTCTTTCTTAAATGACAAAAATTACCCTTTATGAATTTTGTAAAATCGTGGTGTTAATTTTATAAATTGATTTAATTTATTTAATTTTTAAAGGGTAAATTTATTTATTTATTTTTTGTGTAAAATTATTATCATCATATCAAAGATTAAATTGCTTCTTTTGCACATTCTTTTTTTTCTCTTTTATAAATTGATTTTTAGTAGTAGAATAAATTGTCTTTACTCAATTTAATAAATAAATTTTTCCTTTAAAAATTAAATAAATTTATGAAGACCACATCAATTTTACAAAATTTATAAAGGGTAATTTTTTTCTTTAATAAGGAAGAACAACAAATGATGATTTAATTACAAAATTCATAAAAGGTTAATTACTTTTTATGTTAAAAATTGACCTTTTAATTTTCACATATTAACCAGCTTTTAACGAATGATGGAAAAATGCTAACAATTTAAACGTTTGGTGATAAATTGATAATTTTACCAAACCGTAGTACTGACATGATGTGTCAGAATAATTTTAGTGGGAAAATGATAATATCCAAAAAAAAAATCATTTTGTAAACCCTAAAAATCTCCTAATGTAAACTATATATACCCAACGGAAAAAAAAAAAATCGAATCTTGATCAACTACCAGTTGATCGAAGCAAAATCAAACCCAAATTTAATTAATGTCCATCATCAAAATTGAATCAACAATTGAGCAAAGAAGTGACGAATTCGTCTTCTTCAATATGCTTAAGTCTCTGCAAAACCTTCACTCTCACTTCCTCCAACTCTGCCTTCACCGCCGACAAATCCTCCGCACTCCGACACCGTTTCATCTTGTCCTCCAGAACCATCAAGAATTCGCGGCACACATCGGCTTCATTGTGATGGACACCCACTTGGTCACTGCTGCTTGCACCGCCATTAACGCTCAAGAATTTGTCAATAACGGCGTCAAATGAAGGTGACCCATGAACGTATGGGTTGCCGGCCGGTGAGAAAACAAGAACGGGGATCTGAGACCCAGTGATGTTAGCGTACTCTTCGGCTTTTTTGAAAAGACCTTGTCGTCGTTTTGAGAAAGCAACCATTCTCGCTTTTGCTTCTCTATTTTCTTGATTTCGATTTTCAATTTTCCCTCAGCGCCATTTTCATCGAAATTCAAAAGAGAGTTGCGTACATAAACAAGAGAGTTGTGTATATAAAGGAAGCTGAGAGTCGGTGATCATTTTAGCGCGTCCCCGTTATATATATATATATAGAGAGAGAGAGAGAGAGATTGAACGTTAGGACGATATAGGTTGGTAATTAACCCTAAACTCCCTGTTGTATACTGAAATTTTAAAAAATTAAATGTTTTAAAATTTTAACATATAAATTCATATTGTTTTAAATTTATTAATAATTTAAATAACTAATAAATGGGTAGGCTGTCTCAAGTTAAAACTTTTGACATAAAATTAAATATTAATATCTAACTCTCTTTTTTTAATTTAAGGAGTGAGATAATTAATGACTTCACATTAAAATTCAATTAATAAATTAGTTTTAAATAAAACTAGCATGATATTACTAAAATAAAATATTAAATAAATAATTATAAAACTGTGTATTTCATTTTTTTCCTTACATTTTGGTTGTCATTTTAAAATATATGTGGACTGGACTTTAAATAAAAAATAAGTACAATATAATTGAATTTCAAAGTTATTAGTTACTCAAAAATTACAAAATTTAAACTTCATCAATAGATCTAAACCAACATGACATCAATCACTTGTAACTAATAGATTTGATTTGTTATTTTAACTTATTCAATTGCCATGGCCTCACAATTGCCATCAAATATTCAAATCAAATTGTTGCATTTTATCTTGGTTATAAAGTGAAAAATAACTGAGGTAATTGATTAGTTAATGATATTTTAATTTGAAAGGAGTTGATCACTAATGATTGATTAATTATCTAAGTGGAGAAAAAGAGAACAGGATATCAGAAGATGCAAGAGAGAAAAAGAGAATGAAAAAAATAAAATTATCATAAATTTATAAATAAATTATAAATAAAAAAATTAGGGAGATCAACTGATAAAAGACAAAACTGTGTACCGTGAAATAGTTGCATTGCAGTTTTGTCCATTTTTTAATTAGATAAGGGCAATTATGAAAGGTCATACAATAAATTGAAGGGTGCGACTATTTAAATCGACAAAAATATCCTCTAAACTCATATTTTAATTTAATATTTTCTTACTTAAATATCCTTAAAAACAATTATGTAAAAAGACAAAATAAATAAATAAATCACTATATGCACACAATTGATCAAAAACCTTAATTATCTTTCTAAAAGTATTCTAATTCTCTTTTTTTTTCCCGATTCTAGTCCATTCCGAATCTATTTCGATTTTAACCCATTTCAATTTTCTAGAAGTAAATGCATCCTAGATGCATAACCATCAATCCCACCACTTCATCAACAACGAGTTCATCATCATCACCACCACCACTACCTATCATCATCACCATCAATCCATCACCTCTACCAACATATGATGAGTTTCAATTTTAAATTTTATGAACAAGTGGTGGTTTTTATTGTTATTGATGATATTGGTTTTGATTTTTGTGAGAATCTATGATTTTGTTCAATTTCAACTTGGGATTTGATTAAGAGTTAAACAAAGATGAGAGAGATGTGACATATGAAAAGTTAAACAATTGAGAGCTTGAGAGAGAAGTGAAAAAATACTTATTCTTAAATTATTTTTATTTTTCAATAAGGACAATTCTGAAGTAAATAATATTAATTGAAAAATGGAGGTTGATGAGATAAATTTGACGGGGGGAGGGGGGTCAAATATCACCACTTATTGTAAATTTAGAGTGACAATATTTAAACTCATTAAAAATACACTCCGCATCCTCTTTATTAAAAATAATTTTGTTACTAAAATGTGCATGACTTAAATTACTATTATAAGAAACATTATAGAATAAAATTAATTTTATTTTGCTCTTTACATTCATCTATATACACACGAGTAATTGTAGAAATTTTATATTTTTTATCCTAACTTTTATCTCAAATGATGTGTCATTTATAAAGTAGTTGATAATTCTTTAAAAGATTTAAGTGAATTAATTGTATTATTATATCAACTAATTGATGAATGCCACATCATTTGAGATAATTTTTAAAAATAAAAAATTTAACATGTGTAGCACTAGCACACTTCTAATTCCATTAACCTACTATGATTTGTACTCAATCTTTCTTAACTGCAATGATAAATTGGAAATGATGAAACCAAAATTAGGTGCACTGTGTTTAACTTACACTCTAACCAAAAAAACCCAAAAACAAATATTCAAGTCATGCCATCCCGGATCATGTCAGCCTTTGAAGACAAACTATAATGCAAATCATAGGCTCCAAGTAGATTGCTAATAAAGATGGATTAGCAATGGAATATATATATATAAAGTTGGGACTTAAGGAGGTGATGTGCCATTACAATTTCTCATCTTTGTATATTCTCTATTATCTAATAAATAGAGAAATTTTCTTTTAGATTTGACTTTTCATATTCTCATAATTAATTTGATTGTTATTACACAATAACAATTATGTAAAGATTTTAATGAGGCATATTCTTTGTATTGAACATCCAAGGAGGAGTGCTATGAATTTATTAAAATAAATGAAGATGTTCATAACATATATCTCTTAGTCTCCCCACTATCTCCCATTAGCAACCTTTAGCTTCCCTATAACTCCCACTATCTTACAAGGAATTATGATCCATAATTTTTCATTAATTTCATGGAGTGATTATGTAACTATAAAAAGAGAGCTCATCTTTTTGTTTTATACACACACAATTGGAATTAATAAAATCACTCTATAATATATTCTCTCATTTTATTCTTTATCTTGTGTTGCTTCTTTATTTGTATTGCTGGCTAATAGCTTTTTCTATTTTTTATAAGGCTGCCTCATCTTAAAAAAAAATCAATTCATATTTTTTATCAGTTTCATCAAGTGTAAAGTAAGAAAAAATGATAATACTAAATTTTTTTTTCAAAGCCGCGTGAAGCGCGGTTCTATTTTCTAGTATATGTATAAAGCTGGGACGTGAGGAGGTGATGTGCCATCACCATTTCTCATCTTTGTATATTCTCTGTTATCTAATAAATAGATAAATTTTCTTTTAGATTTGGCTTTTCAACTTTTCATAATTAATTTGATTGTTATTACACAATAACAATTATGTAAAGATGTTAATGAGTCATATTCTTTGTAATGAACATCCAAGAGGGAGTGTTATGAATTTATTAAAATAAATGTAGATGTTCATAACATGTATCTCTTAGTCTCCACATTATCTCTCATTAGCAATCTTTAGCTTCCCTATAACTCCCACTATCTCACAATGAATTATGATCCATAATTTTTCATTAATTTCATGGAGTGATTATGTAACTATAAAAGGAGAGCTCATCTTTTTGTTTTGTACACACACAATTGGAATGAATAAAATCACTTTATAATATATTCTCTCATTTTATTCTTTATCTTGCGTTGCTTCTTTATTTGTATTGCTGACTAATAGCTTTTTTTTTTATAAGGCTGCCTCATCTTAAAAAATAATCAATTCATATTTTTTATTAGTTTCATCAAGTGTAAAGTAAGAAAAAAGGATAATACTAAATTCTTTTTTCAAACCGCGTGAAGCGCAGTTCTATTTTCTAGTTTAATTTATAAGACTATAAATTTCAACTTGTGAATTTATATCTTATTTGGGCAAGGAAACTGATAAAGGACAACTGAAAGATTAAACAAAACAGCAAATTTAAGAATAATTTATTAATTTTTGCAGTTGAATCTATTTAATTTGATTGCTTTTTTTTAATCAAATTTTTTTCAATTAAATGGAGTCGAAACTTTTAAAATAAATTGGTTGGCTGCAAATGGATTTTTTTTTCCTCATTGTGTTAGTATTTCTTATCGATGGCTGTGTAAATAGTTTGGTGAGTTTATTTAGTAAATAGTTTCACAATTAATTTAATTATATGAGGGCATATTTGGTATTAAAGTGGGTTTATAAAGTAAAATATCAAATTTTAAATCTTAGTAGAAGATTTATTAAATAAATGAGTACAATGATTTAATGAGTATTTTGATAGATTCAAATAACCTCATATGTAATTTTATTTTAAAATAAATAAAATTCAAATTCACATTTCTATTTGAATAGTGTTAGAGATTTTAAATTTTTATTTCAAATAGGAATGTTTATAATTCTAGGATGGCCCTAGTCATCTCCAACTAAAAATCCAAAAAATAATAATAATAAAATAAGATGCAAATTTACTTATTTTATACAAATTTTATGTTTGGGCATCGCAATTCTCTACAACTTTATAATAGCTTATTAAGTTTTGTAGTTTATTTATTGTGTGGCCCCACGATTGGCCTCTTTAATTTTATAGATTTTATGTTATATATTAGTCAAATTTATCTTCTTTTTTTTCATTTTGACTCCCTCAATCCAAAATTTTTGTTCCATCACTGATTCCAAATAATATAATATTCATCAAGTAAATTGTGAGATAATGCAATTCATTCACTTAATTTTTAAGAATAAATGCCCCCAAGACCTTAACAGACTGGTTTTCAAGCAATTTTCTTTAACTAACCAACTTGAATTTGATTCATTTCATTAATGATTTACTAAATTGGAATTAGAATAGACTAAAATCGGAATGGACAAAAATGAGAACGGCTAGAATGGAAATGAAGAATGGGAATTAGAATAATTTATTTACTTAAATTATGAGAATCAGAATCAAAATAAGATAGATTGCCATTAATTCATTTACTTTGTCTTGGAATCGCAATCGAAATGAGTTATATTATAACAAATTACTAAAATGTACTTAAATTGTCATAATTATTATTTTTTATTTTAATTATTGTTGTAATTTATTTAAAAAAATTTTATTATTAATAATTATTGTTAATAATATATCAATATATTAATTAATTAAAAAAATTATCATTAAGAATAATAATTAACATTAATTTATTAATTAATTATAATAGGTTTTATCATTAATAATAACAAAACAGCAACAATAACTAACATTAACATGTTAATTAATTAGAATAATTATATTGATTAATTATAATAATTTTTAATTGAGGACAAAATTGGTATTTTTGATTTTATGGGGAGCAAAATGGTCAATATGAGAATGAATCAATCTCTTATTTCTCATTCTCAATTTTGGGTGGGCTCCATAATTTTGATTCAGATTCCTACTTTCATTTTACGAAGTAAACGCCGTCAATAATTATGATTTTAAATTTCGATTCCCCAATTTAAAAAGAAAACGCACTATAAAAATAAACTTGCACCGACATAAAATTGGTATTTCAATATATAAGTCCATGATAAAAATGTCATCATACATATTATAACAATGATAGTGTATGATACATAGTTTTACAAACTCGTCTCATCTAGGCGAGCTCAGAAATTAAAATTAAATTAAAAACAATACAATGCATTCACACAGAGAATTATAATACAAGGCATGAACAGCCTTTAATATTTTGATAATTTAAGCAGTTGGGGTAAGAGCCCTGCATGGCAATTCCACAAAGGCCTTCTTTAGCGTCAACATCTTTTTGCATCCTTATGTATCCTTCTTCTCCCCAGCTTGAGCCCCATGAATTTTTCACCAGCCAGTACTTGGTCCCATCATCTGCAACTCCATAACCAACGACAGTGACGCCCAGAAGTAGCTTTTAAGTCGAATATATCTTCATTATGCGCTATTAGTCTAAGAAAACTTCTTAATTATTTAACTTATAATATTTGACTCAAAATCAATAGATGAAATAATTTCTTGATGTCTTATCTACAAAGAAAATTATTAGATTTATTAGTTCAATTAGAAAAGAAAAAATTAATTTCTTGAAATATAAAGTCTATATCCATTATGTGATTATCAATTCATCTTCTCAACCTTCTATATGCTACAATTTTAGATATTCTATTTTAAAATATTATTTTTCTTATTTATTTGTTTGTTTATTTATTTTTGTGATGGTTCTAATGAAAGTAAAAAAAGATATATTCTTCACTATTTTTTTAGGTTTTGTTTTTAAAAAGTTTTAAGATCTTCTTAATTATTGTTGAAATTCAAGAACTAAATATGGAATAAACTTTGATATATTTTATATTTTTTTAAGAATAAAAATTAAAAAATAAAAAGATGCCTCATAAATAAAATTCGCTTCAAGCCCCCAAAACTCTAAATCCAGCCCTGGTGATGCCATGGTCTAAATCAATGCCACAGGCTCCTGTAAACACGCCACTAGAATAGAACTGAAACGCAAAGCCCCCGACATCAATGGCGACCGAAACCCGTTGATTGGCAACAACCTTCATTAGTGCCGTTTTGCTGTTGGCTGATACATCCTCGTATCCATTAATCTTGGGTGCATTGTTTGCTTCCGCTTTAGTGTTGCATTTTCCATCAACTCCCTTGTAAGGATAGTTTGTTTCAGTTGTTATCCCTTTGGTTTTTTTTTTTTTTTTGGGTTTTGAATGAATTGGAATGTGCATTGTCCATTAAACCACCGTTGCAGCCTTCGTTTCACCCTTAACATCACAATCCATTCACTCTTGTTTAGATAGAGAGACAAGTTTACCAGCTGTTAGCTGATTAATGCCTTCAATTTCTGCCACCGCCGAAAATGCCCAGCTACATCCTATAGTTATACACACATTTTAATCAATAGGCTACCAGGAGTAGTTAGACATATAATTATAGAGTACTAATTTAGTTCAGGATCTCAAACTTCATTAAAATTTAAGAAAATTATTAAGCCAAATGGTTTAATAATATAATATCGTTACATTATTAAATCATACGACTTAATAATTTTTCCAGACTTTAACAAAGTCCAAATATTAAATTTAAACATTTCTATATAACTATTTACATATTGTCATGTGCACTTGCTCAAGTCCATAGGTTTGGATTTATGCTAATTATGATCAAAAGTCTCTACACTGATGTAAATTATTTTACACTAGGTAAAATCTCTATTTTAGTTCAAATCAAGATTTTGCAAATTCTAGACCTAAGTACAATTTTATACACATAAAGAGAATGGGGATCCAAATATAATTTTTAACCGCCAACCTCCCAAGAGTTCAACGTAATCGATTAGTCAAACAAAGGGACTGAAGGCCACTCAAACTTGCCTCTCCAAGCATATAATTGATAATTATTACTTAATCATGAAATTAAGATTAATGAATTAATGCAACGTTTACTTGTCAGTAATTGGAATTGGTTGGAATTGGGATGAGCTGGAATGGAAATGAGAAATGAGAATCAAAATAAATTGTTTACTTGACTTAAAGGAATCGAAATTGAAATGGGCTGGAAGCCGATTAATGTGTTTATTTTATCTTGGAATCGAATCGGAATGAGTTAGATTGTAACAAATTATTAAAAACTACTTAATGAATTATTGTCATAATTATTATTTTATATTTTAATTATAGGAATTATTTATTCAAAAATATTATCATTAATAATTATTGTCAATAATATATTAATAAATTAATTAATAAATGTAAAATTTTAATTAATTAATTATAATAATATACTACTTAATTATAATAATTATATTAATTATTATTACAAAAATATATTAATCATTGTGATTATTTATTCAAAAACTATAATTATTAATATATTAATAATTATTATAATAGTATATTAACTAATTAATAATAATAATAATAAAAGTAAAAAATTTTAATTAATTATAATAATTATATTAATTATTATTATAAAAATATATTTTATTGTGATTATTTATTCAAAAGCTATAATTATTAATATGTTATTGTTAATAATATATATGAATTAATTAAAATAATTATATTAGTAATTATTTTAATAGTATATTAATTAATTAATTAATTATAATAAAGTATATTAATTATTGTGATTATTTATCAAAAAATATAATTATTAATAATTTTTGTTAATAATATATTAATTAATTATAATATATTAATTAATTATAGATGATGACAATATGAATATTTTTAATTTTAGGAGAGGACAAAATAATCAGTCCTGAAAATGGGAGACTCATTACTAACTCCCCTTGGGAATGAGTCTCCCATTATTTATTCTCAAACCGTGGTGGCCTCCACGATTCCAATCCAATTCCCAATTCTATTTTGCGAAGTACATATTGTCAATAATTCTCATTTCAGATTCTAATTCTCTAATTCAGGAAGTAAACGCAACATAAAAGTAATAAATTAATCACCACATTATTGTTGATCCTTGACGGGTGCGACGGCACCTTTCTTTCTTCAGTCCCTAGTGGAAGAGTAGTGACATTTTCATAGACGAGTGGACCTGTTTGTTCGGAACACATGTGGCCTCTGAATCTGTTTCTCTCGACACTTTAAACTCTTCATTAGTAAGATCAGCAAATACATTGACGGCCAGCTTGTAAGGTTTCTCATTATTAGCCTTGTTGTTGAAAGCTTCTATACGTGCAACGTTTTGTTTGAAAATGTTGGATCGCTTCTCCTTCTCAATGTTGTCATTGTATACGCATCCACAGCGAGCCATCCATTGCTCGTGACTCTCGCAACCTGAAGCATCCTGAAGAGTACGAGACGCATGCTTCTGGAATCCAAGCTCCTAAAAGGATCGAGGCCAAACAAAGGCATCTCTGCTTGCTTTTGATTCCCATTTTACTTGTATTTCAACTGCCATGTACGTTTAGAATAAATAAATTGGAATGAAGGAAGAGGCACATGGAAACCAGGATCACTCACTACGATTTATATAGCTAGGCAAGTTTTTGCGTTCCCTTATTAATTAGGAAATCCTAAAAAGCTTTTGATTATTCAGCGTGGCTAAAAGAATATCTTGATTTACACTTAAATTAACTGAATTGATTTCATACTAAATTTGTTCAAAACGAAAGAATCTTGCCGTTCCATGTCATTCATTTTTTTTATGAGACTATTTCTCATGATATTTACAATATATAATTACTGAAACTAGTTTACATCAAATTTTTATTTTTTTTATGAGACTATTGGTCATGAGATTTACAATCATAAATCAGTTTACATCAAATCTTATATAGCATCGCCAATATTTTAACCCTCTATCAACTCTACTCTTGGGAGAAAGATTGTCTTCACTCAACTCTATTTCTGGGAGAAAGACTGTTTTCACTCAATTCTTACAAGAAAAGATTTTAGAGTGGAGCTATTTAACACCCCTAGAAAATTCCTATAAAACTCATATATCATTAATTTACGTTTTAATCCTTAACTAAATTCACAGTTTATCCCTCTTCCTCTAACCCCACTGGAGTTTTTATTTTTGTTAACTAGAGAACAATTATGTTATAGTGAAAAGATTTTTTGCAATTTTATTTTTATCCTTAAATTAATGGTTTTTGTTGGACTAAATTTTTACTTAATAATTTTAAAATTAGGGAAGGCTTGCTTTCTTCTACTGTCATAATAATTTATTCTCCTGAGTTTGTTATTGATTTCTGTCTTCAGATAGAAGCATGTAGAATCATCACATTGGGAGTGTAAAAAAGAAAATTGGATTAGCATTTATCAATCTTTCCTTCCATGAAAAGAATTTCTTTTATTCTTTTTTCATTATCTTATACCGAAATTACTAAGAAATAAGTGTACGAGGACATTTGTTGAATTAAAATGGAAGTCACTAGCAGCAAATGCAATTCAAAAAATATTTTAGTGGGTTTATTTAAAAGAGGGGTTTTATGAGAGTAAAAGGGGGTGCCAATAGGTCCACTCAAAATTTTACTGCATAATAAATATTGAAATAAATGTTGAAAAGATTGCAGCCCATTTTTTATCAAGCAAGCAGGCCATGACCAGCCCACCAGCCATAATGACAAAACAGGCCCAACGCAATGGAACTAACTGGAACAAGCATCAGCCACAGCTAGTGAGTTGTGAGTGAAGAAAGTGTGTCAAGCTGACTGTTTGAAGAGGAGTATTTGTCCCCGATTATTGTACAAAATCAGAGCATCAGTGATGGCTAGATTTAGGGCTTGTATCTTGAATGGTCAGATTTTATTTGTTAGTTTGTTAACTTGGTGAGCACACGTTTGCATACAGTTTCATTGATGCACTTGCTGTCACAGCAAGCATGAATCAATGAAAATACTTTAGCAAATATCAATCTTAATTATTAATCCCTCTTTGCAATAAAAAACTAACTATAAGAATAAGAGGTGACGCATTGTTCTCCTTCTGTTGATGAACTTACTGACATTTTTTCTAAGCTTGATTTATTGTGCTTTATGATGCACTATTCCTAATTGGCATACTGCTTGGTTTTTGAATAAAGAGATTGTTAGTTTTTCACTTACTGAAATTAATATATACAATTTATTTTCCTATTGTTTTCATAATATCTAAAAATCTCTTTGGCATAAAAAATTTAAGAGGGAAAAATAAGTTATTTGCTTGATATTTAATCCTGTGAACATAAAATAATAGTTATTATAAGAAAAAGATGCTTACAAAATAACAAAAAGTATAAGAAAAATATCTTATTTTTAATTTTTTTATTGACATCAAAACCTATGTTTCTTATTTTTAGTATTTAAATCCTTTTGTTTTAATTTTAATTTATATGATTTATTAAATTTATAATCAATATAAATAAAAGCGTATTTAAAAATAAAGATAATTATGTAAAATTATGGTACCAAGAGTTATTGGGTATTAAGAAAGTAATAAGGAGTAAATAGTATATAGAGGGATCCTAGCAATCTCCCCTTTTTAATGCTATAGCTCATAAATAGTAAATACTTGTTTAATTTCTATAGTTTATGCTAATTACCCAATTATTTTATGCATTTATTAAAATTACCTTAAAAACACATGTAATTACTTTTATAGTTGTTGGATCTAACTTTTAAACATAAAATAGTATTTTCATACGATATAACTTAAAATTCAAATAATTCTAACATGTAAAAAATGAAAAATAGATACAGAAACAAATATATTAAGATTTTTTATTTTTTTAATACGTTAATTAATTGAGAGAAAATGAACATCTACACTCGTGAATTTTGTAAAGATTTCTTTAACAACCCGATCTTTTAATTGTTTGGTTGGATGAATTCCATTTGACAATTTGTGAGGAGTTGTAATCCAATTTAGTTTGAATGGACTGAAAATAAAAAAGAGAAGGAAAGAAACGAATAGCGAGATTCAAATTTGAAATCTCTGGAAACATTGCAAAAGGTTCTAGAGAAAACTAACCGTCGCCCATCTCCATCTGGAAGGAATTTGGGTCTTCAAATTTGCTATAATAAGAAGATTAATCATGCCAACATCTTTGACCTTGAAATGGACTCAAAATGATTTACGTCATTGCAAATATCTCCACAGACTTTTCAAAGACATATCTTTTCAGGAACATTAAGAATGAATATGTTAGACATTTACTCACGTTTGCTTAAGAAAATCTGAAACTACTTTGAAATATTAATATTCTACTACTTTCGTTGCGGAAACATTTTTAGATTGCCAATATTGTTGATGCTTAACTGTTAAGGCATATAATGTAATGCCACGTGTCTTAGGAAGAAGATAGGTTGGGAACCTCATTACGGGAAAAATACATTACATTTGTTCCTTAGGGGCCCGGAGCCCCTTCTTAGGATGTGGAAAAGCGCGTAAGGGAATATTGATAAAAGAGATAGGGTATCACAATGCTTTTATCTTTTGCTCCCTCCTCCAAAGCCAACTCCTAAGGACATGTTTGATTTGAATTGGTTTGAATAAAGGAGAGGAGAGGAAAAGAGTATAATAGAAGGGAAGGGAGAAGAAAGAAGTAGAGGAGAATAGTGAAATTAAATTTAATTATTTGGTTTGATATAAAATTTGATTACAATTATTTTCTTTGAACAAAGTTATCCTTTGTCTTAAATATTAAATTATCTATATTAGTAATGAAATATAATTTAATATCAATACCAAATTTTTTTAATGTCAAAAAGTCTTAAAACAATTTATAATTTATATATATATATATATATATATATATATAAACAGCAGTCCCGCGATGGTGCGATGATTGTTTGGCAGAGTTCCGGCGATGGTCGATAGGAGTCTGGCGACTTTTTGGCGGAATTTTAGCGACTTTATCGTAGCAGTTGATGGTCGTCCAATGGCGCTCCGCGCTCCTGCGGCTTTTCGGCAGAGTTTCGGCAGCGTTCCGTCGATTAGCTGGCAGAGTTTCGGCGACTTTTCGGCAGTGATCCGACGACTGTCTAGTGGAGTTTCGATGATGGTTAATTTATATTTCTATATTTTCATATTAAATAAATAAATAAGTTTAATTATTTTATTAAGTTTCTCAAATTATTCATTAAATTTAATTAATATGAAATTATTTATAATATTAAATTGATAAATAAATTTATAAATAATAATTATTAAAGGCATTAAACAAGTTAAAAAATTGAAGGATATTTTTGAAAGATTTACTTTCCAATATAAGAGGAATTTAAATTCTTTACTTCTTGGTGTGGAATTCAAATTCTATATTATGATGGATATTAAATTTTAATGAAAGTTAAATTCTTATATATTTTGTACAACTAAATAATAGAAATAAAAATAAAATTTAAATTACTTTCCTCTCCTCCATTTTCTCCTCCTAACGTTTGTGTGACGAGATTTTTATTACATTTTGGACAACTCATCTCATAAATCAATGGACTTCCTCTAATTAATTACCCCTCTCTTCAAGCAGGCCTAAACAGTCATCTGCTAGTAAAAGCGATAGCACCTCAAATAGTGGTTCTAAAGAGACCCATAGGCATGATCAGTCCCTAAGGATTAGAGAGTACCTGACTTCTTTGTGGGTACCTAGAATCCAACAAGGGAATATCACCTATCAAGTAGTCCTAACTCTAACCAAACTCAACGAGAATGTGGATAAATACATTACTGTTGTTACAAGTACATTTATTTCACTATATTCATTAATTACTTATTAAGAAGATTGATCTTTATGTACATTAGGTCTTCAGATAATTTAAGAACAATCTGAGAGCATTGTGGCCGATGAAACAAACCCAAAAAAAGAAAAAAAAAAAAAAGGCTAAGTGTTTGATAAATTGTACTATCCACACCTTGAATAAATTTATTCTTAAAATTTATTTCATTATATTATGATTAAAATAGATAAATTTGTATGAAATCATTTTTAGGAGTAAATTTAATAAGTTGGATCATTGAAGCTAAGGACTAGTCGAGTGATAAAGAGCGATCTTCCTAAGACTTAGGTTTTCAGTTCAAACTTCAAAGGGTGAATGAATAAAAATAACAATAAGGGTGCATGAATTAATAATAAAAAAAAAATCCATTGAAAGTGTACCATGTTATAAAAAATACTATCAATTTATAAGGGTAAGTTAACTATGTTTTTTGGGTGAACAATTGATACACAACTAATGGATACCACTTTTTAGGGTAAAGCTTTTTGAACCTACAAAAATACTTTTTAAATCCACTTGTAAAAAATTTATATTACATAAAATAACTATAAAGTGAATTACCAATAAATACAAGTTACATTAAATTAAAATAAATTTAAAAAAAAAAACGATGAACCCTAATCCACATTCCTCTTTCGCTTCAAATCCAAAAATAGAATGTTTGTGTGAAAGCAACGTGAATAATATTCAACATTCGGATTGATTATTTATTTCATCATCATATTCTCAATCTGCTTTTGTTCTAATAATAAAGTATATAATAAGTATTCTTATTAGTACTTAAATTATTTAAGTTTCAATAAAAGTTAATTTCTTCCATAATATTTTATTTTAATGTAAATGTAATATGATGAACTCATCCAATTCATGTAAGCGCAAGAGATACAAGTCGAAGTCGGTATTGCCTATTGCCTATTCCATAATATTCTAAAAAGTCCCATAACAAAGCTAGAAGTCGGCTTAATGAGACCATTTCTGCATAAAATTAATTATATTTGGCTTCTATTGCCTATTCATGTTACTCTAATCAACTTATTTCTCTGACCAACTTTGAAAGTTGAAGCAGTCAACACAATCTCACAAATCAAAGTCCCGTTCTTCGAATTTTGCTTTTTTTTTTTTTCTTCTTTTGGGAAAGTTGAACAGATGTTTTAATTTCTGCTCAATGAAATTTATAGCAATTCAGAATTCAAAACGCTATAACCAGGGTCACCAATTCAATTAACAAATTGCGAATCAGCATCAATCAAATCAATTAAAACTTCTACTTCTATTTAAATTTCGGTTTCCTTTGGTATTCTATTTTATTTTGTTTTGTATTTTCAGAATTTAATTCGATCAACAGAAACAATTATTTTCTCTGTATCAACTCGTGATCATAACTCATCGACTCATTCAGACCGTACAGTCAAATTAATATCGTAAGCCAATTTTTAAACCATTGAAAATGCATCAGAGTTTATTAACATTAAAAGTAGTAGACACAAGTAGGCACGGAGGAAAACGACAGCCTATAAACGGACGCAAGTTAATATCGGTACGGCCGACCATCGAATCACCGTCGAAACCAAAATCTACGGCGCAGGACCAGGTTTAAGAGAAGTAGTCATCATCGAACGAAACTCTTCAAAATTCACATTGCCATCACCATCGGCATCCACCGGCTTAATCATCGCCACACATCCATCAACCGAGCACTTAATTCCGAGCCTGTTCAACACCAAATTCAACTCCTCCGCCGAAATCAAGCCGTTCTTGTCCTGATCGTAGAGATCAAACGCCTCGCGGAGCTCGGCCTCGCCGGCGGCACCAGAGGAGGTCCGGCAGATCGTTTCGAACTCCGACAGGCTGATGAATCCGTCCTTGTCGGTATCGAGATCCTCCATGACGCGGACGAGCTCCTCCTCTTTGTAGCTCGATCCCATTGATTTCAAAACGGTCGCCAGCTCCGTCAGCGAGATCTTGCCGTCCTTGTTCGCGTCGAACTGGTTGAAGATCTTCTGCATCTCCTCCGGGCTCACTATTAGCTGTTTCCTATTCGAATCTGCCTCCGTTGTTGCTGCCATTGCTTTTCTTTTTCTTTTGTTCTATTTGGGGGAAAAGATAATTTATGAGACACGATATGGAAGAGAGATTAAAGTGGAGACCGTATTTATATATCGTAAAAAGGCCACTTCAGATCAGCATATTTATAGCCATTCATATTATATCAAAAAGGTCCCTGATTGTTTTCTCTTTGACCAAATTATCATCAATTTTGGTATTTCGATTTTATTATTGAGGAAAATTATCTGTAAACCATTTTTATTTTGTGTCTATATATATATATAAATTTTGACATATTTCTTTCATTACTTTTATTTTTAAGATGTATCAATTAACTCATTTGACATTAAAAAATAACTATTTTATCTTTAAATGAATTAAAAGATCATTTTATTCTACAAAATTTTAAAAATAAAAAATTATAATTACAAGAATACTCTTCAATTTAATAAAATAACAAATCTCAAATCAAATATGTTAATTTTTTATAATTATAATTTTATTTAAAAGTTATCATATTAATTTTTTGTAATTACAATTATAATTTTATTTATTATTTTATTATATTTAGGGGTATTCTTATAATTATAATTTTTTATTTTTTAAAATTTTATATAATACAATAGTTTTTTAAATTTATTTATGAGTAAAATAGTTATTTTAAATATACATACGATAAAATAAAAATGATACAGAGATAATTTTTTTATTACTAAAAGTATTAAAGTAGGGACTTAATTCATATAATTGGACAAACTATGTAGATAGTTAAAAAATCATAAGGAATTGTGGACTCCCATGTTATTACTGCTTTTCGAATTCTGTGAACAACGCGGTATCCAAAATCACGCGGCAGCGATGCATCTTCTGAAATGATTTCATTGTCGACTGGAGAAATATCTTATTCTGACTTTTTTTTTCCATACACAATAATTGAATGCCAAAATAATTAAAAAAGGACCGTCGGTTGTTGGTTTGAATAAATATAGTAGACGTGTTATTGATAAAATAATCTAACATTGATGTATGTTACTGTCTCGGAGAACTTAATTATGGTCGTGTCAAATTTGACTCGAGTCAGCGGCGTTATAATAATGAATACTCTTTTACCAAACTTCTATACAAAAAATTTAAGTTAACACATTTCGTTACATACCTAACATAAGCTGAAGTAACATTAGATTCCATGTTGGTAATTTATGGGAATGATTATGTTGGAGATGCTCTAAGTTAGAGCATCTCCTATAGTCATTGGATTTAAAATTAAAATAAATATTAATTATTTTAAATTTAGATCTATTGACTGCAATGGATGCTTTAAGTTAAAGCATAATTAATATAGTTAGACCCAAAAAATTTATATAAATAAAATGAGGGGAGAGGAGAAGAAAAGAAAAGAGGAGAGAAAAAAAATAAGGAAAGAAAGATGATATCTAATTAAATAATAAAAATGAGATTGACCTTTATTTTTTACTCATTTTTTCTCTCTCTCTCCTTCTTTTTCATTCCTCTTATCCCCTGCTATTTTTTCTAACATACAAACTTAGTGGCTCTGTTATAATTACTAATTATGATTTATCTAGTAATTTATATATTTGGTGGGATTTTTCACCGATTTATGTTTGGGACTTCTAAGTATCGATTCTTTTTTAAATAAATTTCACGCACTTAAAAAAAATCAGAAATTATAAATTATAGTTGATGTTATTCTAGATATAACATATTTTTATTTAATTTAAAAGTTAAAAATAAAACGGTTAGAAGAAATAGGAAAAGAGGAATGGGTGGACACGTGGAAAATTAGTTACTTACGACGCCGCGTGGCTATAGGACGAACGCGGTTATGACCCTGAAGCTACACAAACGCGGATGGATACGATCGATCCGTACTTCTCACTTTTATATTTATTGATTGGCTGAAATGCATTGTCAAAATTTGTATTTTTCTTCATCTTTAATTACAGTGACGACGCGTCTCCTATGAATCACAAATTTGTTGTCTCGATTTTCTTTGAGGTGACGACACGTGTCTGTTGATTAAGATTCTCATTTTGTCGGTATTAGAGCTCGTGAGTCATGATCTGTGAACTCTTTTGCGGTGGCCGAAGCGCTAACGATAGTTATAGTTTTTGGCACAAGGTTTGGTTGAGGAGAAAAACTTATGGGGGATGAATTAGTCAGTGCCAGAAGATAAAATAAAAATAAAAATAATAATTTTGTAGTTGTTCGGACTAATAACTATAAAATTAGTTATATTAAACTCATCAAACCTATTAATTTAAATATACAAAATTACTAAAATAAACACTTTTGCTAATTTGTTGCTTAATTACAACATAAATCAATAATCTTCAACATACATCCAAAATAAATTTTTTTGAAAATAATAACAAATCTTCAACAATAAATAATCACCAATAGAAATAGTCATAATTATTTAAAATACATTAAAAAATCATAAAACTAGTTACCGGAAACTTTGAACATTGTACCTTGTTCTCATCAATAAAAATAATAAAAAAATAAAATCAGTTATGGAGAATTTAGTGCATGTTTGGTTGAAAGAAATAAATGGAGAGAAGAATAATGAAAAGGAAAGAGAGCAAGAGAAAAAAGAGAGCAAAAAACAGGTCGATCTAAATTTTATTTGTTTGCTTTAATATGAAATTATCTCTTCTTCTCTCATGGTATATTTACCAATTGGTAATTGGAATGGGTTGGAATCGAAATAAACAAGAATCGGATTAGGCTGAAATGAGAATCCAAATACGTTGTTTACTTAAACTATATGAATTGGAATCGTAATTGGTTGTATTTCTCATTGATGTGTTTACTTTGTTTAAGAATTAAAATGAATTATTTTAAGCTATAAAATGCCTTTATTTAATTATTGGTATTTTTATTATTATTTATTTAATAACTGTGATTATTATTATTTTAAAATATTGTTATTAATAATTATCAAAATAATAATAGTGACGGCAATGACGACTACGGTAACAACAACAACAATAATAATAATAATTTTAACAGTAATAATAATAATCATTATTATTATTGTTGAAATTATTATTACTATTATCATTCTTTTCATTATTATTAGCAACAATTACAAGAATAAGAATAATAACAATAACAATAATATAATAATATTTTAATAAAAGAAGAATTACGAACTTTGGGTAGGGGCAAAACACTGAGTTCAAGGAATGGGAACTTGTTTCCCAAACCTCCCAATGAGAATCAAGTTTTCATTCCTTAATCATAAAAACATGTGGGTCCCACATATTTCTTTCTCATTTTCCCTTCTATTTTCACGAGTAAACACCAACAATCATTCTCATTATGAATTATGATTCTCCAATCCCACAAATAAATGTACCACTACTGCTTTCCCTTTTCCTTCATTCCTCTTCTCTTTTTTCCTTTCATTTCTTTAAATCAAATGTGCCATTAGGGTTTATAGTTAATTTCCATCAATCCAAAATAACACCACATTTCAAAATATCCAAAATAATAACCGATAAATAGTCCTTTTATACTCGCAGGCAAGATAATCATTTTTTTATTATTTTATTAAATCATCTAACAATGTTAATAGAAAAGTGAAAAAATGATACACTTTATAAACTTAAGGTGGAAAACTACAAATGAAAAAAATTTTGGTGTATTTTGGTAAACTATGAAACATTATCTGATCGGTAGATATTTGCCCTATTATTTAATTTGTAGATCTCACTAACAGATCCATTAGACCTACCATTATATGTTGAGGTAGTGCGCTTTACCCTACACAAAATTTTCTCCTAGTTGAGAGGTTGCTTTTTTTTGTAGTTTCTCGGGAATGGTTCTAAATAAATAAACTTCTAGTACTCAAACTATATTCATAATATTTCAATTTAGTACTTCTTCATTTTAACTTCGAGTACAAATTTAAGACTACTTAATTTTACTTAATATTTAATCATAATTCAATTTATTTTTTGCTCAATTAGGTGAAATTATGAATCGAATTAAAGTTGAACTATTGACACCACTTTAATTACTTCTGAAAAACCCCTTCTTTGTTATTTACCCCATTAAATGCCTTTGAAAAACCTTGTTTTTTATTTCCCCCATTAAAGTTGTATAAAATTTATGGACTTTCTTATGAAACCCCTTTAGGCCATGATTGGTTGACAGGAGAGGATATGAGAAAAGAAGTGAATTTAGAATCCTCATTAGTTTCTTTTGTTTGGTTAGAAAAAGGTGACCAAAAATTAATGTCTAAAGAAATTCAATATCTGTTATTTTAAGGAATTCAGATTCTTCTTTGAGAAGGTAGGATTTTTTATTTCAGAAAGATGAAAACCTAATATTTCCTATCTCACGATTTCTCTCTAATCACCAGCCACCTCTTCAATTTTCATGGTTGCTGCCGTTGATTCATCTTAAAATTAGTCGTCGCTATCGATTTATCTTATAAAATAAGCTTGCTATCATTGATTCATCATAATTTGTAGGTAAATTTTATGATTTTATAGATTTATTTACTTGTTGATATGTTGAGTTTATGATTCTGATTAGTTGTTGAAAAAATTATGGCTAAGTTATTTTTGTTTCGTTTGTTGATTAGGCTGTTGTGAAGGAAACCATCACACGCCATCTCTACTCACTTGCATATGAAGTTGCATATGGCTTTTTGAGTATTGCACCACCCTTGGGTTTGCTTCTTGTTTTTCTTTTCATTAGTTTTTTGTTATTGTTGCTTTAATTTGATACTGCTTTATTTAGATTATTAAAAATTGCATGTTAGATCAGACGAATAATGAAAAACAAAGATCGTATGTTGTTTCAGCACAAATTAGGTTTAATTATTGATCAATTATCTTCAATTAGCTTATGTTTGTATGGAGTTTCAAGATTTTGAAGTTTGCATGTTCTTGTTGGAATCAAATCTCATTCACACTGGAGTTGAGGAGGCTTGGAGGATTTGGGATATAGAAAATTATGTTTTAAATTTGTTGATGAATTTATTGGGTTGAACTGTGCGGTTGAATTATTATGTATATAACTGTACATATCAAATTTATTGGGTATTTCAAAAAATCTTTGTGTGGTGAGGGCTTTTTGGTGCCATACATTGCATGTTGATGATGTGTGGTCTTTATTAGTTTTACTTTTAACCATCAATTCATGTTTTTTTTTTTATTAATTAGAACTTGACATTCCTCTCACTCTGTATTTGTTCACAAAATTCTTAAATTTATGAGTGTAATTTTTCTAATACCATGACACTTTTGTTTTGCTTGTAAAAAGTTTGACATAACAAACTTGAACACTATTAAGGTTTTATTCTATTTGTGATATTTTTGTTTTGCTTATTCTGTATTTGTTTTGCTTAGTGTAATTATTATAATTCATTGTAAGTTCTATGAGTTGTATTCAAGTTGATTTAATTTTTTGCTGCCACTATTTAATTCAATATGTTACTAGCGGAACATGCATTTTATAATATAAAAACATGCCAATGTTAAAATATGTATAACTCAGACCATTGTTGACATTTTGGGCGTGAGGTATCTTACAATTATTATACATACCCTATAGCTTTTAACCTTATTAATCTTATTGAGTACATATATATGACTTTTGTTTTTAATTATTAAGACATGAATAATTCTTTGTGTAGTCATGGACAACTCAGGCATAGTTGAAATATATAATATATGAAAGAAGAAATTGATTGCGCTCTTTATGCATTGGTCATATACCGTGCAAGACTTTTTTTATTTCTTGAAGTTTATCATGAAACAACACAAGAGAAAATCTTTAAGGCGTGAAATGTATGTGCTTGATTTTTTGGCAAATAGGAAAATTGTTCACCGAATTATGCAACTTGCATAGCTCAACTTACAATGGATAGACATGGTTTTACATATTTATGCACAAGGCTTGAAATAGTTAGTGGTTAAAACCATCAAGACATTTATTAGTAGATTAAAAAGTAGCTATATTCTTACATACAGTAGCACATCATGTGAAAAATAGAGCGGTTACATTTAAATTTATAAGGTCGGGATAGTCAGTTAGCAAGTACTTTCACGAAGTTTTATATTCTATCCTATAGCTTCATGGAGAATTATTGAAACAACTTGATCCAGTTCTTAAAAACTCCACTGATGAGAGATGGAAATGGTATAAAGTATTTCTCTTAGCAATATCTATTATGATTATGTACTAGTATTATATCAATGATATGGTAGTCATTAATAATAATAATTTTTTCTTATATTGATGATACAATTGCTTAGGAGTACTAGGTGGTGCATATATTAGGGTGAGGGTGCTTGCAGCGGATAAACCTAGGTATCAAAATAAAACAGAAGAGATTGCCACCAATGTCTTGGGAGTATGCTCCCAAGTAATGCAATTCATTTATGTTTTAACTGGTTGGGAAAGGTCAACAGCTGATGGTAGAGTCCTTCGTGACGCTATATGTAAAACAAATGGTTTTGATATCCCAAATGGTAAGTCATATATAAGAAATAAACAAATTCTAAAGTATAAAATTTTATTAATTGAAATATGAATACTTATGATATAGGTATTCTATTCAGTAGATGCTGGATAAGCTAGTTGTCGAGAATTTCTTACCCCTTATCGCAGACAACAATATCACCTTAATGATTGGAGGGAAAACTATCAACCAACCAACCAACAAGAGTTTTTAACATCAAGCATTCAATTGCTAGGAATGCCATTGAGAGATGTTTTGGTGTTCTTAAAAATCGGTGGGCAATTCAAAGAAGTCCATTCTATTCTATCAAGACATAAAATAAGGTTATCATGGCATATTACTTATTGCACAATTTCATTAGGAGGGAGATGCCATGTGATCCTTTTGAAGAAGCATTTGATGCTGTAAATGAGGTGGAATCACTAGGAGGTAGCACAATAACTAGTATAAAAACCTCATAAGAGTAGAATACATGGAGGACAAATTTAGCACTAGAGATGTATAATCAATAGAGAGCAAGTAGACAGAGCACATGAAGACTCGTTAAAAAAAAATTGTTATGTTTTTGTTATTCCATTTTCTGAATTGTAAAATGTAATTTTCATGTTTCTGACTTTAGGGATTTTGTTTAATCCATTCCATTGTTAACTTTGTTTCTTTGAAATTTAATGTTTTTGTAGCTTATGTAACTTGCTTGCTGGGGCTTGTTCTTGTTAACTTGTTGATGATAAAAATATTCCATATTGTAGATAAGACTGAGCTGAAATAACTTTATAGAATGTCTATATCGCTTAGTTGAAAGGGTAATTATGCCGAATAAGCAAGACTTAGATAGTCTTATTTAACCACTAGTCTTTCTCCAGATCATGCATTATACTGTAGCAGAAGTTTTATGCCATTATCTCTTCTGGTGTTAGTTATTTGATTGGTCCAGTTCTTGTGAAGCAAGATTTGCCAAAGACTAATGGTTTTAAATGATCTAATGGTTTTAAATTACCTTCTTACGTGCATGGTTTGCTTCCTTACTCTTTAGGTCTCTAACTAATGTTTAATTTTTGTTCAATAGCTAAATGGAATGACAAGCTCCAAAATCAAGGTTTTAGAGCAAAGATGAAGATATTTAACTCATGCAGTCGCTTTTGGATTTGTATCATGATGGGAGATTTTAAATATGGTGAGTGGCTGAAGTGGCTGCAGGAACAAACTAAAAAAAACATGTAGCCCACAGTTGATATAATTTACTACATATGGTATATAATGTTAATGTTGTTATACTTTGAAATAATGATTTTTTTTTTAATTTCGTTTGAATATTATCATTTTAACATAATCTCACCAAATTTTCTACATGAAAACTTGAGTACTTAAGATCAGTACAAGTCAATTAATTACAGCATAAGAAGAGTGGAGGCAAGTTGAAAGTTGTTGATCGCAACAACTATCTTGAAACGAGCAAATGCAAATAGAGCCGCCCATTTGTCGGTGGATGCGTTCAGAACACCATGTGCGATTGTTCTGAGCTTTAATTTTTTTTTTTTGCATCATAAATGTATGCATTTTATCATATTTTATCACTTCAAATCCAGCGCAATATGAATGGTTTGTTCATTAAAAGAAAATCTTGAAAGCAGAAAATGAGAGCGCTAATTTATAATTTTTTTTAACAGAAACAAAGGATTGCTCTTTCATATTTGGTATTAGATGTTGTCACTGAGAAATGACTATGTATTGTGTGCATGAGTTAAAAAGGAAGAAAGGATTTGAATTGTTTATTCTTATGCACAAATATGTGAATTGTGAAGTTAAAGAGGAGTGTCTAGAAATGCACCTCAGATTGGATATTATAGAAATGAATGATTCAGATTTTTAACTTAATTACTATTTGTTGTAGATTGTCATTACAAGTTTGATGTATTTAAATAATTGCAGAGTCATAAAGAGGCAGTAAACTTCAAGCATAAAGCATTCTCATTCTATAAGGATTTATGTTTCATTTATGGTAAAGATCATGCAACTAAAAAGAATGCATAGGCCACTGTAAATGCTATAGAGAAGATTGAGAGGACATGAGTGACCAAAGAAACTGAAGGAGAGAGTTTGAATTTTGAGGGTGTGCAAGATGACCTAGATGATAGTATATCGATTTCACATGCTCCAAAAAAGCGCCCAACAACTTCAAATAGCTCATCAAGAAAAAGGAGAAGAACTGAAGATTCAGAAGAGAGTGGAGAGTCATTTAAAGAGCTAACAACTCTTTTTGTCATGGAAATGAAAGAAACTTCTAGTCACTTGACTTGAACTCTAGGGCAATAAATTAATGACAAACAAGTAGGATTAAGTGATAAGTTGAAGAAGATTGGGAGTCTTACAATGGTAGAACGCCTTAGAGCCACCACTTTAATGTCTCATGATAATGCAGCACTCAATGTTTTTTATAGTCTATGTGATAAGGAGCGAGAAGCATGGGTTAAATTTTTCCTTAGCAGTGAATTTAAATAATTTTAGGCTTGTTATTGTTTTGATGACTTATGATAAGTCTATTGTTGCTTTGATACACTCATTTTAAATTTACTATTGTTTTGATGCACTCATTTTAAGCTTACTATTGTTTATGGAATTTATAACTCATTTAGACTTATTACTGTTTTGATATACTAATTTTCTGCATATTGTTATTTTGATTTTTTTTTATGTATTGTCAAAATTTAGAACCATTTAAATTATATATATATATATATATATATATATATATAATTAATAAATAAATCATGAATTTATTTTTAGGACATTCTGACGTTAAAAACAATGGTTTATAAGTTGGCAAAAGTTTAGATTTGAGATTAAATTATATTTAATTACTAATATTAATAGTTTAGTATTTACAATAAAGGACAAATTTGTCCAAAAATAAAAATTATAATTCCTCTCCCCATAAAATTTTATGTTAAACTAAATAATGAAATTTAATTTCCCTATTCCCTTTCTCCCCTTTCTTCTCCTTTCCCTCCATTTCTCTCATTTCCTCTCCTCCCCTTTCTTCAAACCAAACATCACCTTAAATCCAAAAATAACCCTAATTTCTCTAGAATAAACCCCTTTCCCCTCTCTCTTCATCTTTACTTCGCTCTTCTTCTTTGGATTTTTCCTTCAGTTTGTTTATCAATCTCCTCTCCCCTGCGTTTACTACATTTAACTAAAAGTAGAATGGCTGGCCACGAGATTGCTATGTAACCTTGAAAGGTCCAACTGTTGTCAAGGAGATATGTTTAGGAATTGCATTTGGGTTGACTATCGGTGGTCTTTGGAACATGAGTAAGTGGAATGATCAGAGTACTCTGATAATTTTTTTAATATCAAATTTAATGATTTTTTTTTAATATCTGTACTCTGATAATTTTAATTTTTAATATATATATTTTTTTAATTGACACATGGACGCCATTGTTGGTTATGAAATTGTTAAGATATTCTTGGTTCTCTTCAAAAAATAAAAAATAAAAAATAAAAATAAAAGATAATGAGATATCTACTAATGCTAGGATTTTCTCATCCTTCCTTTAAATCTGGCTTGAATCGTTTCCCTTCCGGCGGTGTTGGCTTTTACTTCCTCGTAATTCCATGAGCAAAGGTATCTTCGCTTGAATGAATCCACGAGGATTTTCTAAATGAGACATGTTTGCTTTCATAGTGTGGGCTTCAATTAGATAGTTTCTAGGGAAATAAACTTGTAATGTGTAAGTTCAATTAGATGTAACTTTATCTTGTTATGTAATTTTCTTACAGGTTAAAGTCGTCGAATGGCGAAAGAGATTTCAAGAGATAATTGAAGGGGGTGCCGATAGTTCAACTCATCAAATTAAGTCAAAATAACAATGTTCGGGCCGAGATAGGCCTGGTTCCTGAAGGGCTAGGTTTTGGGATGGGCTTTATTTAAGCCCAGATAATTTTTTTTTTTGAGGAATTTTACTTTTGTTTTGAATTATAGTCTTATCAAGCATTTCAGCACACAATGGTAAAAACAAGTGATTAGATGGCTCTCCTAAAGTGTACAAAGAGGATAAATGAGAGCAATATTCACACAAGTTTATTGCCAAGACATAATGAACAAAAAGCATGTTATTAGTCTCCTTAAACGTGTAGCATGAAAAGTGATGCAATTTCTTTAGTTGTTAATAGCATGAAAAGCGCGATGATGTAAATGTTTGTTGCTATTATTGGGTATTGGTTGAATTTGCCATTTACACGGGAGACTATAATGATCATGGATAGTGGCCATCACTCAGTTGAAACTATTAAGGTATGTATAAATTGCTATCTTTTGTTCAACCTGCCCATGCATTTTTAGTTCAAATGTTTAATTTTAGTTCAAATAGGATTTTTCGAGGGATAAATTTTGAGTTATCTCCTCGTAAAATGACAATATTCAAAATACTTAAATTCTTGTAAAAATAGAGGGTAAGTTGAAATTTATTATAGTATAGAAATATTGTGAATGTTGTCATTTCATGAGTATGATAATCTAAAATTATCGCCTTTAATAGGGAAGAGTGAGGGTACAGCCTAAGTAACACTACAAGAATTATATTCTTTCATATTTTTGATATAATTTTTGTCATGTCACTTTTACGAAATGTCTTGTTTTTTAAAATTAAGTTCATCACAAAACTCACTTTTTACCAAACATAATTTTAAAAAGCATTTGCCAATTATATTTACTTTTAATTTATTTGCAACCAAAAACATTGTCACAAATTCTATACTTTCAAGATTTCGCAAAAAGAAAGTGATAAAAATAATGTACGACTTCCTTTTGTGACAAAACTAAATTTTTCTCAAAATATCTACTTTTTTTCAAGTTGTCAAAAGTCGAAAGATTTTGGCGGGTAATCTACAACCAAATAATAAAAATATTTATAATACTTTTCAAATAATTATTTGGTCGCTAAAAATGAAATATTTTAAAAATTTATACAATTAAACTCAATTTTTTTACCAAATTTAAACGTAAAAGACAAGCATGTTATATATATTTGTATTATTCTTCTCTCTTTCATTTTTATCTCTAAGTTCTCTCACTCTTATAATTCTCATTCCCTTGTTCTCACTCTATCTTCCTAGCTTATTTTCCTTACAAACTTTTTTTCTTGGTTACATAATTTTATTTAATTATCATGTGTAGAAGTTAACTAACCTTTGTGCTTTTTTTTGTAGAAATTAAATATTGAAGATCATATACAAAGAGGTGAAGAAAATCAAGATGCAAGGAGGTGAAGAAAATCAAGAAATTTATGAATAAATATAGTTGTTCCAAATATTACAATGTTATTTGAAGATCATTATGTAATTGTTCCAAGTGTTACAATTATGTAATTGTTCCAAGTGTTACAATTATGTAATTGTTCCAAGTGTTACAATTATGTAATTGTTCTAAATAATGTAATTTCATTTGCAAAAATTTTTGTGTATTTTTTTTTATCAATAATAACTTTTAATTTAATTTTTCTACTTTCATGAAGTTGGTTATAATTGTCTTAATTATTAAAGAAAAATTAAATAAATTATAATTTTATAAAATTATAATTAAAACATAATATTATATTTAAATTTTTTGCAACCAGCCTTACCTTGAAAATAATTAATCTACGACCAAAATTGCTCATCGTAGAAAACATGATTTTGCGACAGATAAATTTTGTCTTAGAAACATGAAAACCGCGACCAATAGTTATTGGTCGTAGAAAACTTATCAGCGACCAATTAAGTAGCCGCAAAATATAACAATCGACAAAAGATGAATTAATCTATGACGATGTATTTTGGTCACCATTATCGAATTTAACGATTAAAAAGATTCCACATAATGTGGCGAGTTTGACAACCATTTTTTTGGTAGATAAGTTTTAGTAAAATTATATATTTAAATGACGGCATTTCTACTAGTGTAATATTTTTTCAATGTTCTCATTTCCTGAATTATCAATTGCTCAAGATTTGGTGTAGCTTCAATCTTTGTATTGAATACTACTCTATTTTAAGGGTTTTTTAATGGTAGATAAAATTGTGAAAAATAAAATTTCTTAAAATAAAGTGAAAGTTAAGATCTGTTCTTAATATCTTTCTAAATCTTTTTTTTTTAAAAATATATTTACATGGGAAGGGTGGGTTTGAGAATTACCTTAGTTTTTTGTTTAAGATTTGTAGAAAATTATTACAATCTTTCCTGTTACCTTTAAACACTATAGGGATTTATAAAAGATGATTGTAATATTCTCTATTATCCTTAATTGTCTCCCTCACGTGTGCATAGAATTGTCCCACCGAAAAAAAGACCTTAGAACGTCGTATTCTCTTTTTTCTATATAAATATTTTATTTTTATGTTCTAATTATTTTTCCTTTACATGGGCACAAATTAAATTTGCGTTTGACCAGAATTCAGCTGGTAGAGAGGCCACAAATGCGTAAGCTTCCTAGTTCCAACTTGGAAGTTCAAGCCAAATCATTCATATATTATGAGCGGCCATAAGACCCCTTGGTTGTGAAGATATTCAAAGGGTGATAGCAAGGTTTGGTGGATTCAAAGAGGTTTTTTGGGTTCAAAGAGCGAGCAAGGAAAAAAAAGAAAAAAAAAAAAGTGGCATACATTGGGCTGGATGAAAGAAATTATGTCAATCTAAGAAAGGGATGTGGAGCTTGGCTTCGAGGAGTTCAGTTGCTTTATTTAAGCTTTGTTTGAAAAGCACGTACGGGTGCCGGCTCATCCGATTTCCATATTCTTTGGTAGCGAGGATTATGCATAACAGTTACGATAAACACATGGATTCTTTTGAAAGCAAAGACGGGTTGCAATCCTCACTATTTGGGGGAGCATTTTAATGTTTAGCAAAATAATGGTATCCGTGCTCTCTGAGCTCTCGTTATAAGTTGAGGGAATGACTTCGAGCCCTACAGATGCTCAGCAAACCTTAGGTTGCACTGTATATAAGTACCTATATGTATTCAGAGTTCGAATAACTAGAGTTTAGATTGTTTATGTTCATAGATTATAACAATTTCAAAACAATAGTAAATAAGTAGGAGGCCGCACATACCAAGTACGAGAGAGTGATTCTACTTTAAGAACTCAATCAGTGGGATGAAAATGTTAGGAAAATTATCTCTATACAACTTCTCTTTTGTTACATGTATATCTAACTACTACAAAATTTTAACATGTTTTTTACACTACTTTTCCATTAAATAATTTAATAAAATAACTATTTACCTTTAAATGAATTATAAAATTATTTTATCCTACAAAATTTTAAAAAATAAAAAAAATTATATTTACAAGAATATTCTTAAATTTAATAAAACAAATAAATTTCAAAATTCAAGATGTTAAATTTTGTAATTATAAATTTTAAATGATAATTTTTTTTTAAATTTTTCAATTTTGTCTATTCTCATGCCAAAGTCATTATGTAGGATGGTTATGTGTTCTTAGTAGGTTACCTTATAGAGGACATAAATTAGGCTACAAGAGTTCATTTTCGACGTATAATATATTATTTCGAAACTTGCGATGAGACGAAGCAAACCCAGAGTCGTTGAGCCATTATGCAATATGATCGAGTCAAAAATTCCACATCTTTCTTAGTTGTTTTCTAGTTTTAAAATATTTTTCAATTTTTTGTTTCTTTTAAAATTTTTATTTTTTTAAAAATCGGATTTAGACACTCTTTGTTTTACCTTTCTTATTTTAATTAGAAAAATTTCATTGTCAAATAGTATTTTATATTTATCTATTTTAATAAATTCACGATATTTAAAATTATTATATAAAAGGACTCAAAATACTAGTTTTAATTTAAACTTATTTAATAAAACTTTGTTATTATGAAATTTGTGTTTCATCTATCTTTCAATCTTTATGCATCGTCAAGTCGGCTAAGGATGACCAATTGCTATGGCATTATGATAGCAAAAGTACTAATTATATGAAAAGTGGTTGCAGAATGGCTTACAAGCTCAAATTTCCTGTTAATCTAGCTTCGATCACTCTTTTACTCAATAGAATTTAATGTAAATAAATAATTATTAACATGATATAAAATATTAAGGTGGCGTTTGTTTTTTAACTTAATGACTTAAAGTGACTTAACTTAATTAATTAAGTTAATTAGATGTGTTTGTTTTTATAACTTAATGAGACTTTTTAAATAATTTTGACTTAATAAAATAAGCTAATTTTTTTAGCTTTTTACTTAATAGAGAAATCTGAATTAAGTCAATTATTTGCTAATGTAAAAAATATCCATGTTTTATAATTAATTTTTCATGTCTATCCCAAAACTCACCCATAGATATTTACCCCACATAAAAATATCCATATTTTTTCTTTCTTATATTATATACGATAAAATTTGAAATTTATGGTATTTTATATATTAAAATTTCAAAATAATTATGTATTGACTTAAATATAATTTTACTTATAAATATTAAAATATTATGATATTTAATATATTATTTATTTGACATTCAAATTTAATAAGGATACAAATATAAAAGTACATATTTTTAGCTTTTTAAATTAAAAAAAACAAACAACTTAATACTTATTTTTTGAGATTCAGACGAAAAAATAAACATATTATTCAGATTCAAACATTCAAACCTATTCAAAATTCAGACTAATTCAGATCTATTCAGATTTTAAATAAAAAAACAAACGCCACCTAAATATTGATTTTTTTTTTTTACAGGACCGTGCCCCATTCTTATCCTTTGATAGATCCGCTGTATGTTTCGGATTGCTTTTGAATTTTTTTTTAAAAAGCTCAACTTATAAAAGACAATGTCCTATTCAAATTTTTGGTTTTATAAAAATTTCTTTGTAGAATATTTTTATCAGATTTAAAACAAACATATCTTTTATTTGAAAACTTTTGAGTAAAAACCTTTTAGTTTCCCATGTACGATTTAACAGGGAAAAAAAGAAGAAATTAAACAGATTTATTACCATTAGCTGTCCACCACCACCCACGACATGTCCCATTTCGATTCATTGAATACCGAGAAGTCCAATTTACTATCGATAGCCTTTCTTTCTTTTCGCCGCTTGCCAAGTTTCAAACTTAATTATTTTCCATTCCACAACTCAAATAGTAATAGTTAATAATTAATAATTTCCATTAACTAATAATAATGGCCAATTCAACATTACCATCTGATACAAACAAACTACCATACCATAATATTATTACTAGTAAACAGAACATAACATATGATATAATAATAATCTTATCTATTACAAATGAACTTGATAGTGTATGCAGTAGTAGTAGTAGATAATGGGTATAAAAATCTAACGGCGATGGCGGGGGCAGAAAGTGAGCAAGTAGTTGCTGCCGGTGCAAGTAGCAATACTAGTGGGATCATCATAAGCATAGCTGTAAGCTCTGGGACAAGCGGCCTTGAAAATCCTGGAGTAAGCAGTGGGCTTGCAGGATTGAGGATTCCCAAAGCTCCCAGTGCAGCAATACCTGGGCGAGTTGAAAGCGAAACAAGCACTTTTGCAGGCCACCACTCTGCTGTTGGACCTCACTTGTAGCCCCGCGGGACACATCAAGTTCAGGTCACTCACACACCCAGCGTAGCTGCATTTCCCGGAGCCTCTGATGGGCAAAATCGACATTGCGATGTTGTACCCGTCGACCAGGCTCACGTCGTAGAAGTCCTGCTGCTGCCCCAGCGTGATTTCGGCGAGGGTGGCCGGCGGGCTGCCTCCTATGCCGTTGCAGAAGAGCGATCCGCCGCAGTCCCCGGTGGCGCAGCGGCCCCGGCCTGAGGCGTCGAACCTGCATCCATGGCGACCCCAGAAGCGCCCGGACCAGAGGGGCGGTAGGCGTATGGTGTAGGCCTTGTTTGGTGGGAGCTTGAAGCCGCCACGTGCCAGTAGTGGCTTGCCTGCGCTCGCTTGTATTCCGGGCCAAACTGGGTGCTCGCATTTGTTGAATAATGTGATTGTTGTAGCTGAAACACATGGTGACATGGAATAAAAAATATTAGCTTTTTATTAACAGAAAAAATATACATATATATAAACACATTTATAAACACGAATGATAATTAATCAAGTACCTTTGATATTGTGAGAGAAGAGGACGATGGTGGTGAGCAAGAGAGCGAGTAGAGATCTAAGCAGCATTGTTACTGCCATGGCTGAAACTCGGCAAAAAGCAAAAGATTTTGAAGGCAGTGAGTGAGAGGAGAGTGTGTGAACTGGGGACAGTGGACTGTCATCTATCAGCAAAAGCCTTAACCACAATAGAGCTTTTATAGACCACAAATAACGGGCAGTAAGCAATTTACTAGGGTTAGAATTTGTTTTTTTTTTTTTTGGGTGAAAAATAAAGAAAAAGTTGAAATGTCGGCCTAGTGGATGAATTGAAATTTTAGTGCTTCCAGTTGTAAATCTGAATTACCAAAAAAATGATAAAAAAAGTAATAAATTTTCCGAAAATTTACTTAGCCAAGTTTTTCTTTTTTCAAATGTTAAAAATTCAAAGCCAAACTCAATTGATCTTTTAGTTAGTTTTTTTTAAAAAAAAAGATACAATAGGTAGTTATTAGATTACAATATAAAATTAATTAAATTTTTAATACATATTAATATATATATTAAGTGAAAGAGATGACAAGAGTCCCTAAACAATAGAATTTAATACAAAACAAGATTGTTGTACTTCTCCTCCTCTTATTAAAAACTTCAAATTGATATATTATATCAAAATATAATATTATTAGCTCTATTTAAAACACCAAACAGTTATCTTACATCACCTATTACAACAATAAAAGAGAAAATGACTACACTTAATAGATAAAAATACTAACCATCTTAACTTAGATCAAGTTTTCCTACTAATCCATTCTTTCAAAAAGCACATATAGTGAATATATACGTCAACTTAGGGCAAGATTTATTTTATGTAATCTTCATCTTAATTGGACGGGTCACGTGACGTCGATATTTAGTGAAATTTCCTGAACATACCTCGTAATTCGTAAAGATCTAAATAAAATAAGAAATAATGGGTTCCTTCTTTCTCTCTCATGTAATGTGAAAAAAATGAGAAAATATTTGCTCAGTGCTCGAGGTTGTCAGAGAGAGGAGGGGTAGAGTGGGGGATAGGTTGTCTGCATCGCAAAGCGAAAAAGATGAGTGAATTCACATGGGAAAGGGAATCACTCTATTGCCCAAGTTGGTGCCTCATGACTCTGCATCAATTTGCACTCTCTGTTACTATTTTTTGCTCTCATTCAATAGTTTTTGTCAGTTTTTACAAGGTCTCTGAAACAGGCGAATATATATATATATATATATCCAGCGTAACTTCTTGGAAAACCAATAGTGGCCAAAAAAATATGATAATCACGATAGAGTTGGTCACCAAATTCTATCAAATGATTTAAATTCGGAAAATGCTTGTTGTCCTGAAAATAAATCCCATCAAGTGTAATTTATTTTTTTCCTTTTCTTTTGTAATTTTTTTTTATAATTTTTTGTGGGTTCGAACAATTCAGTATCATTGATCTTTTATTTTCTCCTATATAAATTGCACTGGCATCATCATGTACAATGAATAAAATACGTGATCCCAATAGTGACAAAAAAATACTAAAAATGTTAAATTTTGGATTATTTTCTATTATCTTTAAATTGTTCCACTTATTTTTAAAATCTCGAATTATTTATATGAATAAAGAAAAATTAGGTGAGTTGATGATTTGTTTTTTGTTTCTTAATGAAAAGAAAGAGTAAATTAAAATTTTTAAAAGTAAAAGAGACAATTTAAAAATAATAAATTCATGAGGAGATAATTTACAATTAAGCCGAAAACAAAATTTACATAAATTTTTACTGAGTCGAAGAGTATTTCAAATAATCCAGGAACAATATAGGCCAAAGCAAGAATTTGAAAATTATTGGCGACTCCTTTAATTGAAAGTGTGGTAAATAGTGTCAACACCGTCAAGATCATATGCATGCATAATCACAACTTGGCAAGACTGAGATGTTGAATGTACGGCTGTGATTGCTGTTGTTAATGACATCTAGCGGTAGTGGGCTAAAGGTGTATTTGTCTTGGAAAAGGCTGAACACACACGTGAAGAGGAAATTAAATTATTGACAGGTGTCTTTCTGAATTATGAGCTGCAGGCAGGGGTCACTGTCAAAAGGGCGACCCCACGTAAGACTCTCTCTCATCGGCATCGGTCAGAGAGATTCCGTTGGAATTGTTGTCTTGTAACGGAGATGTTTCAGAGAACTAAGAAATACTTTATTTCTATTGACTCGAAAAATATTTAAAATATTAATAAAAACAGAGATCTGATGACGATGGAACGGACACAAACAGTAACAATGTAACAAGATACGGGGAAAAGAGGAACAAATTAAGTCAGTAAGGCATAGCAGCCCATTGTGAGACTCCAGTGTTCATTAAACCCCATCCTTGTTTAATGCTGCAAATTGCGTGTTCGAGGGACATAAATTGTCTAGAAAAATAAAATAAAATAAATGATATGAAACAAATGGGGAAAATAATATAAACAAATTAATTCAAGAAAATTTAAGGACTTGTACAGTTGCTTCATTTTAAAATAGAAATAAAAATTTACAGTTGTTTCATTTTAAATTTAAGTATGCATATGATATCATTATATGTATCTTACATTTTAAAATTGAAAATAATAATTTGTATTTGTTAGTGCTATTTTCGGAAATAATTATTACTAAAATTTTAAGCCATATTTATAGTTAAAAAGTAAATATGCAAGTCATACTTATAATTTTTTTTTGAAAGGGAAACTAGTTATATATTAAAAGAACAAAAAAAAAAAAATTACAATAAACTGACAATTTCTATAGGAGGATCTTTAATTCAAGTGTATCCGTCTCGGAAGGAAAAAGCCAGTTTTGCTCGATTGTGGGCCACTAGATTACATGATCTAGGCACGTGTTTCATTATGATGCGAGATCTATTAGCCATCAGGCCAATGATCTCCGATACCAGCCAACCAATCTCCTTCCTACTATGCAAGCTTCCGTTAAGCAAACGGACAACAGTGAGCGAATCAAGTTCGACAATCAACGGCATGAGGTTCAAATTAATTGCTAGCCTAACCCCCTAATGATGAGATTAAGGATAAAATTATCATAAGCACGTGGGATGAGGTATATTCAGATCTTATTTAAGTTCTTGTTTCAGTAAAGAAATTCGCTTGAATTGATTCAAGCAATCAAATTGAAGGAATCGCACATGATAAATGTACGATTCAGGCTCTTAAAGTTTTCAAATAATCACTTGCATGAAATAGGGAGTTGGCTTGTACGTTATGGCAAGAAAATATATTATTTTCCTTTTTCAGATACTTTTCCGTTTTTTGAGGAGGCTATTAGGGAAGCAAATCAGTTATTTCTATTTTAATCGCCTAGTTTTCATTTTAATTGATATAAGGCATTTAAGCCAATTAGGATCCTAATTTGATTTAGATTCTTTCCTATTTACTTAGATTAAGATTCTGATTTGATTTAAATTTTTTCCTATTTGTTTGGATTCATATTCAGATTTGATTTTTGGTTTAGGATTTATTTCCAAAAATTATTGTAACCAACCTTATATAATGTACTCGTATCTAATAAACATATAAGGTTTTGATGCAATTGGTGAGGGAGTTAATTCTCTTTTGTTCTTTACAAACTCTTTGAACTTATCGGATTTCCGTGGCGTTCAAACTCTTGAATTATCAATCAGACCATTCATAACTGATTGTGGCGTCTTTACATACCAAGGTTCGTGCTTTCATTAAGCATTGGGTCGATGTTCCATTCAATTCCTGATTTAGATTCGATCTTGGGGACTAAATTGATTAGGGTCATATCAGTTCTTGATGGCATTCGTATCATTTGGTATCAGAGCCTAGGCATCAAGGTCAGATCCATCTATCTTTACTGTTTTTCATTCTTGTTTGAATTTTCATCCTTGTTCTAGTATATATAAATAAAAAAAAGAGTCATGAATAGTGTAGCGTGAACAGTGCTGCGTGAATAGTATTTTAGGGTTTCTTTTTTTTTTTAAATCAATTTTACATCCTTGTGGTTTAATTCTCCTTAAATCCACAAGTTTTACATATTCTTTTCCTAAAAAAAAAGAAAAATAGAGAGAATCCCCTCTTAAAATCTTTCATTTTCCCATTATTTGTGTCTTGGAAGTCTAAAACAGGTTTTACCCTATAGGTGAAAATTTTGCCCAAAATCAAAACTCGATTTTACGTACACATTGTCTTCTTACTCTTGAAATTTAAGTCTCCTTAGTGTAATCTTTGTGAATTACTACTGAAATCCTGATATTGGTTTGATTAATTTGATAAGAACTGAGTGAGAATTACTAAGAGTTGAAAAAGGCAAGTGAGTGTGAGCGTATTAGAGGGTAAAACCCAATTAATTTGAGTGAAACACGAGTGGAATTGAGTGAGTCATTTTCTTAAGTGAAACAAGTAAGAGAGTGAGGTGAGATCCTTTCCACATCATTTCTAACTTTCTTTTGCACATGTTAGCTATGTCTCACAACTTAGAACTAAATACAAATGAAGATGATCAATTGGCAACTACTCAGAATTTACAAATTCAAGCATTGATGGGAGAGATGAGAAGGATGATGAAGGTTGAATTAGAGCTCATACACGAGCGTTTGGATCAAGTGGAGAACACATGTGCAGGGCAGCCACAACCCATTCCCCAAGCACGTAGAAGAGAAAGAGCTCCAGCTAGAGGAGAGATTGATGACTATTATAGGGATAAGTGTGATGAAGGGGAGGACTCAGTGGGTAGCTATAGGAGAGATGGATGAGGTAGAAGAACTAGGAATAAAGATGATGAATTGAGTGGCATAAAGATGAAGATCCCATCTTTTCAAGGAAAATCCGACCCAAAAGTATACCTTGAATGGGAGAAGAAAATGAAGTTCATATTTAACTGCCACAATTATTCAGAGGCAGAAAAGGTAAAATTAGTTGTGATTTTTTTTGACTATGCTATTACTTGGTGGGATCAGCTTGTTATAAGTAGGAGGCGAAATAAGGAACATCCAATTGAGATATGAGATGAAATGAAATCATTGATGAGAAGGCGCTTTGTACCTAACCACTATTATCGAAACTTGTATAAAAATTTACAATGTCTTACACAAGGTAGCCGAGGCGTAGAGGATTATTATAAAGAAATGAAGATTGCCATGATTAGAGCAAATGTAAAGGAGGATAGAGAAATTACCATGGCACGATTCTTAAATGGTCTTAATCGAGAGATTGCAGATAAGGTTGAATTGCAACATTATATGGAGATTGAGGAGATGGTACACAAAGCCATTAAGATTGAGCAGCAACTCAAGAGGAGGGTAACCTCCGTGCAGCCCCAAACTCGAGTTCCACTCCTTGGAAGCCGAGCTATGTGAAATGAGATGAGAGGCTACAAGCATCTACTGCACCTAAGCTAAAATTCGAGCACTCCAAGCACAATTCACAAGGTAACACCGTGACTCGTACTATTAGGGATCATAACATTAAGTGTTTTAAATGTCAAGGTAGGGGGCATATCACAAGTGAATGTGTGAATAAAAGAGTTATGATATTGCGGGATAATTGTGAGATTATAACTAAAGATGAAATGAAAGAAAATGAGATGCCACCATTAGAGGACGTCGAAAATAAAGAGTATATAGCCCCTGGGGAATTGACTTTAGTAGCGAGGAGAGCTTTGGGTGTGCAAGTAAAGGAAGACGAAGTAGTGCAACAAGAAAACATTTTCCATACTAGATGCTATGTTCAAGACAAAGTATGTAGTATGATTATTGATGGAGGAAGTTGTACTAACATTGCTAGTACTATCATGGTTGAGAAGTTAAGGCTTCCGACACTTAAACACCCACAACCATACAAACTATAATGGTTAAATAATAATGGTGAGGTGAAAGTGAACAAGCAGGTACTAGTGACTTTTCGGATTGGCAAGTATGAAGATAAGGTGCTTTGTGATGTAATGCGAATGCAGGCTGGACACTTATTACTTGGGCAGTCTTAGCAATTCGACAGACGTGTGAAGCATGATGGCTTCACCAACTAATTTTCATTTGTATTTAATTAACGCAACATCACTTTTGTTTTATTGACACCAAAACAGGTTTACGGAGACCAAGTGAGCCTATAGAGAGAGAGTGAACAAAAGAAAAAGAGAGTGAAATTAAAAAAGAGGTCGAGGAAAAGGTAAGAGAAAAACCAAAGAAAAATACGACCATTGAGAGAAACTCAAATGGAAAATAAAAGAATTTCTATGCGAGAGCAAGTGAGATAAAAAAAGTGTTGTTTTCACATCAGTCGATGATTGTACTTTTGTACAAAGAGGCATTTTTGAACACTAACGAATTTGACCCTACTTTACTTAGTTCTATTACTTCTCTTTTGCAAGAGTATTGGGATGTCTTTCCTGAGGAAACACCACATGGTTTACCTCCAACCCGAGGGATTGAGCATCATATTGATTTTGTGCCCAGTGCAGCCATTTCGAATAGACCAGCCTATAGGAGCAACCCGGAGGAGACCAAAGAACTTCAAAGGCAAGTTAATGAATTGATGGAAAAAAGATACGTGAGAGAAAGCATGAGTCCATGTGCAGTTCCCGTTTTATTAGCTCCTAAGAAGGATAGGACGTGGAGGATGTGTGTTGACTGTCGAGCCATCAACAACATAATGGTAAAATATCGACATCCTATTCCTAAGTTAGATGATATGTTTGATGAATTACATGGGTCTTGTGTACTTTCCAAAATTGATTTGAAAAGTGGATATCATCAGATTAGAATGAAAGAAAGAGATGAATGGAAAACTGCCTTTAAAACAAAATATGGTTTGTATGAATGGTTAGTCATGCCTTTTGGTCTAACTAATGCCCCGAGCACTTTTATGAGACTTATGAATCATGTCTTGTGAGCTTTTATTGGTAAGTTTGTTATAGTTTATTTTGATGATATCTTCATTTATAGCAAAAATATAAACGATCATGTAGTATATTTGAAATCTGTTTTAGATGTACTTAGAAAAGAAAAGTTGTTTGCTAATATGAAGAAGTGTACTTTTTGCATCGATAAACTTGTGTTTATAAGATTTGTTGTGAGTGCACAGGGTATACAAGTTGATGAGGAAAAAGTACGTGCAATCCAAGAGTGGCCGAGTCCCACAAGTGTAAGTAATGTGAGAAGCTTTTATGGGCTCGCTAGTTTCTACAACGATTTGTGAAAGACTTTAGTACATTAACTGCACCGCTTACTGAAGTAATAAAAAAAAATGTTGGATTCAAGTGGGAAGAAGTGCACAAGAAGGCATTTCAAATGATCAAGTAAAAGTTGACTAATGCTCCCTTATTGTCTTTGCCTAACTTTAATAAAATATTTGAAATTGAATACGATGCCTTAGGTATCGGTATTGGCTCAGTCCTAATGCAAGAGAGACGACCAATTACTTATTTTAGGGAAAAATCGAGTAGGGTAGCCTTAAACTACCTTACTTACGATAAGGACTTATGTGCGTTAGTTCGAGCGTTAGAAGCGTGGTAGCACTACTTATGGCCTAAGTAGTTCGTGATTCAAACCTATCATGAGTCCTTGAAACACCTTAAAGACCAACACAAGCTGAATAAGGGACATGCTCGATGGATAGAATTCATAGAGACATTTCCACATGTCATTCGTTACAACTAAGGTAAGGAAAACGTTGTTGCAGATGCGCTTTCCCACAGGTATGTCTTAATCTCAATACTTAATACTAAACTACTTGGTTTTGAACATATTAAGGAATTGTATGCTGATGACATTTTATTCCATGCCACAAAACAGATGATGCTTCTAATGTCACTGACTTATTCTTTAAGGAGATTATAAGGTTGCATGGTATGTCTAGGATAATTGTTTTTGATAGGGATGTTAAGTTTTTAAGTAATTTTTGGAAAACATTATGAGCTAAGTTAGGAACTAAGTTGTTGTTTTCAACTATTTGTCACCCTCAAACTGATGGGTCAAACAGAAATTCTGAATAGAACTTTATCTACTCTGTTGCGAGCTATCATTAAAAAGAACATCAAAACTTAAGAAGATTGTTTACCATATGTTGAGTTTGTTTATAATCGTTCCATTCATTCTGCTACTAAGTATTCACCGTTTGAAATTGTTTGTGATTTTAATCCTTTAACCCCATTGGATTTAACTCCATTACCTGTTTCTGAGCGTGTTAGCTTAGATAGCAAGAAAAAGGCTGAAATTGTTAAACAGATGCATGAGAAGGCGAAGTTCAACATTAAGTAGATAACCGAGCAATATGCTAAACAAGCTAACAAATGGCAACATAAGCTAGTCTTTGAACCCGACGATTGGGTGCGGTTACATATGGGCAAGGAACAATTTCTGGAACGAAGGAAATCTAAGTTATTACCTCGAGGGGATGACCCATTCTAATTTTTGGAACGGATCAATGACAATGCATACAAACTGGATTTGCCTGGTGAGTACAATGTAAGTGCTACTTTTAATGTTTCTAATTTGGGTTCTTTTGATGTAGGTGATAATTTGAGGACAAATCCTCTTCAAGAGGAAGAGAATGCTGAGATTAAGGATAAAAATATTACAAGCACGTGGGATAAGGTATATTCAGATCTTATTAAGTTCCTGTTGGACCCGTTACAAGAGCTCGAGAAAAGAAATTCAAAGAAGCGCTTAATGGATTGATTCAAACAACTTGGGCTCAATTAAATTCGTGGAGGCTGGTTGAAGGAATCGCACATGATAAATGCATGATTCAGGCTCGTGAAGTTTCCAAATAATCACTTCCATGAAATAGGGAGTTGGCTTGCTTGTTATAGCGGGAAAATATATTATTTTTCTTTTTAAGATACTTTCTCGTATCTTGAGGAGGCTATTAGAGAAGCAAATTAGTTGTTTCTATTTTAATCGCCTAGTTTCCCTTTTAATTGATATACAACATTTTAGCCAATTAGGATCCTGATTTGATTAAATTATTTCCTATTTGCTTAGATTAGGATTCTGATTTGATTTAGATTCTTTCCAATTTGTTTAGATTCAGATTCAGATTTGATTTTTGGTTTATGATTTATTTCCCAAAATTCTTGTAACCAACCCTATATAATGTATTCGTATCCAATAAACATATTAGTTTTTGATGTAATTGGTGAGAGAGTTAATTCTATTTTGTTCTTTACAAACTCTTTGAACTTATCGGATTTCCATGGCGTTCAAACTCTTGACTTATCAATCAGACCGTCCATAGCTGATTGTGGCGTCTTCACATACTAAAGTTCATGCTTTCATTAAGCATTGGGTTGATCTTCCATTAAATTCTTGGTTTAAATTCGATCTTAGGGACTAAATTGATTAGGGTCGCGTCAGTTCTTGACGAGATTCGTATCACTTGGAAAGACGACATCTGCTTCTGCAAATTGCACATCCCTAGAAAAAAGCCTTGTACTTATTGAAGCTGCCATAACTTCCCCTCTTGTGTTTCTAATGATAGCGCCAAGATCACAAAAGCCTTTTGACGATTTAATGGATGCATCTGTGTTGAGCTTGTACTAGTGGTCTGGTGGAGTAGCCCATTATTCGTCTTTATGGTTTTGAGTGGGAGAAACCCTTATGATAGAAGAGTGTTGCGCGAGTTGGTAGGTCTCAATAACAGATTCTGCCCAAAACAATGCGCTCGACATGTCATTCACCCTTTTATTATGAAGGAACAAGTTCTTATCCCTCCAAATTGACCAAGCCAAAGCCACAAAAGATTCAAACGTCTCCTTGGATAGAGAATCAACCAATGTTTGAACAAAGCAGGAGAAGTTGATGCTTGGATAATTAGACACAGTATTAGCAAGGCGGGATAGTCGCCGTACCTTTATAGCAGCCTGACATCCCACCAAAGCATGGAAAGTATCCTCTGGCATTCTGTTGCATCTTTGGCAAGTAGGAGAATGTATTACCTGTCTTTTAAATAAGTTACATGAGGTTGGAAGGATGTCGAGTAGAGCTCACCAGAGAAAAATTCGCATTTTAGGTGGGATAAAGAGGGACCAAATGAATTTCCACCACGCTTGAGATGATGATAAAGTGGAGGGACCTTGATAATGGTTCAAGCGCAAAGCCAATTGATACTCTCTTTTGGCAGTATATACTTCTCATTTGTCATAGAACCAATACACTTGATCGGGGCATGGATGAGGCGGAAGAGGGATGTGAGTAATAGTTTCAGCATCTAGCAGCATAAATTGGTTCTGAATAAAGGGAATGTTCCAAGTCCCATTGCTATTAATAAGCTCTGGTACCTTGGTATCCATAGGTAAGGTTTTTGGGGAAACAGGTTGGAAAGACACTGGTTTAGGAATCCAATGATCTTTGTACACGTAAATATTTTTTCCATCGCCTATATGCCAACACAATCTAGCTTTCATAAGTTCCCTACCTTATAAAAGACTCTTCTATAAGAACGAAGAATTGCAACTCATTTTGCTACTAAGAAAATCAGAGTTAGGGAAGTATCTAGCTTTTAAAGTTTTGACTATTAGTGAATCCACATCTTGTAAAATTCGCCAACTCATTTTACCGAGCAGAGCTTGGTTAAAAGAAACTAAATCCTAAAAAACCCATACCTCCTTCCTTCTTTGTCGCACATAAATTTTTTCATGAAAGCTAGTGCATGCCTTTTGATTTATGGTTGGTGCCCCACCAGAATCTTTTAGTGAGCCACTGAATATCCTCACACAGTCCCTGAGGTAATCTAAATACACTTATCGCGTAAGTATGAATTGCTTGAATGACTGCTTTGATTAAAACTTCCTTGCCTTCATAAGAAAACAATTGAGACTTCTACCGATTTAATTTGCTCAACACTCTATTTTTTAGTATGTTGAAAAATGCAGTTTTATTTCGGCCAACCATAGAAGGGAGCCCCAAATACTGTTCATAGGAGGAGACCACTTGAAGGTTGAAAAGGGTTTTTTATCTTACCAATGGTGTGCTGGAACACATTCGGGCTAAAAAACATTGAAGATTTATCCATATTAAAAAATTGGTCTGAAGCTGCTGTGTACATATCAAATATTGGTTTCAGATGAGAGCATTCTTCAACTGTGGCTCGTGAGAAAATGAGATTGTCATCTGCAAAGAGAAGATGAGAGATGATAAGGTTATTCCGATTAAAACCAACTTGCCGAAGTAATTTTTGGTTGACTGCTTGATTGATAAGAAGTCATACTTATAGTTAAAAAGTAATTGTTTAACTATTACATACACAAACATACCTAAATAATTTAGTATTAATATTAAAAAAAATTCTACTACAAAGTGAACAATTCAAACTAAGACCAAACTCTTGTAAATTTTTGTAACCCAATTCTTTCATAGCACAACAAAATCTAACAAACAAAGCAGAGTAATAGCAACAGTAGTAGCAGCAGAGATGGAGCATCAGCAACAACAAGAACGTATATAACATGAGCTGATTTTTGGCACAGAGAGGGAGAGAGAGAGAGAGAGAGATCTATGAGTTTAGATCATTAGAAAAGGTTAATTACCCTTGGGTGGCACATGTTTTGACAAATTTAAAAAAGATGACACATTTTTTAAAAATACTCGAGCGGGTGACATTCCGTTAACTTTAATCAGCTGAGGGTAAAATTGGATAAAATAGATATTTTTTCTTTCATAAAGCCAAAGAGATAAAAATATTAGATTTATATAGTACTCTACAATTCATTAAAGTTTTGCTTCTCTATGTTCACAAATCAGTTTGATTCAACAAGAAATTTTTCAAAAAAAATTTGTTTGATTTAACAAAAAAAACCCTATTAATTAGACTTAGATTTAATTTTTAAATAATTTTCTATATAAAAATAAAAAATAATTAAGTAGGAGTAGAAATATCATTTGCAACTAATTGTAGGGGTAGAAATGTTATTTTTAACAAATTTTAAGGGTAAGAATATCATTTTCTAGTTAATTGCAGGGACAAAAAGTAATTTATTATTTTTGTTGAAGTTAACGGCAAAACTTAATGGAATATCACCCGTTTGAGTATTTTTAAAAAAATATCACCTTTTTGAAAATTTTCAAAACATATGTCAACGAAGGGTAATTAACTCTATTAGAAAATAATCCTTTGATGAAAACTATCACCTAAATCTTGGGAACATTCATGTTATATCACCAAGAATCATTAACAGAATATGCGGAAGTGTACCTGAATTTATAATGCAAGCCTCGCGATTTGCCTTCCAAATCAACAAGTTTTCCCAGAGAATCCTTTATATATATATAACTATGATGATAAGATGTCAGAAAATAATAGAATGATACTTATGATCTGGAGCCATAACCACTTATATAGATAATTTTTTCTGTTATCTTTACATTTTTTATTCACTACTAGAAAAAAGGGCTTTACTGACACCAATTTAGTGTCAGTAATAACTTTTACTGACACTTGTTAATTGTGTCAGTAATGCTCCAGCCAGAACACACTGACACTAATTTTTGGTGTGAATGATTTTCGTGTCAGTAATTTGTGTTACTATAGTATCACCAAAATAATGACACTATGTCGTTAGTACTTAATGATACTATTTATGTGTCAATAATTCGTGTCATTGCAGTATCACTAAATTAATAATACGAAGTGTAAATATTTAATGATACTATTTATATGTCAATATTTAAAATTGAGTCAGTATTTGGTGATGTTATGCTGCTTTTGGTTAGTAATATATTTTTATTTTTATTGGATTTTTCCAGTTTGTTTTACAATTAAAAAATAAATATATTAAATATATCAAATCTCCCAACACAATTCACATAATAAATATCACAAATACATCACTTAAATTAACATAATTTAACCACATCACTGTTTGGGGAAAAAAAAGAACATAAGTATCAAATTAAGTTTTCGACAAGTTTTAAACAACAAAGTACTAAATTCAGTTTCAACAAACATTAACCAACAAGAATAAGTACAAGAATGTACTGAATATCCATACATGGCTTCATTTTTTTTCCCCACCTACAAGCACATAAAATCAATTAGAACATCACAAAAAATAAGTCTTGGAGATTTGGAAGCAAAAGTGGTCCTAAATTACTCATATATTACCTCGCGATTGTAGGTTTTAATTAACTTGACAACATATGTAGCCTATTGATCACGAAGTTGCGAGAGCTCTTTCATCGAGTACTCATCAATTCCCTTTGAACTTTAATTTTAAAACAACAAGTTATTCACCAAAAGTTAAATTGTAAACTTCTTAATTATCATTCATTTAAATATATCCATGTGATAACAATTCAAAACACTTTATGCAGTTGAAATGAACTCAAACAATGTTACTCTTCTATCCAAAATTATAAAGGCAAACACTAAATATCTTGAAAACCATGCTAATAAGAAATGGGAAATTATCATTTTACTACCAAAGTTTTACTGACATATCATGTCTTTTTACTACTAAAGTTTTGCGCCGTTATCAATTCACTACCATTCCGTTAAGAAAAAGTTAATGTTTAACGAAAATTGAGTTAAAAGTTGATTTTACCCCCAAGAGTTTAGTAGTAAAATGATAATTTCCTTAAAAATTCGGTAGTAAAATAATAATTCTCCTAAAATTTTGATAGTAAAATGATCATTTATCTATCAAATTAATAGACAATTTTACTCTTACAGTTGGAAATATCTTTGATGCCCTTATAACATCAGCAAATTTTTAACGTTGTTAACGGAATGGTAGTGGATTGATAACGGCGCAAAACTCTGGTAGTAAAATGTACTTTTCGGCAAACCTTGGTACTGACATGATATGTCAGTAAAACTTTAGTAGTAAAATGATAATATCCCATAAGAAAAATATTTCAATGAGTGTTGATCTACATTATTATATAGTAATGTTTGAAGCCAAAGCAACTTGTGAATACCAACACTAACCACTTTAATGCAAATGTGTATGTAGATATAAAACCTCAATAGGTATATCTTCATCAAAGTGAAGTACAAGCAACAATATTGTAACACGTTGCCACTAATAACAACTTTGCAACTAACCCATTAAAACGTAAGCGAGTGATGAGCAGTAGAAGATGGACAAGTAAAAGCAGATATTTAGAAGGTTTATAATTAAGCACTTATAATAGTAATTCGAACAAAATCTTAAAATTGAAACAAAAGAAGCTTTGAAAGCAAGCAAGATGGGCCCTACTGGTTTTTTATTAAGTCAAGCTAATTCATAAGTGAAGTAACTAATAGAAATTAAGACTTAAAATAAAAGGTCTTCATACTGTTTAATCATCACATTAATTTTTTTTTAATGTTTAAAGTATATTTATAGAGAGAACACCCAATTTTACAACCTACTTATGAATTACAATTTATCCACAAAAAAGAAAAAAACACAAAGCTAAAGTTTTAATTAAAAAAATAGTGGTACTATCTGTAAACTGTGTTGCCTGAGTGGAGTTAGAAACTGCAAATACTAGTTTTACTAATAAAGATTACCTTCAGTTCCATCTAATTCTATTATTCTACTAAAACCAATGCTACCAAATACAAGCCAACCTTCAACTATAATCTTGTAATGTGCCATTTCACATTATAAAGTCTCTAATTCTCTTATTTCATGGAAAAAACTATAACAAAAATTATAAAATTACAATGGTCCCAATGAAGTTATTTCTAAACAACTCATTTTGCCAATTGTAACTCGGCATTGACCAAATTAAAGAGCCCTATAAAAAGACAAAAGGCCAATCAAGGCCATGTTATTTTACTTTTAGTTTTCATTTTTTCCACAATATTTCAAAAGCTTACCATCTCATACAGCTTTCTTTAAATTTGTAGGAACTCATAGAAGTGATAAGTTGCTTATGTGAATTTATCCAGTGCAGCTTGATGATTCATTTATGTTCACAATCATACCTGGATATTCTACAATTGATGATCTGCACATGAGGCCATAGACAAGTTGTCGTTTACTTCCACATCCTCAGCAATAATACTTGGGTTATGAACCTACAAAAGATATAAACAATCAAATATTTGATTTCAGCTCTGATGTAGCCATAGTACTACAAAAACAATTGTTAATTACATAAAAAATTTCTAAATCTAACAGAGGCACTCTAGCATTATAAATATAAATTATAAAATAAATCTTTTAGAGATATCTAACGACTGAATTACTGATTTACACAATGCATTCAAGTTAATGGAATCTCACAATTTTTTTTTTATTTCGTTCTTCCAAAACACTTCAAAAGTTTGCCGTCTCATGCAGCTTGTAATAAGACAAAAAGAAAACAAACTAAAAAGTAAAAGAGAGACAATTGATGCAAAGTTGTATTTCAACATATAAAAGAATGTACAAAAGAGGGATTATATAGTTGGTGAGCCCTTACATTAAATGAATGCCTTGATTCACATAATAGCCTAGGATCAGGTAGCATATGGTTAGAATTAGCCAAGGGTCAACAGTTAATCCCTAAGAAAATGTAATCCCTAGACTCAAGCATAATGTCATGTCGTAATATATTCTAACACAAGTTTCTTTAAATTTGTTGGAGCTCATAGAGGTGATGAGTTGCTTACATGAATTCCCCCAGTGCAGCTTGATATTTACAATTATATTCACAATCATACTTGGGAATCCCATAGTTGGTGATCAACAGCTGGGTCAATAGGAGAGGCAAGGCCTGATGAATCAGAAACTCCCCCGGCATATATAATATTAAATGCAGCAACAATTATAGCAAAGACTAGTGAGAAAACATATGCATCAAAGCTGTTTTAGACACCCAAATTTGCCAGAATAAAATTAGCAAGTGTAACAACCAATTGAACCACAGAGAAAGAAATTTCCGCAGTCCTAACTAGTTGCGTCTGCCTATGTACTCTAGTTGCAGTTCTGGTTCTTCCCATGATATAAGTATACATACTAGTACCAAAACCAAATGTTGACAATAGAAATGCAACAAGAAGAATTCTTCACTTCATATTTCCCAAGGTAGATTGCCAATTTTATTTGCCCATCATGCCATTTTCAATTAAGCCCATTTTTCAATTTAAAGTCATCATGGATAACCAAGATATTTCTATTAAGAGATGCTAATAACATGTCAATAATCAAAGAATCATTGCAACAATAATTCTACTACTTGTTCAAGAGCAATTCTTCATCAAAATCAGTATAGTCAATGTGGGTGGTAAGTAAATTCTATCCCGTCACATGTATAAGTAATAAGTTGGCGATAATGGAAAGAAAAATAAAGTTTCTTTATAAATATTTCAAAACAAAATTTGATCTCGTCAAAATAATAATTATAACAAAATTAGTTAAATAAATCTTAATTTGTAATTGCAATCAATTAGAAATTAAGGAGAGCACATAAAGAAAAGGCAGAGATTGAGGCAGTCATGAGATTGAGGTTACCTTGAATAGAGATTGAGGCAGTACGGAAGTGACAACAGAGATTGAGGTAGTACAACAGCGACTATAGAGGCTAAGAAATTATACTGGTGATGAATGGCTGAGTATTGATGATGGGTGGAAGCTGTTATGACCTAAAGGTGATGACGACTGTGGATTTGTTACCGGCGACGACACGAAATCATAAATCACGACAGTGGATTTCTAACTTTGGTGCACGGGAGATGATGACAGCAAAAGAGACCAGACTTTGGTGCATGGGAGTCAACGACAGTGGCTAGTTGAGTAACGACAGTGATAGGAGAGGTTTTGGGTGCGTCAGCGGCGTTTTGGATTTAGGGATTTTGTAAGTTTTCTTTTGTAAGTTTTGATTCACTTAGACGAAATGGGGGAAATAGATTGATTGGAGATTTTGCTTTTTAATTTTTGTTCTTTAATCTTTTAATATAACATTTGGGTCTTAATTCTATAGGTCTAGTGGTTTACGGAATAAATGTAAGTCCTTTAAATTTTAGAAGTCTTAGGTTCGAGTTCGAAGTTTTACAAATTTTAGTTTTTTTTTTTAACTTTTGATACTTTAGTATTAGTGATTCCTAATATTTAATTTACTGACACATTAGTATCAATAATTTATAATACTTGTTTGTTAAAAGCGAAAAATGGTGCATATGTACATAATTACTGATACTTTTTATAAAGTGTCAGAAACTAAGTGTCAATAAAGGTCATTTTTGTAGTAGTGATTTCAACCCATCATAGAAAGAAAAATTACATTTAAATATCTATACATTAAGGGCCCACATCCTATCAGTTACATGAAAGGTCAAAGTATCTCTAATAGATCACTTTTAATTGGGCTTAACCTTATATGATAGTTCACAACACATAATTATTCACATATAAGCCCAACGTTGGACTAAGGGCCCAACAATCTCCCATTTAGGCTATATATGTGATTAATGTTAACAATTGTATGTTTATTAAGGGGTAAAAATGTTATTTTGTGCTATTAATGTAATTTATATTTATAATTATGTAACATATTGTGAATTTCTAATTATTTTTTTAAATATTTGATTTTTTGTATTTTTGTGTGTTTATTAGGTAAAAATAATAATTTCATGCAATTTGAGGCTCCAAACAAATGTACGGATGTCAAATTTGGATTTCGAAAGTCTGAGAAATGATGTCATTGTCGAGGAGAATCAAAGACTTTTGTTGTAAATTTACAAGTTTTTACCACGGTAAATATAGTAATTGTGAAATGATAAGTTTTTATCATGTTAGGTATGGTAATTATTTGTGGAATGTATTAGATGTGCTTGAGTGAATTAAGTTAGGTTTATATTTTATCAGTGGGACAAATCTAAGGTTAAGATGTAATTAGTTTTTATTTATTTGTGCGGTGTGGATTAATGTTGTAGTAATATAAATAGAGGGGGGGAACACACTTCTCCACACATTCTCTTCTCTTCTTTCCCCTCAAATTCTTATTTTCATCTCTCTTTATAATATATTTTCAATAAATAAAATTAGTTTTATTTCAATAATGGAAGTTTGACACAATGAATTCTTAATATCTTAGTATAAAATATGGTAAAATGGTATTTTGACTTATTGTAGACAAGTTGAGTTTTGGCAGATTAAGTTCTTAATCTATAATAAAATTAATGGGAAAGTTATTTTAATTTATACAATTAATCTTTTGGGAAATAAAAAGAAAAAAGAATTAGTTAAATTGTATTCATAGCTTTTCTTAAATTAAATTGCATAATTTTTATTTTTATTTTTTTGTTAAACTTAAATGAAGAAATTAAATCATTTCTCCGTGGATTGACTTTGGACTCACGGAGTTATCATATAACAAGATACTCTTATACTTGAGAGTTAAAAATCACTTTTAAGTCATGCCAAGTTTTTGGCGCGTTGCCGGAGAGAGGTATTTATTTTGTTTATTTACTTTTTGTGTAAATTTTTGATTATCCCCTTTTCTTTTCTTAAATTCTCTCCTATCCCCACATCTTTTATAATTTTAGTTTTACCCCCAAAAAAACTCATTTTTGGCAAATTCGTCTCATAATTACAGTTTGACTACAAAATCTTAGAAAATATTTGGATAGGTCCCTAACCAATATTTCCCATAAATCTCAAATTCGGACTGTTGAGTGTTAGAAAGTGTATATTTATAAAGGTGAAGATCATCATTTTACACTTCAAATCTCACTAGCATCTCTACTTTTACGTATTTAAGTCTCTTATAATTTAATTATGTGTGTTTATTATAATTATGTATTTTCGGGGGCATCATGGTCATTTCACAATGAACGAGAGATCAGATAGCAAAACGGACAATAATTTTGAACTCAGGACAATCGAAAACCTTAGGAGGAGTATAAAATGATAAATGACATTGTTTACATATACGGTACTATTCATGATACTGTTCACGACACTGTTAACATATACGGTATGCTGATGTGGCATTGACCGATAATGTGCCCCTGACTGATGACGTGGTAGCATTCAATTGGACGAATGATGTAACATTGACTACTTACGTGGCGTTGACTGATGATGTGCCGCGGTCTTATTGGACTAAAATAGTTATGTAGAGTTGACCGGTGACGTGGCAATATGTCAGTGGAGCAAAAAACGTGCGTACGATACATGCATTACACGGAATGATAGCCCTGATGATGTGTTCTATCCAATCAGAACTTGCCACGTGGCGCAATCCTAAGCGTCCAAATTGTTTTAACCCGATGACCATGATTTACTCATTGTATCCATAAAAAGGGAGCTCCCCTCCCTAATTCGACACCCTTGAATTCATTTTTGAGCTCCATTTTTTGTAATTCCTTCTTTATCCTATATTTTTTTGTGTATTTTAATAAATTTTTATTTTACCCCTTGTTCAATTATGAGTAGTTATTTTTTTTAGGTTTAGGTTGAAGGTGAAGTCTCAACATGTTCTATGGGCTTTATTTGATAAATTTACTTTCTCTTCCCCTCTAATTTATGTGGGTATTTTGAATTTTCGTCGACAGATAGTAATAATATTGTCTAAATACCATATTGATATAACCGGCTCCCTAGTGCAAGGTTATTACTATTTGGCCTGATAAGCCCTTAACACCATACTGATTAAAGTGAGGTCCATGAGGAGTGGAAACCCCCCTCATGAGTTAATTGACACTAATAAGGAATATTAAGCCCATAGTGCATGTTGATGCATATCCAGATACCCAAGCGTTTCCTTTTAATAAATTTCACTTCAATTTATTCCTGCCATTTTAATTTAAATTTTAGGATAAACTTCTTTGGACCATAATTGGATTTCTTTAGACCTAATTTGGACTCAATAAAAAGAATATTGACTTTAAAAATTACAAGGTCCATTAATTTGAATTAATCACTTAATTGGTTTGTAATTTTTAAAATTTGAAAAAGAAAAGAAAAATAGTCTAAACTTTAATTATTTATTTTCTTTCTTTTTTATTTATTTATTTATGCAATTTAATTTTCACATTTATTTTTCTTTTTGGCTTTTACTTTGTTTATATTTTTGGTTTACTACCTATTTAGTTTATTTTAATTTTTAGTTAATTACTTTTCAGTTTATTTATTTTGTATTTTTTTCTTCTTCATTTATCTTATTTAATTTTCATTTTGTTTTTAATTTGTGTAATTTTTATTTTTTTGTTATTCATTTGTGTGTGTATCATCCTTACAACATAATTTCACACACACATCATCATCATCATCATTATTGTATGAGATGTTGGTCTCAAACTTCATGTTGCAGGTTAATTAATAGATTTCAATCACCATCACCAATCATGGACGAGATCTAAGACGAAAACATTTTAGGCCAACTTAATCCTCCAATTGATTAGGGAGACAACCAATCTCAACATGATCAGAATCAACCAAGAACTTTGAGAGATTACATAAATCCAACCAGAACTGGAGCACCGTCGTGTATAGTATTTCCTCCAGAAGCATCTCGATTCAACTTCAAATTACGTATTATCCAACTTTTACCAACATTTCATGGTTTAGAATATGAGAATCCATATTTGCATTTAAGAGATTTTTTGTTAAACATGTGCCATTGTAGACTGTTTAGCACTCTTCCAAGAGACAACAGCCCTAGCTAGTAGATAGATGTAGCCCGACATGGACTTCATACTATCTTGGCATCTAGTAAAATCAAAATCAATATACCCAATGATATCAAGTTAATTTAACCTGTGATATGTGAGCATGTAGTGTTTCGTTCTCTGTAAGTACTGTAAGACCCGTTTGGTTGCTTTCCTGTAGTCTACTCCTAGATTACTTAAATATGTGCCAAAATCAGAGTAATATACACAATATTTGGTTGCGTACAAACATGAGCATACATTATACTTCCAATAGCTGGTGCATAAGAAATCTTCTGCATTTTTTTTCTCAAAATCATTCTTAAGGCACCGATTGATACTAAACTTATGTCCCTTAGCTACATGAGTATCATCTCGTTTGCAATCTTGCATGCCATATCTCTTGAAAACCTTTTATTATAGCTCTTTTATGGTAGTCATAGAATACACCAAGAGCGATCTCAATGTATTTATATGCCTATTACAAAATAGGCGTTACTATGATCTTTCTCAAAATTATTAAATAGAAATTTCTTAGTTTTACACCATAAGTCTATATCGTTGCCAGTAAGAAAAATGTCATTAATATACAAAACCATAAAATATACTTTCTCTTATAGAACTTATAGTATATGCAATCATTGACCAAATTCATCTCAAAATCAAATGGGATGATTTCTTGATCAAACTTGAAATACCATTGTCAAGATGTTTTCTTTAGTCCATAGATGGATTTCTTAAATTTGCAAACTATATTATTTGAGTCTCCTGACATAAACTTTTTTGGTTGTACCATATAGATCATCTCATCAATATTACCATTTAGAAATGTTGTCTTCAAATTCATTTAATGTAACTGAAGATTGAAATATGTCACCGATGCCATTATTATCCTAAAAGAGTATTTCGAAGAAACCAGAGAGAAAATCTCTTTGTAATCGATGCATTCTTTCTGTGTAAAGCCTTTTACGGCAAGATGCACCTTGTACCTCTTGACATCGCCTTTCGAATCCATTTTGATCTTAAATATTTATTTGCAACCGATATGTTTTGCATCTTCTAGCAATAGGACATGATCCCGTACGTCATTGTCGTTTATAGACTTCATTTCCTTATTCATGGCATTAATCTACTTATAAGATTATTAAAACCTTGCATAGCTTGATGAAAATTGATTGAATCATCTTCCATCACTCCATTGTCCACTTAATGTTATTAGAGAAATACAATATATTCATATGGGACTACATATCTCCTTAGTAGCATAAGTTCTTCAGGTGGTAGAGTTTATTCCTCTAGAATAATTTCTTGTATAAGAGGTTTTCCAATATCGTCTTGATCTATTGTGTCTTGCACAAGATCAAGAATGAGATCCTAATCAATGCCAATAACTATACGAATATCAACATATTTTTCTTCAAAGACAAAGTCTCTAGTTGTATCCCTCCCCCTTCCCCCCTCTCAGAAACTTGACATATACAAAGAACTGGGCATTTTCTGACTTGAAAATTGACTTAATAGTGGGATTATAAAACTTGTAGCTCCTGGGCCTTTTAGAGTATCCAATAAAATAACAACTTACCGCACTTGAGTCCAATTTCTTTTCATTAGGCCTATAAGCCTTGCTTGAGCTAGACATCCCCAAAAGTACTAGTGCCTTATACTAGGCTTTTTATCCATCCAAAGTTCATAAAGGGTTTTGGTTGTCACTTTTGTTGGGACCTTCTTAAAGAGATATGTTGTAGTTTTAAGTGCTTCTTCCTAGAGTGATTCTAGTAAAGAAGAATGACAAATCATACTTCTTCCATATCCTTAAGCATCTTGTTTCATCTTTCAGTAACACCATATTGTGGTGAACTTGGCATAGTGTATTGTGGGACAATACCACATTCTACTAAAAACTTATACTACAAGAAAAATGTCATTTAGCCATAGAACGTTTTGTCGCAAAACACTCAAATTTTGTGACTTATTGTTGTTGGCCACAAAAACATTTTTGTCCCCATTTCGTCACCCTATAGTTGTGGCATTTGATATTTAGCCATGAAATAAAGATTTCATGGCTCATGGATATTAGCGACGGTAAATTTTCGAGGTAAAAAATCATCTCGTAAGTCACATACCTCATTATTTAACACAAAATCTATGTTTATTTTCATGGGTAAATGTTGGTTTGTGGCTAAAAGTAAAATATTTAGCCACGAAACTTGTGACTGAATGTGACAGCCTTTGGGCGTGAAATTATTTTGTCACTAATTGCTCCATGTGGCAACGCCAATTATTATGGCTAAATAAAATGTTTGTGGTTGAATATAAGACCATTAGCCATGAAGTGTTTGTGGTGAATTTGCCAATCTTTGGCCACGAAGTGGTTTTGTCACCAATTACTTTATTTGGCAACACTATTCATTGTGGTAAATAATGGGTTTGTGGTTATACGTGTGCAATAGACACAATTTGTTTGTGGCAAATTTTACAATAATTTGCTATGAAATTTATTTGTGACTAATTACCTTTGTTGGGTTTATATTTTCCATGAAAATGCAATGTTTTAGCCACAAAAATCTGTATATATTTACTATTTAATTGTTAAGCTAATTTAATATTAATATTTAACGTAAAATTTTAATAGTATATTATTTTACTTGCCACATCTTTTATATATCAAATTCCTTTTGTAATTGAGAATATATAAAGTTATTAAAATTAGAAATTAAACATTCTATTATACTCATTAAAATCAAAGCCCAATATTCATTGCACATAAACCAAAATACATATAAGTCTAATAGACATAATAGACAAAACACATATAAGTCTAATAGAAATAATAGACAAGGCCATCACCAGCAACTTCTTTTTCAATTGAACAACAAAAAATAACATAAGTCTAGCACACAAATTAATTAAGTTTCCAAGACAAACACATTAACTAGTATTAAGTCCAATGCATGCAAGAATGCACTAGAAAATCATGGTCCAAAGGGATGAACTGATGTCAACCTTGAAGCATTAGAATGACCAGCTATATAAGAGCTCATGGAGGTCTCAAATTGTCTAAGCCTACTAGACAAATCATCTATAGTAGTCTTAGTTGATTGAAGCTCACTCTTTGTTTCTTGAAGCTCATTCTTAGTTGCTTTAAGTTTCATCTTTGTAGAATCTAACTCATTTTGCAACGCCGAATCATTTTCATTAGATGTTGAAGCTTGTAAATGACGTGGTAGCTTATGCACTCTAAGTCCAGAAATATAACTAGATTTCTTACCACACACTGCTTGAGATAGTTGCTGATCGTTAAGTGGCTCATATCCTTCATTAACAACTTGCTCTTGAAGTTGATCATTTTCTCCTTTAAATAAAAATAATAATAAAATAAATAATTTAAATAATGTAAAAATTTTGACTTTAAAAATAAATAAGGAGCTTACATATCTTGATTGTGCCTCAGAATGCACCCATCCTTTATTGGAGCTATAGTGAGCAAAAAGAAATAAATCAGGAAAGCTTTGCTCTTTACCGCTCTCGTTATGTTGTTAAAAAATACGTACTACATCATATTTTCTAAACACATATATTGCTTTATAAAAATATTTATAGTGGAAGATTATTACCTTAGAGTTCTCCTTACGATGGACAATAAATGATTTAGATCCCCCACGATGATTGTATGTGAGTTTTTGTCTATTTTCAATATTTTTCTTACATCTAGTCTAAAAAAATAAAATAAAAGCCCAAAAGTAAGAAACAACTAATGGAAGAGACAATATAACAAGACAGTAAATTGAGAGAATCCATAAGCTAGCTAAACATTCAAGGTTTATGTATTGTATCTTCAATCTTACAATTTATACTTTCTGCATCTTTTTGCCAAATAAGTAAATTAAATAGTAATAGCATACTATTGTAAAGATAATTCACATGGCCACAATTTTTAAGCATATTCATGTATGCTAGTTGTAAAAATCAAATTCTATCTTTTTTATTCTAATAACTTGCTAATTTCCAAAAAATAAAATAAAAAACACTTGCTACAGGTTTGCTACACCATCAGCATAACATTCTTTTTTATTAATTAAAGAAATCATACATGCACTCTTTCTAATTCTTTTTTATTAATAAAAGAAATAATACATACATTTTTTTATAATGAAAAAAATTTGCAATTCCGCCATAGAATTCAGCAACCACAAATACAATTAGGCTTATTATTACCTATTGAAAGAAAATATCAAAGTTAAAGAAAGAACCACAAAACATTAAAGTCAAGCTTAACCCAAATTCACAATTCAAACATAAGAAGAAGCCTAGTATATAAATAACACATCCATATCCATCTTATCAAAATCTCAACTACCATACTTAACATAAGCTATATCTTGCACAAGCTGTACTTATTTTGTTCTCACCATCTCTAAAAACAAACTTCTCAAATGACATTTGTCAAGAAGCAATAAATGGTAAATATATATTAAAATTTGTACATGATATTCTTCTTTGCACCAAATATCACATCAGTACTCCCAAACATCAAGAGAAATATTATTTGGGGGATGTTTATGTCTTTCGTCGTCCAATCCAAACTCATTATATTTCAGTTTTAGCTTGTAACGATGACTATGATAACGATCAACCATGATATCATTGACACAAAGCACCACATGCTCTTGCTCCAAGTTCAAGTGAATTCTATTATAAATTAGTGAAATAAAAATAATAAATCTTATAAATAACAAAAGAAGCAAATCACTAAGTTAAAGATGATAAATAAAAAAGGCTAAATTTACCAAAAGTAGTTTAAACAGCTCTATTCTGTCATCCCAAGGGATATGCTTCTACAACTGAACTTTTAGGACGAGCCTTGTTGTTTACGTAAGTTTTATATTCTCCTAAATTTCTATTAAATAAAAATTATTATAGTTAAATGTCATATTCCAAAAGGATTTTAATAAAATCAAGCAGTTAATTAGTGTAAGATGTTACCTTTCAATTGGATACATCCATCTAAATGAGACATGGCCACCATACTTTGCCTCTCGAGATAAATGGACAACCAAATGCACCATTACATAAAAGAATGCAGCAGGAAATATACGTTCAAGCTTGTTAAGTATTATAATAATTCATTTTTCAAGAACATCCAAATTAGCTACAGTAAATGTCTTTGCACACAATTGCCAAAAAAAAAATTGCAAAGTTCTAAGACTGCTGTGCAGACCTCTTTTGGTAAATAAGGTCGTATTCATATTAGAAGCCGTTGTTCTAATAATACATGGAAATCATGACTCTTTAAGCCCGATAACTTACCATCATTAACACTTACACACTTGGCAATATTAAATGCATATCCATATGGAAATTTAACAGGCTTCAAGAATTGACATAACTTAATCCTTTCATCTGAAGTTAAAGTATAACATGCATGAGGCTTCAAGAGTTTATTGCCTTCATGTATTGGATGTAACTCCTTTTTAATGTTCATATCTTGTAAATCTAATCTAACTTTAACATTGTCTTTTGTTTTACTAGCAATATCTAACAATGTTCCAACAAGACTTTCACATATATTCTTTTCAATATGCATCACATTAAGATTATGACGAATTTTTAAAAAAGACCAATACTCTAACTCGAAGAATATACTTTTCTTTGTCCAATTTAATTCTACTAGTTTTCGTTTCCTATTCCTATCTTTATCATTAGAATGCTTCCCAGGCTTATATTCACCAAGCATGTCAAGTTGCTTTAAAATATCATGCCCTGAGTATTCCTTCGGAGCAAGATCCTTTTCTAGCTTACCATTATGTAATCTACTATTCCGCCATCTATGATTACTTGGTAAGAATCAACGATGTCCCATATAACATATTTTACTAGGCAAAAGCTCTGAAGATGTTTGTTCATTACAAACGGGACAAGCTTTATAACCTTTTGTGCTCTACCCATATAAATTTTCATATGCAGGAAAATCATTAATTGTCCACAAAACTACTGCATGTAGTCTAAAACTATTTTGAGTTGAAGCATCATAAGTCTCCACTCCAACATTCCATAATTCCTTTAATTCATCAATTAAAGGTCTTAGGAACACATCAATGTCCTTCCCTGGTACATTTGGTCCAGGAATAAGCAATGACATAAATAAAAATGGCTATTTCATGCACTTCTATGGAGGCAAATTTTAAGGTACAAGCATCACAGGCCACATACTGTATGGATTGTAATATTGGCAAAATGATTAAATTTATCACTAGCAAGGCCCAATCTAACATTACGTGGATCCCGTGTAAACCAAGGATATTTTTTTATCAAAATCTTTCCATGCTTCACCATCAGTTGGATGTCTTAAAATGCCTTCCTCACCAATACGCTTTTCTTGGTGCCATTTCATTTCTTTTGCAGTGTATCATGATACAAATAGTCGGTGTAATTAGGGTTTCCAAAGAAAATAACATAACACCTTCTGAGGGACTTTTTCCCTTTTACCAACGTCAGATTTGTATCGCAATTCACCACATATAGGACACTTATCACATGACTCATTTTCTTTCTTAAACAAACAACAATCATACTTACAGGCATAGATAATTTCATATCTTAAACCTAAATCCTTCAACATTCTTTTTGCCTCATAAGATGAATTTGGCAAATGTGCCCCTTCAGGAAAGGTTTCCTTCAATAAGTCAAGAATCAAATCTAATGATTTGATACTCCATTTATTAAAAACCTTTAAATGCAATAACTTCACAGTAAAGTTCAATGAAGACAGCCTAGCTCATGGAAATAACATTTGCTTAGCTTCACTTAATACATTAAGAAGCCCATCAATTTCCCTCTCTTCGATATTAGGTGAAGAAGTAATATTCCCCAAGTTAGATTCCTCTGTGTGTATTTATGGACCATATACATCATGCAATATATCATACATCTCATCATTTCCTTCAATATTATTAATATTTTCATCCCTAGCAATAGTAGTTCCCATCTCTATTACATTTGATCTACTACTGGAACCTGATCATAATCTTCCCCATGAAAAACACATCTCTGATAACTAAATGAAATACATGGCCTATACAATTGATCTTCAACTACATCTAAAGGCTGAAAAAAAAGTATTTTGACATTTTCTACATGGGCAATGAACTTGACTATTTTGATCTACACATTTTTTTGCAACCTCAATAAATGAGTTAACACCGACAATATACTCTTGAGAAAGTCTATTTTTAAGATGCATCCAACTTTTATCCATCAAAAAGATTAAAATGAAGTGAGTATCACTTACAGAACCGTGAACTTGTTCTTTCAATTAATTGTAAATATGAACTCAGCTTAAACTTGGACACTTTGTCACAACACTTGTACAAGGAAAATAAAAAAGCTGTTAAAAAATTCTATATAGTCATATTAACAAAAAGAGCCACGTGTGGACTAGAATGGTCTGGGTTTTAATAATCTTACTCCCATCTTAATAACGTTACATGCATTCAATTAAAAAAAAATAGAAAATGAAGTAGATTCATTGATAGGAAGCCTTCAATCAAATAATTTTGGTAATAATTTATTAAGTCTCTATCTTATAATATACAAAAAAAATTGGATGAAGAGAATGTAAAATTCAATTTTTTTTTGGACACTTATCTCAGCACCTGTATGAGCAACAATATAATAAAAAGAATTAAATACAAAAATATATGAGTAGATGCTTGACTTGTTTATAGTTTTGCAATTAAAACAATAACAAGAATGAACATAGAGCCGTACACATGATGTAGATACTTGATTATCTTTTTTATATTTTTGCAAGTTTGAATGAAGAAAAAATTATATCCTTTTCACCTTTTAAACTTATCTTTCAGATTTTTATGAAGATGGATTTCTATTAGTTATATTATATTTAGCATACTTCACTATAATTTTTATTTATCTAAATATTCATTTGTTTAAATATATAAAATTAACTTAACTATCCTAATATACTAGAAAGCAGCAGTAGCAACTATAGAATTAAGAGAACTAAATATTAAATTAGTAAATTAGTGAAGCTAGAAATGATTGACTAAAAAAAAAAGTCAAACACTTAAAAAATTTCAACAAAGAAAACTTCTTTTCTCCTAAGGGGGATGCACGACAGTTTCAATAATATTAAATAACAACCCAACAATGCCAAAAGGAAAATATTATTAAGTGTTTAAACTAATATATCTAGTTTGAAAAACAAAACACTATTCAAGATTAGGTTTTTCAATTCCATCTAATTTATGGTGTGTTTACTTGAAGGTTTAGGGAATGGGAATGAAGTCCATATTTACTTGGTAAAATGTAATTTAGGAATGAGAATAAAATTTATGGGTCCCACACAATTTAAGAATAAAGAATGAGAATCCTATTCCAATGGGGGGTTGGGAATGATGATTCTCATTCCTTGAACTGACTTTTGCATCCCTCTAATTTTTCCATATTTCCCGAATTACCCCCGTTCAAATCACAATTAATTTTATTATTTTAAATGTCATTATTATTATTATTAATTTTTACTAACTTTATTATTACAATTCCTCATTCTCATTTATTTTGCCAAGTAAACGCATCAATGACGTTCCAGCATATTCCCATTCCCATTTATTTTTGTCAAGTAAACATTAGAATCTCATTCCTATTCCAGCCCATTCTCATTCCCAACCCATTCTCATTCCACCCCATTCTCATTCCATGAAGTAAATGCACTATTAATTCATTTGTACAAACACCCATTTCTTTTTCACTCCTATAGTATCTTAATTGCTAAATAAAGATTAGATAAAACACAAAAAAAAAAGAACTCATTGCCCATAAGAATGAAATCCTGTGTCAATAGAAAAAAAAAGGAGAAAAACAAACATGACCCACCTTAATTACGCATGACCATTGACCAAGTAATTATTGTTCTCTACAATAACAAACAAAAAAGGCACAAGAACTACGAGAAAATATACCTAAAAAAATAAAGTAATTGAAGAATTGATAAATAATGAAATTATCGAATTTTCAAAGACTTGGGATTTAAATTGGAATGAGGAGCAAATATGAAATTCGCACCAAGACGGAAATAAAGATTTGTGGTGGCTTTAGATGACAAGACAAGACTTAGAGATGGATTGAAGAGTTCATCGTGACTTGGGAGGAGAGTTTATTGAGCAACTTGTGAGCAATTCTAGTGAAATTTAAGTTTTGGAAAAATTGGGTTAAGTTTTGGCTCAATAAATTGCCGCTTTTATTATTTAGGACAATTAAACTCTTATATTTTTTTAATGAAATTATTTTTTTAACAAAATAAAGTTATTTACTTAATGTTATATAAATAAAAGTACATCTACCTCCTTAGTAACAAGTATTTTTTCTAAAAGTAACATTATAATAATTATGCTATTTAATAATTTTTCTTATTTTTTAAAACAATAATTATTTAGTATACGCTTACACAATTATTAATTTTTTAAGAATTGGTACTTAAATTTTTTTGTTTTGATTTTGTATATATTTGTGGCGTTAATATTTTGCTAATGCATTTTATAATTAAATTGTTTCTTGAGTTCACTTGACAACAGATATTTATTTCTACAAAAGTGATTTGTTTTCGACAGATTTTGGGGGTAGAAAAAGGTAAACCTATCTAGAACAATGAATTTGTATTTGTAGGGGAAACAGGGTACCTCACTGATTTGTTGTGTGCGGTGTATCTGAAATTCAGGGAGGTGAGAAGGGAAGAGGGAGTCATAACAATGGTGAAAGGTTTAAACCAAGAGAGATATCCTTCAAAACGAGATTCACGCCTGCAAAACAGTGAAATAGAGGTTAGAGGTGAAGCCGGGGTATCCCAGCGTTCACACTCCGACGCTCAAGTTAGCAAACTCAAGCTTTTTAATGGTCAAGAGAGCTTGCCAGCCCTCTGTAAATCAAGGTTTGAGGTTGAAGAAAACCTATTTTGTGGAGTGTGAGTGTTGTTGAGTGAAGGAGAACCTCATGGAGAATAAAACCTAGACACCTTTATAGATGAAGTACCTCAGCTGCCACGTGGTGTATCCTTTTTGGCTAACGTCTTTTTACATTTTTATGATTTTTGGGCCGTTATGTGCATGTTTGTGCGTATCTCATCCTTTAGAAATATGGCGCGCGCTGGAGAGTGGTCCAGGGCACCTCTGCAGGAGCTGTCGGGTAGGCGGCTGAGGACCAATGTCCTTGGGACAGTGTCCTTCACTTTTGGCAGAGGTGGCAGACGGCTGTTGTTAAGTATTAGAAAATGCATATTTATAAAGGAGAAAACCATCATTTTACATTTTAAGTCTTACTAACAACCCTTACTTTTATGTATTTAACCTTCTTGTGATTTAATTACGTGTGTTTTATTTTAATTAAGTATTTTATGTATTTTAGGGGCATTATAATCATTTCACAATAAAGGAGAGATCAGACGGCAAAACAGACACCACTTTTGAACTCAGGACGGTCGAAAACCTTAGGAGGAGCATAAAAGGAAAAATGGCATTGTTCACATGTATGGTACTATTCACATGATTTAATTGGCATTAATAAGGATTATTTAGCCCATGATGCATGTTGATACAGATCCAGATACCCAAGTACGCCATCTCAATAGATTTCTCTTCAATTTATTCTCGCCATTTCAATTTCAATTTTAGGATAATCCAAATCATTTTCACCACAAATCCAACCACCCATTTACAAAATTAGTTCTACACACAATTAAAATCCACCTCCTCGTGGGATCGACACTCGTCACCATTAGTCTATTCTACAATAGATTCGTGCGCTTGCGAGTTCAATAAAATTTGCACAACAAGTTTTTGGCGCCGTTGCCGGGGAGGTAAGTAATTTTAATTTATAGAATTAATTTTTGTGAATAATTCCATTTAATTGTTTTCTTGGATTTTTTTTTTAAAAAAAAAGTGAATCTATATTTAAAGGTTAGTATTTCTTTTCTTTTTCTCTTTTTTAAAATCCTGTAATTTATTTTTCTTTGTAAATTTTTTTTTTATCTTATTAATTTATTTTTAGTTAATTTATTTCACGTATTTGTTTTTGTGTATTTTTATAGCAAGGTTGTAATAGCTCAATAAGGTTAGTATCGTAATTTCTCCCTCTTCTTTATTTTTATTTGTTTTGTTCCCATCTTTATTTTTATTTTATTTGTTTTGCATGCATGGTCGTAGGTCATTATTACCTAATCTTGAACCTATAGACCTTGAATTAGAAAAAACACTTTGCACACACAAACAAATTAAAAATAAAATGGATTTGCAACCACAGGAGAGGCCATTTAAGGATTACTTCAGTCTTTTAGCTAATTTGAGCACATCATGCATAAGATACCCAAATGTAGCTGCTAGGAATTTTGAACTAAAACCTAGTGTGCTAAATTGTCTCCCCACATTTTATGGCATAGAAAATGAGGACCCATATAATCATTTGAATGATTTTCATGCCATTTGTCAAACATTTAAATATGAAAATTTTTCAGATGATAATGTTAAAATCAAATTATTCCCATTTTCTTTAAAGGATAGAGCTCGTTCATGGTTAAATACTTTGCCTGCTAATAGCATCACATCATGGGAACAAATGGTTACAAAATTTTTGAATAAATATTTCTCAGTGCATAAAACCAATGCTATTCGCAGGGAAATCTCGGAGTTTACCCAGATAAAGGACGAGCAATTTTTCGAAACATGGGAGAGATTCAATGGACTACTCTTGAAGTGTCCACATTATGGGTACGAGAAATGGCACCAATGTCAATACATTTTGGAGGGATTACTACCAAATGTGCAAGAATGGCTAATGGCAACAAGTGGAGGAGAGCTAATGTCAAAAAGTGCATCAGAGATTTGGGAATTCTTCCAGCGACAAGCGGATAATTCCCAACAACGGAGTCGATCACTCAGGAATACTAGAAGAATTAAGGGAGTAAATAAGGTTCAAATTGGCGAGTCAACTTCGGGAATCAAAGAAGTCAAGGAGATGGTTGAAGTTCTTGCTCGACAAATAGCATCGTTATCGACTGCTAAATCAACAGAACCACATGACCTTGACTCATACTCAGATCAAGCCAATGCCATAGGTTTAATGAGAAAACCATCAAATTACAACCCATACTCCAACACATATAATCCTGGATGGAGAGATCACCCCAATTTTTAATGGTCTCAAGGATTCCAACAGAATGGACCAGCAGCTCCAGCTCCACCAATGCAACAAATTCCTCAGGTTCCTCAAGCCTCTCAGCCCCCATTTAGACCATACAATCAGAACCAGAGCTACTCTCAACCCAGACCATGGGAGGATGCATTCCAGAATTTCAAGAATGTTACTCACTCCACGATTGAGCAACAGAACCGCACCATTGATGGACTACGAAATGAGTTGAGAGCAGGCTTTAACTCACAAGCCCAATCAGTTTCAAGCCTTGAGAAAATGGTGGGACAACTTGCTTGTTCAGTTCAGACCTTGGTAATGACCGTTGAGAAAGGTAAATTTCCAAGTCAACCATTGCCTAATCCTAAAGGAGTGCATGAAGCAAGTACCAGTTCACCACAGCAGCATGGAGAGGTCAAAGCAATCATGACCTTGCGAAAAGGAAAAGAAGTCGATAACAAAGTGGAGATGCCGGTGACAAAAGAAAATCAAATTGTACCTGTAAATGTTGACGACTCACCATCGGAGGAAAAAGAAGAAACCAACCCACGAGAATATGTTCCTAAAGCTCAATTTCCTCAGAGATTAGCTAAAGGAAAGAAGGGAAAATCCACAGGTGAGATTCTTGAAATCTTCAAACAGGTAAGTGTTAACATCCCTTTACTTGATGTTATAAAGCAAGTTCCATCTTATGCCAAGTTTCTTAAAGACCTTTGTACTAAAAAGAGAAACATTCATGTTCAAAAGAAGGCATTTTTAACAGAAAACGTTAGTTCTATACTCCAACATAAAATTCCTCTAAAATGCAAAGACCCAGGCTCCCCCACTATCTCATGTAGCATAGGGAACCACACAATTGAGAATGCTTTGTTGGATTTAGGAGCTAGTGTAAATCTGTTGCCTTACTCAGTATTTTTGAAACTTGGACTTGGAGAATTACACCCAACTCCAGTGGTGTTACAGCTTGTAGATCGGTCCACGAAAATACCTCGTGGTATTGTGGAGGACGTGCTTATCTAGGTAGACAAGTTTTATTTTCCTGTTGATTTCATTGTAATTGACACTCAACCAATACAGGATTCGAGGAAGCACATCCCTATTATTCTAGGCCGACCTTTCTTGGCAACTGCGGATGCTCACATTTAATGCAGGACTGGAAATATGCCGTTGTCTTTTGGCAACATGACTATGGAGCTGAACATCTTCAACATTGCCAAACAACCTCATAATGCAGATGATGAAATTATGGATGTGGATTTAATTAAAGCATTAGTTGATGACACTTTTCTTTCAAACCTTAGTGATGATCCTTTACAAACATGCTTAACTCACTTTGGTTTGGATTTTGATATTGACAGATCAGTCGATGAGGTCAACGCCCTGCTTGACTCAGCACCATCCACAGACACTAATAAATGAAAGTCAATAGTTGAACACCTAGCACCATCAGAGAAGAAACTCATCCCATCATCAGAATCACCACCGAAACTCGAGCTCAAACCATTGCCCAACACATTGGAATATGCATTTTTGGGAGAAGAAATTACTCTACCGGTAATCATCTCATCATCCCTAAATGACGAACAAAAAGGTAAGTTGTTGGATGTTTTAAAAGAGCACAAAGGAGCATTAGGATGGACCATAACAGACATAAAAGGTATATATCCAGTAGACTGCATGCATTACATTCATCTTGATGAAAATGCTAAATCTACTAAGAAAATGCAACGTCGGTTAAATCCTAATATGAAAGAAGTTGTTAGAACTGATAGTTCATGGGTCAATCCTGTATAAGTTGTCCCTAAAAAGTCAGGATTCACAGTAGTTATCAATGTTGATAATGAATTGATATCAACTAGAGTAACTATAGGATGGCGTGTATGCATGGATTATAGAAAGTTGAATTCTGTCACACGTAAAGATCATTTTCCTTTACCATTTATCGATCAAATGCTTGATCGATTAGCATGCCATGAATTTTATTGCTTTCTAGATGGCTACTCAGGATATAATCAGATTCCCATAGCACTAAAAGATCAAGAGAAAACCACTTTCACTTGCCCTTTTGGCACTTTTGCATATAGGAGGATGCCATTTGGATTATGCAATGCACCTGCTACATTTCAACGATGCATGCTAAGCATTTGTTCTAATATGGTTGAACGATTTCTTGAAGTCTTTATGAATGACTTTTCTGTCTTTGGTGACTCGTTTGATCAATGTTTACATCATCTAACACTAGTTCTGTAGAGATGTATCGAGAAGAACTTGGTCTTAAATTGGGAGAAATGTCATTTTATGGTAAAATAATGTATTGTTCTCGGTTACATCATTTCAAGCAAAGGTATTGAGGTTGACAAAGCCAAGGTGGATCTCATTTCTAATCTTCCTCCACCCAAAACAGTCAGAGAAGTAAGATCTTTCCTTGGGCATACTGGTTTTTATAGACGTTTCATTAAAGCTTTTGGCAAAGTTTCTAGACCCTTATGCAATTTACTTGCTAAGGATGTACCTTTTATCTTTGATGATTCATGTCTTGTGGCATTTGAAAAACTAAAGCAGTTGTTGACATCATCACCCATCATTCAGCCCCCAAATTGGAGCTTACCATTTGAACTCATGTGTGATGCATCTGATTATGCAGTAGGAGCAGTATTAGGACAAAGAGTTGATCGAATTCCCCATGTTATTTACTATGCTAGTATGACATTGAATGATGAACAGTTGAACTATTCAACTACTGAAAAAGAAATGCTAGCAGTAGTGTTTCCATTAGAAAAATTTCGATCTTATCTCATTGGTTGTAAAATAATTATATTCACAGATCATGCTGCTCTTAAATATCTTCTCATAAAGAAAGATGCAAAAGTTAGACTAATTCGTTGGGTGTTACTTTTACAGGAGTTCGACTTGGAATTTAAAGATAAGAAAGGCACAGAGAATGTTGTGGCTGACCATCTATCTCGTCTCCATTTTGACACAATTTTGGAAACATTACCATTGAATGAGTCATTCCCAGATGAACAATTGATGAGTGTGGAAGTATTACCATGGTATGCTGACATCGTGAATTATCTTGTTACAGGTCAACTTCCAGAGCATTGGACCAAGCAAGACAAGGATAAATTCTTTGCAGAGATAAAGAATTTCTTTTGGGATGACCCGCATTTGTTCAAGTATTGTGCAGACCAAATTGTTAGACGATGTGTCCCAGAAAGTGAAATTCAGAATATCCTTTCATTTTGCCATGAACAAGCTTGTGGAGGCCATTTTAGTGCTAAGAAAACAGCGACTAAAGTTTTACAATGTGGTTTCTATTGGCCATCTATATTTCGAGACGCTTACACTTTTTGTTCTTCATGTCATAGGTGTCAACGAATGGGAAGCATTACACGAAGGAACATGATGCCATTAAATCCAATTTTAGTGGTTGAAATTTTTTACGTATGGGGTATCGACTTCATGGGACCCTTTCCCCCATCTTTTGGCCATCAATACATATTGGTTGCTGTTGACTACGTATCAAAATGGGTAGAAGCAATTGCATGTAGAACCAATGATCATAAGGTGGTGATAGGATTTTTGAAAAGCAACATTGTTTCACGCTGGATTCCCACGAGCAATAATCAGTAATGGTGGTGTCCACTTTTGTAACAAAGCATTCAAAGCTCTTTTGACAAAGTATTCAATCACACACAAAGTGGCGACCCCATATCATCCGCAAACCAGTGGCCAAGTTGAGATCTCCAATCGAGAAATAAAGCACATATTAGAAAAGACGGTGAGGCCGGACAAAAAAGATTGGTCATTAAGACTTGATGATGCATTACGGGCATATAGAACGGCTTTCAAGACCCCGATTGGAATGTCACCCTACAGGCTAGTGTATGGAAAAGCTTGCCACCTACCTGTGGAACTCAAGCATCGTGCATATTGGGCCATCAAGAAATTCAACTTTGACATGCAGCAAGCCAGCTCAGAAAGAAGATTACAACTGGCAGAACTTCAAGAAATTCGTAATGACGCATACGAAAATGCCAAGATTTATAAGCAACGGATGAAAGTCTTCCATGACAAGCAAATTATGAGAAAATCGTTCACTCCAGGTCAGAAAGTGCTTTTATTCAATTCTCGCTTGCACCTATTCCCAGGTAAGTTACACTCTCGATGGTCTAGTTCCTTTATTGTTCATACTGTTTTTCCATATGGGGCAATTGAAATTAAGGACCCAAAGAACGGTGTCACGTTTAAAGTTAATGGTCAAAGATTAAAGCCATATCTAGAGTACCAACCACATGGAGAAGACACCGAAATAAATTTGAGTGACCCACCAGATTTGAATTGATTTTTTTTTCTTTTCGTTGATTTGTTTTTTTTCTTTCTTTATATTATTCTTCTGCTAATTGAAATTATTTTTGCATAAGTGTGTTTGTTTAACTATTAAGTTTTCTTTTATCATTTTTAATCATGAGTACCTTACTTAGACCGTTCCTCCTGAACATTCTTAAACCACTTCAACGTGTCAAAACTCATCTCAAAAGGCAGATTCAATTTTGTAAAACACATCGCATTTGGGTTCTACAACCACCAGAGTTAGTAGCCTATGTTGAGGGTTTAGAACGCCAACTCAGAGACATTGAGAGAAGTGTTTACGACATCCAGTTGGAGCTTGAGGTAAATTCAATAAGAGGACGATTTTAATTTTCTTTGTGTGTTTTAATTTGTTTTTCTGTTTGTGTGCTTTAGTTTGTTACCCCGGTGAAGTGGCGGATAACGGTACTCCGTGACAATCAAGTTGGTTACTTCAGTTTCCCATAATAACTGATATTCTGAGGCGAAAATATGGACAGAAACGAGATTCTAGCGAAGCTTCACAAGCGATTCCCTTCACTTCCTCAGAATGCCCTCCTTACGATCTATAAAGCTCGGTCCGAACGCATGCGATTACTCATGAGGAATAACATACCTGCTGACATCTGTTGGTTAATCGAGGCTAAAGTACGATTGGCAGGTGAGTTACCTCCAAAATTTATTGCATACATGCCTGGTTGTGGTAAAGGAAATTATGCAAGAAAACGACGAGCTTAAAGAATTTCTGTTGCTTGTCATAAGTTTGCCAGAATGAGATGCAATAAAAACCCATGTTCTTTAGGAATGGTGTCTGATAACAGGGAAGATAAGATTCAATTCATTAGGGATGGCTTAAATAAGGAGTCATTGGATGATATCCTTTTGTCTCTTGAAACGCATCCCAGTGGATATGTGCAAGGAGAGATTCTCCAGTTATGGTCATTATTCCAGAAAGAGCATGCACGATATACTCTCGGGAATCTGACTATAAACGACCCTGTTTGCCAGTTTATAAGAAAACTGGATAGGAAGCCTATCCTCGACCCATAGAGGGCGTTCAAGCCGTTTCTGGACGTAAAACCAGAGGAAGATGTGAGCCACAGTCGCAACTACCTGTAAATATCCTTTTACTTTACTGTTTTTTTATTTCACTGTTGTTTTATTGTTTGCATTATTGTATTTAATAATTTTATTACTGTTTATTTTTTCCTTTTTACTGTTTCCTTTTTTACTCTCGAGCCATGTGCTTTACGCGTATTTGACACTGACACATTACCTCATACACAGCTGTGATCCACTGTCACCAAGATTCTTAAATGTGATTTTTTTGTCAAGCACTCACAAATTGTTTTTGAGAAGTATCACAATGGCAGCTACTCCCAATAGACAATTCAAGAACATTTGTGTGCTTTCTGGATTTAACTATGGCAAACATAAAGAGTTCGTGGAGGCAGCCATAGATCTTGGTCGAAGCATAGCAGCGAGAAAATTACACTTGGTGTATGGAGGAGGTAACCGAGGGTTATCAAAAATGGTCTCAGAAGCAGCTTTTATCAGAGGAAGTCAAGTGTTAGGCATCATCCCAAGAGTCCTAAAACCATTGGGCAGTTTGTCTGACTCATCGACTAGAGAAGAGTTAGTCGTCTCAGGTATGCAAGAAAGAATAACTGAAATACTTAATCATGCTGATGCTTTTATTTTCCTTCTAGGAGATCTTGCAACACTGGAGGCACTTATCACACTAGCATCTTGGGCCCATCTGCACATCCATCAAAAACCCATCGGTTTGTTAAATGGCAATAACTTTTATGATGGCTTTATCGCATTTCTTAACCATGCAATAAAAAACTATTTCATTCCCTTTAATGCGAAAAAAACTCTTTATTTGTGCTCACACTGCTAAGGAGCTACTTGATATGTTACAAGCTTATAGACCGGAGCCAGACCCCTGGACCTTTGTGTTGGAGCATCCAAATAATGATGGTAACAGTAGCGGCAGTAAGAAGTACAAATTAGATTTAACTCTTCGCCTGTAAATATTTTCTTATGTGTTGCACCACCCAGGCGATGTCTTCTAAACTCTACTTCTTTCCTTTAAAACATTGAGGACAATGTTTCGTTCTGGTTGGGGGAGGGAATAGTCGACAATTGTCGAATCTTGGTTAAGTTTTTACTGATTTTTGTTGTAGAAACTAACTGTTGCTAACGTTGTGTGTTGAAGATGGCTGAATATGGAGTGTAGTGACTCTAGAAACACATATTCATCGTTTGAAAAAATAATAATAAAAAAAAAATTGCAGACATTTTCTTTTTCTTTATTAAGTTTTTATGTTTTTTTTTAATTTCTCCTCTATAAATATACATTTTCAAACTTTTGAGCCTATAAAAAAAAACCATTTTCTTTTTCTATCATTTTAAGTGTAACTTTTCTAATTAGTTTTTCTGCATCATTTTCACATTTCTGCATGCATATTTTCCTTTCACGTTTAGAATAGGTTGGGGGGTAGAATGTTGTTAAAAAAAATTTTTGTGATTTGTTTTAACATTGGATGACATGATTAATTTCAAATTTTAGTATTTGTATTATCTTTTGTCTTAAGTGATGTTACATTATGTTTGCTACTCTACATGTTGATGTCGGAGACAAATATGAGTTGCTTGAAGGAATGAACATGTCATAATAAGTACCAAGTGAGTTTTTGAGCCTATCATTTTTTTTGGAGAGTAATCCTTTTGCCCATTCTTTATACAGCTTAGCAGTTTATTATTGTATACACGATCTCTAGATTTCTTTTGAGTTAACCCTTTAAAAAAAATTGTAAAATAAAAAAAGAAGAAAAAAATGTGTGTTGTTACATTTGGAGGCCCATCTAACTAGTAGATATGGAGGTTATTTAAAGCCCTAAAAGACAATGGAAAGGCCATTTTTGATCTGTTTGAGCCTTTCTAGCCATCCATTTTGTGAAATATCCATAGTTAACCATTTTGAGCCTTTAAAAAAAAAGCATTTTATTTGTTAAACTTATCATCTTGACCCACTCCGATTTGGAGTATTACCCGATATTTTACAAGTTCCATCACTTATTTATGTTTGAGAAAAATGTAAATAATTATTTTATTCAATGAAGTTATGCCAAACAAAAGCAAAAAAAAAAATTGTTGTTTCAAAATAAAAAAAGAAAAAAAATAATAACAATAATAGGTGAAATCCACCTTGCAACTTCCAAAAAAAAAAATTCCTCTACATTTTTCTCAAACATATACTTTGTTTTCTTTATTTCCCTTCTTTGTTAACCATATCCCTGGCCTACGTTACATCCTAATAAAAGTCCTTCTTGATTTTAGGGAACTATAATCTGAAGTAGAAGCTAAAAAAAGATGTAGTGATGCATAATAAAAAAAAGAAAAAAAAGATAAATAAAGTGGGTTGACTAGCATTTTTGTTTGACTTAAGATCGTATTATTTCTAAGCTGAGGGCATATTTATTTCATCTTGGTGAGAGCATGTGATGTCACTTCTTTATTATTTTCTCTCTCAATTATCATTCATTGGAGTGACTATTTTTATTGGTTTTTAGTTTCTTTGTGAGAGTGTCACTACTTCCAGTGAGATTTTGGGGTTTGACATGTCATTCTTGAAAGTAGCTATAACAAAGTTTACTGGGCTGATTCATGTGGATGGCGGATGTGGGTGTGATGTTGCTTTAGACTGGAGATAATGCTTATACTTTTATTTGATTGCTATCATTAATCTGATTGAATAAATACGAATGTTTTTTTTTTAAAAAATCATTTTGAATTTGAATTTTATTTTCACTTTATTTGCTAGGGACTAGCAATAAGCTGGTTGGGGGGTGTGTTGAGTGTTAGAAAATGCATATTTATAAAGGAGAAAACCATCATTTTACATTTCAAGTCTTACTAACAACTCTTACTTTTATATATTTAACCTTCTTGTGATTTAATTACGTGTGTTTTATTTTAATTAAGTATTTTATGTATTTTAGGGGCATTATAGTCATTTCACAATAAAAGAGAGATTAGACGGCAAAACGGACATCATTTTTGAACTCAGGACGGTCGAAAACCTTAGGAGGAGCATAAAAGGAAAAATGGCATTGTTCGCATGTACGGTACTATTCACGTGTACGGTACTGTTCACAAAGACGGATGATGACGTGGTATTGACCGATGATGTGGCATTGACTGATGAGGTGTCACGATCTTGTTGGACTAAAATTCCTATGTACTGTTGATGGTGACGTGGCAGCATATCAGTGGACTAAAAATCTCGCGTACGGTACATGCATCACACAGGATTATTTTCAACCAAACCGCATTACTGTTCAACCCGGGTCAAACCGCTGCATCCAGAATGACGGCTAATCCCAAACTGCTTTTAACTGTGTCATGAGCTTTATTTGGTAAATTTACTTTCTCTTCCCAATTTTTGTGGATGTTTTGACTAAAATAATTTTTCTCACCCATCTTGTATTTTCTACGTCATCTTAATAGATTTCTCTTCAATTTATTCTCGCCATTTCAATTCCAATTTTAGAATTTATTCTCGCCATTTCAATTCCAATTTTAGGATAATCCAAATCATTTTCACCATAAATCCAACCACCCATTTACAAAATTAATTCTACACACAATTAAAATCCACCTCCTCGTGGGATCGACACTCGTCACCATTAGTCTATTCTACAATAGATTTGTGCGCTTGCGAGTTCAATAAAATTTGCACAACAGCTGTCCCCTTTTAGTATGACTTTTTTTATTCCTAATTCTGACAAAATCGAATATTATCTTTTAAGAGGTGGAGACATTTCTCATGGCGTACTTTATTAGAGGATTCTCCTGAGTCAGATTTGTCGGGTACCTCGAGTTACTCTAGAGTTATGCAGGGTACCTTGAATTATACTGGGTACCTCGAGTTATTCCGGGTACCTTGAATTATACTGGAGTTATTCTGGATACATTGAATTATGCTAGAGTTATTCAGGGTACCTCGAATTATACGGGGTACCCCAATCTATGCGGGGCACCTCGGGTTACTCTAGAGTTATGCGGGGTTCCTTGAATAATGCCGGGTACCTGGAGTTATTTCGGGTATCTTGAATTATGCTGGAGTTATTCCGGGTACCTCGAATTATACGGGGTACCCCAATCTATGCGGGATACCTCGAGTTACTCTGGAGTTATGTGGGGTACCTCTGTGAAATACAAGTGTGCAAACCAAGAGGGGGGTGAATTGGTATTTTAAAAATTATCCTAACAAACCACACAACAATCCAATCTAACGCCTTAATAAATTCAAAAGTAATAAGTTCAATAAAAGCACAATAACAAATGAGTAAGAGAGAAGAGAAACAAACACACAAATTTTTATGTGGTTCGGCAATCCCCCCCTACGTCCACGCCTTCAAGCGATTCAAGCTTGAAGATTTCACTATCCAAGACTTCAAATATTTACAATTGACTTCAAAGTGTCAATGAACCTTTACAACAAAAAGATTATCTCCCAATCTCTTCACTCAAGTGTCTCATACACTTAAACACTCACAATTAAGATGAAGAAATGAAAATTACAATAAAATAAACTCTCTTAAAGAGTAGATGAACAAATTGAAGAACAAAGATGATTCAATGAATAATGATTTTCGAATTGAAAGCTCAAGATATGATGTGTGCTTTTTGTTTTTGCTAGCTAAAGAGATTGAAAATGAATTGGATTTGAGTTTATATAGTTTGAGCTAAAAACCTAGCCGTTATGCACATTTTGGTGATAACCGGCTTACCGTTTATGGACATTCGGTTAGCCGCTTGTATGTTACCGTTAAGGCAAAAATTTAAATTTTAAAACATCCGGCATGCCGTTTACGATATCCGGATATCCGTTTATGCTCCAGAAGCTCATTGCCCAACATCCGGATAGCCGCTTTCCATCCGGAGAGTTTCTGCCCAATATCCGGCTAGCTGCTTGTCACATCCGGTTAGCCGCTTGCTACAGTAACCGGTACAGTGCACTATTTTCCAAAATTATAGTTTGACCTCAAAATTTTATATAAATGTATTATGGCCCAAACGTTATGAATCTTTTCAGATAAGTCCAATTTTGGAATTTCTAAGTAATACTTTGTTAATCCCAAAACTTTATGAAATTATGATATCGCCTAAAATATTTAAATAGTTTCAAATAGGTCCAAATCCGAAATTTAAAAAAATATTTATTAAAATCAAGGATTATAAAATTCTTTCATTTTAGTCCACAATTTGAAAAACAACTTAACTCGATAAAATCATTTTCTTATTATAAAAGTACAATACATAAAATTTTTGTTCAACCATAAACATGTGGTTTGTTATCATCAAAATTAATATTTATACCCATATAGGCTAACACTCTGATCGTGCCAGGTACCTCTAATTATACCGAGTACCTCTAAATCATGCTGGGTACCTCTAATCATGCTGGGTACCTCTAATCGTGCAGGGTACCTCTAATCATGCTGGGTACCTCGGCTAACACTGAAGTTATTCCATTCGTTGACACGTGGCGTTCTGCTATCTTTCCTGTTTTTCCCCCAAACATGATTGTTACTTATAGATGAATACCTTTCCCAACTGTATCTTTTTGTTCTTGACAAAGCAATGGAAACTAATAATTCATGACTTTGTTTTATGTTAAATACTAACACAAACACACAATTCAACATTTATAAGTTCAAAGGTTTTTGATATGTGTATAAAATTAAGTATATTATTATATAGATATGTGTACAGATCAAACTTACAATTAATATTCAATTTCTTAAACTATGCTAGTATTAATTAGTCTAAACAATTATTTAATTAACACAATCGAAGATAATTTCTTATTAGCCTAATGCCTTATATATCCTATTAGCCTAACATATTATTTAAGTAACACAATCTAAGGTAATAATTTATTCGAAATATATTATGAATATGTTATAAATAACTTATAAAAGTATAAAAATTTATTTATCTAAAAATTTCAGACAATATTTATTCTATCAAATTATTATATTTTTTCCAAAATTCTTTGTAATACTACTTTCCTAATAGTAAATTTGTTGTAGTTCTTAAAAAAATAACATTTTTAATATTAACAAAAAGCATGAATACATTTAAAATTATGAACCAAGTACATTTTGGCTACAAGTTTTTATGACTAAAGCATTGTATAGTAACGAACAAATTCGTTGCCTATATTTTAATTTTTGTGACCAATATTTTGTGGCAATATTCAGCACATATAGCCACAATTTGATTTCATGGCCGATAAAACTATTTAGAAACAAAAGTCTTCGTGGCCAAAAGCAATATATATAGCCACAAAGTTATTTTATGGCCTATGACATTTTTGGTGACAAATGTTTCGTAGGTAAAACTATAATCTTTAGTCACAAAGTTTTGTGACTACTATTGTGGCTAACTGCGAGGCGCATAATTTCTGAATGCGCGCGAACTCTTAGAAACAATATATTCGTGGCAAAAAACTAATATTTAGCCACAAATTATTTATGGCAAATGGATAACTTTAATATTTATAATTTCACTAACAAAATTTAGATATGATACAATATTTTTGTGGCAAAATGTCATTATAGGCCACAAAAATTGCTTCGTGGCTAAAAAAATTGTGGCAGAAGGATTATTTTCTTGTAGTGCCAGCAAATTATCCTAGACATTGTTCACGTAAACCATCATATCTGCTATAGTACTTGCCACCATGGTTAGATCTAATTTTTTTTTATTCATTTGCTGAGTTGATTTTTAACTTACACCTTAAAATTTTTGAATACATCCAACAAATGTGATTTTTAATGGAGGGGATATATATAGCCATATCAAGAAAAATAGCCTATAAACGTCATAAAATATTATTGCACATTTTAAGTAACCATAGAGAATGATCCACAAATATCCATATGTGAGTTCTAAGACGTCCAAAGTCTTGTTATCTTCAAATCTCCTTTTATTGGATTGTTTCCCTTTTATACAACTAACATAAATATCAAAATCTTTAAAATTTACAGGATTGAGAATTTTTTCTAACACAAGTCTTTATATTCTCTGTCTGGAGATATAAACCAATCTACTATGCTATAATGCAGTCAAGTTATCAATCGTTAATTTTCTCATTAAATGTCATGTATTGAATTACAGGGATTCATTTTATCATTGTATGTGTCCCATATTTTAAAATTAAAAACATTAATTTGTGTTCAGTAGTACTATCCTTAGAAACAATATTTATTAAACATTTAAGCTATAAATTGAAAAGAATAATTTTTGTTTGGTAGTACCATTCGTAGAAACATTTTTTTACTAAACATTTAAGCCATAAATTAAAAACAATGATTTGTGTTCAGTAGTGCCATTTTCAGAAATAGATTTTACTAAAAATTTAAGCGATTTTTATACTTAAAAGGTAAACATTTAAGCCATACTTATAGTTAAAAAGTAATTGTTTAACTAACACATACACAAACATATCATAAACTAAGACCAAAACTAAGACCAAACTAATAAAAAAATATTAGCATTAATAAAAAAATATTCTACTAAAAACTAAGACCAAACTCTTGTAATTTTTTTAACTCATTCTTTAGCACCACAAAATCTAATAAATACAGATAAAGCAGAAGCAACAACAGTAGAGATAGAGTACCAGTAGTAGCAGTAGAAATGGAGCAGTAGCAGAGACAAAGCAACAACAAAAAAAAAGTGTATAACATGAGCTATTTTTTGGCACTGAGAGAGAGAGAGAGAGAGAGTGACACAACTCAAAAGTTTCATTACTCCTAAGTATAAGAGTGTCTAGTTTTAATATAACTCGGTGAGTTCGAGGTCGAACCACCAAGAATTTAATGCAGGAAAAGAAATTAATATAAATTATTCTAAAAATATGCTAAGGTTATGGGATCCACTCTCAGATTTCAAATTATGGTTATAACACTTTCTCAAATTTTATATTTTGCATTTCTTTTACCAGTTAGTTATTATTTCATTTAATTTTTAACTAACCATTAGTTGAAATGCTATCTAAGCAACCCAAGAGGGGGGTGAATTGGGTTTTTAAAACTTATGCAAAACAAACCACACAATAATTTAATCTATTGTCTTAATAAGAACAAAAACAATAAATTTAATCAAGCACAATAATCAAAGAGTAAGGGAAGAGAGATCAAACACGTGATTTTTACCTGGTTCGGCTAACTGTGCCTACGTCCACGCCTCCAAGCTCACCGGGCTTGAAAATTCCACTAAGTAAGCCTCCAAGGCTTCAAGAACACTTATAATTGACTTAACATGTGTCAATCAACCTTTACACTAAGAGATTATCCCCAATCTCTTAACCTAAGTGTATCATCACACTTACAATCACTCAAAACAAATATTACAAAAGTGTTTCTCTCTCACACAAAATATATGATTACAAATCTATGCTCAATGTGTGAATAAATCAAACAAGAACGAATTTAAAGCTTAATGAATGTTTATTCTCGTTTACAAGCTCAATAATAACGTTGTGCTCAACCTTTTTTTGAATTTGATTGAGCTGAACTTATTTATAGCTGGAGCTGAAAAATAGCTGTTATTGAATTTCTGCTCAAAGTCGGATCGCCGTTAACTAGAAGTCGGATCGTCATTTTGACTTGAGCAAGTAACCGTTGGACATATTTTCAAATTATCGGATCACCGGTATCTTTCAATGACTTGCAAGGAAACTGTCGGCTTACCATTTTCAAGAAGTCGGTTTGCCGTTAATTTCCAGAGGCTAAACTTCAATTTTGTTCAATGTCGGTTAGCTGTTATCATAAATTCGGATTACCGACAGTGTCCAAAGGCTAATCTTTAATTCTGTTCAATGTCGGTTAGTCGTTATCAAGATGTCGGATCGCCGACATTGTTCAGAAACTAACCATCAAGTCTGTTTGATATCGGTTAGCCGTTATCATACTGTCGGATCGCCGATAGTGTTCAAAGACTAATCACCAAGTTTGTTTTAATATCAGTTAGTTGTTATCATACTGTCGGATCACCGATAGTGTCCAAAAGCTATTTTAATTAGGGCATGAATTTGAAAAACAACTTTGATAAAAATCATTTTTCATTTAAGTGTATATCTTTGCTATTTCAAAAATGATGATTCATTTAAAAAGTATGAAAATTGTTTGAATTTTTAAAGACTTAATCAATCTTTATCAAGTTTGTTATCATCAAAATCAATATTAAAGATATATTCATGTTAACATTAGAGATAACTCAAAAGAAAAAATATAATTATAGTATGTAATGTTGGTAAAAATTTGACCTATTACTTAGTATTAGTCAATTATGTTATAAAGGCTAGAGAGTTATTTTTGATAAATTAAAATGTGTTATTAATAATGCACGTGATAGTAAAATCCTATTTGTTGAAAATAGATGCATAAATGTATGAACCATTGTTATAGATTGTGACATTATCTCATGATAAATATTTTTTCACATGACATGATGATAATTGGTTACAATACAGAAGACTAGGTCATGAAAACATGGATTTGATTTCAAAGATTTTTAAAAATGATTTAGTTAAAGTCTTCTAAAGATTGGTTTAAAAAAAGTAAAGTTTGTGATGCATGTCAATTTGGAAAACAAATCAAAACATATTTCAAAAACAAAAATCATATTTCTACTTCAAAACCTCTTCAACTTCTTCATATGTATTTATTTGGGCTATGTAGATATGCAAGTCTAAATAGAAAATATTATGTTTTTGTAATAGTCAATGATTTTTCTAGATATACTTGCGCATTATTTTTAGCAAATAAGGATGATGCCTTTAAATGCTTTTAAAATATTTTGTGAAATGGTTCAAAATTAAAAAGGGTATGCTATTTCTTTCATTAGAATGATTGTTGTGGAGAATTTGAAAATAATGATTTTGAAAGTTTTTACAATAATTTTAGCATTAAACATTAACTTTCATCACCAATGACTCCACAACAAAATGGAATTGTTGAGAGAAAGAATAGGTCTATTTAAGAAATAGATAGGATCATGTTAAATAAAAATTCTTTACCAAAATATTGTTAGGTCAAAGCAGTTAACACTGCATGCTATATTTTGAATCGTGTGTTAATTAGGCCATATCTTAACAGAACTCTGTATGAGCTTTGGAAGAATAGAAAATTCATTATTAGTTATTTCAAATTTTTTGGATGCAAATGTTTTATGCTAAACATAAAAGGAAATTTATGTAAGTTTTATCCAAAATCCGATGTTGGTATTTTTCTTGGATATTCAAATACAAACAAAGCTTATAGAGTGTACAATAAATGAACCTTGGCTGTTGAAGAGTCCATGCATGTTACATTTGATGAATCTAATCTTTCTTTAGGGAGAAAATTGTTGTTGATGATGATGCAGATATAGAGAAAAAATGAAGAATCGCAAAATGATGATTTTTCGAAAGACAAACACGATGATCCATTACTTAAGAATCAAGAGCAGTAATAAAAAGAACAAGCTAAATTGGATCAAAATGAAAGAAATTATCAAACACACGCTAAAGAATAGAGGAGTTTTTATCTTGTATGAGTAAAGAACTCGAAATGAATATGATGGGAGAATTACAGTGCTTCTTTGGACTTCAAATTACACAAGACAGTGAAGGAATATTCATCAGTCAAGCCAAATATGTGAAAGATATACATAAAATATTTGGCATTGATAAATGAAAGACTGGAAGCACTCTAATGAGCACAACAATCAAGCTTGATAAGGATGAAAAAGGTAAAGAAGTTGACATGAAAATATATCGAGGTATGATTGGATCTCTAATTTACTTAACCGCTGGAAGACCCGATAATATGTTTAGTGTATTTTTATGTGCAAGATTTTCATCATACCCCAAGGAATCTTATTTGTAACTTATCAAAAGAATTTTTTGTTAGTTAAATGGAACTATTGATCTTGGTCTTTGATATCTTGGAGGAACTCATATAAATTTAACATATTACTTAGATGCTGACTTTACTGGTTACAAAGTCGATAGAAAGACCACTAGTGAAACTTGTCATTTTCTAGGGCACTCACTTATTTCATGATTTAGTAAAAAGCAAAATTCAATTGCGCTTTCAACTACGTTGTTGCACATAAGCCATTTAGATGAACGAAACTCATAGAGACTATGGGATAAATCTTGATCATATACCTATCATGTGTGACAACACTAGTGCATAGATTTTTCAGAGAATCCTATTTAGTATTATAGGACCAAGCATATAGAGATTTGACATCATTTTTTTATGAAATCATATTCAAAATGGAGATATTGCGTTAAGATTCATTTCAACTAAAAAGCAACTTGTTGATTTCTTTACAAAACCCCAGTGTGATGATTAATTTGTAACAATTCAACACGAACTTTGGATGATGAATCATTCGCATTAGCATATCATTATGTGACATTGATACTACTAACATGAATATTTTTTTTTTGTGATGATTGTATGATTTTGTATTTGTTTGATTGATCATCATCATGTTTTATCAGAAAATGGCTTTTGGAGATATTTTAGAATCACATAATGATTTTGGAATCAATCAATATTTAGCCGAAAATCAAATTGGTGTGCAAAATATAGAGCAAATAGCTAGTAAGTCAAGTTTTAAGGCAAAGAAAGGAAAAGGGAAAGGCAAACAACTAGCACCGAATCAAAATAGGCACAACATGATGATGATAAGGTCGAGTACCCTGACTTCAAGTCAACACACTTTCCATTGCACCAATGGCCAGCCATTTCTTCCCCAAGCTTATGTTGTGCGTGGTACTTATTTCTTATTATATAGAATTGGATTGCCTGACTTCTCTTAGGATTAATAATAAAAATTTGGTGGATTTGTTGGAAAAAGGTGATTAGACTAATGCTTTAATTATTGAGGAGAATGTGTACCCAAACTTAAATAAGATGTTTTACTCAAATATGGATGTTTCTACTGGATGTCAAATTGAGTAATCACTAATATTGGTTGTTTTCCCATGGAATTTGTCAGAGGTGATTTGAATTTTATCCGAAAAACTCCAGGTGATATTCTTGAACCTTTTAAAAAAGCTCTAGTGTTTTCTAGTTACATAGATGTTGATGCTGTTAAGAACATTAGTAGGCATGTTGATTTAACTAATAATGTTTGTAATATCCATCTTTGTGCCTAATGTCTATGCTTATAATATTGTGTTCTATATAGCATAACAACATATTGTTACTTTTAGGAAGAGGCTTGTAGAAGGGACAACCCGTTTAGATGTGGCTTTGATAGATTGTATGATATTGGGTTGTTTGGTTAATCTTGGGTACACTATTATTCATCACATGCTTAGTATTCTTACGGTCACTAATCGCTCATTTCCATCTAGTAACTTTATAACTAGCACACTTAAGCATTTAGGGTGCCCATAAACGAACCTACTTTTGAGACCACTAAAACTTTAGGGGATGAGGCTATATTTAGTTTGGGATTTGACTGAAGGAATGGGCAATGGGTGAAGATTTCCAAGAATAATATACTTTGATTGCTCGTGATGACAAGTGTACACTCAACGATGTCCTATCTCTTAATTAGTTGCCCAGCTTTTCTTTGCCATTATAGGCTCCATGTAGACATTCAGATTCGTCTCTTGCAGCACATGATCCAAACGTATCTACTTCTGTCGTACCTACTTTGGACACACATGCCTCGAATAGGTTACCCTTCAGTAATTGCTTGACTAGGTTCGAACACTCTCTCTGCTGCAGACTAGTTTTCAGTAGCATATTCTTGAAGAGCATTAACATCTCTTTCTACAGCAATAATAGATACTTAATAGACTGCGACACCTGTTTAAGGCCCGTGGGGTTCCCTCTCCCTTTCCACCACCTCTACCACCTCAGTGGACTGTTTTATGTTTTGCCTCTGTACTTTGCTATGACAAACCAACATTTTTATTTCATTATCATTTTCTTATTTATGGATATTTAGTATTTATTTTTAGATATTTTGATGTGATCTGATTGCAATTAGCTTGATCTATGATTATATTATGAAAATTGATGCATTTCTTGAGATTGTGATGACTGATAGGGGGAGCTCTGGTGAAACATTCTGCTTTGATATTGCGTATTTTCGGTCAATTTCTATTCTCTATATACAAGTTAGTGTTTTTTATGATGAAGGAGGAGATAACATATATTTTTTTTAAGTGTAAGTTTATGTGCTAGGATGTATTTGTTTGAGTGTGTTTTGGATTGCATAATCATGACACACATGCACACACGCCGGAGGAGTTGTGATTTAAATTTTACATTTGTTGTATGTGTTAGTTTGAAATGCATTTGACATGTTGTGACACGTGCACATACTTGGGGGGAGTTTTTGTTATAAAATTCAAAATACATGACTTATTTTATCATCATAAAAAAGGGGGAGATTGTTAGTTTATGGCTATATAGTCAACTTTGATTTGATGATAATAAGCCACATATCAAGGGTAAAATAGAAAATACATATATTCTCATAAATTGTTTTTAAACGAGTAAATGAAAGAATGTGTGATTAAAGCTTTAAAATGTTTTCATTGTATTTTCAAGAAAAATTATTTTAAGTGGATATATAATCTTATCAAATATGTTATTCTTAAAAATGGGTATTTTTTTAATTCTAAAAAATAAGCTTGTTTAATTTTTGTAAAAGTTTTCGGACAAAATTTCATTTCTTTGTAGAACAACAAAGCGCTAGATTAAAGCGGCAAACCGATTGCATCTAAATGACTTTTTGGAATCAAACGGTAAATTGGCGAACTTGAAATGGCAAATCGATTGCATCTAAATGGCTCTTTCAAATCAAATGATAAACTGGTAGGCTTGAAACGGCAAACTGATTGCATCTAAATGACTCCCTGGAATCAAATGGTAAACTGACAGATTTGTGATTGCATCTAAATGACTATCTGGAATCAAATGCTAAACTAGTAGACTTGAAACGACAAACCGATTTCACTTGGGTGACTTTCTAGAATCAAACGGCAAACCAACATCTTAGAAGCGGCAAATTGATGAAGCTAAAATTTAAAACTCAGCCATAACAGTAACTTATCACATAAGCAAATGGAAATTCGTTTCCTGATAAGCAATAAACCGATTATGCCCAAAATGTCAACAACAACTAATTTTATTAGTAAATCTATAAATAGCCGAGTTTTAAAAAAAGAATTTTTGGTGATTTTTATCGAAGTTTAAAGAGTCTTGAGCTTTTATTTGCTTATAACATTCACTAATTTATATTTGAGCTATCATTTGTAAACATACACTTGTTAGAGTGCAAAATCGAGTGATTGTAAGTGTGGGAAAACACTTGGTGAAGGAGGTATGGGGTCATCTCTAATTGTAAATGTTTATTGACACATTAGAAATTAATTGTAAACTTCTTGAAGCCTTGGATTGTAAGGCTTGGATAGTGGAATCCTTAAGCTCGGTTTGCTTGGAGGCATGGATGTAAGTGGCTTTTGCTTAACCATGTAAAAAATTACGTTTTTTAAAACTCGGGATTCGATAACATTAAATATAACAATGAATAAGTTTAAAGAGATAAGGGAGAAGAAAGCTTGTGATTTCATTTGTTTAATATTTTTAAATAAAAAAAAATTCACCCCCTTTTGGCTTGCTTAGTTAGAATTTCAATAGCCATAATAAGCGAAAACACAATATACATAAAAGTGATGAGCTAGACAACAATGAATTGGAAATTTTAGATGATAGTGAAATAGACATATATTTGCAAGATTTCATGAATGTAGAAAAAGAGAAAGAATGCTTAGACTATAGTAGATGGCCTGAGGATGTTAAGAAAAAAGTCAAAGAGTTAGAACAATTAAAAATAATAGGAAATAACCCAATTAGAAGAAAATAATAATCAAGTTTATAAGTTAGAAATAATTAATTGGACATATCAATGAAAACACAAGATTTAGCAAATAGTTTAGAAGATAAAAATGAATTTAAAATGTACATGTATTATTAGAATTAAAAGTAATAAGAAGTAGTACTAGTAGACATGGAAGTCCCACATTTATTATAAATAATCATAGTGAAAAAAAAAGAAAAAAAAAATAGAATGGTAATTAACTATAAACATATTAAATGATAATATTTTAGACAACAGTTACAAAGTACCTAATAAAGATGAATTAATAAACTATATACAAATAGTTAGATACTTTTCTAAATTTGATTGTAAAAGTAGATTTTGACACATACTCCTATATGAAAAATATGGACAATTTTTAGTTGTTCAGAAGGACATTTTCAATGACTGGTAATGCCACTTGATTTAAAAATTGCTCCACAAGTATTTCAAGCTAAAATGGATAAAAAAATTTAAAGCCTTTTTCAAAGTTCTGTATAGTTTACAAAGACAATATTCTTATTTTTAGTCAAAATAGGTCTATGCAAATAACCCATTTATATAAAATTTTAGATTATTTTAAGAATAATAATATAGTAATCTCTAAAAAGAAGATTTAATTACTAAAACAAAAAAAAAACTTTTTAGGACTAACAATAGATAAAGGAACTATAGAATTATAACCACATATAGTTAATAAAATATTATAATCTCCAAACAAAATAAAAGATGATAAAGAATTATAAAATTTTGAAGATTATTAAATTATAGTAGAGAATTTATACTAAATCTCAATACATTAATTAGACCATTTTGTAATAAATTAAGCAAAAATAGAAGACAATATTTCAATAGTAAAGATATAAAATTAATACAAAAACTTAAAGGAATAGTTACAAATCACAAGCCATTAGCTTTACCAATAGACAATTATTTTAAAATTATGCAAACTAATGCGAGTAGTTTGGGTGGACAGGGATATTAGTACAAAAGCCTAACAAAGATTGTCTAAGAGAAAAAGAAGAAATAGGTATGTACACAAGTGGTAAATTTTAGAAGTAAAAAGTATGAAATCCAATATAGAATTAGCAATTTGGAGAATAATAAGTTCTTATAAATTCATTCCATTTATACATACAAAATGAAACTTTTACAATAAGAATAAATTGTAGTAATATTATAGAATTTTACAAAAAGGTACAAAACTTTTGAAAGAAAAATTCTTTTAATATTAAATAATGGATATATTTTTTTTAAAAGTATTAATAAGACGAGAATATAAAGTAAAATTTGAACATAGTAGGTAAACATAATAATTTAGATGATATTATTTCCAGATTAATTGTTCAATGATTTTTTTTTTTTTTTGCAAGAATGGATTTTGGACCAACATTTAAACAATTCCCTTTAGAAACAAATTTGAGTCTTAAAAGTAAATTTAATTTATTAGACAGTCAGCAATGCATTTGACACAATTTGTGGAGTTGTCATAACCCATAGGATAAAATAAAAGTACTCAACGTATTTATGCATTATTTTAGAAAAATTAAGGATCAAGTAGACAATAAAAATTTTGCTTTTCATGTATTAGTTAGAGGACCAGACATTTATAAATGTTGGAACAAGGTAGTTACTTTTTATGAACCAATTGAATACGCTAGAAAAGAGATAGATCAAATTATTATATTAACCATTTAATTAAGCTTTTAGACAGTGCACCATCATCTCGTTGTCATCATCATGTATACAATTTTACAACCATTGTGAAGTCATGACACACACAGTTAGAAAGCTTAATAATATTAGATATCATTTAGCAAGTGAAGTTGAAGCATGTACATAGAAGATAATTGCATTAGAAAATGCTAAAATAGAATTACAAGTGATAGGAATTTAGATCTATTACAAATAGATGTAGACAATTAAAAACTTAAAATTAACAATTTAATTAATTTTTGAAAATACTGTTCACCGTTACTATTTACGATTACTGTTCATCCGAATAAAAATATTAATTTTCAAAATACACAATAAATTACAAAAAATAAATGACAAAGAGATTTTCATGTAGTTCGAATTAATCAATCCCACATCCACGAGGCCACGCCCAGATGAAAAGTAATTCACTAAGGTAGTGTTTACTTGTTGGAGTGGGAGTGTGGAGTGTGGATTCCTCCCACTCCAGTGTTTACTTACCTTAAAAAAGAGGGGAGTGGGAGTGGGAATCCGTGGGTCCCACTCAATTTTGGAGTGGGGAGTGGGATTCCCACTCCCATGGGGGGAGGTGGGAGTGGGAATCCACTCCCCCCTCTTCCCATTTTATCCTTATAATTAAAATTAAAATAAATAAATAATATTTAATAAAATAAAATAAATAATATTTAATAAAATAAATAATATCATATTTATTAAAAATAATAATTATATCATATTTATTTTATTAAATTTAATAAAAATAAATATTATATTTAAATTAATAATATTAAACATTAATTTTAATAAATATTAATTATTTATTTATTTAATTAATAATAATAAATATTTTATTCTAAAAAAATATTAATTTTGTACTATATTATCAATAATAATATTTTATTTGTGTTGCTATTATTAATAATTTTTATTCACATAATTTAAATTAAAATTAATAAAAAAATTATGATTTACATAATTAAGAATATTAGTAATTATTATTAATTTATAAATATAATAAAATATTTATTTTATTTTCCAAACATATTTTTTATTAATTTTTTAATTATAAATTATAATTCTATACATAAGGATAAAATTATAATTTAAAACAATTTACTCCCAATCCAAGACAAAGTAAACAAATAATTGGGATTCTGATTGACAATCCATACTTTCATTTTGTCTAAGTAAACATCATACTCCCACTCCCACTCCACACTCCTAATCCAAGGATTCCCACTCCTCAGGATTCCCACTCCAATCCAAAAAGTAAACGCAGCATAAGTTGAGATGTTATTACCTATAGATTTACCAAACTTAAGATTCTTACTTACAGTTTATCACCATACAGTTTACTCAACCTTAAACTGAATCTGCTTCTCTTGAATAATTGCTACCCCTCTTGGTCCACGATCCTCAAGGCACTTCGCAAAATGATCAATAGCAATTATTCAATTCTTCAATGTCTAGTGATCCAAGATCCACATAAACTCTACATAGAGATGAAAAGAAGATAAAAAAACAAATCAGCACAACATCGTCTGCCAAATCTGGATTCTTTAGGGAGGAGGCCAAATTTTGATTCTATACTTTATGCTTTGTGTTGTGCGCCTTAAATTGTGAAATACCTCTCTTTACATAGGCACTAGGGTTTCACAAAAATAACAAATCTTAAAAGATTTGGATTCTTTCCAAATAAAAATTTCTTTCCTCTTATAATTCCTATGAATCTGAATAGGAATAAATCTGATATTTTTACCTTACTTGTCTCCCAAGAAATATCTAGAGCATTTAATGAACTTCCTGTTTGAAGCAACGTCTTACTCTAAATAGATCTCATGCGCCAATTATAGAATCACATCATTATTTGACTTGCTAAATTAGACATCTAATTAAATTAGGAAACAAATATTCCTAATAAATTGGAACCTCACTATGTTAGGGAATTAATAAATTAATCCCTATTACAATATATGCAGTAAATAAAATTCTAATTTAAATAGACTTGCCATAAGATGACAACTCTTTAAATAATGGACTTAATAGTCCCCACTTTGCCATTCTTTTGGCAAAGCAATCCAACACAAGTCTTCCATAAAACTTAACGCTGAAATATGAATCTGAAATAAGCATAAACAACAACGAGAAACTAACCAAAATAATTGGCAATTATCATGTTAGTTCATGTAAATAAACCAAGGGAAGAATAAAAATAAAATGCTAATTTTATTGATCAATAAATAGAAAGGCAACATTAAGCAAAAAATCAAGAGCAATAAAAAGATAAACGCCCCCTAAGAACTAGAAATCCGAAAATCTAAAAATTCTTGAACAAAAATAAAAACTCCCCTTAGAATGGAAAATACTACTCCCCCCAACTCATTGCATTGAGCAACTGAAGATTTGAAACAAATTACTCCCTTCGTTTGCCAAAAGATTGCAAAAGGGAAGAAGTTTGGCATGCAATTCAACAAAACGAGTAGAAAGGTCAGCAATATCACTCTCTTGTTTCAAAATGGTAGCCTCGAGATGGGCAAGATTAAGAGCAAAAGAATTAGATGGAGGAGAAGAGCGAATCGAGACTGCAACAAAAGTAGGAAGATCATGAAGAGTACTAGGAGGAGCTCCACTGGGGACTGCGCATGAGGGCACATGTGGTGGCAACTGGTGGTCAATGACAGCAACATGAATAATGGCGGCAGTGGTGGTGATCCTAAGGTCAAAGGTGGAAGGTCCATAGTTAAAACTATCTTCAGTAGGATCACTTTCCATAGAGTCATTGTCAATTGAATGCATGGATTCTTCAGGAGGTATTTGTCCAAATTTTAGACTAAAATCCTCATCACCATAAAGCATATGAATCCATGAGGTTGTCCACAACCAGAAGAAAGGTAGGGTGAAAGAGTGTGACGACACTTAGAATTAGGTTGAGCATGAGAGCTCTCACCTACCTTAAGTTTAGAGAGAGTGTGAGCCATGGAAGAGGAATATTAAAAACAAGGAAAAATTAAACAAGAAGAATAAAAAATTTTGGACCAGCCGAAAGAAGGAAGAAGGAATCCACAAGCGTGAATGCAATCTACATACCATTGGCAAGCTTATTAAATCATCTTTTCTCATGATTTTACATAACGGAATTTGGAGTTCTGTAGACAAAGTTATGACCAAAAAAGCACAACATGCTCAGTTGTGATAGGCAAAAGCTTGGCAATGGACTTAGAAAACAAAAATTTGAGTTTTTCTTAAAAATATGTAACTCTTAAAATCTAAAAACATATCATCATCTAAGAACATGAGAATGCACATGCATCACAAATTTTTTTTATTTAAAAAAATACATTAATAATGAAATTGAACAAGAAAAAAATGTGTGGGAATTTTTCACAACAAGCATTAATTCATGAAATCAAGACTCGAATTTCCTCAAATAAGTAAAGATTAGAGAACTTTAAGCTTGTGTGTGTGTGTGCAAACAACTCAATCTAAACATTTTCCCAAAAATTAATCAATTTTCATAGTCAAAGTCTTAAATATAAAATATAGAGTTGATCAAACTAAACTTATCATCTTAATCTCTAATTTTTGACCATTTCAATTGTGACAGACCTTTTGTTTTTTTATATAACAAATCCTCTTTTTTTAAAAAAAAAAAATCTAAGGTCAAGAGCTTTACTCTACCCCTTAAGGTAGCTTTCTTCTCATGGTAGTTCGTTCTCTATCATATTGTGATACGCAGACTCATATTACTTAAGAATAGCTTCACTCTTAAGAGTTATAGGTAGCTATTTCTTACCATAGTGTCTGTATATATTTGAGGTCTTATGACAAGATAAGAATCAAGGCAAACAGTCACAACTTAAGTTAAATATTCTCAACAAAGACCATGTTAATATCAAAACCTTGAGTCAAAGTAAAGATTGAATTGTCATTCATGTGCTTTTTAACTATTTCTACTATTATTTCAATTTTTTTACTATTTTTGTGTAACTTTTTAGTTTGTTCTGTTGTTATTTTTTTTTATTCTACTGTTTTTACTTTTATTTATTGTTGTTTCTACTGTTATTTACCGCTATTTTTTACTGGATAAATATGTTATTTGTATTTTTCTGCTATTTCTAGGTAATATTTTCTGTTTTTCCTATTATCAATAAAGTTTTTGCTTTTCTTAACTGGTCTTAAGTTATTATAAACAAAAATAAATATTATTTGCTCTTTTTTCTACTTATTTTTTCTATTTCTACTATGTTGGCATTTTTTATTGTTTCTAAGTAACTTTTCTTTTTTTTTCTACTATTATTTTGTTAATTCTACTGTTTCAACTATTATTTACAGCTATTTTTGCATTTCTACTATTATTTGCAACTGTTTTTACTGAATAAATCTGTTATTTGGTTTTTTCTGTTATTTTTGGTTAATTTTTTATTGGTTTTGATTTTTTTGACGGTTTTCACAGTTCATGGAAACAAAAAAATTGATTACAATTTGCTAGCTTTTTACAAAGAAGAGAAGGATAGCCGATTCCAAAGTTGGGACAAATTTCTACTCAACCTATTATTGAGTGTATCAGGGAGAAAATTTCAAGTGAATTTTTTAGGTGTTACATATAAATCAATTTTAAATTTCTCTATAAGATGTTAAAATCAAACATTGTTGTTTTGATATTTATGTCACATGATTTATTAGAATTAAATTATTAATTTTTTTCTGTGTGGTATATGATCTTTATTGGGTGTTTATTTATTTATTAATGAAAGGTAAACTGACTTTAATAAATAAGTTTTATGGTCATTTTATATAAGAATAGAAAATAAATAATGGTCATTTTAGATTAAATTTGAGCTTTTGCTAATACAAGCAAAATAATTTGTTTAAACTCTAAAAACTCTACTAAAAAAATAGTCAAATACCAACAAAAATTTTAAAAAGAGCTTATAGAATTAATAAGCACTTATAGATATTAAATAAACTATATCAAATAGGCACAACTATTAGACAAATCAACCATCTAGTGCGGAAACACTAGGAAAACTTAAATGAGGTGTTGTTTAGACACATAAGGGTTGATGTTGAATCACTTTTGGCCATACCCACTACAATGCATTTGCACTATATAGCGACAATTAATAATCGCAAATATCTCAACATAAAAGGAAGTACTAATCCCCAAAGTCATAGCAAAACAACTAAAAAAATAAGCCATTGAAACCCCAGAAAGAATGATAAATATGGCCTTGAAAACTTTCAAGGACACCATAAAATTATATTTCCTCTTAATATGGCTCAAAAGCCCATCCATTTATATGAGAAGAGTAATGCTATACATTCTAAATTTTTTATCTAAAAAATCCTAAATGATGTGGCATTGATTAATTAGTTGGTGAGATAATACAATTAATTTCACTTAGATCTTATAAAGAATTTTCAACCTCTTAATAAATAACATGTCATTTACAATAGAAGTGAGAATAAAAATTTGTCATGTTTATCATTGGATGAAATTTGGGATAAAAAATAAAAGTATATCTAATTATATATGAGCTTTAGATGATCCTTTGACACATATACACTTTTGTTTATGTATGGTCAAGATTTACTTAATTACTATATTTCTAGTTATTAACTACCAATCATGCAAGCGTATTCACACAAGAAAAGATCAAATTAGCTGAGAATTCCAATCGTCTGTCATTACTCTATAAAAGCAAGAGATTGCTATAAAAATAACATGATCAATAAACATAATTTGGATATATTTGCTTCAATATGGCCATGATACTTGTTGTCACCACCGTAAGTAATAGCCTGGTGACACCTGCCCTATATACATTTCATAATGACAATAATACTTGACATAAATGATTATCATTTTGGCCCATTGGTAAATGGTTTTCATCGTCTTAATGGAGAAGATGAGTGATTCTTGAAAATATATCATGTGATTCTTATCGGATCGTCAAAGAAGCATCTAAAATGGTCATAATGCCCAATGCAAAGCAAATAAATTGGCCTTGCAGGCCATAACTTGCGCAAACTTGCACTCGACTACGTATAAATATTTGAACAGACTAAGTAGAGAAAGTAAATAAGATGTTGTACAGAGCTCGTGAAATGTCAGTCGTCCTTGTTAAAGGGTTAAATCAACTGCGACTAGGTATTGGGCGACCCCATAATTGTCAGGTAGGTCATTGCATCGTTTGTTTGGCTGATAAAATTAGTTACTATTTCATTTCTTTTAAATATCAAATTTTGTACAATTGAGATCTTTCTGAATATAAACCCCATTAAGATTTATAAAGACAAAAATAATGGTCTTTCTTAAAAAAAAAATGAAATTATAATTCTTGTGCTCTGGTGTCAAATCAAACTTGCCCTCAACATATGATTTTGATTCTAGTCCTATAATCAATATACTATTGGTCTAACCCTAACCCATTATCTTGTTGTTTCACGTACAAGGTGATGTTTTGTAGTTAAACTCGGCCCGTTCTATCACTCTACGTGAGTCTAGGACGTTGGGTACATTCCAAGCCTTTCAATCATGATATGGGCTACCCCTTTAATTACTCTTGGGCTAAATGAGCCTTATTTACCATGCATCATCTTGAATGGGCGCCGCCCCACTCTGACAAAGATATTTCCACCTTCTCATTTCATGTGCTCCCCACCCACACAAATAAGGTAAAAGTATTTATTGTTATGAGTTTATTAAAAAAAATATGGATGTTTATAACATACATCTCTTAGTCTTTTTATTATTTTCCCATTAACAACCTTTAACTTCTCTTTAATTCCAACTACCTCACAAAAAATTATAATCTATAACGTTTCCATTAATTTCATGTAGTAATTGTGTAAATATAAAAGGAGAGCTCATCTATTTATTTTGCTTACACTTGAAATGAATAAATTCATTTTATAATATATTGCTCTCTTATTTTTCTCTTTATTTTGTGTTGTTGGCTAATAGTTTTTCTACTATTTATTGATTTATTAAAAAGTTACAAGTATTTTTAATTTTTTTAAAAGTGCAAATAAATTTATAATTTACAAAATCAATCAATTAAGTCATTCATAATGTTATACTTAGGTCCTTTCACTATCATTTTATATGTTAAAAAAAACGTTACAAGTATTTTTAATTTTTTAAAAAGTGCAAATAAATTAATAATTTGCACAATCAATCAGTTAAGTCATTCATAATGTTATACTTAGGTCCTTTCACTATCATTTGAACCCACCAAACAATTCTTTACACTCACTTTTTAGCATAATTTTTTGTTACAAAAATATCCCTAACTGAAATTACTATTAAAGCCAAACATTATAACTTTTTAGCATGTTTCTCTCTCTTAAATTATTTTTTCTTCCTAATTCTTTCCTTATTTTTCTCTCTTTGCAATCCTTTTCTAGTATTGTTCATATTGTTTCTAATATTTTGCGAGCTTCTTCGAGTTAAATCCATTTTAAACTTGGTCTTCCCCTTCCCCATGTTTTATTATCTGTATGTAGAGGTGGCCAATGGGATGGCAGACGCAACAAGAATTAAAATCACAATAAATTTTTATTTTTTTAATGAAAGTAAACTTAAAATTTTATGATTTTATAAATAACTTGAAATTGAATCTTTTAATACATTTTATTGGCTCAAGTTTTTTAAATTTATTTAATTCTTAGTTTCAAAAAAATTATAATTGATTTATGTTTATAATTTATTAAATAAATAATTGATATCATGATTTTAATAAATAAAATTATAAATATCATGATTTTATAAATATGTATTAATATTATTATAAACTATGATATATGACTCTACGTAACTTCAAGTTAACAATTAAGTTAACCCTTAAAAAAAATTATTATTGTTGTTGTTGGTAAGTACTAAAAAAGAATTCTAATACCATAGAGTCAAACTCAGAAACTAATATTACATTCTCTTATTATTATTAATTTATTATTTTTGAATATGGACTTGAGTTTTGAATTTTTTATTCTATTAAATTTAAATAAAGGCACATGGATCCAAAAAAGTACATAAGATTAAAAAAAATAAGAAAATAACTTGACATGCGCTCTTAAACAAACAAAAAAGGAAAAAAAGCTTAGTGGACTATTTTTCTTAGGCACGACACGTGTGGGCACATGAGCACGTGTGGGCACGAAACGCATAGTGGGCTTGATGGGCCAACGGGCCGTGCCCTTCCCGTTGGCCATTTCTATCTGTATGTGCACTCTAAGAAATTCCATGAAATATTTTTTTTAGAAAATGTTTCTTTGACAAAGCAAGATAAAGGTTACTGTTAGATTTTCTAATCCATTATTGTTAGATCCTTAATCCAGCTTGGGCTTATATGTGAATAATTATGTGTTGTGGCTATCTTATAAGATGAAGCCCAATTAAAAGTGATCTATTAAGGTTTTCGGTAATATGGGCTCTAATATATCTAATACGGAGTGAGCCTTTAATGTGTAAAGACTTAAGAGTAATTTCTATTTCTATGATTGGCTGAAATATAAATACCTAAAGTCAATAGGAAAAGTTGTCAATATAAGTGGTCATAGTCTCATGTCACACGTATCTTTTTATTCTTTTGGACATCCCATCATCAGAGAGAGAGAGAGCATAGAAAAATTAAAAGATTCTCTGCGAGAATGTGTTGATTTAGAAGGCCAACCATACTACTCCAAAAAGCAATTAAGCATTATGGATTTAGATATGCTTTCACATTTTTTGTTATTGATTCTTAATGATACAGCATGAATATTCCTAGTTTATGGGTGACGGTTTTCACCAAAAAAATTCTTATTTTAACAATTACTGCTAATCATTTACTGTATTGGTAATACAAGGTGAATCAAGTCAAAAAATTTAATGTTTTAAATAAAAATTTATATTTCTAATTGAAGTTGTAGTTTAATATAACTCAAATTTAGTTTAATTGCTTGTGAAGTATTTTCCACTATTCTATCTTATGTTTCATTACAACACTTTAAGGGGGGGAAAAAGAGTAAGTTACTGCAACATTGGAGGATTTGATTATAAAATCATGATAAATAAAGACTTAACAATCGTCTAAATAAAACTTGAAATATAAACGGTATATTAATTATATAGATGGGTTTATAGAGTAAAAGGTTAAATTTTAAGTTTTAAATTACAATGATAGGTTTATTGAATATTATGGTGGGCTAAATATCCCCACTCTTACAATTGCCGTTATGTGAGAATAATTTTATTATTTTATCCTTATAGTATAAAAAGACTAAATTACTCACAAAAAAAGTCATAAATTGAGTAGTTAAAATATAATGGCAAAACAACACATTTTATGAGAACTTTGATCCTTTATGTTGTAATAGTAAAATAGTTAAATCAGCCTAACGTTAACTATCTTAACGGTAAAAAATGGTCGATTGACTTAAAAGACAAAAAGAAAACTAATAAAGATTTAATTGATGAGAAACTAACAATTAATTCCATATTGTTTCTCACTTTTATCTTGGGTCTCTAATTTTTTGGTTACCTAGCTATTACATTCGTTGCTTTTGAACTGTCAACTGAAAAAATATAGACTATTAAAATTTGAAGGAGTTGGGGCTTGGGATTTTCTGGTGGAGGAATAATAGTATATTACCCGGTACTATAATAGCACCCCAACCATCAATGAATACACCCCATTAATTTTTAATAGGATTTGCTAATTATTTAACCCAATTTAAACTTCATTATAACTATAAATTCATCTAATTTGATCATATATCTATTACATTAAAAAGGTCTAATATGATTAACAACAAATATGAAAAATAAATATTAGGAAAATTAATAAATAAAAAAAGCATTCTCATATGATGTAAAATATTGTAGATTAACATGATGATTTTAAAAGAAATTAGATTCGTACATATAGATAAGAATTCTTTTGACAAGAGGCAAATTGGCTAATTAAACAATGTTAGTAGCCATTAATGGAAAAGAAAGCAAAAGCAATTCCTATTGTAGCAGCGAGTGAAATGGGTGCAGCCTAAACTGTGAAAACGAGCTTGTGTGGGACCTGGTGTTTATGACCTTAGCATTAAAGATTCTTTTTTAGGGTCCAGTTATGGTGCCGATCCAGCCATTGGATCTAACTCTGGTGATAACTGTGGGGGTAGATCCAATGGTTGGATCCAGCTGTGACACCATAAAACTGTGATACCATAGGTTTGTCTTCTTTTTTATTCATTTTAAAACTTCAATCTACTAAATGGGCTGTCATTGCACAAAAAATGTATAGAAGAAAACAAATATGTTAATTTGCTTAGGTAGATTGTGTACATGCAGATTTGGCGTGTGACTTATCCGGCAAAATTACGTGAGCTAAACTGTTTTTAGTATTATGGTTGGGGAGTTATACCTTAAAAGCTTATTAATTAAAATATTTAGTAAATATTTGTTATGTAATTTAGAAGTAAATTGATTTTATAATCAACACTTTATAATAAAAAAATTAAAATGTTTTTATTATTTTGATCACAATTATTATTTTAAAATCATATTTGTTTCATATTATCAACTTTCATTTTATAATTATAATTTTTTTCCACAACAATTGTAATTTAAAAATCATAAAATAATATTTTAATACTAAATATGGCCTAAATAGCATTGTCGGGGAGAAAAAATCACTATGCATCTTGAATCTTAGTTCTAGCTCAGTAGTCCATTTTATTATTTTATGCTCAAATTAATTTTGATCGTTAGTGGATCGAACTAGTAACCTCACGATCAAAATCTTCCTCATGTTAACTTTGAACTTGTAGCAGACGAATTATATTTTACCGTCGGTTAAAAGTTATTGTCAGGACAAATACAAATTAAGAAATATCCAGAAGCATTCATGGCCACATAATTCAAGTCCAATTCCATTATATTTAGCAGTTGCAGTTGCAGAGAATCATTGATATTCAAGTGGACATGAATGATGACCTCATGATGAAAGAGAGAAAATAATGGATGACATGGTGATATTGATAAATGATAATGAATAGACGAATGAAGATGATCACATGATGGATGTAACTGGAATAAGGCTAAAAAATGGTCCAGTACCTGTCTGTCTTTATCTGTCTCACTGCCCTTAGGAGTTGTCAATTTTCTGCAGCAGCAGCCTGCGTGTGTTCTCAGCTCAGTCAATTCACTCTCCACGCCAATTCCAAATTCTAAATTCCTCATCCGCTCTTTTTTATTGTTGTCGTACCCAACAACAACCATAACACTTTGTGCCAATTCCTTCCTTTTTTTTTTTCTTTCCTCTTGATTTCCTTTATGAAAAGTAGCATATTCACCTTTTGTTTTCTAAGGAATTTAATACCATGCGTAGGGTTTTAATCTCCCATGTGATTGTGGGAGAGAGTTTGTACTAATTAGGTATTTGTTTCTCTATCCTTTGGAATAGACAGGACTAAGCTTAAGACAGATTTGATCAAGGCAAGTCTTATCAAACTTTTAATTGTAATATCAGTTCATACATATTTTTGGACTAGAAGTCAGATGTACTTGATCAAAATAAGTCTTGGCGGACTAGTAATCGTAATATTAGTAGACTTATACTATAAGATTAAATTAAGAAAAAAAAACTTAGTTGATACGCAAACGCATGTATGCGTATATATGATCATGTATCTAAGTGGACTTTCTCTTTCGCATTCTCGAAATTGCATGAATGAATACATACAAACATAGGTAAACAAACCTTATATATGAATAATGTACACACATTTTTCGCATTTGAATCATTAAAAGTAAAGATTTGACAAATTGGTTATAATATTATAAGCAAAACCTATGCTGATGATTAAATGAAACTGTGAGAGTGAGGGTAGTCTTGTAACAGATCAGAAAAAGCTAATGTGTTGACTAATATCTTGGGTATTATGGTTAAATATTTAATAATGTTTTTCCTATATGTTGACTAACATCTAAGAGTATTATGGTTAAATATTTAATAACGTTTATTGAGAAAGGCAAAGCTTGTTAGGGTTGCATTGTTGACTAGCTTTTTTTTAGAGGAATCATCATCTCTTATTTCAAGGAAGCCAGAGAGGGAAAAGGGTGAATGCACGAAAGAGAGAAAGAATCTCTCATCTCATCTCGTTTCATCTCATGATCTCTTTCAAAATCTCTGAGTTCTGTTGTGGGTGCTATTATTTATTCAGAAAGTACTGAAACATTTATTCAAAATCAGGATGTGAAATTGAAATGAGAAAGAGACAAAGCGTATTGTCTCTCTGAGGAACCGACCGCGTTATCTTTTGTCAAAATATGAAGATGTTAGGTGTCTCCTCTCAGTGTTAAGCATTGATTGCACCCTTCAAAAGTAAGTCGGCTGATTCTTTGCTCTGATTTTTTTTTTTTTCTTCCAGATTCAATATTCATGAGGCAGTATGAACCTCAGGCTACAGATCAGAGACTATCCATACAAGTTAAATCTGTTTCCTTGAAAAGTCTACATGTCCGTGTTGGGTAGTTACATATTAAATAGCTTAGCAAGGTCCTTATTTTCACAAACTGAATTGGCTCTACATTTTATCGATGTTCATATCCGAAATTCCCAATATTAGGATGAGGGTAAAAGTCTTCCATATACATAAATTATAGATGTGACAAAATAACCTCCACCGTTTGGGGAAAAAAAAGGAGGAAAAAAAAAAAAACAGCCACTGTAATCTCCAAAACAAGATTTAGAAGCTATATGGATTTAGTATTAATTTGTTGATCTTTTTGGAAGTTATGATTCGTAGTTATTGATCAACAAGAACATTTATGTAATCAACTTTGATTGGTTGTGGAAAGATGCAAATTGTTAGGGTTTTTATTATTGGCATCATGGTGTCAATAACATTGTAATTTATTTATTCACTGTATTGGAGATTTTTCTAGTCTTAGATATCTATTAAATTTGGTTACGTGAATTAAACAAAAATATTTCTAGAGGCAAAAAGAAACAAAGTTGCTTGTAAATGGGATTACGTATCCAAGAGTTTTAAATAAAAGTGATTACTGCATTAACAAGTATATCAAATATTTACCGAAAGATTGACTCTTTAGGAAGCATGTCCTAATACTCTCTATGATAGTTTAGTTGAAATACTACACGTATATAAAAGAAAGTATTCACACATTAAAGAATAACAAAGACATATCACATTTTATACAGAAAAATGTATGATTTTGCTTATAATTCCCATTTTCCTGCCTTTGCTATTGTTGTTGCTTGCTACCCTCATTAATGTTGCCGTTGCTCTTGCTACTATGCCACTGCCGAATGATGATGATCATCATTATTTTATATTTTTTTGTTGATGATGAGTAATAATAATAATTATTGTTGTTGTTATTATATTTTGTTGTTTGTTGATGAAGAAGAAGAAGAAGAAGAAGAAGAATTGTTGTTATTGTTGTTGTTGACATTGCTATTATTATTTTTATTATTGTTAACAATAAGTTTTTTTAATCATAACATTTTGAATAATAATAATCATAATTATTATAACAAATAATAATGATAATGATGATAATTAATTAAGAGCATTTGAGTAACTTATGATAATTTTATTTCGATTCTAAGACATGGTAAACACATCAACCGTAATATAATTCAATTCTGATATTGATTCGTAAGCTCAAGTGAACATTTTATTTTAATTCTCATTTCTCATTTGATTCCAGCCCATTTTGATTCTAGTTCATTTTAATTTCAGTCCATTCCAATTATTGATTAGTAAATCCACCCTCAGGGTGAATGAATAGTAACACATATAGTACTATGAAAAGTAATGGTGAACAATATTGCATGGATAGTAATATGTGTGGTGATTTCGAGATAATTAATTTAGTTTAATAAATGTTCTAGAGTTTTAATTTGCGTACATTTGTTAAAATAGATCTAAATTCTTAACACAAATATTGAGCTTTCTTTTACAAGCGTGCACACACATTAAAGCTATAGATTACTCTATATTTGAATTTGATATACTCATTGTTTAATCTATGACATGTGTTGCTCAAATGGCTTTCATGTTACGCTGAATTTAATTAATTCCAAAAGTTTAGGCCGTGTGTGTTTAGGAGCAATTTCTTTAATTAGGTTAATATTTAAAATGTGTTATTTCCTTGCAAATTTTTTAGTGACAAGATATGGATCCACAAGATTTTGATGGTAAGGATAAGGTTGATTGCTCTATAAGGATTGAAATTACTTTTATTCATAATGCATGACCATGTTGCAAAAGGATGACTTATAAACATCAACTTTCACTAAGAAAATTTGGACCACTATAAGTGAAAAGTTATTTGAACAAACTAAAAAAAGATTGAATATATTGAGAAAAAATCTTTCTTGTTGTATATTGTACAGTTACACATGAAAAAAACATTTTTGTTGGTTTTATACACTTATTTTTTTTCTACTAAGAGTGTCTGAAGTGAAACCATATCATAAGAAAAGGTTAAAGAACTACCAAACTCTAAGGAACATATTCAACGCCACTACAGCATCTGGTCATTTATGTTCTTCTCCTTTGTCCTCAAATGAGGATCGTGACTTGGAGGTTTCCTTAGCCATGAAGTTCATGTTGAAATTAAGGATTATGTCGATTTAATGGAGCCTCCTTCTAAGGGTAAGATAGCAAAAAGATCTTGTTGGCTAATTACTCCTTTGAATGTGTGGTTTAAAAAAATAAATAATATTGAGTTTGATAGTTACTTTCAAATGGTTCGTTTGATGATGAATGCTATAATGGAGATGGTTAATTTTATTTTTGTATGTTAGTTTTGTCGTTTTGATCAATTATGATGTAAGTGAGATATAACTTGTTATTCTTTTTATAGAATTAGAGCAGAAAAATGATCAACAATAATGAAGATGATGATATTGAAAGTTTATAAGATATTGAAGAAGAAATTTTAGAGTTGGTCATCGCTATAAAAGCATATGAGTAACAATAATGTGTGATAAGAAGGCATTGCTATATAGGATAATTGTTAGGCTTTGAATTTGTTTAGAAGCTATTAAACGGTCTTCTTGAGAGGATGTATAACATCTTTCGTATGGCTAACAAAGTTTTCACTCAATTATGCTATACACTTAAATATTTACATTTGTTAAAGCATGATAGACATATTTCTAGTAAGGAGGCTTTAGTAATGTGCTTACATATATATTATCTTATAGTGCAGTTGTGCTGGTTATATCTAAGTGTTTTCAATGTTTAGTTGATACTACCTTTACACACTTTAAGTGTGTGTTAAATGCATGATGTTATTGGGCAAAAGGTATTATAAAAATAAAACATCAAGGGGAAACACAACCAGAGATTAGAAACAATCCAATTTTTTTTCATTTTTTTTAAAGAAACTTAATATATGAATGCCTTAAAATAGATCAAAAACTAGGTTTAAGAATATTGCTAATATCGTTAGGCTATTCTTTTTATTAATTTTCGTTTCAATATTACTATTTTTAGGATATTATTATGTTGCGGACTCTACATACATAAATATGAAAGGATTCTTAAAACTATATAGAGGGAAGCGATATTATTTACGTGATTATAGAGGACCAGGTTGAGCACTTAGAGGTCCCCAAGAATTATTTAATTATAGACATTCATCATTACATAATGTAACTGAGCATTGATTTGGAGTTTTAAAAGCGCAATTTTTAATTTTAAGGAATGTGCATAATTATATTTAATGTAAGCAACATCTAATTCAAATTACATATTGTGTTTTACATTATTTTTTTCAACAAGAAAATGCAAGTGATAGGTTGTTTGAAGACTTTGATGTGCAAGATATGATTACATATTAAGAAAGAGATACATGTAGGCGATTTACTAATATTGATTTATCCCTAGCAAGGGTTGCGGTGATGAATACTACAAAAAATAGAGTTGTAACTTCCATGTGGCGTGATATATAACTCATGTACTTCGTGATGTCTCTTATGTAATTTGATATAATATGTATCTTAATTATAGTGTAAGAACAATGGCAATATAATAAATTTCTTTTTTTATTAATGCTAATATTGAATTATTTATGGTATATTTGTGAATGTATTTTATAATTTAATAACTTGTTTCATTTTTTTAATGAATTATTTATATATTTAAGGGAGATTAAATAAGTAAAATTTATATAAAGTATTAGTTAAAAAATTATTTTTTAATTATAAGTATGACTTAAATGTTTAGTAAAAAAATATTTCTCAAAAAGGTACTATGACCGAACATATATAATACTCCATCTGAGCGTTATTAATAGTTATCAAATATGTTCCTATTTAACGGAACACTATTGGATCAAATGACAAAGATGTTATTTAGAAAAAGATGGTTTTATTAGTCACGGAGTTTGAAGTAAGAATATATACTTTTACCATTTTCAATTATGTCTACTGAACACATAATATTTTTGTCAGTTTTAAAATATAGGATACTGAAATTATTCCAAACACAGTATTCAACTTTGAAACACATATTATATAACATCTTCATTCTTATGTTTTGTTTACAGAGTATACCAATTCAAAAACAATACCCAAGAGCCGGTTTTTATACTTTGTCGTGATCAAAGAGCCGGTTTAAATGATGTCAGTGCACTCAAATATGGTAATCATATTACTAATAATAAAGGGCCAAGTAAATTGAATATATAGGGTAGGAATGGAGCATACATAACGCCACATTCTAATTGCTAAATGTGTAAACAAATTAGCATAAATAGGCGCTACAACTCTACGGGTCACTTCAACATCAAAGATCTTTCACATCTAAATTCTAATTACGATTCAGATTCTTGTCGAATTTTACATCAAAGAAGCCCAAGTCACTCTCTCTCTTCCTCATAGATATTGCTTAAACAGGTCTCCAATATCGACATTAGCCTATTCAATATTCACTCATATTTAGACACCAAGTCCAATGAATATATGTTGATCCACAACAAATAATAAAACAGTTCCAATTCCAACAAAATAACAAAATCTAAATTGTAAGTACCGATTATATATTTTACATATAACATATTTTATTTAAATTGAAATTGGACCTTGGTTTAATTCTTCAGCGGAAGGAACTCAAAAAACTGGCAAGGATTCGAGTTATTGGCATCAATGGCTGCAACTGAAACGTCTGTCGCCTTATCTAAATTGTCATCAATACCGTCGTCGCTACTGCCTCCGTTTCGAAGAGGAAACAGTTGTAGGGTTTGAGATTCTCCACATCCATGGTCCTCTTCATCATTGACAATATTGTGGTTTAGGCAGTTGTTAAAACCATGGCCATTTTCCTTGTAGGGTGAAATGAAGATACTTAGGTCATGTGCTCCCTTAATGAGCTGTATTTGGTCCATTGCTGTTGGTGTTGGAGCTGTCTGATGAGGACAAGAACAGTACTGCATCATTTGCCACGTGGCATTCCTTTCTACAAAGCACTGTCTTTGTTGTTGTATTTCTCCCGCTGCTGCTTCATCAAATTGGACCCATCCACCCTGTCTATTATATTCTGCAGTTGCTACTTTTGTTGACCTTTGCGCTGAAACAGATTCCTGTAATTCAATATGCACTGTATTATACGTGACATGTAAATTTGAAGGGAAATATGGTCAGCGTTGACAGAAAGAAAGTAAAAAAAAATTTTGATTTTATATATGCCACGAGCTTAAGGAAGCCCTAATATGTTAAACGTAATACTAATAGGGTTAGCATTGTCATTTCAGTTAAGGTGCTCATTTCAATAGAATGTCAATTTGTATGTGAAAGGAGTGCCCAAATCACTGGCCTAAATGCTATGAATGCATAATAAGCACAGAAACCAAAAAGAGACCCAGCTAGTATCATAACAATTAACAGCAGCCCCGACAGAAAGGACGGAATGCAGCTTTTAAACCCTTTTCATTTCCCAACGAACAAACAAAGCTTTTGTTGTTGCTTGCTCCTTCCCTATCCCGTTGTAACTTTTGAAGCTAAAACCCCTTGAAAAAATGAACTTGTAATCATATAGGAATTATTAATGCTTAATTGCTGATTGTTAAGTTATGGATTAAAATTAAAAAGTTGTATAGAGAGAAAGACAAAGGGTAAGATGAAAATAGACCTCTGCTAGTGTACTGCAGTTTGTAGGTGCTGCCCAGTTCTTGGTCTGTTCAATTTCAAAGCCTGTCTTACTTGCAGCTGTAGACAACAAGAAAATTACAAGAAAAAGATTACGACTTTACATCTCAATTCTCAAACAACAAATGGAATAATGATATGGTTAAAAAAAATTAAAAAAGTAAAGCGAAACAACATATATAGATATCAAATAATGGGAAAGTCTATGTAATTTTGTGTATATAGATATCAAATAATGAGAAAATCATGCAATGACTAAATTAATTGTTAAAGTAATTATTACCTGAGTCTTTAAAGATTTCGATATCAAGATTATTATTATTATTGTTATGATGGTGATGATCACCAGGTGATGATTCCATCTGACGGCGACGTTTTTGACGTTCTCTAGCCTTGTGGTTTTGAAACCAGTAGAAAACATTCTTGCCTTCAATCTTGCCAAATCTGCGAAGCTGTGCAGTGATGTGTTGAATTTGATCGGCCGATGGTGTTCGAGTGCCTCGTCTATACAGGTCTTCAAGTGTTCTTAACTGCTCAGGCGTCGGATTCCACCTGGAGCTAACAACAACCGGTGGTGTACTACTGAATTCTCTCTTGTTTTGTTCACCAAAATGAGATCCTTTCATAAAATATATATACACACACAGAAATTTAGCAATGAAAAAAGAAGAATTAAAAAAAAAAGAGGAACGATTATTTGTACCTAAATGGTGATTTAGGCCAAAGAAGTCGGCGCCATGGATTCTTGAAGGGTTGTTATTAATAGCAGTCGTAGTAGAATTTGGCAGTGGTCTTGGAATAAGAGGCCTAAGTTTGCGGCCATTGAAGGAGTCACCACTATCATTGTAACCCATCATCCACATTTCTTTAACAAAATAGAAAAACTTGAAAATGGGGGGATTAGTGTTAATGGGTTGTTACGTTGTGGGCATGAGAAAATGCAAATGGATAGCAAACAAAGGAATGGTTTGGGTACGGGGAAGGTGGGTTCAAATAACAAAATAAGTCACTAACTTTTCAAACATTGGGATACCATACTAATAGGTACGTAGCTAGCAAGCTAGTAGCTAGGTTTATGTTATGTCTCAAATAGTGAGTGAGATGGGAGCTGATGGATGGATGGATCTTCTCTCAAAGCCATGGGGAGAGAGAGAGAGAGAACGAATGGGTAAATGTTACTTCAATATGAAACAAAGTGAGAAGACATGAAGTTGACTAATGACTAGGGCTATTTTTTTTTAGGAGAGAGAAGCAGCGTGTGTGTTTATGTTAGGGTTCGGGTTGTGGGACAAAAAGCAAATAAATAAAAGTAAAGAGAGAGAGAGAGAGGAAGCGTGGAATTCTGGGAGGGGGGATATCGGGAGTAGCAAATGAAAAACGACGTGACGATCATGAGGGTTATCATAAGCCTCATCAACCCCTCAATTTATTTTTCTTCTTATGTCTCGTGCTTTTCACACTTATTCTCAATCCGAACTGCCCCTCTCTCAATCTCTCTCTCTCTTCATCCTTCTCTTCTTTAACTTTTGTCTCTACTAATATTTTCTTATCTGTTTTTTTCCCCCTTTGTACGGATTTCTTCTCTATCTTGCAATCCGTTCTTACCCTCCTCAAACCTCCGCCACTCTTTGTAATCCCATCTACTCCTTTAACCTTCACTGCCGGTGCAAAGATTTTGTTTATGTGTACATATTTATATGGATGTTATGTTAACAAGGGTAAACACTCCTTTGTCTTCACGTTTGAAGCCAATTATCTTTTTTTTTTATAAATAATTATCCTAAATGTTCTGGTTGTCTATATGTTTCTATTAAAATATACATTATTGTTGTGTGCTTTTTCTATGTTCATGTTAAATTTATTTGAAATTTTGGAAATACTGAAAAAATTATAATACCATGAAAAAGGAAATATGTAAAAAAGTATATATGGAAGGGTATTACCATCCGTAATTTTGATAAATTTTAATCATTCAGTGATTAATTAGATAATTGGCCCAAACTATAATATATCTCATTGTTAGCGACAGAATTCTCAAATTAATTTATAATCTAATCTTTGGGTTCTCAAAGTTGAAGAACAAAAACTTGGCAGTCTGAACTCTTGAATTCGGATGTAGAATTTTTAAAGTCCAGCAGAAGATTGAAATAATAATGATAATAATAAAATGTCACTATATTATAATCAAACAAATGTCTGTTGTGACTATACGAATTACAAAAACAGAATTATGTAACAATTTTCGGTACTCTCAAAATAACAGTGGTCACATTTGGAATCTTCCTTCACTTTATGCCATATTACTATTTAATTTCAATTTTTTTGCATTCATTGTCTTGTCCATATCTTTGTCCGAATTCTAATGCGGCTTATCAACCACAGACCTTCAACATTTATATAACATATATATCATACAAATCCATTGCTCAATTATTAGCAAATGATTTTATTTTCGAATTTCAGTGTCCTTAAGATTCAAAATTTTTATCATTCATTATTGTTTGATAATCACTATAGTAGTTTTATAGTAGTTTTTTGTTGGAGGCTGGGCCTAGAATTTCTATGTATCCAATTCAAAAGATTAATCTATTGGGTACACTTATCTTACTTATAAACCCAAATAATATCCTTTTAATAACCAAGGTGGGACACGACTTAACAGTCTTCTCTCATGATGAAATCATCCCCCAACTCTAGTTCTTTTGTCAAAAAAACTTGAGTTATTCCATCACTACATTTTGACTACTAAGGGTTTTTCTCTGATACCACTTGTAGGAGGTTGGGCTTAAGATTTCTAAGTACCCAATCCAATCCAAAAGACTAGACGATTATGTGGAGAGATTTATCCTACTTGTAAACTTAAGGATCTCTCATTTATTAGTTAATGTGAAACACAACTCAACACTTTTATACTAATCCTTTAAACTAGTATATACAAAATAATGAACTAAGCATATTAGTATTGTTTAAATAAAAGCACCACATAAACAACATGATTTATTCTCATTATTTAGTATTTTTATTTAATCAAAATTTTAATGACACGATCCATTTGTAAAAAGAATTTATGGCTCTAGCATTACTTAGTTTTGATAGAATAACAAACTAAGTTAATTTATTTACTTATTTTTATTTTTATTTTTTCTAGTACTTCTATAGTAATTGTCATGCATATACTCAACTTTAGAGAATATCCAAGTAAATATCTTCAGGATATATTAACGTCCTTAATTTTCTTTTATGAGCTGGGCTGGAGCTAGGACTAAAATTTTAGAGGGGCCAAAATTTTATAAAAGTAAACTTTTGGAGGCTAAAGTTGAGAAAATATATTAAGTTACTGATTTAAATTATTAAAATGTTAAACTTGCAGGAGCGAAATCATTAAAAAAAAAAACTCTATTTTAAAAGTTGAAATTATAAATATCTTATATGTATGGCACTTGCGAGTCTCAAGGGAGCTCTGCCCTTATTTACGAGATAATAGAATTATAAGGCCGGGATGACACGTAGCTAGAACTTTTAACTCAAGGTATATTTTGTTTTTACATAGAAACACTTACGGCATACTATAATTCTTGCCTAAGTGCATATATCGGCACTTATTTTATGATATTCACAATATTTCTGTATTCTAATTTGTAATAATTTAAAAAGGATGTATTTAATTAAAAAAATCTTATGACATGCTTCTATAATATTTTATGTTTATGACTAGGGTCTAAACAAATTTATAATTAATATGTACACATTAATTTCATTTTAACATAAAGAATAATAAAAAAATCTTATTCAGTTAATGACTTTCTTGATGCCGTAATTATATATAGATACGCTATTATGTGAATTGACGTACTAATAGGATGACATTATTGTTGTTGTTGTTGTTGTTGTCGCTATTGGTATTTTGCCATTCTAAAACTGCAATCAATTTTCTATCAATCAAGCAGAAACGATACAATGAATTAGTAATTTTGTGTCAAGATTTTTGTAAAGATTATTTCTAGTATTATGGGCGTGTTTGGCAGGAGGATTAAAAGTGGGAGTCAGACTATTTTTTTAAATTCTACTTTAATCTCATGTTTGGTGCTCTTATGCGTATTGGGGTTAACTTATTGTAGGCCCACAATATAATCTCAATTTTGTGAAGGGAGTTATCCCAAGGGGGCCCATAGGATTAGTTAGGTTAGGATTATAGTGTTAACTCAACCGAACATAATAATTTATGAATATTAAAATTATATTAATATTTAATAAATGTAAAATAAAAATATTTATTTTAATAATGTAAATAATAAATTACACTAAAAATCAATATTAATTTCACATTAAATGATAATTTTATTTTAATTTATAATTATTAATGTTGATCTGAATGACCTTACAACTTTGATTTTAATGATAATAAATCACGTGCCAAGGGTTTATTGGTAAATATATGTTTCAAATCTCACTAACTCTTGAAGGACTAAAAGCCAAAAATCATCCATGTAAGAATTAGTTCGAACCATTCAAATGGACAAAGGCTCAAAGCTGATCAAATCAAGGATAAGCCTCAAGTGTACCAGCTTAGGTGATTTTTCTTATTACTTTTCTTGTAAAGATAATATGATTAAATGAATGCATATTTAAGCACGTAAAAGCACAAATTATTTTCATAACATTTTCATAAGATAAAGGTTGTATATGTTAAAATGAAAATTGATTTTATGAAATGAGTTGTTTTAAAAGTTTGTGGACTAAATTGATGAACGTTTTTAAGAACTTTGAAATCCTAGAAATGGCTCTATTTGAATCCTTAAATTATTTTTAGGCAAAATTATGATTTTGAAAAACTTAGTGTTGAAACGTATAGTTCAAGCAGCAAATCGATAACATTTGGAAAAGGTTCTGGACGAAAACAGTGAACCGTTTATTGCAAACGGCTAATCGATAATCTTGGAAGAGGTTCTGGATGCAAACAATGAATCGTTTATGGGAAGTAGCTAATCGATAACTTTTGGGAGAGTTTCTAAATTAAAACGGCTAACCGACAACTTGTAAGTGGTAATTCGAATTCGGAAAATTTTCAAATTCTTTCAAAATGATAATTTGTCTTTTTAAGCAAACAGCGATCTGTTTGAAAATTAACGATAATTCAATTACTACCAGAAATAAAACAACAGCTACTTTTCTTAGTCAAACTTATGTAAAAACAACTTGTTCGTTTACTCTTCATTGTGTTCTTCAATTTATTAAGCTTAACATTGTTCATACAAATCACCTTGAGTTTTCATTTGTTTATTCATAGACATTCATGTATCATTGAGCTATAATTTGCAAATATACTCTTGTGAGAGTGCAATCTTCCTAAACTTTAATTTCATTTAAAAAATTAAATGCTTGTGAGTGTGGGAAACATTTGAAAAAGAGGTATGTGATTATCTCTCATTGTAAAGGTTTATTGATACCTTAGAAGTCAATTGTAAATATCTTGAAGCCTTGGGCTATAAGACTTCGATAGTGGAATGCTCAAGTGAGGTTGGCTCGGAGGTGTAGACATAGACGGGTTTTGCCGAACCACATAAAATCCTTGTATTTGCTCTCCTTTCCCTTACCTCCTTAAATTTACTCATTGTTGTATGATTGGTGTTAAACATTGTATGTTTATTAAGGGGTAAAAATGTTATTTTGTGCTTATATTTATAATTTACATTTGTATTTGTGTAACCTATTGTGAATTTCTAATTATGTTTTTAAATATTTAATCCTGTATATTTTTATTGTTTATTAGGTATAAATAATAATTTCATGCAATTTGAGGCTCCAAACAAATGTATGGATGTCAAATTTCAATTCCATAGGTTCGATGAGTTAGGTCATTGTCGAGAAGGATATGTGAATTTTGTTGTAAAATTATAAGTTTTTACCACTTTTACTCTTTTAGTGTAGTAATTGGCAAATTATAAGTTCTTACCATGTTAAGTGTGATAATTGTTAGTAGAATAAGTTGAGTGTCCTTGAGTGCGTTGAATCAGATTTATGTTTTGGTAGTGGAACAAATGTATGGCCATGATATAATTGGCTTTGTTTATATGTGTGGTGTGAATTGATTATAAACTAGTATAAATAGAGAGGGGGTAATACATCTCTCTACACACATTTCTTCACTTCTTTCTCTTCAAATTCTTCTCCTCTTCTGTTTATATCAATTATGTTTTAATATTTTATAATATATTTTGAATAAATAAAATTAGTTTAATTTCCAATTTTCAAAAACCATTTTTTAAAATTATGCATAATTTGATTTTAATAATTACCTTTATTTCAATTATGTTTAGCTAAATACTAATAGTTAGGATAAGGTGAAACTCTTAGTAAAAAAAAATTGATTGAATCAAATTCTATTTCTAATTATATAAATTAAAATATTTTCTATCTAATTTTATCCATATTTTATATTTTAAAATTTTGATTTATTGTAGACAAACATAGGAGTTCGGCACGATAAATTCTTAATATCTTAGTATAAAGTATGGTAAAATGGTATTTTAACTTATTGTAGACAAGTTAAAATTTGGCACACTAAGTACTTAATCCATAATAAAATTAATGGGAAAATAATTTTAATTTATACAATTAATCTTTTGGGTAATAAAATAAAAATAAAAAGAATTTATTAAATTGTATTTATCACTAAGAGTGAATCCATAACTCTAACTAATTTAATTCAACAGTTACACTTGAATTAAGTTGCATATATTTAAATTCTATTTTCATTTCTTAGATAAATTAAAATAAATAAATTAAATATTTTCTCTATGAATCGACCTCGGACTCACCGATCTACATTATAACTAGACATTCTTATACTTAAGAGTAAATTAAACACTTTTGAGTCATGTCACTGTATTTATTGTTATTAATTATTTGGAGTACAAATTGCTTAGTTAGAATTTTAATTCACTATTTTATAATTTCAAATTTACATTTTAAATTAATTATTAAATTAATATTCAAAATATAAATTTGATAAAATAATAGAATAAAAAAATAAAAATAATATAAATATTAGAACTATATTTACTAAATAAAAAAATGTATTTAAATTATGATTTATATTTAATTAATATCATTGAGGTTGATTGGTATAATTAATAATACAAAATTTTTAGTTATAATAATGATAATGATGATGATGACAGCTTGTAAATTGTAATATTATAAATAAAAATACTAAAATATTTTATAACTAATTTTTTTAATTTTCTATTAAAATAATTTTCATTTGTATTAATTCAATTAAACTATGATTAACTAAATATTTATTTATTTTTAATTAATTTTGATAATAACAATATTACAATCAAATCTAATCGTGAACTATACCGAATACAAAATAGTATTAAATATAATCATATCTTATCACATCCCATCCTATGATATCATGCATACGAAACACACACACTAACACTACCAGAAAAATGGCCTTCACTGATACTATTTTAGTGTCAGCAATATGTTTCACTGACACCGAGTTTTAGTGTCAACATAGCCCATGCCAGTGTTACAGTGACACTAGAAAATAGTATTAGCGATTTATGTCACTATAGTATAAAACAATTTTGATGCAAGGACATCACGTATATAACAATACTATGGTATCAAACAAATATTGATACAAGGGTATTACAAAGATAACGATACCATAGTAACAATGTTTATTCGAAAAAAATTAAAAAAAAAGAAATAGAAATTTACAATTGGTACTTGAATTAAAATACTTATTGAATAATTTGAAAATTTATTACATTGTGTAGAACTACATGAACATTGAAATATAAAAAGCCAAAACATTGTGTCAAACTCAAAAGACTAAAGAGTTTACAATAAAAACTACTCGAAGGGTCAACCATCACCAACTATAATCTTGTATTTATTTCTGTAGTCTTGCTCAATCCTGAAAACCTATTGAAGAAAAAAAAATGTTATGTTAACTAAAAACTAAAAGGTTTTCTCAAAAAACAAATCTTAAAAGAGAGTGAAAACTAGCAAAACAGGTTTGGATTCATCATCATGACCAGCAAAAAAAGCAACCCGTTTAGCTAGCTTGGCTGAGAACTCATCAGCTATCAAATTATATGTGCATAACCAAAGAAAAAATAAAAAATAATTTAAACATAGTGATATTATTACTTCAGGCAACAAGAATCAATACTTGTACTTCAGTGATATTATTACTTCAGCCAATAAGAATCAATACTTGTACTTCATTTAACTCTTTCTTTTTTTCTTTTTCTTTTGCCGGAAAAGAACTCTATTGAACTTAAAAATTCTTATTAATTTTGATGTACTGTAAATAATTTAGTCCATGATTTAAATAATTAGTGCAACACCGAAATGCCATTAGCTAATCTTGATGCTGAAGTAAAGAGCAACTTTAAGCATAAAGCATAGTCATAGAGTCATTAACATTAAAGCCAATGCTTGGCAGCAAGCATTTTGTTAAGACACCACACATGGAATAATATATGGATTTATTCTGTCCATTAGATTATTTATTCTCCATCGACATTAAGTATAGTTTTTTAAGAAGATTCACCAAAGATCAATTTTTCAAAAATATTTCTTTTTTTTGTTTGATCTTTTTAGGGCTTGTTCAATCAGATAAAATATGCAAAAGCAAAGAATTAAGACTTTACAGGATATTGTTATCTCATTCTACCATGGCCTAAAAACAAAAATGCAATCAACAAACAAGGCAGCCCAGATTATGCAAATATATTTTCCTGATTATCCAATACTCAGCATCATGGCTTTGATGTAGACTCAAATCATAGCAATAGATGGAATCCAAAAAAAGAATAAGAAAGAACTCATTCGAAATTTAAGCAGTTATGTTAGTTACCTCAACATCAGATGACCTTCAACTGCCCTTGCCATGTTTCCTGAGTATGATGGAATAAACACATCACTTTCAACAGATACAATGCAGTCAAGTGCAGCCATTTGAGATGCATGATTGACAAATGGTTCTAGCTCCTCAACAGATGCCAACTTTCCCTACAAAGAAAGCAATCACAAACACAAATCAACATACTACTATCAGCCAAAATAAATAAAAGTTCAAAACTTGAGCTGCAAAAATTATAACAAGATAAAAGTCATTTTACCCCTTTTGTTTATTCTAAGCAAGAAAAAGCGGGTGAAGAAAATTTGTTAATGATCAGAAGCAAATGGTGAAATTGAACACTAGCACAATGAATTCCACAATTAGCCAATGACTGAAGTTGATTACAGAGAGGTCTTTCTATTATAATTGACATTACTTGCATGGTTATGAGACTTATGGGCTAAACTCATCAGCACAAGATCATATGACTAACTGGATTACAATCTCAGATGAGCTGCACATCATGTTTAACAGAGCACACATGAACATTCTACTGCATTTTCTGTTTTGAGGTTTCACAAGGTCAATGTTCACAAAAAACCTCATAAATTATTTTAGGACTATTTCAAAATCAAGCACCAAAATTTACTTTTTAAGACAAGAATCACACACCATATAAGACGAAAGTAATACAATGCCCTAAACATGAAATTGCAACTTTGAATATCTATTAAATTTGTAATTTCTCATATCATTAACTCTCTCAAAAGAAAAAACTATTATGAATTTAGAAAAAGTAAAATACTTATATAGAAGGCAAGCTTATACATATAGATAGAATACAAGCATCATACAAGCAAGCAATAGGTTATAAAAGGCACAATTACTTGTTTAGCTGCAGATGAGTAGTTTCTCAAAGCGAATACCACAGGGCAAAGGCTCTGGATTAGAAACGCATTCGCAAGAAACAACAGTCAGCAGTCAAAAAGAAAAAAAAAAGGCAAAATGAATACTATATATGCATACTGCAATAGGAGAACCTCTTCTAGTAGCCACTTTCTGCCTAATAATTCCCCATATCTTTAATTGTTTCAATTAAAATACTGCCCTACTCACCATATAAATCGCCAATAACAACACTATAAATAACACAATCAGCAAACAGACAAAAAAAAAAAAAAGATGCATAACATATCCTATTTAAGTGAATGTAAATCAAAGGGTATAATTAGTTAGTAGACAATAACATCATGTTTACGATATGCGAATCAAAACAGATATTACATATAATTATTTAAAAAAAAATTACTACCCAGCTTATCTCAAGCAGACATGTAATAAATCATGCTTTCCATCAAATCAAGCAAAATTAATCAAACTACAGCTATAGAAACAATAAAATCACAGTTGAAGTTAAGAGAAAATTAGAAAAATTTCAAAAAGAGAAAGAAAATCAATGAAAGAAATAGAGCAAACACTAACCTTTGTTTCTCTGCCAATGAACCCATATCTTAATTAATTGAAAAAATCACTATCAATAAAAATTTTATTAGTGAGGTTAGGGTTTGGGTTAATGGCTTTTCAGTTAGGGATTTGAGTTTTGGTTTCAACTGTGAGAGAACGAACAGCAGAGAGGGAACTTTTGGTGAAAAATAAATGAAAGGGAATGACCAAAATTTCCGAAGTGTTCAGATAATTTATTTTCAATTGAAAATTTCTTATCTTCAAGCCAGGACAACACTGGAAAAATTGAAGTTCAAGGTTTAAGATACGAATCTAAAAAGGAAATTAAAAAATTACGATGATTACCTCAATAGCTTCGATCTTCGATCGTCTATTACAATATTATTTTCAATCTTCAATATATTAAGGCTTTTTAGGTATTCTTGTCTTCAATCTTTAATCTGCAGTGCCTATTTTTGTTTCATTTACTCTAGCATAATAGAGAGAGTGATTAATTTATTTAGTTTAACTAGGGTTTGGTTTTGGTGAAGAGAGAAAAAGATCTGGTAAGAGATGAGAGAACAAACGTTGCGAGGGAGGGAAGATGAAACACAAAATTTTTCGTTAAGTGGTCAATTTATACTAAACAAATTTTTAGGTATTCTTGTCTTCAATCTTTAATCTGCAGTGCCTATTTTTGTTTCATTTACTCTAGCATAATAGAGAGAGTGATTAATTTATTTAGTTTAACTAGGGTTTGGTTTTGGTGAAGAGAGAAAAAGATCTGGTAAGAGATGAGAGAACAAACGTTGCGAGGGAGGGAAGATGAAACACAAAATTTTTCGTTAAGTGGTCAATTTATACTAAACAAATTTTAAGACAAAAGGCCGATGTCGTTTAATAATAAGGGAAATAAAAAAATTAAAATTAAAACTAAAACTAAAATTATGTAAATAAAAAATTAAAACTAAAGCTAAAATTACGCTTCTAAGTATCAATGAAGGGTTATGATACCATAATGTCAATACATGCTTACACTTATTTGTTAAAAGCACTAACAATAGCTTATGTCATCAAATGCTGATACTTTTTAATATAGTATCAGTGGGCTAGTATCACTAAAGCCCTTTTTTCTACTAGTGTAATAATATTTTTCACCTATATATACGTATGTGTGTGTGTGTGTCTTTCTGTCATCTCAACCTCACCCCTAAGCATCATGTTCCTAGGGATAGAGACCTTCAAGCTATCTGTGAATTAAAATGAAAAGGAAGTGGAAATTATTTTTTTTCGAGTAGTCATTTGTCTTTACTTATATTGTATTGGATTTTCCAGTGGAGAGGGCGGGAAAGATTGACCAGGGCCTCTTAACCTACATGAGTCATAGTTAAGCCTTTCCCTACAGGGCATGGAGATCGAAATCCCGAGGGAGCTATGTTTTCGAGCAAGCCTCCGGGATGGGGGGAGACCTTCACGTCCAGTTCGGAGGGTGGGGATATCTCGATCACTAGCTTGTATGACTATCTCGCTTACTTTAATTCAATACTCAATAGCCTAGCTCTAACAAGCCAACGTAGGCTCGGCTCCCTATATCGAATCATCATCACATAAATTGTATGATTATGATGCACATGTGAAATTATTATTTTTTTCAAAAAAAAGAAATAGAACACAAATTGTTGGCCTATTTGCCTCGTTTTTCAAATGAATAAGTGAAGATGAATGGATTAGATTTAGTACTAATTTGACTTTTTTGTTAACCTTTTAGAGATATATAATTGGTAGTTATTAGATAAAAATATAAAATTAATTAAATCCTAACAGTATATAGTACATGTGGCAGAAAATTATGAAGAGTTGAGAATATGTTGGCCTAGTATTAGATTAAAATTTGAATGACAAGGTGCATAATAATAGTAATAAGAATAATCCTATTAAATCGGCAAAGCTAAATCAAACAACAACATTTGACAATTATTTTCCGAACAAAACACCGTACTAATTGACGTACTATTATTATCTCACAAGCGGGTCAAATTTCCACCCTCCAATCAAAAAAATTAATTAAATCCACATCCTTTGTTATTTTTTTCCTCCTTTTTATAAAAATCAGTCTGCTAAATAAGCAACCATTTATATAAAACACATCTCTACCTTATTTTAAACCCCAATTAGAATAATAACCTCTTATCAAAGCAAAAATGCGTGAAATTCTTCACATTCAAGGAGGGCAATGTGCAGGGGCGGAGACAGCATAGTGATTCACTGGGGCCTTTAGAAAAAATCATAGTAATTCACTGGGGGCTTTTGAAAAAATTATAGGCTTGATTATAAATTAGTGGGGGCTTTAGAAAAAATTATTGAGAATTTTAAGAAAACTAAATTAATTATTAAAAAAAAAAATTTTCCAGTGGGGGCTTAAGTCCCCACTGGTCCTAAGGTGAATCCGCCCCTGGCAATGTGGGAACCAAATTGGATCAAAGTTTTGGGAGGTTGTTTGTGATGAACAGGGTATTGATCCCACTGGCCGGTTACATCGGAAACTCAGATTTGCAACTTGAGAGGGTCAATGTGTACTACAATGAGGCTAGTAATGGATGATCCGTACCACGTGCCGTGCTCATGGATCTCGAACCGGGTACTATGGATGCTGTTAGATCAGGCCCATATGGCCAGATGTTTCGGCCCGATAACTTTGTGATTGGGCAGTCTAGGGCTGGAAACAATTCGGCCAAGGGACACTGCATTGAAGGTGCTCAGCGCTTATTGATTCGGTTCTTGACGTTGTCAGGAAAGAAGCTGAAAATTGTGACTCCATGCAAGGTAAAACTTGATTGATGATTTATGAGGAATTTTAGAATATAGCTTAGAGGTAATACAATCAATTAATATACCTAGTGGCTTTTTTTTTTTTGGTTGGCTGCACATGGTGGGCCCCACCATGTGTGGCCATCAGCCTTTGTTCCGCACAGTGTTTCAGTCCGGGACTCCCTGACTGCAACAATACCCTATATATATGATTGAATTTAATATAACCACCACTTGTATAGTAACCTTTCAAAATAAATATACACATATCATAATATAATTTATTTATTGTATAACTAACAAAATACCTCTAATACATTCTAAAATTTCTCATAATTTATATTTATAATTTAAGCTTTCTTTATTATGTCAGCAACCCCCTTAATTAATTAGATGACATAAAACTTAGGAATAATGGCACTTAGATCTTGAATGTTTTTCACCTTTTTACCACTTTGTCTCTTATTCTTTTTTTTTTTTAATTTTTATCAATTAATTACATATTACATCATTTACATTAAAATTATTACAATTTTTGGGTTCTTATATAATTATAACTTCATTGCCATTCTGTGAAAAGATTGGAAGGGTTTTATATGTGTTTTGGATAAATTTTATATAGGTCATTTTGGTTAGATTACAAATTTCTTTTTAATTATTAGTAATATTATTTAATCTTATGTATATTATTTAATTTATCCATTTCAACGTCAATTTTTTTCTATATCTTAGGGGTTGTTTGATTTTTGTCTAAAGTATGAATCTTAATTACCTTAAGATATTTACATTTTTTTTTGTTTTTTTATCACTTATATATAATTATAATATGTTTAGGTCTGAATGAAAAAAGTTAAAAATTTTGACTTTTATCTAAATGGAAAAATATCTAAATTAGGGGTTCGTAGATCAGATTTTGCGGATTGGACATTAATCCATATTCGATCCGTAATTTTGGGATTATAATTTTCAATCTAATATAATCCACGAATTTGTAAAACTCAATTCAAATCCAATCCATATATCTTCGAATCGGATGCGGATTTTACCCAATCCATATCTAATTCACCATTTTACGGATTGATTTGGCCTTAGGGCACTAGATGTTGAAACACCCCTACGGACTTAATTACTCGGGTTTTAGATATAACAAAATTAAACACATTCATTTTTTCTTTTCTTTCTCTTTTTTTTTTCTTTTTGTTGTTTTTTTTTTTTGCAATATACACTTTCTACTACCTTAGATATTATTCCTAATAAATCAAAAGAACTAAATGTTGTAAAAATTTTAACTTACAACCCACTAGTATGTGTCATAGTGTGTGTGTGAAGAATGATTTAATAATACCTGTTAAATGAGTAAACAACAAAATAATTTAATAACCAAATGGAGAGTTCACAAATTTGAGTAATTCAAAGAAAAATGGAACAAAAACAATTTACTATGAATTTTAAAATCAAAATATAATACAACAGGACTATTAGGACGCGTCTTAAAAGTTATGACCTTTTACACAGCCATCCTAGACACACAAAATTTTTTTTATTGTTTTTGGTTTTTTGAGTTTTTTTTAAATAAATAAATAAACGCACCTATTTAAAATTTACGTCAACTGCCCCTTCCCCCCAACCTAATCTAAACATTATTCATTTTTTAAAAATATGCATGCAAAAAGACAAAAAGATAAAGAAAACATAAATAATAAAATAAGAAATATGAAAGATCATACTTGAACAGGCCGCTGAAGATGCATTTCTAGAGTTACTACACCCCATATTCAGCTATCTTCGACATAAACATTTCTAGGATTTACTATATTCCACAGTTGTCAATTATTCCCTCCCCCAACCTGAACAAGACATTGTCTTCAATGGCTTAAAGGAAAGAAGTAGAGTTTAGTACATATTACCTCATCGCTCCAAGAAGATAATTACAACCGGATAGTTAAGTCCAACTTGTACTTCTTACTAGGGTTGGGGTTACCATCATTAGTCAACCATTTCAATGCCAATGTTCTAGGATCTAGCTTTGGTTTGTAAGCTTGTAAAAGATCAAGTAACTCATTAGCAGTAGAAGTACAAACAAAGAGATTTTTCACAGAGATTGGAATAAAATGATTTTTAATTGCATGGTTTATGAATGTGAGCAACCCATCAAAAAAATTATTAACATTTAGTAAACCGATTAGTTTCTGATGGATGTTTAAATGGGCCCAAGATGCAAATGTAATCAGTGCCTCTAAAGTTGCAAGATCTCCTGGTAAGAAAATGAAAGTGTCAGCATGATTTAACATCTGAGATATTTGCCCTTGCATACTTGAGACAACTAACTCTTCTCTAATTAGTACGTCAAACATGCATCCTAGAGGTTTTAAGGCTTGTGTAATGATACCTAGTACCTAGTTTTCTCTAATAAAAACATCTTTTGAGACAAGTTTTGATAACTCGCGGTCACCTCCTCTATATACAAGGTGTAGTTTTCTCTCAGCTATGACACGATCAAGATCTACAGCGGCTTGAACGAACTCCTTGTATTTTCCATAATAAAATCCAAAGAGCACACAAATGTTTTTGAATTGTCTACTCGAAGATGCTGCCATTAGAATAATCTTAAAAAACAAGTTGTGAGTGGTTGGAAAAAGAGCTCATATTTAAAGATCTGAGTGACAGACAAAATGAGAAACAACTATAAATGGGTTGGTGTAATTTTCAAATGACACGTAAAGCTCATGTCTCAATAATTCAAAAGCAAACAGTAAAAAGAAAAGCAAACAATGAAAAGAAAATAAATAATGATTAAATACAAAATCATACCATTAAATACAATAATGCAAATGATAAAAGAACAATAAAGTAAAAGGATATGTACTGATAGTTGTGATTGTAGCTCACATCTTCCTCTGGTTTTACATCCAGTAATGGTTTGAACGCCATCTATGAGTCGAGGATAGGCTTCCCATCTAGTTTTCTTATAAACTGACAAACATGATCTTTTTGAGTCAAATTCCTAAGACTAAATTGTCCACTTTCTTTTTAGAATAGTTTCCATAACCTATGTATTTCATATTGTACGTGTCCGCTTCGATGCGTTTAAAGAGATCGTAAGATATTATCCAACGATTCTTTACTCATGCCATCTTTGACGAATTTAATTTTATCTTCTCGATTATCAGAAATCATTCCTAAATATTTATAAAATTCTAGTTTGCAACTAAGTCGTACACAATTATGACATTCTGAGCCAAGTCTTTTAGCTCTTCGTTTTTTAGTAAATGTGCTTTTACTAAAACCAGACATGTAAGAAATAAATGGATCAAGAAACTCACCAGCTAATCGAACCTTTGCTTTAATTAACCAATGAATATCAGAAGGAATTCTGTTGATCATTAACAAACGCAATCTTTCAAAACGAGTGTTGTAAAAAATTTTGAGTGCATTTTGAGGAAGAAAAGGAAAACGCTTATGTAGTTTATGTTGTATTTCTTCCGTGGTTGATTTTCAGATCTCAGTTATTGTGGGAAACTGAGGATGCCGACGTAAGAAGTCACTGAGTACCGTTATCCGCCATTTATACGGGAAAATAAATCAAAACACATCAAAATCAAATTTGCAAAATCAAATCAAACGTGAAAGCGAACAGCAAAAAGAAATACACAATGTAAAAAAGAAAATGAACTTCCATTCGTCCTCTCATTGAGTTAACCTCAAGCTCCGATTAAAATTCATATATACCACGCTCTATTTCTTTGAGTTGTCTTTTTTTATCCTCAACGTAAGCCACGAATGTTAGTGGTTGTCGTTCCCAAATTGGAGATTTACAACTTTTTATTTGGCCTCTTAAATGAAATTTTATTCGCAAAAGGTTTTTAAGATGTCTGAACAGAATCTTCCTTATTGAGGTGCTCATGATGTATAATAATGAAAAAAAAACAATTATTAAATACACTTTAAGAAAGAAACATCACAACGCATATCATTCAAGACATTCAACAATTCAAACGGTAAAACAATAGTGAAAAGTTAAAACACTCATTAAAAACTTAATCAAGATTTGGTGGGTCACTCAAATTTATTTTAGTACTTGCTTCACGTGGTTGGCATTCCAGATAGGGCTTTATTCTTTGTCCATTAACTTTAACTGTGACACTGTTTTTTAGATTCTCAATTTCTACAGCTCCATGTGGATATACAGTTTTTACAATAAATGGGCCACTCCACTTTGACTTTAATTTTTCCGAAAACAAATGAAGATAAGAATTATAAAGCAACACTTTTTGACCAATTTCAAATGTTTTTCGAAAATTTTTTGTTCTTGCCTTAATAATTCTTGAATTTTCATATGCATTATTTCTTAATTTCTCAAGTTCATTCAATTGCAATTTTCGCACATTACCAGCATCATCCAAATTTGAATTAAAAGCTTTAATAGCCGTAAATGAGTTATGCTCAAGTTCAACAGGTAAGTGGCATGGTTTACCATAAACTAGCCGATAGGGTGACATTTCTAAAGACGTTTTAAATGCAGTACGGTAGGCCCAAAATGCATCAGTCAATCGAAGAGACTAATCTTTACGGTTTGGGTTAACTGTTTTTTCTAAAATTTGTTTTATCTCTCTATTTGCTAATTCAACTTAACCATTTGTTTAAGGATGATAAGGGATAACAATTTTATGTGTAATTCTATATTTTTTTATTAAAGACTCAAATAACTTATTATAAAAATGCTTACCTTCATCATTAATAATGGCTCGAGGGATTCCAAATCGACTAAGAATGTTTTCTCTTAAAAATTTAACGACAGTTTTACTATTATTATTTCGATAAGCCATTACTTCAATCCATTTTGAGACATAATCAACTGCAACTAATATGTACAAAAATCCAAAAGATGGTGGAAATGAACCCATGAAATCAATTCCCCAACAGTTAAATATGTCAATCTCAAGTATGGGATTTAAGGGAATCATGTTTCTTTTAGTAATTGATTCAATTTTTTTACAGTTTTCACAAGTTTTGCAAAATTCATATGTGTCTTTGAATATAGTAGGCCAATAAAATCCACATTATAAAATTTTAGCCGTAATTTTTCTTAAAGAAAAGTGTCCACCACATGCTTCAAAATGACAAAAATTAATGACATTACTTACCTCATTATCAGGAATGCATCATCGAAAAATTTGATCAGGACAATATTTGAATAAGTAAGGATCATCCCAATAAAATTTCTTTACTTCAACCAAAAATTTCTTCTTCTCCTGAGTATTCCATTTCAAAGGCATTTTACCTATAACAAGGAAATTAACAATGTTAGCATACCATGGTATTGAAGTAATAGATAATAAAAATTCATCAGGAAAAGAATCATTGATGGGTGTTATATCAGTGCAGATTTCAGATGTGAGTCCTTATAAATGATCAGCAATGACATTTTCGGCACCCTTTTTATCTTTGATGGTGAGGTCAAATTCTTGAAGTAACAAAATCCAACGAATTAGTCTTGGTTTGGCATCCTGTTTAGTCATCAAATATCTCACAGCAGCATGATTAGTAAAAATAACAGTTTTAGAACCAAGCAAATATGAGCGAAATTTGTTTAATGTGAACACCACAACAACTAATTCTTTTTTAGTTTTCGAATAATTCATTTGAGTACTATCCATTTGAGCACTATCCAAAGTCTTACTAGCATAATAAATCACAAACGACTTACCATCCTTTCTTTGTCCTAAAATAAAACCAACAGCAAAGTCACTTGCATCACACATTAATTCAAAAGGCAAAAACTAATCAAGAGATTGCATAATAGGTGCAGATGTCAAAAGACAAATTATTTTCTCAAAAGATTTTTGACAATCATCACTCCATACAAATTGTGCGCCTTTTAAAAAGAGATTACAAAGTGGTTTAGATATGACACTAAATTTTTTTATAAACCTCCTATAAAATCATGCATGTACTAAAAAAGATCGCACATCTCTAATTGTTTTTGGTTGTGGCAATTTAGATATGACTTAAACTTTTACTTTGTCAACTTCAATTCCTTTAACAGATACAATATGACCCAAAACAATTTTAGAAGTAACCATGTAATGACATTTTTCCCAATTTAAAACAAGTTCTTTTTCAACATATTTTTTTAAAATTTTTTCCAAATTATCAAGGCAATCATCAAAAGAATTCCCAAACACAGTCAAATCATCCATAAAGAGCTCTAAATAATGTTCAACCATATCAGTGAAAATACTTAGCATGCATATTTGAAATGTTGCAGGAGCATTACAAAGTCCAAATGTCATTTTTTTAAATGCAAATATTCCAAAGGGACATGTAAATGTGTTTTTTCTTGGTCTTCAAGTGCTATAGGAATTTGATAATAACCTAAATATCCATCTAAAAAGCAGTAATATGGATGTCCAGCTACTCTTTCTAAGATTTGGTCAAGAAATGGTAATGGAAAATGGTCTTTTCTAGTGTCTTCATTTAATTTCCTAGAATCAATGCACATGCGCCAACTAGATGTAATTCATGTTGGAATTAATTTGCCTTTTTCATTTTTAACAACAATGATTCCAGATGTTTTAAGCACTACTTGTGTAGAACTTACCCACTTACTATCAAATATAGAGTAGATAATTCCCGCATCAAGTAACTTAAGAACTTTTATTTTTACTACTTCTTTCATGTGTGGGTTTAATCTTCTATGAAGTTATTGACATGTTTTAGCATTTTCTTCTAAATTGATTTTATGTGTGCAAATTAAAGGATTAATAACTTTAATGTCATTTAAAGTCCATCCAATTGCGTTTTTATACTTTTTAAGAAAAAATAGTAACTTACCTTCTTGGTTGTTTGATAAGGTTGAAGAAATTACAACATGATAAGTTTGTTCTTCTCCAAGATAAGCATACTTCAATCCCTCTGGCAAATGTTTCAATTCCAATTTAGGTGCTTCTTGTTGTTCAATCTTTTTAATGATTCCAAGCTCGTCAAATTTTGGTGTCCCATCATCATTTTGCAAAGTCTGCCAAGAATCAAACAAAAAATTTATATTAGAAGTTTTATGTTCAAGTTGTTTATTTGATTCAATCGAATTAACCAAACAAATATCACTAAGTTCAGAAAAAATCCCTTTTTGAATATTCTCCTCTATACAAGATTCAAACAATTCTTTTTGTTCATCAATTTCATCTTCATATTCATTTTTTTCATTAGGTTGCCTACACATGTTAAAAAAATTCAATTCTAGAGTCATATTTCCAAACAACAAATCCATTAAACCATTCATATAATTAATCAAAGCATTAGCTGTTGCTAAAAATGGTCGACCTAAAATTACAGGAATTGGTTTATAATTATTCACAACAGATTCAGTTTCCAAGACAATAAAATCCACAGGGTATATGAATTTATCAACTTGTACTAAAGCATCTTCCACTATTCCTTTTGGTACTTTAACTAATCTATCGGCAAGCAAAAGTGTAGTTGAAGTTGATTTTAACTCACCAAGAAATTAACACTAGCACCAAGGTCTAATAAAGCATGCTCAATTTTGTGATCTCCAATAATACAAGAAATAGTAGGACAACCAGGATCTTTATATTTCAACTTATCATTCATGGACAGAATGGTACATACATGTTCAGCCATGAAAGCACTATTTCTTACTTTTAATTTCCTCTTAACAGTGTATAAGTCCTTTAAAAATTTGGCATATGAAGGTATCTACTTAATTGCATCTAACAGAGGAATATTAACTTTCACTTACTTAAAGATTTCATAAATTTCAGAAGAGTAATTTGATTTCCTTAGTTTATTCAATGCATGCGAAAATGGTGGTTCAAATGGAACAATAGTTATTTCTTCATTAGGTGTAAGTTTATTTAGTTCTTCCTTACCCTTTGAATTTTCATTGTTGTTATTTTCACAAGGTTTAGTAATAGGCCAATCAATAAGCTTACCACTACAAAGAGTTATAACTAATTTGACTTGGTCCATGGGTGAATTTTGATTCTTAGGATTTGGTTGTGGTTGAGCTGAAAATTTTCCTTTTTCTTGAATTGTGAGTGCAGAAGCAATTTTAGCAAGAGTATCTTTCAAATTAGAAAATGTTTATGCATTTTGATTGTTGATGGCATCTTGCTTCCTAATGAATGAATGTATTGTATCTTCCAAATTTTTCCATGGTGGTGGAACATATGGTGCATAAGACTGAGTATTTTGAAAATTTTGTGGAGGTGGTGCTTGTGAAGATTGTGAATTATTATTATTCTCCAACTAAAATTTGGATGATTTCTCCAACCAGAATTATAAGTCTGTGAATATGGGTTTGGCTTGTTAAAAGTGTTGATGACATTAGCTTGATCATGTAAACATTCTTTGAGTGCAGGCAGAGTGGGACAATCTTGAGTGAAATGATTATTAGAACTACAAACATCACATGCAATTTCTTGAACAAATTTTACTTGATCACTTTTTTTTATTTTACAAAGCTTCAACCTTCCTAACTAGGGATGCAAATTTTGCTTGTAAATCATGATCTTCCCTAAGGTTATAGGTTCCTCCACTAGATGGAGATGGAGATGGTTGTGGTTTATTAGTCAATTCAAAAGTTCCAACAGTATCCCAATGTTGTGCATTTTTCAGCTAATTAGTCAAGGTAATTAAGTGCATCTTCAAGATTTTTATCTCTAAATTCACCATTACACATTATTTTTACAACTTGTCTACTTTGTGGTGTTAAACCCTCATAGAAATAAGTGACCAATCACGAAGTTTCAAAACCATGGTGTGGACATATGTTAAGCAATTCTTTAAACCTATCCCAACATTGGTATAATATTTCTCCATTTTTTTTGAGTGAAAGAAGTAATTTGCCTTTTAAAAGAATTGATTCTATGAGGTGGAAAGAATTTTTTAAAAAATTGTTCTTGTATATTATTCCAAGTCCTTATTGTTCTAGATCTAAGTTTTTGTAGCCCAGTTTTAACTTTATCTTTTAATGAAAAAGGAAAAAAATTTAATCTAATTATTTTCATGCTATAATTTTGGTTTGTGTATGTATTACAAACTTTCTCAAAATCTCTTAGATGTAAGTACGGATTCTAATATTTTAAACCATGAAATATTGGTAAAAGTTGGATAATACCTAGTTTGAAATTGAATCGAGATGTTTCTCGAGGAAATACTATACATGACGGTGCTCTGGTTCTCGTTGGATTTATGTAATCTCTCAAAGTTCTTGGTTGATTTTGATCATGTTGAGATTGGTTGTCTCCCTGATCAACTGGAGGGCTAAGTTGGCCTAAAATATTTTCGTCTTAGATCTCGTCCATGATTGGTGGTGGTAATTGAGATCTACGAATTAACCTGTCACTTGAAGTTCGAGACCAACGTCTCATGCAATGATGATATATGAGTGTAAAATTATGTTGTAAAGATGATACACGAACAAATGAATAACAAAAAAGAAAATGAAAATTACACAAATTAAGAACAAAATAAAAAATAAACAAGATAAATGTAGAAGAAGAAAAAATACAAAACAAAAATAAATAAACTAAAAATTAATTAACTAAAAAATAACATAACTAAACAGGTAGTGAACCAAACATATAAACAAAGTAAAAGTCAAAAAGAAAAATAAAAAAAATGCAAAAATTAAATTACAAAAATAAAAAAAAAAAGAAATAATTAAAGTGTAGACTCTTTTTCTTTTTTTTCAAATTTTAAAAGTACCAACCAATTAAGTGATTAATTCAAATTAATGGGCCTTGTAATTTTTTAAGTCAATATCTTTTTATTGAGTCCAAATTAACTCCAAAGAAATCTAATTATGGTCCAAGAAAGTTCAAGTTATAGGTCCGAATTTAAGATTTATGGGAAATTTTGGCTAGGGATTTATTCGAATTTTTTTGTGATTTTGTGGTCAAACTGTAATTATGAGAAGAATGGCCAGAAACAAGAATTTTGGGGTAAAAGTGACATTATGAAAAATTTGGGGACAGAACATAATTTAAGAAAAGAAAAAGGGGGTAAAAGCAAAATTTACACAAAAAAGAAAAGAAAAGTAAAACAAGATAAATACCTCTCCCCGGCAACGGCGCCAAAAACTTGACACAACTTAAAAGTGATTTCTAACTCCCAAGTATAAGAGTGTCTTGTTATATTATAAATCGGTGAGTCCGAGGTCCATTCTCAGAGAAATGATTTAATTTTTTATTAAGTTTATCAAAAAATAAAATTTAAAAATATACAATTTAATTTAAGAAAAACAATGAAATTGAATTAGTTAGGGTTATGGATCCACTCTTAGTAATAAATACAATTTAACAAATTCTTTTTATTTTTTATGTTATTTCCCAAAAGATTAATTATATAAATTAAAATAATTTTCCCATTAATTTTATTATGGATTAAGAACTTAATATGCCAAAACTCAACTTGTCTACAATAAGTCAAAATACCATTTTTTCCATATTTTATACTAAGATATTAAAAATTCATTGTGCCAAACTCCCATTTTTGTATACAATAAATCAAAATTTCAAAATAGAAAATATGGATAAAATTAAATAGAAAATAATTCAATTTGTATAATTAAAAATAGAATTTGATTAAATTATATTTTTTTACTAAGAGTTTCACCTTCCCTTAACTACTAATATTTAACTAAACATATTTGAAAAAAAGGAAATTATTAAAATTGAAAAACACATAATTAAAAAAAATAGAATTTGAAAATTGAAATAAAACTAATTTTATTTATTGAAAATATATTACAAAGAGAGATGAGAAGAAGAATTTAGGGGAAAAGAAGAGAAGAGAATGTGTGAAGAGGTGTATTCCCCCCCTCTATTTATACTAATACATGATAAATCCACACCACATAAATAAATAAATCTAATTACATCTTAACCTTACATTTGTCCCACTAATAAAATATAAACCTACCTTAATCTACTCAAACACATCCAACACATTCCACTAACAATTACCATACCTAACATGATAAAAACTTATAATTTTACAATTACCACATTTACCGTGGTAAAAACTTAAAAATTTACAACAAAAGTCTTGGATTCTCTTCGACAATAACATAATTTCTCGGACTTCCGGAATCTAAATTTGACATCTGCATATTTATTTGGAGCCTCAAATTGTATGAAATTATTATTTTTACCTAATAAACACACAAAAATACACAAAATCAAATACTTAGAAAAATAATTAGAAATTTACAATAGGTTACACAATTACAAATATAAATTATAATAATAGCACAAAATAACATTTTTACCCCTTAACAAACATACAATTTTTAACACTAATCATAGATTTTTGCGAATCTAATTTTTGCAGATCAAACAAATTGAGTGGATCATATTAGATTTTAAACACCCCTAATATGAATGGAATTTTAATATTCTCTCTCATTTATATCCCTATCAAATAATTTTTTTTCTACTATATAAATTATCTTTTTATTATTATTTTATTTATTTTCTTCTTTTATTAAGTACGTTTATTCAACTATTATTATTTTTTTTTTGTGAATGAGAATTTTAAACATAATAGAACTTTAGGTGAGTGTGTTTTATAATAGATCCATCTTTTCATATTTATATTTACTATGTTCATAATAGGTTTTGAATTTTATTTAATACATTAATTTTAATTCAAATGATTAAACAATTCTTGATTGACTTATGTAGTTAAGAAGAAAAAAAAAATCAATATAATATACCAAAAATAACATTATAAGTATCATCTATTAATTAAAAAAAGACACGTGTCAGATATATTTTTTATTTTTCATGCTTTGTTAAGGTAAAAATAAGTGTTTTAGTGAATTTTGGGTTGAAGGACAAATGGGTAAAATCTCACCAAAACAGTAAATTTGTTTTGAGGGGTTTGAGGTACCTCACTGAGTCGTGGTGTGTGGGCTAATTTGGGCTAACAAAGGAGGTAATGGAGAGGAGGATTTGGATGGCAATAGCAAAGGGGTTGGATGAGAGTTGAAAATCTTGAAGAGACGCCTCTCAATCTGCAAAATAAGGAAATGAGGTTAGAGACGACCACACTCTGACGCTCAAGTTAGCTACTTGGGCTTTTTAGGTGGTGAGAGCTTGCAAGCCCCCTAAAAAAGTGGTGGCTGGAGGTTGAAGAAGACCTCAACCCCCTGGCTTAGTATGTGTTGGTGATAAAATTTAGAGAGTATGAGTGTGTGAGGTCATGAGAGAGATATTAAACCTTTTTATCCTTTATATAGGACAACATGGGTACCTTACCACGTGGTGCGTCTTTATTGGGGATTTTTATTGCCCTTGCTAAGATTTTTCATGTCCTTTTATCCTTATGGCGGTTTTTGGGTACTTTCATCAGTTCCTTGATTCTTGTTAGGGCGTACCTCGCGTATCAGTCTACCTGGAGGGTGTTCTTGGTGCAAGTCGGGTACCCCAAGAGGTTAACTTCCAGCCATTAAAGTCCCTTTTATCAACACGTGGCGCTTGGTTTTAATTCTTTTATTTATTCCCCAAACAATAAGTATTGTTAATATTTGTCATATATGTCAAAATATCATACAAATATTTTCTTTTTGAAGAACAAACAACTTGACACTTATATTCAGATATTGAAAAGATAAAAACAAACATGTCATTCAAATCTATGTATTCAGACATATTTAGACTTCAATTAAATTTAAACCCATTCAGATTTCAAGCTAAAAAAAAAAAGGCTACCCTAGCCTCTCTCTCTCTATATATATATTTTCTTCTTGAAATTGATGATGATTTAAATTCACATTATGATGATCATCTTAATTTCAATTTCAATTTCAATTTAATATTATAATCAGTTTTAATATTTTTCATTTATGAGAAATTTTGTTGTTCTTCCTTACATAAATCTCTCTATCGAGTGTTAACAACTGTGAGCGGAGGTTCAAGATACGCCTCATGTATCTTTTTTATAGAAGTGATCTTCTAAATAGTTGAGGTTAAAAAGTCGTCTCTATCCTTCAATAGTAAAGTATGAACGTTAAAACTGCTATGTGATAGATGCAATAAGTCCTAATTCTTGTTATTATTATTGGGTGAGAATATAGTTGTAAAATGAATGCATGCATAAATGTATGTAGGATTCTAAGAGTGTCATTCACTAGGAGGAGGAACAGGATCTGGAATGGGAACTCTGCTGCTATCGAAGATAAGAGAAGAATATCCAGACAGAATAATGCTTACATTCTCAGTGTTTCCATCTCCAAAAGTATCAGACACAGTTGTAGAGCCTTACAATGCTACCCTTTCTGTTCATCAATTGGTTGAGAATGCTGATGAATGCATGGTCCTCGACAATGAGGCTCTCTATGATATTTGCTTAAGGACCCTCAAGCTCACCACCCCAGCTGTAAGTAAAGCGTCCATACATTAAAGTAAGGGGAACTACTCATTTAGTTCCTGTAATTTGAATCAATTACTCTATATCTTCAAAAATTATCCAAAAGGTTTTATTATCTTTCTGTCAGTCTATTAAAACTTGCCTCATTATTTTCTATTTCAGTTGCTACATGTGCTTGTTAGAAAATGAGTAATTGGCTCAAATTAGATCAGCATTTTTCCATGAATTAATTTAAATAACATATTGCTGAACAAAAATTGGGATTAATGAAGCTGTTGTTCTGTGAAATTGGTGCATGCAGTTGGGGACTTGAATCATTTGATTTCAGGAACTATGAGTGGTGTAACATGTTGCTTGCGATTTCCTGGTCAACTAAACTCAGACCTTAGAAAGCTAGTAGTGAATTTGATCCCATTTCCAAGGCTTCATTTCGTCATGGTGGGTTTTGCTGCACTGACATCTAGAGGATCACAGCAATACCAGTCACTGTCTATCCCTGAACTCACACATCAAATGTGGGATGACAGGAACATGATGTGTGCAGCTGATCCACGCCATGGACGTTACCTCACAGCATCAACTATGTTTAGAGGCAAAATGAGCACTAAAGAAGTTGATGAACAAATGATCAATGTGCAGAACAAGAACTCTTCCTACTTTGTTGAGTGGATACCAAACAATGTGAAATCAAGCGTTTGTGACATCCCACCAAGAGGCTTGCAATGGCATCTACATTCGTGGGGAATTCGACCTCTATTCAGGAAATGTTTAGGCGAGTAAGTGAGCAGTTCACTGCCATGTTTCGGGAGAAAGGCTTTCTTGCATTGGTATACAGGTGAAGGAATGGATGAGATGGAGTTCACTGAAGCTGAGAGTAACATGAATGATCTTGTAGCTGAGTATCAGCAATATCCAGATGCCACAATTGATGAAGATGTTGAATATGAAGATGATGATGTACCCGCCTCCGACAGTTAAGAGTAACAGGAATGATATATATCTTGTGTGCTACTGCCTAACCTAAGCATATATGCACCCTTAACTTGTTTGGTAACTTTTGTTTCTGTTCCCCGTAATATCAATCAATGTAGGAGTTTTTTTTTTTTTTTTGTTCATCTGCCTCGCTACATTGATTTATTCAAGCAAAATTAAGTACTCCGAATTAATAATGGTCTATTGCCAAAAAATAAAAAAATGCTAATATGAATACAAATTGTGGGTTATCAAAATAAGAATGGACGTTGAGTAAATTTCGATTTTGGTTTGGTTCTGGTTGACGTTAAGGTAACATTTACATTTTAGTTAGGAGTGGAAATCCTAAAGAGTAGAAATCCTATGATTGGGAGTATGGAGTGAGAGTGAGAGTAGGATCCTTCACTTCTTCTTCTACTACTACCAAATCCTTCTCCTTTTTCTGCCAAATCCTTGTTAACACTTGTTCATTTATTGTCTAATCTTGAATTCATAGCTTCCAAATGGGAGACAATAATAGAAAACAAATTCAATCCCAATTGAACCCAAACACATAATTTTTTCTTCTTTGTCCTCTTACATATTCTCCTTACGAATCCAATTTGGCTTCCCCAAATCCAAGCCGTGGCATGTCTCTCTACCATCGACCTTGAAGCCATCGTCGTTGTGATCCGCAGTTTTAGTTTTAGTTAGTTTTTGTTTAATTATTTAGTTAATTTTTCATGTTAATTGTTAAATATTCTTAGTTGTTCATTAGTTAATTTTTGGATGGGATTTGAGAAGAATAATTTTTTTTGGGTTAATTAATAAATTTTTTTATGGAATTTCAGAAAATGAATTTGAAGGATTAAGGTTTTATCAGTTAAATTGAATTTGAATCTGTAATTTAAATCGAATCAAACGGAAATAATTTTTTTTGGTTTGGTTTACAAGTTGTAATTTGTTTTGACTGAATTTTTCAATCCGAACAGGTTGCAACCCGAATCGAAAATCAAAAGGCCTCTTCTATTTCAAAAGGCGTGCTAGCTAGCTTGATGTGTCAAGGAGCTTTTGACTTTTACCATCTGCAACAAGGAATTAATTCAGTAAAACCTTTTTCGAGCTCATTGATTCAAGCACGATGAGCGATTAGATTTTCTTTTAGATCAACTTGTTCGTTCTTATGAGGTTAATCTCGTCAATTCATCTATGTCATGTGCCTCTTTAAACGAATCATGTTATATACGGAAAATCCTTATTCCCGAATTCTTCAGAAATTAACTCAATAAATAATACACAAGACACAGTGTAGGTCCTCTGAAAAGTCACTCACAACTTGTAAGATTAGCAATTTTGTATTGAAATGTATCTATTTACATCAAAATTATTTCCCGTAAAAAATATGGAGAAGAGACGTGTGTTTCAATTTCCTTTGTCCCATATTCATCAAATAACCCTTTCTTTTTCCCTTTTCATGCAAGAATAGACAATAAATAAACGTAGTTAACAAAATTATATTGTATATAAATACACACACACTCACACACACAATCAGAATAAACTTGGTTTACAATTTGAATTTTACAAATATTTACAATAAAAAATCTATATAATTACCATGATAAATCTATTATAGTACAGTCTAAATATTTTTCTTCACATAATATCAAAAAGATATATGACCTTACTCACATAAATAGAGGAGAAATTCAATTATCACTGAGAATCAAATCCGTACACTAAAAACTTTCAGTATCGTGAATGGCATAAGAGGTCGCTGGGCCCGCCATTGCGTAAGCAAGTGGATTTGTTCAAACGCGGGCCCGAAGCTGGCTTCAACGGATTTGAAATGTCAATTGTTTCACATTACGCACGTGTCTATATAACTGTACATTTGACTGCTGGTGCGCCTCACGACACTCACACGTGTGAACTTTTTTTTCGCATAATACCAAAAATACCAAGGTCATAGTCCATTTCACACTTCTAATGGTTCTCAATTTTCCTATCTGCACTATTTGTGTATATAATCACTTAATAATATCACTTATTTTCTAATTGGTGAACATTGCCATGTATGAATTTAGTTCGGCAACTAGAAAGACAATAGCTAGTTTGAATTCAAGCATGGCTATGACTTATTATTATGCAACAAAACCAACTTGGAAGATTGTAACAACTGACTGCACTTGCTCAATTTCAAGCTGCTGCTTTAACTTCTTCTCTAATGTAACCAATCAACACAGCAAAACACTCCATTTTACAAATCTGACACACATAATAAAGAACAAGTGCACGTGGGTAATTAAAGCAAAAGGCAACGATGAAGCCATTGCGTATGTAAAGGAGAAGAAGAACGATAATGCTCAAACAACATCAGAGAGTGTTCAGATTATCACAAAGCGGCCTTTCTGGAAAAGGGTTTTGTTTGCATCCAAGAAGATCAGGAGTATTTTCTTGCTCAATGTTATCACCATTGTGTATGGTATTGGATATTTTCTAGCTATTACCTTTCATGCTTCACTTAACTCAATAGTGGATTCAGAACAGATTTTTAATTAACAATTTTATTGGTATCACTGAATTTGATGAGTTCGTTCGGTGAATTTATGAGGAAGTGACTTTGTATATGCAAATGAAAATTTTAATATGTTAATTTGGAGAATTTAGAGAATGTTTTAATGATAATTTGTGAAAATCAACTTCTCTCTTATCGCAAAAAGGTATGTTTGCCTTAAGAATTTGATTGAGCGCTGTTATTCTGTTGCTTGCTTCCCCTTTGACTAATGATAATCATTTTATATTAGCAAATATGTTATTCATAGTAGGTTGAAACATTATAGATAAAATTATATATAGAAGCTAATTTGGGGATTAAATTTGATTTGTTTTTCAATAATGAATGCTGTGAGCAACAGTACTAGTGTTAGAGGATATAGTTCTGGATAATAAAAGATTCTTTTATTGTTGGAATTAGTGTCATGAAGTATTTATACTGTCCATTTTGTGAATGTGAGTCAAGATGTCAACAGTTGCCCATTCTTGTAAGACTCATTAAGAATTTGTTTCTTGATCGTGGCTTAGTTGTGAAAATTCCAAGTTCTAGTACGTTGATTGGCATTTATCCGTTCAAATTTGCAGCAAGCGATATTCCTGTTCTAAAAGCTGCTGAGGAGATTATGCATCCAGCATCCTTTTGTGCCATGCGGTTTGTCATGTCAGCCATCCCTTTATTGCCATTTGTGTTCTGGGCACGAGATGATGTACAGACCCGCAATGCGGGAATAGAGCTGGGATTGTGGGTCAGTTTAGGGTACTTTGTTGAGGCACTAGGGCTACTGACATCTGATGCTGGGCGTGCATCATTCATTTCTTTGTTTACGGTAAGCTCTCAATATGTCTTCTGCTGGTCAAAATTGCATTAACCAAAGAATGGTGAAGGAATAATTAACAGTAAATTCCTGCTGATTTGCACAGGTAATTGTAGTGCCATTGTTTGATGGCATGTTAGGAGCAATTATACCAGCACATACCTGGTTTGGAGTTTTAATTTCAGCCCTTGGGGTTGGTATGCTGGAATGCAGTGGATCTCCTCCAAGTGTAAGCATTTTTAAATCTTAGTACTTTTGGAATTATGAAATCATTCATTTAAAAGAACATAACTGCTTCCATTGCATCATATCAACATAACCTGCTAATTACAGGATAGTTCTCTCTTTAATATCACCCTAGCCTCTCACTTTCAGGTTGGAGATTTTTTGAACTTTTTGAGTGCTATCTTTTTTGGAATTCACATGCTCCGAACTGAGCGTATTTCAAGAAGCACAAAGAAGGAAAACTTCTTACCACTTCTTGGTTATGAGGTTGCTTATCTCTCAGAGAAAGAACTATTTTCTTACGATTCATTTCATGCACAGAAATTTTGAAATTTTCAATTTTTCAGGTTTGCATGTTGAATAATTTTGTGGTTTCTTTTAGATTTGTGTTGTTGCTCTGTTGTCTACGATCTGGGTTCTAGTTGGAGGATGGTTTGACAGCAGCCAAGATTTTGATCAATCACCGTGGACGTGGACTATGCTTTGGGACTGGATGGTCACATTTCCTTGGGTACCTGCACTTTACACTGGCGTCTTTTCAACTGGGATATGCCTGTGGATAGAGGTAAGCTAAATTCTTGACAGTACTTTCTGACCAAATAAAGTAGATTTGGAATTGGTAACTGCTGGAATTGAATCTTATGTGGTTTCTGTTGACCTTCATGTCAGCATCTCTTTTTAGTTGCTTCCAATTTCATTAGTACTTTTCAGCACTTGCAATTATGAACAACAGTTTGAAATCATTACACAGAATCATCCAGTTTTGCTGTTGAATTGCAAGGGTAATACAGCGTATCATAATCCTAAAACCTTTTAAGTTAAGACAATCTATTTTTTTCCTTAAAGTCACTGTACATTGGAAGTATGAATTCCCTGTTTTCAATGTTCTTCTTCTGTAGAAGTCATCCTATGGTAGTTTAGAGCAGTCGAGAAGGTGTCTTCCACTTCATTTATCTGATTGTTTTCTGACAGTTCGATACCAATACTTTTACTTAGTAAAATAGGTCATTTTGCCTAAGGGGTAAAGGCATTTCAGCTGGGGCAAAATCATGCTATACGTTTCTGTCAAAGAATCACTTCAGGATGTCCTTTGTTCAAAAGTGGAAAATTGCATTTTTTAATGACGGGCCAACTTGAATTGAATGCAGTATTGGATGCACAATTTCTATGGAAGAGCATTTTCATTTTTCAACTCTCTAGGATTTGTGGGACTGTACTTGATTTAACTTCCTGATATAAATTGTTTGTCCTTACAGATTGCTGCCATGCGAGATGTTTCAGCAACAGAAACAGCCATAATCTACGGGCTGGAGCCACTATGGGGGGCTGGTTTTGCATGGTTTCTGCTCGGTGAAAGATGGAGTACAGCTGGATGGATTGGAGCTGCTCTTGTGCTTGGTAGATACTTTATCTTGCCACTTCGCTTTTCTCCAATAATATTAATTCTAAACATGACATGTTAAGGGCAATGCACTTGCATTTTACAAATAAAATCACGACTTGGCAATTGAGTTGGAAGATTACTAGTTTCAAAATTCTCCCGCAGCTTTGTTTAGTAATGTGAGAATGAAACTTGTACACTATATCTTATGGTAGGTGGAAGCTTGTTGGTGCAGATGTACGGATCTTCCTCCCCCGATAAATCCCTAGAGGCTGAAGAATGTACTAAGAACGGCGGTCTACTGCTGATACCTGAACTGGATAAGGAAAAACTGCAAAACAATCTTTCCACGACACCAGTGGCTGTCAGATCCAAAAAGGACATGACAGATATGTTGAAGTGATTCCTTTCCTTGCTCTTCTACTTGTATGTCCATGTATAACCGATAAACTTTGTATATTAATTAACAATACAAGGTTTTGGTATCAAAATAGAATGTGTGGTTTTCTCCTAATACTGGAAACCAAGGTCTGTAAAATTTTCAGGGGGCTGTAGCCATCCATACATGTATAATATCCATGCAGAGTGACTGTCCCATAGTTTCGGGAGTAAATAACTGTAGCATTCTTTTTTTTTAAATTCATACTTAAATATTACAGAACAGTTTGGAGTTGAAGGTTTAATTGCAAGACTCAGTTGTATTTTGATGGCCTAAGAAATCATGTCTAGATTGTGGTAATTTAGCAGGCATAACCGCATTTTTCTTATAAATTTGCCAGCAAGAATTTCTCTCTTTAAGCATATCATTAACTATTTTGGAAATTATTCAAGTGCTTGTTAGCCGTTTATGCAGGCAGGCTGCCGACTGAGACTAGCAAAGGTAACATATGAATCTTAGGCTCCATTTTTGGATTGGTTATGTGGCTTTTGCAGCGACTACTGTGAAAGTGGATGGGGTATTTAGTAATCAAAGCTTTTGAAGTTGGGTAAAATCAACTTAAACTGTGAACCAAAGTTGAAAGCACTTGTCAAACACTTGGTGTTTAGTACGAGGCTGAAGTTCAAACTTCAGACCCCTTCACTTAAGTTGGGGGGAAGAAGAAGAAGCACTAAGAGTTAACACAAATGCCAACAAAGATCAAAATCTCTGGCTTTCATCATCCGTTGACACCAAAGGAACTAAGGAAAGATAGTTTTATTCAAACATAATTAACTACGGATGGAAAATTCAGTTCAAACAATCAGTCGACTGGAAACATACAACCATGACGTGTTTGTAAAATATAAAAGGTACATAAGATAAAACCGATAATAGGAATCAGACAGATATCACTTTTTCTTGGCCAAGAACAGGCCCCATCGCTGCTCACCAGCTGAAGTCCTGATCAGCTTTGCCTTCCATCCACCAACAATGTCATTGTAGTCTTCCTGCATATTGATTAATTAAAAACATTTGAGAACTGAAAATAAAGAAGAGTCAACCGTATCAGAGAGGCAATCTAAATGAAAGAAACAAAATACTTCAGAAAAATCTTTGATGAATGCATCCTTGTCCTTCTCAATAGCATCTAATTCGCGCTGAAGAACTTGCATGAACTGGGTCCAGAGGGGGAAAAAAAGAAGAAGGTACTCGTTAGACTGCCAAGCCAGCACAATTTATAGTAGACAAATATGCATGCAATAAGACAGATTTACCCAAACCTGCTCAGTACGATCCTCAGCAATTATGTCAACAAAACCAGCATCTTCAAGCATCTGTGAGCAGTTCAAAACCGAATAAAGAGATTGCACTTCAGAAAAAATGAACAAAATATAACTGAGAAAACAGTAAATATAAACTTTTAAATGCAAGCTGACCTGTCCATATGATTTTATGTCATGGAGATCATATCCTCTCTGCTTGATATACTCGGAAAATTCTAATGATGGAGTTCCAAAACTTTTGCAATAATCACTTAGAAGAACTGTACCTCCAGGCTTCAACCATTTGAAGAAAGATTTGAACAATGCAGGTTTGTCCTGACAAAATGTTGCAGACAGATTTATTTATCAAATCTCTTTTCATAAGACAGGTCAAAGCATTACATAAAACTCTACCTGCAATTGTTTGAAAAAAAGTTCCAAAATAAAGAATTATCTTAGCAGCAAATAGATGATATCTTACTTGAATATGCAGAATTGTGTCACGACTGTAGATCACATCAAATGAGTTTTCAGGATATGTTTTCTTGGTGCAATCAGCTACTTCAAATTCGACTGAACATTTGAGTCCAATAGCTCTTTCAAGAGCAAAAGAAATCATATTTATAGAGAGATCAATTCCAACAACGTGCACATCAAACTTGTCAGCCATGTAAAAGTCCCCTCCACCGATGCCACAGCCAACATCTAGGACTTTCTGACCAGGCTTGAGATCCAGCTTTGCCACAAATTCTTTTGTTGTCTCTGCTCAGAAAGTGATGCACTTGAAAATCAAGAAATATAATAACAAAAAGTAACATTTTGACAGCTCATTTGCAAATGCAATAACTGTTCTCCACAAAAATAATAAAAAAGACGAAAGAAAGAAACAAAGAAAGCAGCTTAGTTAATTTATATGTATAATATCCCAGAAATAATAATTTTAAAAAATCATATTAATCAACTTCTGCAATTATTTCAACTAATTTAGTCATTTCATTTTGAAACAATTAGGAAAGTAACTTAAACATATTCGCGGCAGAAAACAAAATACTATTTGCTTTCATCTTTTTACCATGTCCCATTTCGATTTTTTAGCACAGAAAATTTTAAATAACGTTTTAGTCCAATAGGCATACCAATTCCTCCTGTGCTCACAAAACCTTCTCCAAAGATGCGCTCGTAACGTAAAATGCCATTAAGTTTATACTGAACATTATCCAGGAACTGTTGGAACCCCCTATCATTTTGAGAACGGACCTTTTGCCAGATCCAGCAAATCTGGATTATACAAACATTGATTACAGAACTTGTCAAAAATCATTCTTAATGAAAACCAGAAAAAAGAACTGAAAAGTTAACTAGGTTCAATTTATTGCCTGATTTTGGTTCTTTTTGTTTTTCACATATGCTCCTATGCACTTGTAACCAACCAGTGAGAGCTCAAAGGAATTTCCTGAAGCATCTTGTATCTGGCATTCTTTAAAGACCTACAGAACAATGGATATCAGTACAAATATTTCTATAAATTGAAAACTACAAGAGGCAGATCTCTGTAGGGAAAGGCCATATAAAGAGGCAAAACATTAGAGATTGTATTAGACATATATAGATGCAGATATAGTATTAAGAAATTTGATGCAGAAAAAATTAACAGTGATGAAAATCTCTACAGAGCAGTTTTTCAGCCAACAAGTTTAGCTTCCTGTTGACCATGTTGAATGAACATAAAAAAATTCAATGGAAAACCTTTGTATAAAATCTGGGTTCACGGTAGTGGGTCGGGTTGTGTTTTCGCTTGCTGTCTCCAGATTGATGAAAACATGACTCCCTGAAGAAGATGTACCCACCGACCTTTAACCATTTAACCATCCTTTCTGCCAATTTTTCCACCTGCATTCCATGTTAATTAAGTTTTCATGAAATGTTGGAGATACTTCAGAAGTAAAGAAAGAAAACCAAAGAAAAAATGGAAAAGAATTGATTTGTGATTCCAAAGTATACAGACATGCCAGTCACAAACTATCAATAAAGGAAATTCCAATTTTCACATCTTATAGTTGCATTAAGTAAATATAAGAACCATTGAAATTAAGGAAAACAAAATTAGTCCAATAGTACAAAAACAACCACCGTAGCACAGAAACCTTTTTTTTTTTTTTAAAGGTCTAGTCCTGCTGATACCAATTTGCTTTCCAAATGCTACATCTGTCTTGTAACTATCATATCACTAGACTCATTTTCTACATCATCCACTTGATAATGCAAAACCAGTTGGCCTCAAGAAAGGATAAATAATATCAACTGAAAGAAAAATTCTGAATTACTATACAAAAAGCTGCAAGGGCAAAAGGTTAATTTCTACGCCATAAGAAGAATTTAACTATTAAGTTATTGGATCTTGAGCACCGCTAACAACAAGCCAGCTGCATACGATCTTATTCTTTTTTTATTATTTCATATGTATGCTATATACTCAAGCCCACTATCAACAACCCATAAAATCCCATTCCCATCTAAGCTAGGATACAAAAAAAATTTTATAGTAATTCTTGCTAAATGCCAACAGTTAATAAAGGGGAATAACAGGTCATGAAATAAAGTATGACCTCTTTGTCTGAAAGATACATCAGCAGCCAATTTGAGAACATCATGTCCACTGAATCCTCAGAGAAAGTAAGGTCTGGGGATGTAACATCTGCACACATGAATTTGACATTCTCAAAATGCCCATTCACTTCTTCATTCTGCAAATAGGAAATCGAAAGAAAAAATAAGACAAGCTCTAGACATTGGTAACAAATTTTTCTTTCTGTAATTAAAAACTTATTGTCAAGGTACAGAAGATGAATAACCTTCTTGATGACACTGTCAATAAAGTCCAGGGCTATAACATGACCAGCCTTCTTAGCTAATTCACCGGTAAATCTACCGATTCCAGCTCCAAATTCCAGAACTGTTTTTCCTTCATATGGTGGAAGTAGAGAAAGCACCTGTGTGCACCAAAAATGAAATAAGTTTCTGCAGCTCTACTTGTTCTATAAAAGATATATGCACCTCTACAGCCAAAAATTGAATGAAAATGAAATTGACAAAGATGGAAGGGAAATGTTGCTCAACTTTGCAAAGAAGGAGAATTCGTACGACAATATGGAAAATAGTATAAATTGAGTATGTAAAACTATTTAATCAAAGAGGGGGAAAAAAAATAAAGAACCATAGACAGGATCAAACAGCACCAACAAATAACAACCTAAAAGCAAAGAAAAAATTGAATTATATATAGGCCTATTGATTTTAAATATACTCGGGATCTGCCAAAATGAATAAGTTTATAGTGCAACTACTAAAATAGGTCCAAAACAAGCAAATGTTGTGAAAATGTTAATATGAGAATGAACAGTTTTTTGATAATCGACAATCCTTAAAGAAATGACTGGCACATAAACCTAGTGCACAGCAACTGAAACTAAGTTGAAAAATCATTTCTACAAATTACTTTTAGATCTGGTATCAGCTTTATAGATAAAATTAATAATAGCAACTTTCTTCAACAAATATGACTCAGTTTTGGTTTTACAGCAAACAAGCACCGCAGAAGATTAATATTATGTACAGTATCTCAATGGACCTAACAGATTATGTCACAAAATATTAATAGAAATCACTATTATTTGTATAAAATTCTACAATGACACTTACATTGTATGTTGCTAACTATGACATTAACACAACCACTAGCAAAAAAACACGAAAAACAAAATAAGTAAAATAATAATAAGGGAAAAGGCCGAGACACATAGTGGTTCTGATAAATGATCACCAAGACTCCATAGTTTTCGAAATGGTTACACAGACTCTATGTTTGGACAAACATAGGTTTTGCGTGACATTTCTGAAAACAAAGACCCCATAATTTTCGAAATGATTAGTTAGACAACCCCATTTTTAGATAAACGAGGGTTTGTGTGACATTTCTGAACACGATGTGACCATTTTCTAAAATAAAGGTTGTCATCCATGGGTGGTGTTATTCTTTTGGGCGGTTATTATTCTTTTTCCTTAACAGTCACATATAATTTTTTTTAAAAAAAAAGCATGGCATCGAGTGAAGCAAATAATTAAAAGGAGGAAAACAAAATTACTTCAGGACGCTCTTCTTTGTCGAGATCAGAGGCTTTGGAGTCGAGCATCATAGCCTCCACTGTTAAATTCGCCGAGTGTTCCGTCCAGTAGTTCTTTTGGATCTCACGTTCACCTGCATGCCATTACCGCTACTTTCAGATCCATTTCTCGAAACAACAACATTCATTTCAATACTTTATTATTTTACTTTTACTTAATTTCTAATCATTCACCTTGAGCAGCCATTGCAACGGACAGCAAAATACGCAAATTTTTCTCGGCTTTTTTAATTTTTTTTTTAAGATCTAATACAAAAAATAAACAAAAAAATCAAGGCTAAAACCCCTCAATGGCTAGTCTAGATCTAGAAAAGCTCCTGGATCTACGGTTATTAGCTCTCCCTCTTTGCTGCATGACCAAAATGACGCAAAACGGCGACGATCAAAAACGCCAAATGCAAGAACCTCTGTCTTTGCCGTTTTCCTTTGCAATGGGCACTTTTTATAGCCTTCAGTTCGTAAGTGCGCTGTATTTTGAAATTCGCCTTTTGGCTTCGGATTTGTGCCACAAATCTGGTCCTATTAGTTTTTGCCACGTGGAATGTTGGCCGTGTTATTTATTTATTTTGCTACCTCTTTTTTATAACTTGTCCATATACTACTGCAAGATTTTGATTGTCGGTCAAATAAAACAAGTGATAGATTTGTGTATTACGTTAAATCTAAATCACGTGCGGTCCTTTCTACTAGAAATAATATAATATGACAAATGGTGTACGTCCGATGAATCACGTGTTGGCCTTTTTTAACAGAAATAATATGAGACGACAAATCCTGTGCGTTGGATCTGATTACGTGGTGGCCCTTTCTTCCAGAATATTAAAATGAAGACAAATAAAAATAATCACCGCTGTTCATGGAGAAACAATTATGTGAGATCTGACCATCACTTTCTACTGAGGTGAGGTGAGACGGTTTTATAATGCTCTACGAGAGTAGCGTATTTAAAAGTAAGATTCACAGTTAGGTTTTATTATAGAACCAAATAAATTTAATATTAAATATATTAAAAGGTTATATTATAAGGCTATATGCTCTGCCTGAAAAATATTCTTATTGTTCACCATCTCAGTATACTGAGACGATGAACCTGTCCTAGATGAGGTTTTTTTCTCTTTCTGAAAGGGACACAGTGTCATGATAGACTGATATTTCTTGCGGTATTTTCTTAATTTTTTCGAGATGTGTGATAATAATTCTTTTTAAACGGATTATAATTTTCGTTCGAACATATTTTCTTATATTTTTTTCTTTTAATTTCTTATCAAATAAATAGATATTTTATACGACCGCTGTCCCTCTAATATCAAATTTTGAATTGAAATCTTCTTGTTTAGAAATGAATCATTTTCTGTTTTTAACAATTTTGACATTAGAAGAATTACTAGGGTGGACAAGAATTTTTTTCTTATCTTATTTTTTTTCTTAATCTTTCTTAGTGAAATAAGTAGTTAAGATTAAATTTTAAATTTTCGATGTTGACAAACAAGCAATCATTTTTCATTTTATTTACAATTAAGCCAATTTTTTACTAAATTTGAAAAATTAAGAGATACTAGGAGAAAAAAATATTAAGAGATCCTAACGAAATAAATATTATAAAGGATATTAATGGATTAAACTGTAAAATGAAAATTTGTCAATTCCTCTTTTAAAAATAAAATGATATAACAATAATATTTTAGATTCATGATATAATCTTTCAATAACTGAAAACAATAAGAGTACTTAATGACACAATTTTGCATGTTTAATGCTAATTTTACATATCTATGTATATATAAATAAAAACACTGGCACATAATGAGGGCCACGAAATTGATAGTTTCATATTGATATGTATTAAAAGCACGCCCTTGGATGTAAAATCCATTTCCATCCCAACTTTTCTGTAATTAAATATCAGGGATGAATATATATGTAAATTTGTAGGATCTTTCTGAAATAAAATTGAAATTTCCAATGAAAGTTTTGAAACCTAAAAAATCATTGAAAGGAGAAATGAGGCTTCCCGCCCCGGTGCCTAATTAAAGCCCCGAGGATTTCTGAAAGTTGGAGTAGAATAGAAGAGGGTATGGTAGGCTCTTGTCAGTTGTAAAAAGTGATAATATAAAAGTTACTTCACCATGAGTCAATATTTCATATATATCCTTCTCTGAAAAGGCAATATTTCAAGAAGCTTAATTCCATGTTCTCCAGGCTCTACCCGTAGTTGATAAAGGATTATGTTTGTCTATTTCACTAAATGTTATAAATTATTATTATTATTATTATTATTATTTGGTTTAGTATTAGATATCTCTCTTCTTATCTTTCAAGTCGCGATAGATTTTAAATGTTCTATTCGTAAAAGATTTATGTAATAACTTAAGTCTAATATAATACGGTACATGAAATTCATGTCAACAGGACTTTAACAGATAATATTCAGAAAAAATGAAATTAAAATATAAACAACATAAAATCAAGAACTCCTACAAAAGTGCCTCAAAATAATCATTATGGTGCCAGTATTGAATTAGATATCTCACCATGATTACTTTGAGTAGCCATCGTTGAGACAAGCAAAGGTTCTTAGAACAAGAAGATTCAAAGGGAGGAGTAGAGTATTTTAATTAGCTGTGAAAGAAAATTAATAGAGATCCGAGAGATTCTTTGAGAGAAGGCTTAAACTAAAAGCCCTCAACAGCAACTCGGGCTCTTGAGAAACTCCTCGACCTATAATTGTATTCTCTCCCTCTCTGCTGCATGCAAAATGCAAATGCAAATGCAACTCTATCTGATTTTGAAGCTCGGTGCTTCAAATGCTTGATATGCGCAAGCTATTTATAGACTGAGCCAGGGGCTCCGTTTGGTGTTGCTGCAAAAACACAGGTTAATTTATTTTTTTAGAAAATAGTTTTGCTTTTTCTTTTTCTGTCGAATTAGAAAGAAATATACCTATCTATCCGATATACCGTAGTTGAAGTTTAGTTTAAAAATTTGAAATTAAAGAAAATAAATAAATAAATAAATTCTCACTCCTGCAGAGAGACTTAAATCCTATCTAATTTAACGCATGTTAAGACATATATATATATTTTAAGGCATATCTTGATATATTAAAGTTGAAGTCTAGCTTAAAATTTTAAAATTAAAAAATTTAAATAAATAAATAAACTCTCAAATTTAAAAAAATAAAAATAAAAATTCTCAATTAAAATGTAATCAGAAAGTAATTAAATAATTCAACCGATAAGTTATTGGCATCATTTTGATTTTTCAAGTGCGACAGTGACCTTACTCTTGGCCATTTACACTTCGAGAAGCCGCAGACGAGTTACGTGGGCAAGAAGTGAAATTGGAATCAAATGACCCAATAGTCATGTGATGTCCGTCCAGACCTCCAATAATTTAATTTCCAAAAATAGGCCCACATGCAACAACTTTTGTTGCGACTTCAAATAATGGGGAGGTTGGCCAACGTTTGATTCAGAGTCTGTTTGTGGTCCTCACTCTTCCCCATTATCATACCATTTACTAATGAATGCCCTGGACTTATAAACATCACGTGATTTAAATATTATTTTAGCCGAATTCATAAAGAGAAGATAATGTGTATAAACCGCGGTGATTCTCAATTTTTTCCATAATAAAATTAATATATAACACTTATTCCCTTATTCTTTTCATAATATTCGAAAATTCTATTATATAAAAAATTTAAAGAAAAATAAGAGTAGATGAATCATTTACTTGCTAATTTATATTGAGAACATAAAATTTAGGGATATTTTTATGATTATTTCTATTTGGGATTTATTTTTTATTAAATTTAGGGATATTTTTATGATTATAATTTTTAATTTTAAAAGTTTTTATAAGATAAAATAGTCTTTCAATTTATTTAGAGGTAAAATTGTCATTTTATTAAAATGATTTAATAGTGTTATTGCAAAAGTAGTTAGTTGATACAAATGTAAAAAGAAATATAGTGTAAAGTACATGTTAAAATTTTGTAGTAGTTGGATGAACATAAGGCAAAATAAAGGTGGTGCAATGATAATTTTCCTTTAAATTTTTATCTATTGGCTTTGGGTTTTTGAAATGAATATGTTCAATAATAATAGAAAGAGTAATCATACAGCCATAAATATTTGTATAGATAATATTGTATAAACTAATGTGGCATAACATAATTGCATTGATTGAAAATGTAAGTAAAAATAAATAAATTATGTGGGTAATATAATATTTTATTCAACCAATCATATTTATTATGTCACATCAATTTGTATAATATTGTTTGTACATAAGTGCTTGTAGTTGTACCTAAAAAATGGTTAACATTTTATTTACCATGGAGTTGAAATTTTAAGTAATTATAATGCCTAGAAAATAATAATTAAAATATTTATAATGATAAATAATTTATTTTAGAGTTAAAAGTTTAAATAGAAATTTAAAACTTTTTTTTAGAAAAAATTTTATATTATTGAAACTTAGAGAGAGAGAAAGAGAGAGAAAAGGAAAAAAATGAACAAAAGGAAAAAAAAAAATTAACAAGTGTAGAATGTTATCTTATAATATTTCATCCAACTTTACTGGGGCTTCATTTGGAATTGCCAAACGGCTAAATGCCCAAGGTAGGTTATTTCACATTTTTTAAGAGAAAAAATGTTTGGTAATTTCTTTTTAATATGTTTATTTCATAATTTTTTTTATTTTGAAAGAATTAAATATGTTTTTAATACATATTTAAAAAGTAACATATAAAAGATTCCATTAGATAATTAATGTGTTTGTATAAATAAATATGAATGCATTTATTTAAAGATATGTTTTTTTTAACATTTGATCATATGTAATTAGTTGTTCATTTTGGTAATTAAAATGTCTGAAAACTAGTATTTTCAAGTTGATTTTACTTAAAGTAATGAATACAATATAATTTTCAAAATTATATTATTTCATAAAATCAAAATAAATCTATTTGTCATTTAAAGTTATTAGGTCATTAAATTATTTGAAGTTAAAAAATTTAAAAGAATAATTAAAAATAGGCATATATTAACAATAATACAATAAATTAAATTTTAATATAAATAGAAAATATAGGGCATATTTGAGAATTTAAATTTAAATAACACGTTAGTGGTACGTTTACTTCTCATATTAAGGAATCAAAATGGAGGAATGAGAATGATTACTTGTTTGCATGCTTATTTTACATTTGAGAATGAGAATAAATTCATTGGAACTCACCAAATTTGGAAATGACGAATCTAAATCATATTCCCATTGGGAGAGGTGAGAACATGATTCTCATTCTTTGAACTAACTACTTTACTCTATTTCTTAAGTTTCGATCTTGCCTTACTAAAAGTTACATATCATCATCATAATAATAATAATAATAATACTATTATTATTAGTGGTAGTAGTAATAATAATATCAACAACAAAAATTACAATAAAAATAATAATAATGCAATTATTATTATTAGCTAGTAGCAGTAGTAATAATAAGTACTTTACTCAAAAATCATTGTATTACACTCAATATTATAATAAATTTGCATTTATTTGATTTTAAAATGTTTATTTATTTATTTATTTAATTAGTAAAAAGTAAATAATCTTAACTAAGGGCATTTTTATAACTTGAAACAATTCACTCTAATTATAATACAAAAGTAAATATATTAATGGGAGTATTGTTGGTTCCAATTATGATTTCTATAGCTCAAGGCACAACTTTTCTAATTCACATTCCTCATTCTGTTTCCAGTCCATCTCAATTCTAACTCATTTTGATTCCTACCAATTCTGAATAATCGGGAAGTAAACGGTGCATAAGACTTTAGACTTAAGATAAAAGTTAGAAATTCTGATTTTTTTCTATTAAGAAAAAAAGTCTTAAATAATTTATAGTAGTATGATTTAAAATTTTATCAAAAATTTTATTAAAAAAATTGATTGTGTAAAATAAAAAAGTAATTAAGCTTTTATATGGTAGGAAATAAATTTATTATGTAAAGGGTAGTTTTGATAATTAAAGTTAAGTAATTTAGTTCCTGTCAAAGGAAAAAAAAAAAAAAAACCTCTGACTGAAGATAAAAAAAACTAGAGTCTCTTTAATAATTTTGTTATTTTCACGAGAAGATAATTATTTTTTTTTTTTAATGTAAAAATCATAACCCTAAAATATTGACTATCAATCATATGTTTACCCAGTGACAGACCCAAGCAGTGACTACATACAGAGGCTAGGTTCCCCTCTGAACTAAACTTTCCTCCTAAATTCAATTATTTATTCAATGTATGTAATATCTTTATGTCAATTATATTCATTTAAGCCCCTGGTATTTTCTTTTTCTTATTCAATTACTTATTCAAATATGTAATATTTTAATTTTAATTACATTGATTTAAGTTCCCGGTAATTTCTTTCATAAAGGCTCAAATTAAACTCTATCCTATTATAAAAGCTTAAAAAAAACTACTTTCTTTAAATAATTACAAGAGTTGGAGGCTTTGCATTTAAAAAATTAAGTTTTTTGCTCTTCAGAATCCTTATTTTAATCTAAAAAATAATTTGACTCATTAGTTTCTGTTTTTGATAGATTTTGGGGATAAGAAAAGGTAAACCTATCTAGAACAATGAATTTGTATTTTTAGGGGAGACGGGGTACCTCACTAGTTTGTTGTGTGCGGTGTATCTGAAATTCGGGGAGGTAAGAAGGGAAGAGGGAGTGGCAACAATGGAGAAAGGTCAGAACCAAGAAAAAAATCCTTACAAATGAGCTTCACGCCTGAAAAATAGTGAAATAAAGGTTAGAGGTGAAGCCGGGATACCCCGGCGTTCACACTCCGACGCTCAAGTTAGCAAACTCAAGTTTTTTAATTGTAAAGAGAGCTTGCCAGCCCTCTGTAAATTAAGGTTTAAGGTTGAAGAAAGCTTATTTTGTGGAGTGTGAGTGAATGAGAACATGATGGAGAATGAAACCTAGGCACCTTTATATATGGAGTACCTCAGTTGCCACATGGCGTATCCTTTTTTGCTAACGTCTTTTTACCTTTTTATGATTTTTGGGCTGTTATGTGCATGCTTGGGAAACAAGAAGGCGTTCGCGGCGTATCTTGTCCTTTGGAAACGTGGCGCGTGCTGGAGAGTGGTCAATGGTACCTCTGCAGTAGCTGTTGGGTAGGCGGCTGAGGGCCACTGTCCTTGGGACCATGTCCTTCACTTTTGGCAGGGGTGGCAGGCGGCTGTATCTAAAATTCAGGGAGGTAAGAAGGGAAGAGGGAGTGGCAACAATGGAGAGAGGTCAGAACTAAGAAAAAAATCCTTCCAAATGAGCTTCATGCTTGTAAAACGGTGAAATAGAGGTTAGAGGTGAAGCCGGGGTACCCCGACGTTCACACTCCGACGCTCAAGTTAGCAAACTCAAGCTTTTTAATGGTAAAAAGAGCTTGCCAGCCCTCTGTAAATTAAGGTTTGAGGTTGAAGAAAACTTATTTTGTGGAGTGTGAGTGAATGAGAACATGATGGAGAATGAAACCTAGGCACCTTTATATATGGAGTACCTCAGCTGCCATGTGGCGTATCCTTTTTGGCTAACGTCTTTTTACCTTTTTATGATTTTTGGGCCGTTATGTGCATGCTTGGGAATCAAGAAGGTGTTTGCGGTGTATCTCGTCCTTTGGAAATGTGGAGCGTGCTGGAGAGTGGTCCAGGGTACCTTTGCAGTAGCTGTCGGGTAGGCAGATGAGGACCACTGTCCTTGGGACAATGTCCTTCACTTTTGGCAGGGTTGGCAGGCGGCTGTCCCCCCTTTTTTAGTACGACGTTTTGATATTTAATTCTGATAAAATCAAATATTATCTTCTAAGAGGTGGAGACGTTTCTCATGACGGTCTTTTTCAGAGGGTTTTCTTGCATCCGATCTGTCGGGTACCTCGAATTATATGGGGTACCCCGACCCATGTGGGATACCTCGAGTTACTCTATAGTTAAATAGGGTACCTTTAATTATACGAGGTATCCCAATCTATGCGGGGTTACCACTGATCGTGTTGGGTACCTCTAATCATGCCGGGTACCTCTAATCACATCGGGTACTTCTAATCATGCGGGGTACCTCGAATCACACTGAAATTATTCTATTCGTCAACATGTGGTGTTATGCTATCTTTGCTATTTTTCCCCCAAACAGTTTCTTTTATAATTTCTAAAGCCTTCAAGAATCCAATATTGTATTCTTAGTTCTTAATCTTTCATTCATAATTATCATTATATACAATTATTCCGTTAAGTTATATAGTAAAAATTAAATTAATAAATTTTTTTGTCTGTTTACATAGTAAAAAGTATAATTATTCGTCATCATAAATTTTTTCTTCTGATTTGTGTACATTTTATAGTGTTGTTTAGTTTTGTATAATAATAGAATAAAAAAATTTAGTGGATCTGTGAATGAGAATTGGAAGAGTTATCGTTAAACCTTAGATTCAAGTCTTATATTTTGGTTTCTATTAAAGTTGTTGAAATTGAGGCTATTATTATAACTATTGACATTATTTTAATTAAATTCGTTTTATTATCTTATTGTTAGATAATAACATTATTATTAAGAATAACCCCTCTATATAAATTGTTTGGTTCCGTCACTATGTTTGCCAGTGCCAATATTTTTAAGTTGATAGACTCATCTATTTCAATATCGTACTTTTACTATCGAATGATACTTGTACTTAATAATCCTTTTATACTTAGATAATTTAAGTATTAATAATTTTGTGTTGCAAAATAAAAAAAATTAAAAAGAAATGTAAAATAATTATTAGAAAATGAATAAAAAATTAAGAAAGTAAGCAATAGTAAAAAATTAAAAGTGGTGGAAAAAATTATGAAGAATAGTACATATGTTATTTTAGAAAATAAGGGTAAAGATGTCATTTCACAAAACCAAATTTAATTGATGGTCGGAAAAATGAAGGCTAATTTAGGAACTTAAAAGGTAGAACTAGTAGTAGAACATTTCTCAGGGATATCAATGAAAACATCTTTTAAGTACCATGAACTTTACAAAATTATATAAAAAGAATTTTATAATCACATGATATTTGATTAGTATACCCAGGCACCGTGGACCGCTTCACCCTTTTGAGCTTTTAGGAAACAAATATAAGTACTTTTGTCGAGAGAATATGATTTTGATACGAAATCAAAATAATAAAATGCTTATGGTCACTGAAGTTGGACGTGTTAACTTTGTGTAATTGTGTTGTGTTTGTATCATATCAAATCGATACTTGTTTATAAATGTGTAATTATATTGAGGTAGTCAATATAGATATGACACGATTATTTATCGTGTCAAGCCATTTATTAATTATGCTTGTATTTGTCAATACGAATATAAAAAATTATGTATTCATAACGTATAATTGTATCCTAACCTATTTCGCCACCTCTAAATAGAGTTAAGGATTACAATAATAAATAATGTGACGGTACACAATCATCTATCATTATTATATGTATTTTTTTAATTTAAAATTATTTTATGAAATTAAACAAGGATACTGTTATGTGCCTATTAAGTAGCCTCTAAATAACTTTTAAAAATCGAAGGGGTAGTCAAAAGACTTCCACATATACTAAATGCTAAATCATATTTGATAACCTAAAGTATTACTATTTATAAGGGAATAACGCAAAACAGAAGCAAACAACAATACCACAAGAATTATCGAAGAAAAAAAGTTTATAAACAAGTGGAGTTTAGCAAGGGTTATGATGTTGCAACTTTAGTTGGTTCCTTATCCTGCGGTTTTGTCAAATTTATCAGTGGGTGCTAACACTCAACCCCACCGGTCATCATGAATGTATCATGCTAGAATGTCCGAGGTATGGGGAATCCTCGGACAATCTCTGCTCTTCATTCTCCAATTGGTACACGCTGATATTGTTTTTCTTCGTGAAACATGACTTTTAACAAAAACTATAGAGTAAAAATGTGAAGAGTTGGATTTTTTCAATTATTTAGCCGTGGATAGAGTAGGCTTTGGTGGTGAGATAGCAATTCTATGGCAACAAAGCGTCAATCTGTTTGTTATTTCTTATAGCTCCCATCATGTGAACATAACGATTAAGACTGATAATGGTTTGTGGTGGCGAATTACGAGTGTTTATGGTCATCCTTAGGTTGATTTGAAGAAGCATACATGGGAACTTCTTTGTCATCTTAGTTCGTTTTCTATGTTGCCTTCAATATATGGAGGCAATTTTAATGAAATTCTAGATCCTACTGGGAAATTAAGGGGATAGCCTAAATGTTCTGAGGCAATGGGAACTTTTGTAGAGCTATTCAGGATTGTGATTTGACTAATATGGCTTCAAAGGGTACCCTTATACATGAGCTAATCGATAGTATACTGTGGGATTAGTGGAGGAGCAATTGGACAGGTTTCTTAGCAATTGTGCTTGCCAAGATTTTGGTTTATGCTCAACAGTTACCCATCTTGATTTTTGGCATTCGGATGATTGTTCTATTCTCTTAAAAATTACTGGCTTGGGAGGTTATGGATTAAATCAAAGGTTCAAGGCACGATTTCACTATGAAGTGTGCTACGAGGCTGATGAAGCTTGCAAAGATACAGTTAATGATTGTTGGATGAGTAGTGCTGCTCAAGGAGATCATGTTCAGCTCTTCCAGTATAAGGTAGCAAAAACTGTGTCTACTCTTGCTAAATGGAGTTTGGTTGAATTTAAAAGGTGGCGTAGGCGTTTTAATGCCAAGTGACATGATTTAAAAGTGTTTAATTTAATCTCAAGTATAAGAGTGCTTAATTATACTATATCTCGGTGAGTTCGAGTCGATCCACAGAAAAATGATTTAATTTGTTTATTTAAGTTTATCTAAAAAAAGAAAAGAAAATTTAAATATATGTAATTGGATTTGAGAAAAACTATAAAATAAAATTAGTTAGGGTTAGGGTTATAGATCCACTCTTAGTAATAAGTACAATTTAATAAATTCTTTTTATTTTTATTTTATTGCTCAAAAGATTAATTGTATAAATTACAATTATTTTCCCATTAATTTTATTATAGATTAAGTACTTAATGTGCCAAAACTTAATTTGTCTACAATAAGTCAAAATACAATTTTACCATACTTTATACTAAGATATTACGAATTCATTGTACCAAAATCCAATGTTTGTTTACAATAAATCAAAATTTCAAAATATAAAAAATGGATAAAATTAAATAGAAAATAATTTAATTTATATAATTAAAAATAGAATTTGATTAAATCATGTTTATTTCCTAAGAGCTTCACCTTCCCCTAACTATTAGTATTTAACTAAACATAATTGAAATAAAGGGAACTATTAAAATAAAAAACATAATTAAAAAAGTATTTGAAAATTGAAAATAAAACTAATTTTATTTATTGAAAATATATCACAAAGAGATATGAGAATAAGAATTTGAAGGGAAAGAAGAGAAAAAAATGTGTGGAGAGGTGTGTCCCTCCCCCCTCTATATATACTAATACAAGATTAATCCACACCACATAAATCAATAAAACTAATTACATTTTAATCTTACATTTGTCCCACTAACAAAGTATATTCCTAACTTAATCCATTCAAGCACATCCAACACATTCCACTAACAATTATCATACCTAACATGATAAAAACTTATAATTTCACAATTACCACATTTACCGCGGTAAAAACTTATAAATTTACAACAAAAATGGCAGTTCCTCATCAACAATGACCTAATATCTCGGACATCTGCAATCTAAATTTGACATCTGTACATTTGTTTGGAGCCTCAAATTGTCTGAAATTATTATTTTTACCTAATAAACACACAAAAATACACAAAATCAAATATTTAAAAAAATGATTAGAAATTCATAATATGTTACATAATTAAAAATGTAAATTATATTATAAGCACAAAATAACATTTTTACTCCTTAATAAACATACAATTTTTAACACTAATCACCAACCAAACTGAATTAATGGCTTTTCAAAAAACTTATTAACTTTAAAGTGATACTAATGGGCTTAGGCAACTAGATAGAGAGCTTGATGGCTTGCTTTATGAAGAGGAATTGTATTGGAGGCAAAGGGTTCATGTATTGTGAATGACGGAAGGGGATAAGAATACACAATTTTTTTCACTCTTTTACTTTAACGAGGCGACGACAAAATTTGATTAGGGGACTATTAGATGGACCTGTCTACCTTACAGGTTCTGTAACATATGCACCCAATGCATGCACCACACCTGTCCTGCATATGGAGAAAAAGCATGCAATTGGTTTTGTTTGGTAGCTAGCTAACCAATCAGGAGCTGGCTAAGTGGGATCTGTATGTTACAGAATCTGTAACTTAGCCAGCTCCCTATTAGATAACAAGGGTCAGATGGTTATATATGTGGCTGAGATGGGATGTATCATTGAACAGTTTTTTGCGAAGCTGTTTTCATCATCAAATCCAACTGATCAACAATGGGTATTAGCTTTAGAACATGTGCCCGTACGGGTTACGGATGCTATAAATAGGGAGTTGATGTTACCATTCTCTGGGGATTAGGTTCATCAGGCTGTGATGCAAATGCACTTGACTAAGGCTCCAGGATTAGATGGGTTCCCCCTGTTTTCTTTCGAGACTGTTAGGGAGTGGTTGGTGACACGACTCAAAAGTATTATTACTCTTAAGTATAAGAGTGTCTAGTTATAATATAATTCGGTGAGTTCGGAGTCGAGCCACATGAAATTTAAAATCTAGTAGTCAATTTGTTAAACAAAGAAAATTAATTGCGGGAAAAGAAATCACTAGGAATCAATTTTAAAATATGTTAAGGTTACGAGATCTACTCTCAATATTCAAACTATAGTTTAAATACTCTTTCATTTTTATATTTTCTCTCACTTTTACCAGTTAATTATTATGTCATTTAATTTTTAACTAACTATGTGTGTGGATAAATATAGAATCAAGTACTTAATATGCCACAACTATATTATTATGTCGACATTATGTCAAAATACCATACAGATCCAAGGAAATCTATAAATTAACATGACATAAAAATAAACATAAAAAAATAAAATAAATTTAAAACTCACTTGAGAAAGTAATTAATTTAATAATTTTAAACCTTGAGCTTCACCTTTCACATCAACTTAATAAAATTAGCTACTCATATTGAAAGAAAACAAAACACTCTTTTTATTATTGATAAATTTCTGAAATATATTACAAGAAAATTGATACAAAAGAAAATAAGAAAAAAAAAGAAAAAAAGAAAAAAATTCTTCAGCTTCACTTCCCTCTCCCCAAGCTCGCCTCTCTTTCTTTGGCTTTTATAGGCAACAAATGCCTCCACCTTCGTTCATTTTATTCTTATTTAATTTATTATTATATTATTATTTTTAATAATTAAAGGGATAAGCGAGTGGATGGTGGCAACCACTTGCTCATCTTGATAAGTGGCTTAGGTACACTTTTCAATTATTATTTTTTTATTTTTTATTTTTTGACTTTTATATATGAATACAATCAAGTTTCTTTGTCTCTTGCTTTTAGCTCCAATTCCTCATTATTCTTGAAATTTATCTGCAAATCAAAATTAACATGCTACTCATTAATTTAACATAAAAATATATTTGGGGAGTGTTAAGAACATTTAGAAATAATTAGCGCATTAATTAACACTGTAAGTGAAAAATAATAATTTTATCCTTATTAAATGTATACTTTTTAGTGTCAATCAGTTGGTCCTCAGGTTACTTTTATTTGCCTCTTTGTTTTAAATAATGGTACATTTTGTTGGTGATTTAAATCTTACAGTTATGGTCTTGACACCAGGGGTACAATCTCTAACTACGATAGCTGAATTCAAACCACTTAATTTATGCAATATTGTTCATCACGTTATTGCCAAGGTTATTGCAAACAAATTGAAGTTAGTTTTGTGTTCTGTTATTTCACAAAACTAGAGTGTTTTTTTTTTCTAGATAGGTTAATTATTGATAATGTTATAGTTGGATATGAATGTTTGCATAAGCTCCAATCTATAAAAAAAAAAAAGGGTCTAGTGGCGATGAAGTTGATGTTAGTAAGGCATATGATTGGGAATAATGGGGTTTCAAAGAACTAGTGATGCGTCATTTGGATTTTTATGAGTAGTGGATTAGGTTGATTATGGCATGTATTAGTGCAATTACGTTTTCTTTCAATATAAATGGCAAAGCATGGGGTTTGTGTTGGCCTCAATAGGACTTGCGGCAAGGTGTCCTCTATTGCCTTATTTATTTATTCTGTGTACTGATATTTTTTCCACTTTACTACATGCTACTGAATCTGTTAAGACTATTCACGGGGTACGGTTTGCTTCTGATTTATTTATTTCCCACCTTTTGTTTGCAGATGACAGTCTTGTATTTTGCCAAGCATCTTTGGCAGATTGTTGTTGACTAAAGAGCTTTTTTTTATTGCTATTATGCATCGTAGGGATAAATTTTTAATTATGATAAATCTTCTATTCTTTTTCGCCCTAATGTGGATCAAAATGTTTCGCGCAAGATAACAACTTTGTTTGGGCTTGCTGAGATTATTGTTTATGAAAGATATTTGGAAATACCAACTATAGTTGGCAGGAATTGCCAATATTGTTAAAGTTGCTAAGAAATTAGCGTACTAGCAAGATAAAAAATTTTCTTGTGGTGGGAAGGAAGTCTTAATTAAGGCAATTACTCAGGTTATTACGTCATATACTACGAGTGTTTTCTGTTTGGTAGGTACTTTATTTGATGTTTTCAACAGCAATTCAATGCTTTCCATGTTGATAAGGTGGAAAAGAATGAGTTAGCCAAAGAAGTTAGGGGCTCTTGGGTTTTGGGATCTTGTTTGTTTAAACCAATCCATGTTGGCTAAGCAAGGGTGGTGGTTACTACTTTATGATTATTTATTGGTTACGAAGGTACTGTGAGCTAGATATTTTCGGCATAGCCTATTTTTCCATGCAGAATTAAACTCAAATCCTTCTTACATATGGCAGAGTATTCATTGGGGACGAAAACTACTATAACGGGGTCTTCGCTAGCGTGTTGGAAATGGTCGTAGCATTAATATACATGACACTAAGTGGCTACTAAGACTAGGTACTTTTAGGCCTATCTCACCAGTTTCACTACCACCGGAAACGACAATATATTATTTGCTTAACATTGGGAATGGTTTGCATGTGGCACGATTACGAAAGCATTTTTCACCTACTGATGTTGAATTGATTTTGAAATTTTGATAAATGTGAAGTGTACACTATAAAATCTGGGAATCATCTTGCAGTACAGCTTAGAGATTTAGCAGCTGCGGGTAACTATGGCCAATGGGCCGTGCCGGCACCAACTATCGGCCCACAAGGGCTCGTGGGCCGGCACGGCACGGCTCGCCAATTTGGTGGGCGTCTACCTTTTAGTTGGCCCAGCGCAGCCGCTCGTTTGTCTGTGCCGTCAAAATTTTTTTTTAGCGTCTTAAAAAGTCGCGTCTGGCGTCTTTATTGCCACATGTCTTTTTTTTAAGTCATAATAATAATAATAATAATAATAATAATAATAATAATAATAATAATAATAATAATAATATTCATAATCATAATCATATTAATTTTTATTAAGAGAGCAATTAACATTTTATTATTAGTTTATCACAATTTTATAATATATATTTTATTTCACAATAATCAATCATAATTCATAACACAACAATAAATAAATTTAATTAAATTTAATTCCATAGATAATAATAATTAATTAAAATTAAAAATACAATCCTCGAATAATCATTACAATAAGTCATAACTACGAAATATTAATATAATAAATCATAGGTCACAACTTACAAGTTACAAGCATGAACTACGACCAATTGTGAATAACAAGCACGAAAAAAACATTTATTAATCACAACTATGGATACGGAAGCGAGCAAGGTTAATTCTATCTCGGTGGTGGCGAGCTAAACAATTTGACACGTGCGGCGTAAACCCAAGGTGCCATGGTACATTTGAATAAATAACTTCCGATGACAATAGTTGCACTTCAAGATCATCCATGGGGCGATGCAAACTATTATCTACTATTTCCTCCCTTATTGTAGTAAAATTTTGAAAAAGCTCATTTAAAAAACGACTTCTGGGCTGATTTAGCCTACCGTTTTGTTGATGTCCAACTACATCAACACCGTATTCTTGAGGGTGTTGAGGTTCTTCTGCATTCATATTATGTTGCTGCGGATTCATAATGATTTTGGCTTTTAGAATATTGGAAAGTTTGAGGAAAAAGAAGAAGAAGAAGAATAAGAATTGTGAATCATCATAGCATAATGGCGTGTATATATAATATTAGATAGTAATAAAAAGACAAAAATTAATTTTATTTACTTTGTCGGTAGGAGTAAAAAGAGTAAGTAAAAAAATATTTAGTGAAATATAACAGGCTTGCAAGTTGCAACTTTCACAATTTTCAAATCCTGAAACTTGAATTGACTGCACTACAATCTGCACGTCTGCATGTGCACTATATGACAACTACCATGTTGAAAATTTGAGTTGAGAATTTAAATTCAAAGAAATAAAATACTCTACATAATGAATGCAAGCTCCTCCCGTATTACTAGTTTACTACTATAATATTATCTCATCAACACACTTGTGATAGGATTTATTAACATTGTGATAGTTGTGTGATTCTCTTGTAACAATGAACCACTATTTTTTTAATTTAATATGTTGTTTTGAAAAAAAAATTAGTTACTAAAATTATTTTAAAAAATAAATAACAACGGTGCATTTAGAAATTAATTTTTTCTAATTATTAAATAATAAACAAATTCTAAATTAATTTTATTACTCACCCAACGAACAAAAAAAATTCTGAATTAATTGAATCAAAAAAAATTCTGAATTAATTGAATTACTCACCCAACGGACAAAATTTTTTTTTTGAATTAACAGTAAAATTGATATGACTACTCAATTTTACAGTATAAGCAGTCGGGCTTTGATTATCAATTAATGTTTTCTGATTTTTAATGACAAAAAATTTTTAAATTAATTTCATATTTTCATTACTCACCCAACAAACAAAAAAAAATCTGAATTAATTGAATAAAAAAATTCTGAATTAATTGAATTAACAATAAAGTTGATATGCCTTAAAAAAAAACAATAAAGTTGATAGGACTAGGTGACTAGTCAATTTCACAACATGGGCACTCAACAATTAGACTTGACTAGCTTACAGAATTTGTAACCTACAGACTGCAGCATCAGCCGTTGGATGTGGAGTGAGAAACTAAACAATAGATAATCGAATGGTGGGATGACGGGAGATGTTTGTTACAGAATCGGTACCATAGACAGGTCCCTCAACAATTAACTATTTTTTATTTTTAATAATAAAAAATTCTAAATTAAATCAATTAGTCACCTTACAATTCCAACGGACAAATGAATGATTAAATGTAACTGTTTAATTTGCTGCAGCCTTGCAGAGTTGCAGGAAGCTTTGCAGTTGTAGACTTGTAGGTTTGCAGCGTGTTTGCCCCGTTTTGAGTTTTGACCGTTAATACGTTTACTTTTTTATTATATTTAAACGATTAAATTATTTTCGAATTCTTCTCACTTTTCAATCTCTATCTCCTCGTTATCTCTCTTGTCTCATCAGTCATCTCTAGTCTCTGCTTGCCCAATCTTCTTTGCTACAATTCCAGCAACAATTCCAGCAACTTTCCTTTGTTACTGAAATCTCAAACAAAAGCAAAACATCATTCAACACCATTTAACACACGAATCTCCATTCTCTTGCTCAATAAATTTTTTTCTTTTTTTCACCCGCACAAATACATTCGAGACACCTTTATTTACCAAAACACTAATTATATAAAATGTCTCACTCTCATTTCGAGTTAGATGACAATTTTAATTTTGTTGAAGAGGGGGAGGAAGTTGCAAATGAAGAAATTGCTGCACCAGAATTTGATCCAAGTAATATATTTATTGTCCCACCTGAACGATCGCCTCCTACTTCTCAAGCAAGTCAAAATGGTTCTACTTCTTCGACTGCGGGTCCTACTACTACCTCCAAACGACAAAGAACATTGATTGTTTGGTCATGTTTTACTTTGGAAAAACGTCAAAACAAAAAAGGTGAAATGGTGGATCAAGCAGTGTGCAAATATTGTCAATCTGCTTTAAGTGCCAAAAGCATTGGTGGAACTGGACATCTTAGACGACATATGGAAACTTGTCAGACAAAACACGCGCCACAAGACCCAACACAAACCCAACTCTCACAATATGGTTCTGGACCTTATGGTATAACATCATTCAGATATTCACAACAGAACATGCGAGAAGGATTGGCTCGATATATTGCTGCAACAGAACAACCTTTAACATTTTCAGAAGATGAACGTCTAATAAATTTTTTGCAAAGGTATGTTCAGCCACAACTTAAGAAAGTGCCTAGAAATACATTAAAACGTGATTTAACTAAAATTTTTCATGACATGAAAAAACTTTTAATTAATACTTTTATCAATTTTAATGGTGTTATTTCAATTTCTTCTGATTGTTGGACTGGTATTAATATGGTTGGTTATTTTTGTGTGACTTCGCACTCTATACATGAGATTAATGGTAAATGGAGGTTGGAAAAAAAATTACTTGCATTTCGTGAATTAGAATATCCTCACACTGGTTCAATAATTTATGCAGCTATAATGTTTGTTTTAAGAGAATATGAAATTACTGATAAATTGTTTAGCATATCATTTGATAATGCATTTGCCAATACAGCGGCAATTGATATGTTTTTTGCGGAAATATTTCTACTCTCATGCCTGCACGCGGTTCAAAATTTTTTCATATGAGATGTGTGTGTCATATTATTAATTTAATTGTTCAAGCTGGTATGACTCATATAAATCATTATTTAGAAAAAATTAGAGCAGCCATTTTATATATTAGAGCACCTTCAAGACGTCAACAATTTTTGGAGACGTTGAAAATTTTTGGATTGAAAAGGAGAAAATTCAACCTTGACATGAAAGTTCGTTGGAATTCTACGTATTTAATGTTGCTTTCTTGTCAAAACTATTCTGAAGCAATTTCTAGTTTTTACAATGAGAGAATGAATGATGAAGATTATCATATCACTGATTATGATTGGAATGTTGCATTTAAATTTATGGATTTTTTAAAGGTATTTTATGATGCTACTCTTGCATGCTCTACTATTTATGAGCCTACTTCATGTAGAGTGTTAATGCACTTGTATAATATAAGTTATACTTTGAAGACTTTTAGAGAGAATATTATGTTTAAAAATATTTGTGATACCATGGAGGAAAAATTCCAAAAATATTGGAAAGATATTCCCCACCTATTTATTTTTACAGCAGTGTTGGATCCTACAATCAAGGAAGTTGGTGCAAAAATTTTAGTTGAGGGTATTAGTGAAAATTTACAAACCGGGCTTGATATAAATTTTGATAAAATTATGTCCTCTATGCATGAACTTTTTAATTTTTATCGAAATAAATTCGGATCAAGCAATACATAGTCTAATGTTCAACAAGCATCGACTTCTTATAAAAATTCAGCTCACCTTTTGTTACTCAGAGGTAAGGGTGTTGCCCCTAGTATTGATACTAATCGTAATGAATTGCAAAGATATTGTTCTGCCAATCTTGAAGATTTAGCAACTCCTTCATAATTGCAAAATTTTGATATTTTAGAATTTTGGATGGGTAAGACATCTTTTTTCCCTATATTATCCATTATGGCCCGTGATCTACTAACCCCTCCAGCTTCAACTGTAGCATCAGAATAAGCTTTTAGTACAGGTGGCAGAATTCTAGATGAACATCGGTCGAGATTGTCATCAGAGACATTAGACTCTTTGTTGTGTTTGAAAGATTGGGAAGATGCTGAACGCCGAGTGCAACAAGATTGGCAAAATGCTTTAATTAAACAAATTGAGAGTTTGAATGTTGATCAAGATGAAGTGGATCCAGATTATGCAGAGTACTGAACATTGAAGCCACTTCCAAAGACCAGAGACTTTTTTTTCTTGTAACTTTTTGAAACAAATTTTATTAGTGAGAAGGTTGTAAATTGGCAAATGATAGATGATTCAGTAGGTGCCAACCTAGTTGGGATGTACTGTTAACTGTAGTGATGCAAATTACACCTAATTTTATTTGAATTACTAATATTATAATTGTATTTTGACTTCATTTAATGAAAATGTAATTTTTAATTTATCATAATTTTTTCTTGTGTATAAAATGAAAAATATTTCATTCACAAATGAAACGTATCTCTATTAAATATTGACTAAGTTATGATTTAATATTAATATGAAAAATATTTTATTTTTAATTTTGTAAAAAAATTATTTTTTATTTATAATTTATAAATTTATGATATTTATAATTTTATTTATTAAAATCATGATATTTAGTTATTTACTTATTCATTTAACAAATTATAAACATAAATAAATAATTAAATAAATATCATAAATAACATTATGATATTTATAATTTTATTTATTAAAATCATGATATTTACTTATTCATTTAATAAATTATAAACATAAAAAATTAGAATATTTATTTAAACTAAGATTTAATGATTTAAATTAATTTTTAAAAGTCTATGCTAAAAAATATATTAAAACATTTAATTTCAAGATATTTTATTTTAATTTCATAACATTTTATATTTACTTTTTGTTAAAAAAATTTACTTAGATATATTTTGGCTGTCTTTATTGATGGCTCACAGCGTCTTCAGCCGATGAACCGTGCTTATTACATGCTTTTTCGTGTGCCGTGTTTTGGCCCATCTTTAATCGTGCTGTGCTTTAAGGCCCGCGTTTCTAAAATTTTAGGCCCAGCACGGCCCACGTGCGTACCGTGCAGTGTCTCGTGCCTCACCGAAACGTGCTTGTGCTGTGCCGTGCCACGTGCCTCCCGGCCCATTGGCCATCTTTAGTTGCGGGAACATCGGTTAGAGTATCAAAGGGCTAGAATTTGATTTGGACTTTGAAGGTGCCCCCCCTAAGGTAAAGATTTTTCTTTGGTGCGTTTTGCACGATGTCCTTTCGACAAAGGTTAATCTCACAAATCAAAAGGTATTGTTTGATGCTTGTTGTAGTTTGTGCTGGTTTTCTTATAAGATCCTTATTCATGCTTTATTTCATTGTGCTTTTACACGATGAGTTTGGCGGGATACAATCTTTATTGATTTGGTTTTATGTGATGCTTCAAATGATTACTAAAGTCTTTTTTAATATGCTATTTCTACATTATCTTAAATGATTTATGCTTATTGGTGATGATTATGTGGTGTCTTTAGGAGGTACTAAACAATATGCTGTTTAAGGGCCAAAATAATTGGTCACAATCTATTTGTACACGGGCTGAAGGGATTTTGGACTATTTTGGCAGGCATGGTATCAATAGTGTTGATTGTAATTTAAGCAGTGATAGACATGAGAGTGTGAAGTGGGAGCCACTGTCTACGGTTTGGATGAAACTGAATGTTGATGCAGCAGTCGGTGCAAATAAGGATGTTGTGGGATATGATGTTGTTGTGCGAAACCATCATGGTTTGGTGATGGCTGCAGGAATGGCTCAAGGGGTTTTCTCTGATGATGTTGATTTGGCTGAGGCTAAGGTCTTATGCTTTATATCATGACTTGCTAGGTAGGTTGGTTTATCTCTATTAATAGTTGAGTCAAATTCACTTGGTGTGATTCAATTCGTTTCAGATCGACGTAGTACTCTTATTGAGTTGTTTTGGCTCATTTATAATGTGAAGAACTTACTCTCTCCATAACACTCTTTTGAGGTTCGACATATCTCAAGAGTTTGTTATACAACAGCAGTTGCATTATCAAAATGTTCTGTCTGTTGAAGGAATTCTTATGTTTAGGTGGAAGATTTTCCACCACACCTATGTTGTTATCTTTGAGAATGGTTGTCGTGATGTTAATGGAATTATTTCGTAAAAAAAAACTGTTTTACAACTAGTTTTTGTCATTTCGTATTAAAACTCTGACGAGAAAAATTACTTAAAAGTGAAAAATTGAATTGTTTTAACATAATAAAATTTTAGTTAAATGTTTGCGGAATATTGTTTCCAAAGTGTTTTAAGTTTGTGTATAGACCAAACTATAAGGATAAGATCACTAAACTTTTTACATTTGAATTGATAAAGGATAAAATAGTCATTTAAATTTTATTTATCATGACAAAGTAGTTTTTTTTTTATATACTGATATTTACAATCAGAGATTAATCGAGATACTTCTGAATAATCCTATTATAGCATAACCCGAAGCTCAACCTTCGCTTAAAATTGGAGGGAGATCTACCCTCACTGTCAATACTAGAGAGAGATCGATTCTACCCTTATGTAGGGAGACAAATAAACCCCTATTATATAGGGGGAGTCGAGTCCTAGCGTTGACTCGAACCCATGTGCCCAAGATTGTTGGGCACACCCAGATTATTTATCATGACAAAGTTGACACTTCTAAAAAGCACTTAATTTAAATCCTTCTCTTCAAATATTGTTGCCGATGAGTATAGTAGCAAGCAAGGATTATTCCTGTAAAAGATTATTTGTAATTGATAAGTCATTAACACAAAACACACAAAAATAACCTGAAATGAAAATTAAATTAAAGACCCAATATAAATTTAAAGAAATTAGCTTAAAATTTCTATGTATACCAAGGACACACTAACAAACACGAGCACAAAATTCTAGGGGCATATAGAGTTGATTTTTGTCTTAAATTATATTTTGACATACAATCAAACGAAAATATCTCATAATCATTTATTACCATCTGCCACTTTAATTTGTTTTTTTCTTTAACGATTATGAATGAAAAACACTAAATTAACATTTAAACCACTATCAAATTCATCTAGTTGTGCAACTAAATGAACAAGATAATAATTCTTGACATTAAAATCAGAAAAATATAACATTTGCTAGAGAAAGATGAAGAAATTCTAAACTTTTTAAACTAAAAATTCATCTCTAAGGTATTGAAATCAATCCTAACGAATAAAAAAGATTACTCACACATGTTTAAAATATTCAAAGTGAAGTTCATTAAAGAAAACTTCCAAAAGACAAGAGAAGAAAATATTGTTGATTGAATTGAGGATATAGTGGCTTGGTCTTTTCTAAAAAATGTCATTTCCTCTACTTGTTGTGTTCTCTTGTATTCTTGAATTAATTCTTCACGCTTTTCTTATGCTAAGGTGTCTGAATTCTTACCTTTGTATAAAGTTTCTATCCTATTCCTTATAGGAATAATAAAATTCGTTCTTGACTTCTTTTCCATTATTAGAATAAGATTTTGATCCAAGAAAATAGAGCAATATTGCAGAATAGTTCTAAAATTCATTTTTAATGAAACCCAATTAAGATATCTGACTATCCCTTTAAGAATCAATCTTTATGATCTAAATCTAATTTTCAACTTTAACTTAAGTTTATTATATCGTAGTATAGTGAATAGAGCCCAAAAATTCATCTAAGAAGCAATGAAAATCCATGAAGTCGCAATCTATGTATTCTTCGCACTAATTTATAGGTTTTTTACTCCTTTTTGTTTCTTTGCCTAAAGAACTCCTACAAAATGCAACAAACTAATAAAGACGTAAGAAGTTCAAAAAAATATCAAATAAATACAAAGAAATTAATAAAAATTATGTGAAATTAAGTACTTATCAAAAGTTAAGAGATTAAACTATTTTTTTATTTATTAACTGGGGCTCTAAAAAGAGCTAAAGAACAACTGAGCGGGGATAAGAAACCCCGTATGAGTCATGAAGTAAGAATGGCCTAACCCCCAAAGGAGGTGTAGGGTACACTATAGAGCCAAGAGGGATAGAAAAAGCGAGATTCGCCATATAATCTGCAGCAAAATTAGCTTCTCTGTAGATATGCGAGAGGGAAACTTGCCAGTCCGAGTTAAGGTAATCCTTAATAGCCTGGATCAAGGGAGCATATTCATTGGGTGGGACCGAAGGTCTAGCCACCAGCTGAGTAACACACAGACTATCCATTTCAACTTTCAGATTATGGATGCCAAAATTCCATGCAAGTTGCAGCCCCTGATACAAACCCCAAAGTTCCGCGACAGTGACAGAGCAAGAGCCAATCATCATCCCAAATCCGGTTAGCCAACGACCTAGGTGATCCCTAATCAGGCCACCTGCAGTAGAAGTGCCATGAACCCTGTGAGCCCCATCCGTGTTCAAAGTACACTAGGGCCATACGAGGGGATGCCACGAAATCCACTTGTGAACCCTTATGTTCTTTGTGATCAAAGGATGATTATGAAGCTTGTGAATCTCCTCAGCTCGTGAATGGACAACCACCAACAAAGCCGAAGGCACCAATAAACTTTGGCGAAAGAGAAACTGATTTCTCCAAAACCAAATCCGCCATAAAGCAACACAAAAAAAAATTGCCCAATTGGACTCATTCCCCACCTTACTTACGTCTACCAAATTCGACCGAAGCCACTGGTGAGGCCGAGAGTTAAAGAAGCCATGCCTTTTACTTATAGGAATAATATTGAGCTAGAATTGTTTAACCAAAGGACAGTCACGGAGAGCGTGAATAACATCTTCACACACTGCCCCACACCGGTCACACCGAGAAGAGATGGGAACATGACGCCTGACTAGTTCAGCCTTTGTCTTCAAGCTAGCATGGAACGTTTGCCACAGGAAAATTCGCACGCTCTGAGGGCCTTGCCAATTCCAAATCAGCCGCCAATCTCTATCTACAGCAGCTGGAGTCTGATCGGAGAGAGCCAAATAGGCAGAGCTGGTAGTAAACTGACCATGCTTCGAGTGAGCCCAAAAAATGGCATCCATGCCCTTCGCAGAAGAGGGGGGATGAAGAGCAGCAATTTTGAGAATTATGTTACTTGGAAGATAATGCTCGAAATGTGACCAACACCAACTCCCATTGACGTTCACAAAATCAGCCACCTTGCAATCCAAAATATCCATGGGAATGGTAGTTGTTGCGTACGCAATTAAAGGAGCATTATTGGTAGCCCAAAGATCCCGCCAGAAACTGACAGATTTTCCATCACCCAAACTCCAGCGCCTACTTGCAAGAACCTCACTCCAAACATGACCAAGAGATTTTCCATCACGCATGTTCTTGGAAAAATATAGCAGAGTTTTATTTGCATTTATTTTAGCATCCGAGCAATCACAAAAATCAGCTAACACAGCTGAAATAACTTTAGCTTGCTCGACATTAGCCTCTGCGAACAAAAGAAGGTCATCAGAAAAAAAAAAGATGGGATAGAGGTATACCATTCCGAGATAACATAATCGGATGCCACTTCCCAGCAGTAATGGCATTGTGAATCCCGTGGCTGAGACGTTCAATACAAAGTACGAAGAGATAGGGGGATAAGGGGCAGCCCTGATGAATTCCTCTCGAAGGGGAAAATTCCTCAGTAGCCTCTCCATTCCACAAAACCCTCATGGTCGCTGAAGTAATGCAAGCCATGATCACTTGGATAAGGTCGGAAGGAATTCGAGCTTCACGCAAAGTATCACTGATGAATTCCCAACTGAGGCGATCGTAAGCCTTCTCTAAATAAACCTTGATGGCCAGGAAACCTGTAGAGCCCGTCTTTCTGCGCATAGAGTGCACAACCTCCTGAGCAATTATAATATTTTCCGTAATGTGACGACCAGGGACAAAACTAGTCTGATGGGGGCCAACCAGATGAGGGAGAATAGACTGAAGACGGTTTGCAATAACCTTTGTGATTGTTTTATACGCTACATTGCAAAGGGAAATCGGACGGTACATCTTAAAAGAGGATGGGCTTTCTGACTTGGGAATGAGAGCAAGTAACGTGGAGTTCAGCCCCCCAGGAAGGTGTTTATTCTGAAAAACTTCTTTTACCAACTGACAAAGAGAAGAGCCAACGGTGTGTCCACTGTGACTGATAAAAAATGGCGTGAAAACCATCGGGACCCGGGGTTTTCAGAGGGTTCATTCCAAAAATGGTTTTTTGAACTTCAGCATCCTCCACACCCTTATTTAACAATTGAAGCAAATCCTCCGCAATAATGGGGAAGCAATTCGGATAAGGGTAATGCCGGAGATCCAAGGAGTCGCTTGAGTACAAGGACGAATAAAACTGTATTGCATGGGCTTTTATCTCATTTTGATAGTAAAGCCAGACCCCTTCATTGTTCTGGACAGTAGCTATATTATTTTGTCTCCTTCTAGTAAGGGTTTTGTGATGATAATAAGATATATTGTGGTCCCCGAGAAGCAGCCAATCTTTCCGAGACTTTTGATGCCAAATAATTTCTTCTTGCGTAAGAACCTCTTCAAGATCAGCTTTTAATTTTTCCTCAAGGCGCGAAAGACCCTTAGAAGAATAACTTTCCAAAGCCCGCTGAATCCCTCCCAACCTAGCCAATAGACGTTTTTTCCGCCAAAAGATATTTCCAAAGCTTTGCTTATTCAGTTTAAGCGGCGATTAGCGATCTAAATGATGGAAGTCGGTCTGATTCAGCCACAAAATCCTGGAAGCTCTCATTGGTAAGCCAAGCTGCTTGAAACCGAAAAGGACGAGAATGCATATTCCTTGTTGATAGCCCGTTACTCCTCACCAGAATAGGTCTGTGGTCAGAGCTTAATTTCGGGAGGTGAGGAAAAGTTGAATCAGAAAAAATACGAGCCCACTCACTGTTGCATATAACGCGATCAAGACGCTTGAAGAGACTTCCACGGGACCAAGTAAAGCGAGGCCCATGAAACTGAAGATCATGCATGCAGTTAAGCTGAAACCAAGACTGAAAGAATTGACAAGCTCCCGTGCCTGTAGGAGAGCCACCTTTCTTCTCCAAATTATAAAGAGTAGTGTTAAAATCCCCACCCAACATCCAAGGGCCATGCACCGTTTGAGCTAAGTTGCTAAGCTCACTCCAGAGGAGTTTCCTGCTTTGAGGGTTAGGGCTTGCATAAACGGCTGTCAACCATGAGGGAGTGATGTTGTTATTGGATATTTTAATATGGATGAATTGAGAATGGCTAGCAGCAATCTCAACCTGAAAGAGAACTCTCCAAAGGATCCAAATACCCCCAGCAAAACCCTCTGCTTCCACCCGATAGGATCTGTCGAAACCACTTCTCTTAATAAAATTATCAGCCTTATTTCCACTAATCCGAGGCTCCATCAACACAACCAAGGAGGGCTTGTAATTCCGAACCAAAGCCAAGAAGGAACGTCGAAAGGATGGTGACACTGCACCTTGTGTATTCCAAAACATGGTTGTGATAAACATGATAAATAATATAAAGATGAGGAAAATAGTTTTATTGGGAGGACTCGAAAACCTCAGCCTCAACCTCCATGCCATTCTCAGCACCAACTGAGCAGTCATTTGCAGCTGATGGCGATCTACTTCGGCCTGTAACTGAGGATTCCTCAAGTTCAACAGTAGATTCCCAACTGTTGAAATCACAAAAAGTGCCTTTGTTAGGTGGTTCATCGGAAGGAGAGGGATCACAAATTGGCTAAAAAGGGTACTGAGCAATAGCCTTCGGGGCCAAAATCACCTTGGGGAAGGAGACAACCTTATGATGGAGAGGGTTAAGGGTTGTTGGAACGGGCACGGGAACGGGAGCTGGAGTGTTGGTATTGGGCAGTTTGGGACTATGCATGCCATGCATGGAGGTGGAAGGGGCATTAGATTTGGTGCCAGGTACGGGCGTGGGGAAAGGGCCATGATTTGCATGCAAGCCATGCATGGTTGGGGATTGACTGTTAGGGTGGGAATGTTTGGAACGGATTTGAATATTTGGATCAAGGTTTTCAGTTGTGGGTTGGCTGGGATGGATGGGATTAGTGGCTTTACGAGTAGAGAGTTTCCGGATGGGAGGGTTGGTGTGTTTCTTTTTCATACTCCGAGATTTTGGGCCTAAGGTTTGGGTGCTTTCCGGAATAGATATTGTAGGTTCCCGTGGAGAAGCTGAGTCGTCATCATGATCCAGAGGGTGAATGTCCTCGTTTGCCAAATCGGCCAAGGCACCATAACGGGACTGCGTAATTTCAGATCTATATCGACTCTTGTCTATGGCTTTGGGAGTGTCTTTTTCTGTTTCTGTGGCTTTGCGAGGGCGCTGTTGACGGGCTACTACCATCCATGACCCGAACTTTGGCTTCTGGTAGTCCACATCTTCAAACACCACACTGTCGTGCTTGACTGTCTCCGTTGAAGGAAGCTGATCATCCTTAGCCATGTGAGGACTATCGGCACTGTCAGGACATGTATCCCTGTAATGGCCAAATTTGCCGCAACCAAAACATATTGTTGGCAAGTTTTCGTATTCTACTTTCTGAATTCGACCTTCAAGGTTGAACTGTGATACAAGAGGCTGCTGAAGATCTAACTCAACCGCAATACGAGCAAATTTACCCCTCTGTGCCGTAATTGTGTTAGGATCAATTTTAACAACTGGACCAATAATTTGCCCTAGCCGCCGAATGACAGATTTATGGTAAAAGTGGATATTCATCTCGGATAAACGGATCCAAGCCACTATGCGATCAATTTTGTTGTTAACCACATCAAAATCTGGAGTCCATTTCTGCACTGATAGATATTGACCCATAATTGTCCATGGTCCCTCCGTAAGAACGAACTCAACGTCCTTTTCATTATTAAAACGGATCAGGAAATAATCGTTGGCTAAATATATAATATCAAAGCCTGTGGTGGAACTCCAGACTTTGTTCAACCGGAAACTGAGAGCACGATACCCCAAGTTGCGCCCTAATGTCTTGACCACCACGGAGTGTTCCCAGGGTTCCACTAGTCGGTCACGAATACGGCTAGAGAAGGCAATGTATGGCATAGGTTCTTCCTCCCTGAAAGTCACATCTTCCTCCTCCAACTCCCAATCATCCTGCCGACTAAAACTTACATTATTTGAGTGCCCCTGTGTATCCATTAGCATATCCCGGAAAGACAAGGGAGAAGGGTTATCTCCATCCATCCCTTGGGCCCTAAACGTAGCCTTCATAGTGACACGGTCTCCCGCCAGCGGCGGTTGAGCGGCTTTGTCAGAGCGCATAACCATGAGAGAAAACCTATTTGAATCCACTAATTTATTTATTTCCCCATTTTTTAAGTTAAAGTTTTAATTGTTATTATATTATCTCCTCTTTCTCTAGCTAAAGTTTATTTTCGTGTATGTAGAAACTTGTGTCTAAATTTGTGTTTACAAATAGTCAGTAGTGATAAAGAAAAATGAGATTTAAATTATAAAAAAAATTGAACATGAGACGAAGTAAGTTTAGGATAAGGCAGGTTTGAGGAACACAATTCTAAATATAAATTTGGACATTAGTTTTTAGCTATTAGGTGACACTCATTTCAATAGTTCAGAGTATTACAAAAGAGTCATCTAATTTTTTACTTTCCAAATATTTATTTACTTACCTACGTTGTAAATTAAAAAATGAAAGTGTAAACTCCTCAAATAGTAAACACAATAAATTAAAATATTAAAAAAAACTATTGTTGCTGTTTGTTTAATTTTTTTTTTTTGGTTCTTTACAATTCTTTTTAAGTTTCGTAGAAGCTTAGAACTTTTCGGGACAAAATTTTTGAGAGTGTGATATGAGGAGAGCGAGCTGTTAATTAATTTTGGATTAGAAAGAAATTTATGTACAATCAATTTAAGCTATTGAAATGAGGTTAGGCTATGATATATATAATGTAATATATGATAAACTTATGGATTACCATCCATGATAATTTAATTATTGCATATATTGTAATTTTTTTTATTTTAAGTTATAATTCAAGAATTGCTATATGTTATATGTGAAATAATATGACAAGATTCATTAGGATGAATGTGATTTAATAGTTTAAACCTTATGCTTAAAATTATGTATAACCAAACTTAGGGTTGCGACAAATTTTTTGAAAGATAAAGAAAAAAGTGAAAATTATATAAAAACAATTAATGCTTAGCCACCCTACTTTTGAAAGAGGAGGTGAAAGTTAAAAGCGAAATCTTTCTAATTAAATCTTAGGTTCCACTTTGTTTTTATTTTTCAATATAGTTTTTAATTTCTTTTTTTACATGAGACTATTATTCAAATTAAAGGTGGCCAACGAGCCGTGTCGATTGTTAAGCAAAGGGCCCACAAGAGTCAAGGGGCCAGCATGGCATAGCCCACCAACTTGGTGGGTCGTGCTGTGCCCAATTTTTTTAAGGGCCCGGCACGGCCCACACTCATGCTGTTCTCGGGCCGTGCCCCAAAAAAGGCCCATCAATTTTTTTTTTAAGCCAACATGCCTAGCGTGCCTAAAAAACCCTACGTGCCTGGCGTATTTTATTCAAGTTCACGTGCCTAACGTGCTTTTTTAAGCCTATCAGTCTAATAATAATAATAATAAATAATAATAATTTTTATTAAGAGAGCAATTAACATTTTATTATTAGTTTATCACAATTTCACAATAATTTCACAATAACCAATCATAACACAACAATACATAAATTTAATTCCATAGATTATAATAATGATTAATTAAAATTAAAATTACAATCCTGAAATAACAATTACAAGAAGTCACAACTACGAGATATCAAATATAACAAATCACAAGTCACAACTTATCATAAAAATATTTAGTTCATAATTTTATTTTTTTGTGTAGAAATATGAAAAATATTTCATTCACAAATGAAACATATCTCCATTAAATATTAATTAAGTTATGATCTCATAAATGAAATATTAATGTCGTAAAATGTTTTATTTATCATTTATAAAATCATGATATTTATAATTTTATTTATTAAAATCATGATATTTATTTATTCATTTAATAAATTATAAACATAAAAGAATTAGAATATTTATTTAAACTAGGACTTAAATTAATTTTTAAAAGCCTATGCTAAAAAAAATATTAGAAAATTTAATTTCATGATATTTGTAAAATCATAACATTTTATATTACTTTTCATTATAAAATTTTATTTTGATATACTTTGGCTCACGTGCTATTGATAGCCCATGGGTCGTGTGCTAGCCCACCAATGAAGTGTGCTTATTACGTGCCTTTTCGCGTGCCGTGCTTTACCCTATCTCTAATTGTGTCGTGCTTTTAAGGCCCGCATGCCTAAAATTCTAAGCTCGGCCCGGCCCGGCCCACGTGCGTGTCGTGCCATGCTGCTCCACGTGCCCTATCGAAATGTGCTCGTGTCGTGCCGTACCGTACGGACAAGATCCATGCACGTGCTGTGCCACGTGTCGCTCGCCCCATTGGCCATTCAGATTATTTTTATGGGACATACATTGTGAAAGCAAGTGTTCTTGCCAAAGACTTCTTAGTTGGCTTCACTTTTACTTTTTAGAGTGCTTCTTCATTTTATTTCTAAAGTTTATTTCACAAAAAAAAAATGCTTACCATTTAACTTCAATTTTTTGCTCGGATCAAAATTCTCTAACCCGATCCAAACCCAAATTATATTGTGTTAAACATTTTAGACGTAGAAATGTGTTAAAAGTAATTGACGCATTATAAATATAAAAATATAACAACGACCTTATGTTTATATAGTAGGATGTATAGTTAAATATAATTTGATATGTATTAGATGTTAGTTAACTATATTTTTTTACCATTAATACATAATATCACATTACTTATGAAACGTTGACATGCTGTATATCATTTAAAATACAAGTTATATTTTCTCAGTGCATACATAGCATTGCTACTAAGATTAAATCAAATGAATGGGAAGAGAATTTAGAAGTTGGGAATAAGATTTGTAATTGATATTCTCTCTCATTAATTATCAAATTAAAGGCCAGACATTTGGACAAATAGGAAGAGCCTCGGTTGGGTCACCTTCACGTGGGGAAGTGGGTGAGGGAATGGTTTATATTAGAGATGCCCAACGGGCCGTGCCGTGCTGGCCCAGGCCCATCAAAGAAAGCCCACGCGTGCTCGTGCTCGTGCCGTGCCGTGCTCACTATTCATTTTGTGCCGTGCCAATCCGGCACACGTGCCGTGCCCACACGTGCTCGTGCCCATTCGTGCCATGCCCACACGTGCCGTGCCATGGGCCGTGCCGTGCTGTGCCTAGGAAAAATAGGCCACTAAGCGTTTTTTTTTTTTAAGAGCTTATGCCAAGTTGTCTTTTTTTTTTCAAGCTTATGTATTTTTTTTGGATCCATATGCCTTTATTTTAATTTAATAGAATAAAAAATTCAAAACTCAAGTCCATATTCAATAATAATAAATTAAAAATAATAAGATAATGTAATATTAGTTGTTAAGTTTGACTATATGGTATTAGAATTCTTTTTTAGCACATAACAATAACAATAATAATAATTTTTTTTAAGGGTTAACTTAATTGTTAACTTGGAATTACGTAGAGTTAGATATCATAGTTTATAATAGTATTTTTTTTGGATCCATATGCCTTTATTTTAATTTAATTGTTAACTTTAAATTTTCATTGCTAAAATACTCTCTCAATCACCACTTTTTCATCCTTTAACTTCCACATTCACAATGCTTACATCATCTCTCAAAGTCAAAACGTGTCATTTGCAAAGTATTAACAATTAAATTAAATTAAATAAAGTGTATGCTATGACATATATAATATCATGTATTAATTAACAAACAAAAATAAAAAGGATAAATTCTGAATTATTTTTTAATTTTAATTTTAATTTTTTCATGAACTATTTGGTTTGGTAATTTGGTTCAGTTCAAATAAAAAACCAAAAGGTTCATAATTTCTGAACCATTTGGTTTTTTACTTTGAACCAAACCAAACTAAATTGCCATAATACGGTTTGGTTCAAACTGAACCGAACCAAATGCCCACCCCTAATTCAAATACTTCCAAGAACAATTTTGTGATCAATATTCTCATGACCGGCGCGAAACATGTTGCTTCATTTCTTACTTTCCAGGTAACTAAAAAACTATCAATTAATTTTTTTATTTTTTTTAAAGATTTAAATGCACGTTGGAAAAATATCATAAACAATGCCAATTCTGAACTAGATGTATATTGAGAAGGGTAATTTTTAAAAACCTCCCCTGAGGTTTGGGCTTGTTGCAAGTAGATGGCGAGAATTAATTTATTTGTAAAAAACCCCCTACCGTCAGTTAATTTTAACATTGACCGTTAGTTGACTGTGCAAAGACAATATTGCCCTTAACAATAGTTTGTAGACTGACATAACTAAAAAAAAAACTAAAATTGTTGGCGCGAAAAGCACAAACCCTATTTTTTGACAATTTTATCCTTGTCAATTCCAAAGATTTACAATATCATAGGTAAAGATTATGACTATTTCATTTTTAAGTTTTTAATTTTATCTTTCTTGTAGGAACTTTAAGGAAATATCAATAATTTAAAGAGGATTTTTCAAGTTTTTAATTTTATCTTTTTTGTAGGAACTTTAAGAAAATATCAATAATTTAAAGAGGGTAAAATAGCCAACAATTTTGGTTTTTTTTAGTTATTTTCGTTTACAAACTATTGTTAAGGGTAATATTGTCTTTGCACAGTCAATAGTTAAAATTAGCGGTAGAGGTTTTTACAAATAACCAACGCCATCTACTTTGCAGTAAAATTACCCATATTGAGAATATATGCTTAACCAGATGATTCAACTTAGTGCTTGCGTGAATGAGAAATTGAATTTAAAAAAAACCCATTAATCTGGAAAAATAAAAGAAAAATGTTTTGCCGTTTTCTTTTCATTTTACACTGGAATTTAATTGAAATTAAATTTGAAAGTGTAACAACAAATTCAATATTGATATTGATCATTACAGCAAATATATTAAGGAATTATTAAAAAATGAATGTGGTTGGTTTTTTAAGGAAATTAAATTGAAAAGCTATTACGTGTAATTGAAAGTTGTCAATGAATGCAGTAGTTACTTTTCAAATTAAATTCAAAACAATAAATTCAAGAGTTAGAGCTTATTTTTTGGACCAAAATGCCCCCCAACAAATTCTATAAATTGACTTCTAATTTGTTTGCAAAACACACCAAATCCAAGTGATTTTCTAATCTTTCCTCTCAAGCAAATACTCTTTAGCTTCAGGCTTCAATGTGATAAAGTTCAAACATTAGTTTGAAACTTGTTGGAATACTAAGATTCTGTTGCCGACACTATTTGAATATGTTATATTATGGGAAACATATGCCAATACAATCTAAGCACCATAGTGAAGGTGACGAATTTATTTTAGGGATATTGTGTCTTTACAGGTTGATTAACACTAAAAAGCGTACATTGAATAAAAGTTAAAATTTTCATTGTATCAATTATAGTGTTGATTAATGTGCTCATAACTCTTATATATGTTAATACTTCCCTAATGTAATTCTATCCTATAATGTTAATTTCTTAATTATTAAATTTTATTTTTGTAGATATATTTTGAAAATAAAGAAGAAATCAATTGGAGCTTACATAATAATTGGATACAATTTAATTGTGAATTTTGCAAAACACATGGAAGTCAAACTATGAACACGAATTTTAAAAGAACAAAGAAGAAAAGGATAACTTTCCATATCATTCCCATGAGGACAATTTGTCTCTAAATTTTGTTGGCTTAGCAATTATAAAGGGGCAAGGCTGCATTATTTTAGGAAGAAGTTGAAAGTGCCTTGGATTATTATATATAAAAAAGGCAGGTGGGGCCGGCCATTTAGCTATGTAAGAGTGAGAAGTTGAAGCGTTTGGGCCTTTGGGGTGTGCTGGAGGCCTGGAGGCTACTAGCAAAAGAGGGGTGAGAAACAGAAGGCTTAATCTGTAAAATTTCTCCTTTTTTATTTTGTATTTAATTTACATATTTTAGATCTTTGAAATTTAATTCATAGTTAAAATTATTTTTATTTTCAATCTAAGCTATTTTAATTTTAATTATATGAAATTTAATTTAATAATTATTTTTATTTCAGTTATGTTTAACTAAATAATAATACTTAGGGTAAGGTGAAACTTTTAGTAGAAAAATATGATTTAATCAAATTTTATTTTTAATTATATAAATTAAATTATTTTCTATTTAATTTATCCATATTTCATATTTTCAAAATCTTGATTTATTATAGGCAAAGAAGAGAGTTTGACACAATAAGTTCTTAATATCTTAGTATAAAGTATGGTAAAATGGTATTTTGAGTTTTGTTAGACAAATTAGATTTTGGCAAATTTAGTATTTAATCTATAATGAAATCAATGAAAAAATAATGTTAATTTATTTAAGTAATCTTTTTACGCAATAAATTTAAATAAAAAAATTTATTAAATTATATTTACTACTAAGAGTGGATCCATAACCTTAATTAATTTATTTCCATAGTTTCACTTAAATTAAATAGAGCATACTTAAATCATATATTGTTTTTTAGTTCTTAGATAAATTAAAGAAAATTTATAATTTAAATCTTTTTTCTGTAGATTGACCTCAGACTCATTGAGTTATATTATAATGAGATAATTTTACACCTATAAATAATCGACCCTTTTGGGTCGTATTAAATTTTTAGAGACATTGCTGGGGAAAGGTATTTATAATTCTGTTATTTTCTTTTCTCATTTATTATTTTTACTTTTTATTTCTCTCTTCATCATTCCTTTGTTTAGAGCTGATAATTTTATTTTATTTTATTTCATAAAATTTTAATTAGAGCCCTTCTTTATGTTAAAATTTTAGTACCACCCATAAAACTAGTAAAAAGCTTTATTTTGACCCAAAACCTCTTGTAAATCAGTCTCTGAACTGAATTGGAATATGAATATTTGGATTATGGCTTATTTTTTAGATTTTTGACTTGAGGGCTAAATGAATCTCACTTTAGACATTGTGGACATAATGAACATTGACTAGGACTTTAAAAATTACAACAAAGGCCCAATAATTTGAATAATCACTTAATTGGTTGGTAATTTTTAAAATATGAAAAAAGAAAAAGAGTGTCCGCATCTTTAGGTAAGTATTTTTTTTTCTCTTCTTTAAATTTTTGCAATTAGTTTTCACATTTTTATTTTTTTTTATTTCCCTTTGTAATTATTTTACATTTATTTTATTTAATTAATTTATATGGTTAGTTTAATCACCTAAATTGTTATTTAATTTTGTTAATATATTATTATTATGTTAATATGTTTAGTTTAATTTGTTTATATGACTAGTTCTATAATACTGCCTAAATTGTTAATATTTTGTTAATATGTTATTTTTTTATATTTAATTACTTTGTTTATACTGTCGATTTAACCGCCTATTTATTTATTTATTTATTTTAATTTCAATTAATTAATTTTTATTTTGTTTTTATCTTTTTAATTTGTGTAACTTTCATTTTTTTTATATGCTGCTCATTTGTTTGTGTAACACTAATTTCATACACAAATCATCAACGTTGCATGAGACATTGGTTTCGAACTTCAAGTGGTAGGTTAATTTGTAGATCTCAATCACCATCACAAATCATGGAAGAGATCCAAGAAAAAAACCTTCTGGACTAATTTAACCCTCAAATTGGTCAAGGAGACAACCATTCTCAACATAAAGCACATGATCAGAATCACCTAGGAACTTTGAGAGACTACATGAATCCAACTAGAACTTAAGCACCCTTGTATATAATATTTCCTCTAAAAGTATCTCGATTCAACTTCAAACTAGATATTATCCAACTTTTACCAACATTTGAATATGAGAATCCATACTTACATTTAAGATATTTTATGGAAGTTTGTAATATATATACAAACTAAAATTGTAGCATGAACATAATTCGATTAAACCTTTTTTCCATTTTCATTAAAAGATAAAGCTAAAACTTGGCTACAAAACCTAAGATCTGGATCAATAAGAACTCGAAATAACAAGCCAGAGCAGTTTTTGAAACCCAAATATCAAATTCTTTCAAAAGACAATTCACCACTTTCACTCAAAAGACGAGAGATTCTTTACCAACGTTGGGATATGTATAAGGAATTCCTTAATATTTGCCCACACCATGGTTTTGAATCATGAAGGTTAGTGTCATATACGAGGGATTAACATCCCAAAGTAGACAGGCTATTGAAATGATGTGTAATGGTGAGTTTCGAGATAAAATTACTGAAGATGCATTAGATTGTCTGAAAATACAAAGCATTAGGACACTGTTGGTTCTTATGAGTCATCAAATAAACCTTAGCCATCTCCATCTAGTGGATACATGTATAACCTTAGGAAAGACTATAACCTTTAAGCCAAATTTCATTTTTAGCTAGAATAGTCGAAGTAATAGAGTTAAAAAAAATGATCATATTAAATTTATTGAAGATATTTCATGTCATGTTTGCAGTTCCATTGACTATTCTATGTAGGACTGTCTGACCTGGCTAGTTCTAAAAGAGAGTTTGTACGAACAAGCAAATGCTATTGGCAATTTTAAAAGGTCGAATCCTAATCCATACTCACAGATCTACAACTCTGGTTGGAGAAACCACTTAAATTTCAATTGGAGAAATGACAATTATGCACAACCTTTACAACCACCTCCTCCATGTCAGAATTTTCAATACTCCCACAGTTACCTACATTATATTACACCACCAAGAAAAACTCTTGAAGATAAATTACATTCATTTATTGAAAAATAAGAGTTCATTAATGGTAAAACCATGCAACCTTGACCAATTTGACAAACATCGTCTTCAAACTCCATACAAAAGGTAAATTTCCTTCTCAATTAGAACTAAATCCCAAGAGTCAACAACATCCTCAAACGGGTAGTATAGGAAACCAAAACATGAGTAAGGTCAAATCGGTTATAACCCTTTATGGTGGTAAAGTTGTCAAAAAAACACATTCTTGATCCTCGTAAAATTAGTAAGAAGTCAATTTTAAAGAGTAAAGAAGAGTCTAATGAATGTTTAACTAGTGAAAAAATAATTGACTCTTCTCCTGTACCCCTATTCCCTCAAGCACTGATCATTTCAAATAAATCAAACCACAGTCCAGAGATTTATGAAGTCTTCAAATAGGTGAAGGTCAAAATTTCTTTACTAGACATCATTAAACAGCTACCATCTTAAAGACTTGCACACTGTAAAAAGAAAATATATGGTGCAAAAAAAAGTTTTTTTAACAGAAGAAGTAAATTCCATTCTCTCAACTGATAATGCCTTGAAATATAAAGATCCTAGTTGTCCAACTGTTTCTTGCATTATTGGGGACCATAAAATTGAACATGCGTTACTTGATCTTGGTGCTAGTTTTAATTTGCTTCTATACTCAGTATATCGACAATTCAATCTTAGTAAGATAAAGCCAACCTCTACCTCTACCCCTCTTTTACTTGGCGATAGGTCAATTAAGGTACCGCAAGGGATAATTAAAGATATATTAGTCCAAGTTGATAAATTCATATATTCTGTTAATTTTATTATTTTGGGAATTAAACCAATTGCTGATGGATGTGAGTAAATTTCTATCATATTAGGTCGGCCATTTTTTTAGCCACCGCTAAGGCTTTGATTAATTGAAAGAGTGGAGTAATGAATTTTTTTTTTGGGCAATATTATGTTGGATTCCAATGTGTTCAAATGTGTAGATGACCTCGCGACAAAGAAAATGATTATAATGAGAATGAAGATATTGAACTCATTAAACCAATCATTAAGTAACAGATTGAAGATGCATATATTGAGGATGAGAATTTTACAAATTTTATGGAAATTTGTTTTGCTGGTTCATTTAAATCAAGTATGGAATTAGAATGCAATATGGCTAACATATGCTCTATACTTGATTCTATGCAGGTACCAAAATATGACAGTGGCCAGTTGAACCATGAAGACTTAATACAACTCGAAGAGACAAATGAAGAGGAAACATTAAAGCTTGAATTGTTAGAAGAATTAAAGTAAGCATGTCTCGGAGATCAGTAAACTATCCAGTAGTAATTTATTTAGTACACAAGTAGAACTTTGAATAGTACTCAAATGAATTGCACCACCACTAAAAAAGAAAAAAATTTATTTGAATAGTGAATAAACTAATTAGATATGAACAAAATTTGTCCAATACAAATATCACAAGACGTAGTTCTTTTTGCAGCAAGTAAAATTCCATTTGATTGGAACTCCCAAGATAAGAGGAAACTCTTAACATGGGTGAAAATTTTTTACTGGGATAATCCATACATGTTCAAGTATTGTTCTGATCAATTTTTTCAGAGATACATACCGAATGATGAGGTAAGTAGTGTTATTTAATTTTGTCATTTTGAAGCATGTGATGACCACTTTTCTTCAAAGAAGACAGCTGTAAAAATATTGCAATATGAATTTTTTTATTAGCAGACATTATTTAAAGATTCACATGCATTTTGTAAAATGTGTAAGAATTGTGAAATATTAAGATCACCTCAGAGCGAAACATGATGCCTTTAAACCTCTTCATTGTTATTGAAATATTTGATTGTTAGAGAATTAATTTTATGGGCCCTTTCCATCATCATTTGGATTTGTAACATTTTAGTTCCTGCTAATTATGTATCAAAATTGATTGAAGCGACTTCTTGTTGACACAATATTCCCGAACTATGATATATTTTTTCAAAGAATTTTTTTGAGTAGATTTGAAATCTCTCAAGCCATTATCAATGATGGAGATAAATATTTTCGCAACATATCATTTGAGTTTCTAATGAAGAAATATGGAATTACATATGAAATTGCTACCCCTTATCACCCTTAAATAAGTGGTCAAGTTGAATTAGCAACTAGAAAGATAAAACAAATTTTGGAAAAGATAGTTAATCCAAGCTATTAAAATTGGTCTCTTCGACTCACTGATATGCACATTGGGCTAGTTTATAGTAAACCTTCCCACTTACTAATTGAGCTTTGAGCATAAATCATTTTGGACTATTAACGATTTTAATTCAAATTTTAATGATGCTGGTAATATGTATAAATTGCAATTGAATGAACTTAAAGAATTAAGCAATGATACATATGGGAATTCAATAATTATTAAGGTAAGAATCAAAGCTTTTCATGATAAAAGACTTTTGAGATTGGTTGATACGAACCCCACAGTAAACTTCAAGACCCATACTTAATTTAAAGTTCCAATTGCCCAAGAAAGTTCTAAACATGTTTAAGCCCAACAAAAACCTTGACCCAATGTTTAAAAAAACATGAACCGGAGGTATAGAGAACGATATTGATGCTGCACTCAAGATGTAGATGAGAAAGTGAGTGATAAGTCTAGTTAAGAAGAAGCCTAAAAAAAGTCTGACTTAGTGGAACAAATTAAGACAATACTTGGTTTTAGATTGGGTTTTCCAAGTTGAGTTAATCTCAATTTGAATAGGGCCAAACTTGATCTAAAATTAGTGAAGACCTAGACATAAAGATTCACCTTGTACAATAATTAGAACCTACAACGCATAATGCTATATTTAATGTTAGCATAACAATTGGTCACTGTTAGATTGCATTTATATATAAGATATCCAACAGGCGATAGCTTAGAAAAGCCCGGCCCAAGCCTACAATTGCCAACCCTATATAAATTCCTAAATCCCTAACTCTAAGCGACTCCTCTCTTTCAGCAGCACGCACATTTAGCTGGGCCACCAACAGCCCTCTCTCTCTCTCATGGTTGCTCTCACTCTCTCTGTCTCCAGTCACCGTCTCACCCTCTGGTCTCACCTGTTGTTGTCGTAGCTTTGTTCAATTTTTGCTAGTGCACCAGCCGCTGAAGATCGTGAGTTGAGACTTTGTGTGTCTTTCTTCTCCATTTTATTTTCACTCTCATCACTTTCTCTACAAACATGAAGTTTCAAAAACATTCTCTTCCATTTAAAATCTTGAGCTTCAATTTAATTATTGTTATTCTCTTGCAACTTGAATCATTAAAGCTGGCGAACAACGACTATGCTTTCTTTGACATAAACTCGTTGGGCTCATCAACAATTGCAGCAACAACACTGGCTTTGAAACCCGACGGTGGCAATGTTAAGAATAGATCGTTGATGTCATGGGAGCTATATTTGAGCTGTGAAGTGTGCAGTAAGGCGTGCTCGAAGGAGGTGATGGAGCTGTCGCAGCGGCTGGAGACAGTGGATTGGCTAAAGATTGTGGTGAGAATGATTCATTAGAGTCCAGAGCTTGCTTTTCAAGAATTTGAAACTAGCAAGCTCTTGAGAGCCGAGTTGATCAGATGGAGATTGGATATAAATACCCATTGGCCAAAACAGGTATCCGGGCATGATTAGAGATAGATGGCCCACTATTTGTTGTCCTCAAACCTGACATGGATGTAGGGATGACAAATCCTCCATTGGTTGGGAGCCCCATGGGGCTCCACCCCAAGTGGGGTGAATTTTGAATAATTGTTGGAGAATGGAGTGGGGAATCAGAGAAAAATAATCTTTAAATTCTTAATGGGGTAGTGTTTGGTTTTGTACTCTCCACCCATCCCCACCCCAATCCTCATTACATATGTATATTTTGTTAATTTTTGTTCAATAATTTTTGTTTTATCAATTACAATGTTGGTTAATAAATTTTATTTTTATTTTTATTTAACATAAATAGGTTATAACCAAAATAAAACCCTACATTATAATTTTTACTCAATCTAAAAATATTGTTATGTTTTTTTTTTCTTTCAAGGTGCTGCTCTCTTAAAACATTTTTTAATTTTGAAATTATTTGAAGATATTGTTTTAACCTTTTGGAGATTTTTTTTAAATAATTTAAATACTTTATAATACGGTAATGATTTTATTTAAGTATCTAATTTTTAATTTACTGAAATTATTTATCCATACCTACTATAAAATAAGTAAATTGTGAATAGGGTGGGGACGGGAAAATCATTTCTCATATGGGGACCATCCCCACCTCATTAAATTTACCAGAGAATTGGGTGGGGAATGGAGAAAAATTTTAAATGGGATGGCGAATGGGGTAGGCCACCCCACTGCTATCACACCCCATTACCATTCCTACATGGATGCACTCCCAATTCAGGTTTAAAATAAAAAATTTGTTCTATTTTTAGTACCCAAAGGACATTTTAATATATTCATGGACGAGTCATATCCATGTAAGTTTGAGTCTGCATCATGCATGCATGTAATTGGATATACTGGTGAGTGGAAATTGATTTGAGATTTGGGAACATCTCAAATTTGGGAATGTAAATATTTTTTCTTTCTAGGAAATAGTTGAAATCATTTCTCTTCCTCCTTTCTCTTTTTTCTTTTTTAAACCTTAATTTATGTTATACTATTATTATTATTTTGTGTCTTCTTCCTGTCTAGAATGTCGATTTGCTAAACTGAATTGAAAATGTAGAACCGAATCGAAACTAAACCAAAATTTAGGACCCAACCGAACCAAAATATTTTGATTTGGTTCGATTCGGTTCTAACTTCAGTTCAGCTTTGATTCTTATTATTTGAAATTGACTGGTTTGGATTCAGTTCCATTCTGAGCTAGAGCTAAATAGAGTCGTTAACTGCCCACCCTTAATATCAATATTGCTATTGATCATTACAACAAAATATTAAAGAATTGTTAAAGAATGAATGCGGTTGGTTTTTTAAGGAAAAATTCAATTTGAAAGACTGTTACATGTGATTGAAAGTTGCAAATGAATGTGATGGTTACATTTCAAATTAAATTCAAAACAATTTCAAGAATTAGTGCTTAAATGTTTTGGATCAAAATTCCTTCCATAAATTCCATAAGTTAACTTCTAATTTAATCTTTAAAACACACCAAATCCAAGTGATTTTCTAATCTTCTCTCTCAAGCGAATATGCTTTAACTTTAGGCTGCAGTGTAATAGAGTTCAAACATTTGTTTGAAGTTTGCTAGAATAATAATAAGGTTTCGTCTTGTTAGTACTATTCGAATTTATTATATCTTGGGAGATAGATGCCAATATAATTTAAGCACCGTAGTGAAGGTGACGAATATGCTTTAAGGACACTTTATTTTTACAAGCCTTGGGTTTATGTTTTGTCTTATTACATATTGTTGTATTTTCTATTATATCTTTGCTATTTCAATTTATTATAACCTAGGATAAATGTGAAAGAGGTTTATAAGTAAACTTAAGTACACTAAAAAGATTCTGTCACTTACTAGTAGCGTTATTTTTGTAACAATGCATCTATTGCTCCAAAAAAAAAAAAAAAAAAAAAGCTGACTGAGAAGCTTAAAATATTTGTATTACAATGGTGTAAATATGGCTAGAAAAAAACATTTTCTGATAATATTTAATAGAATTTGAGAATTATTAACAAACGTATTATTGATTGTTGATACAAGTCAATAATGTTAGATAAAAATATTATGATTATGCAGAAAAATGCGTACTAAATTCCAACCAAGACTGAGAAGAAGCATGGGTTCATGGGTGATTCCAACCAAGCAATTGGTGAAGTTAGTAAATAGAAATTGATACTGTTAGTTGTGTTTATTTTTTGGAGTGGGAGTGAAGAGTGTGGATTTCTCCGTATTTACTTGCACATTTTAAGAGAGGATTGAGAATCCCATTCCGTGGGTCCCACTCATTTTTGGAGTGGGGAGTGGGAGTGGGACTCCCATAGGGGGGATTTTTACCCTCTTTTTATTAAATTTAATATAATTAAATTTAATAAATTTAATAAAATAATATTATTATATTTAACTAAATAATAATTTGTATTGATTTTAAGTTAAAATTACTTAAAAATAATAATATTATAATAATAGAGAATTAATAATATTATTATATACTATCTTTATTTGAAAATATAATATTATTATATTTATTTAAAAATAATATATATTTATTTAATATTAATAATTAATAAATAATAATAATAATAATAATAAATCGTTTATTCTAAGAAAATATTAATTTTGTACTATGTTAATAGTAAAAATGTTTCATTTATGTTGTCTTATTAATAATTTTTAATTTACATAATTAAAATTAAAATTAATAAAAAATTGTGATTTACATAATTAAGAATATTAATAATTATTATAAATTTAAAAATATAATAAAATAAATGTTTATTCATGAAATATATTTTTTATTAACTTTGTAATTAAAAACTACAATTCTTTAAATAAGGGTAAAATTATAATTTAAAACTATTTATTTCCAATCTAAGATAAAGTAAACACATAAATTAGATTCTGATCCCCATTTCATGCTTTTATTCCAGTGTAAGTAAACAACCTACTCCCACTCATACTCTACACTGCTAATCCTAGGATTCTCACTTCTCAAGATTCTCACTCCAATCCAAAATGTAAACGCTACCTTAAAGTGTAGTTCTAATTTGGATTTGTGATATTGAGATTTATCTTACAATATATAATACTTACATTTTCTTTTTCCAAAGAAAACGAATTCTTTCTATCCTTCAAAATTTTTAAGACTAATCCGATTTGTTAATTATGTTTGTAATGATTATATAAATGATAAGGATAAAAACATATTTTTAATATTATTTCCTAAATTACCCCTAATTTAATTCATAAAGTATAAAACCTTAAAACTAATGATCTTCCCATAAAATTTCATCCTAGAAAACTATTTCTTTTAAGTTTTTATTTACAGAAAAATAAAAATCTTAAAATTTTAAAATTTTTTCTTATTATATAATTTCTATCTCCATAACTATAAATTCTTATAATTTTTTATTAAAATTTAAATATAAATTATGAAATGGATGGGTGTAAAAACTTTTGTTATGAAAGAAAAGTTATTTAAGTACTTAATTGAATTTCCTTTCAAAACAAGAAATACATTAGTTTCAATAGAAAAAGAGATTTTATGAGAAAATTTGAGGGTATCAACTATCAAAAGGACTGTTTAAAAAAAAAAATTAATGATATACAAACTCTTGTACAAATTTATCTTAAATATTAATTGATGTGACATTTATTTATTAGATGATTGTTAGTTATGAAGTTTATTATCTAATTAATAAATATCTCAATGATGGATGGTAGTCGGGAAAAAAAAGTGAGTCAATGAAACATGATATTAAAACTTAAATTAAGACTCCAATGTTGGAATCCTTAATATTATTGAAATTTTAAAAAATGGAAACAGGAAAGTGAATCGGCAGTTAGGCAGGCTTTTATTTAACTGTTATTAAAGTATATATATTTTTAATTAAAATTGCTTAAAAGTATGTTATCGATGTGCATAAAGAAGGGACGGGACATCTCTCTCCTTTTTTTTATGGGGGGGAAAGAGAGAGGGAATAAGCTGCAGCGGCACCTCACGAACTTCTTACAGGGTCTATTGAAGAAGTCATTATAGCCAGATCTACAGGCTTCTCTTTTCTCAAGAATAATAATTTGTAAAAAAAAAAAAACAAAGTAATGCAACCTAAACAAGTAGTACGGACCTGTCTACCTTACAGATTCTGTAACATACGCACCCAATGCATGCACCACACCTGTCCTGCATATGGAAAAAAAAATGCAATTGTTTTTGTTTGGTAGCTAGCTAACCAATCAGGAGCTGGCTAAGTTGGATCTGTATGTTACAGAATCTGTAACTTAGCCAGCTCCCAAGTAGTACTAATTAACTATAAGTTTCTAGCCTAATGAAGCTTTAATAATAAATATCAAACTTGTAACCTAAATAAATTAACTATATTTTAACTTGAGGGAATCTTTAAACAATCACAAATTACAAACTCCTCAATTGTTAAGTGGTGGGCACTGGGTCGAGGGTTCTTCCTTGTATGTTGTGGGAGTATGTTTCCTTATATTCTGAGAAAATGATTTCAAGTTGGGTTTTCTAAATTAACGTTCAACTATGATACAACGCATGTTCTGACAGATTTTTGATGCATTTATCAGTTGATTTGTAAATGTTATCGTAATATAATATTTAAAAAAGTAAAATAAAATAATATATTTTGATATAAATGCTAAAAATAATAAAATAAACAATTACAAATTTTCTCAATATCTTTTGTGAGGTGTTATGTCACAAAATGTATAACTTAAATCCTTACCTTAAAATTTTATTGTTATTGAGTATAATAGCAATAAGCAAGAGCCATTGCTATAGAAAGTTGTTCCTAATTAACAAGTTATTAACATCAAACACTCGATACTGACCTTAAACAAAATATAAATTAAAAACCTAGTCTAGACTTAATGAAATTAGCTAAACATTTTCAGAAACATTAAGGACACACTAATAAAGGCTCATAGAAAATTTAGGGGGATTTGGAGTTGATTTGCTATGCAAATTAATTAAATTAAAGAAATCGAAGTGAAAAATCTAAAATTTCAAAACAACATATTCTAATAGGTTATAAAATATGATGAGAATTACGGTGAAGCAATCATTCACCACAAACTGAATATTAGATTTAGTCACTAATTAGAATTAACAAGAACTTTCTTTTGAAAATAACAACAATAAAATAATTATAAACTCAATTATTTTGAACTTTTCATACTAAGTTGTTAGGCAAAATAAACTCTTTAGATTTGACATAATGAAAAGTGATAAAATCAAGAAAGATATAGGTTGAATCAAGAAAAAAACACAAAAGTTTAGTTTGTAAATCTTGAATTATATTATGTTAAGTATAAACTCAAACTCAATAGATCGAAATATCACAATGAGTATTTAAGTTTGTACAACATGTCATCTTCAAAGATTACTAACCAAACCAATCAACATGCTAAAGATGTCAAATGTAGCTCGTTGATGAGTCACATGATGTGAAAAACATTATAAGTAAGGGTGGGCATTCAGATTAGGTCTAACTCGAAATAAATTTCGGGTTTGGTTTGGTTTGGGTTAGCGTATGAAATTTGAACGGGTTGAAAAATGTAACCCGATCGGTTTTTATTTCAGTTCGAGTTCAAATCCCTAATTCATCTTCTGTGACCACCAAACCTCCATATGCTGCCGCATGGCAAGAATACATTATGTGTGGAATTTCTTCATCTGGGACACATCTTCGAATCACTTGGTCTGAGCATAACTTGTATGATATGGATCATCCCACTGGTAGCTTTTAACGTCATGAAGAATTTTTTTTTCTGCTTGTAGTAACTTGTCAGTTCTTTTGGATTAAACAAAACTAGTTACTGCCCAAGATTTCTTAGATCAGATCAAACTCAAGTTGCACAATGCTTATGATCGAATAGAATCTGTCACAGCTTAAGTACTCAAATTGGATTTAACCAAGCACCAGAAAGAACCAAGAATCAAAAAGATAAAACCAAACAAGAATCAGAAAGATTACGTGGTTCAACAGAGCACAAGGCACTCTGTTTACATCCACGGGAGAAGTCTTTGATGAGCTTTTATTGATTCTACAATGGAGATTTTACACAGAGCCTTTACAAGATTCTATTCGAGAACAAGAGGCACTCTTTCTCTCTCTAGAACTCTCTCTACAAGACTCATGCTATGCTTACTCTCATTCTCTGCTTTTATAACTGCATTGCAGAGGCCAAGAATTTCGATCGTTCGGTTTGTTAACACGTGGATAACAAACTTAACGAACTCATTCGACTCCGCATGTGCTTCCTCACGTGGTCACTTAAGTGGCTTCTCTAAAACGCGCGTTTGCACGCGTTTAAAAACATTTGATTTACCGAGAAAATGAGCCGTGAGTCTCTTAAGCAATTAGAAGCCTTAAAACGTTGCCGTATTTCTGAATTCAACTTAGATTCATTTGTCAGCTTCACATTCTCCACCTTGAATCAAAGTTTTCCTCAATCATACTCCTTCTCCTCAACCTTATGCAACTTATTGGTCACATAAGCCAGCTGAGTCCAGACAGGTTCTGAACTTAGCTACTGGTACTACCTTAGTAAGAGCATCTGCAGGGTTCAAATCAGTGTGTATCTTCACCATTTTCACAGCACCTCTTGATACCTCATTTCGGATAAAATGTAGTCTGATATCTATATGCTTGGTCTTCTCATGATGTGCTGGATTTTTACTCAAGTGTATTGCACTTGAGCATCATGAATAGGCGATTTCGACTTAACCCCACGCTACTAACCCCGAGCCATAGCTTCTTTTATAGTATATACTCAGCTTCAGTTGTTGAAAGGGCTACCACACTCTGTAAAGTAGCCTTCCAATTTACAACCATTCAAAGATGAATATATAACCAGTGAGAGACCTTCTTCTGTCCAAATCCCCAGCATAGTCTGAGTCTACATACCCTCTCAGTCCATCATCTTCTTCTTTAGCTTTGCCAAATGTCAGGCCACATTTCACAGTGCCATGTAGGTACCTTAGTATCCATTTGACAGCCTTCCAATGCTCTTTGCCAGGCTGAGCCATGTACCTACTCACAACACTGACAGCATGTGCTATGTCTGGTCTTGTGAGTACCATTGCATACATGAGGCAGCCTACTGCATTTGCATAGGGAATATTGGTCATGTCTTGCTTTTCAGCTTCTGTTTGGGGACACTGCAGGTTGCATAGCCTAAAGTGAGAAGCTAGGGGCAAATGCACAGGCTTGGAATTATCCATCTCAAACACTTCTAGCACTTTCCTCAAGTATTTCTCTTGTGACAGAAATAGCTTGCCCTTTTCTCTGTTTCTTCTTATCTCCATTCCCAGAATCCTTTTAGCATACCCCAGGTCCTTCATTTCGAATTTATCTCATCTCTATCCTTACAAGCAACATGTCATCTACATATAGAAGGAGATATATGTATAGACCATCTTTGATTATTTTGTAGTAAAAAGCATATATCGACAAACTCATGCATTTGCATAAATTCATCGAACCTAAGATACCACCGCCTTGAGATTTGAGGCCATAGAGACTTCTTTTGCATACATGGTCTTCTTTTTAGGGAGAATAAACCCTTCAGGGACATCAATATCTCTTCCTCAAGTCTCCATGTAGGAATGCTTTGACATCGAGTTGATCAAGCTCCATGTCTTGAACAGTGATGGCTAGTATCACCCCGATAGAGGCATGTCGACAACAGTGAGAAAACCTCTTTAAAGTCTATCCCTTCCTTTTGTGTATAGCCTTTAGCTACTAATCGGCTTTGAATCTTCTTGGTTCGATCCACTTAGCCCTCCTTTACTTTGAATATCCATTTGCACCCAACCACTCTCCCGCCTTTTGGCCTTTTAATCACCTCCCAAGTCTTGTTTTTATAGAGTGAATTCATTTCTTCTTCCATAGCTCTGCCATTCCTCTTTGAATAAGCTCTTGCTTCTTTAAAACTTTTGGTTCCTCATCATCAATTTCATTTGGTGACAGGCATAGCCAATGAGGTGCATATCCAAATCTCTTTGTGGGTTTGACTTGCCTTTTTGTCTCTTGTGAGTTGATATTCTTGAATTTGATCTTGAGAACTTGATTGCTCTTGAGGTGATATTGTGTCTTCATCTTGTTCATTTACTCCACCTCGAATCTTGATTTTTTTGAATACAAGACTCCACCTCAAGTTCCATCTATCTTCTCAGGATTTTTCATTTTCTTCTACACTTCACTCTTGAATCGGCCACCTTCATTAAACACTATGTCTCTGCTCACTATACACCTAGGTGGATTAAGGTCAGACACCACTTTAAACCCTTTTACTCCTTCCTGGATAGCCTATGAACATACCTTTCAAGGCCACGGGAGCAAGTTTGCCTTGACTAATGTGGACATAAGGACATCCAAAAGCTTTCAAATTTCCATAGTCGTTTCCCATACCATATTTCAAATGGTGTTTTGAAATTAATAAAGGGCTTAGATTTACGATAGCATCTTTGTAAGTAAGGTTTCGCCACAATGTCTTAGGAAGCTTACTCAATCAAAGATGCACCTTACCTTGTCCATAAGGGTCCTATTCATTCTTTCACCAATCCATTCTGTTGTGGTGTCATCTCTTTCTATGTCTTTGCAACACCTTCAAGAAATGGTGATTGCAAAATTCTAATCCATTACTCGCTTTTTCAACCTCTCGTCTGTTTGGTTTTCAACCAAATGTTTCCATTCCTTGAACTTCTCAAATACCGGTCTTTGTTCTTTAAAACATACACCCAGGACTTTCCTAGAGAAGTCATCTATAATGGATAAGAAATATCTATTACCTCCAAGTGAAACATTTTGTCGGCCCCCACAAATCGGTGTGTGCATATTCCAATCTACCTTGTGACTTTTGATTTGATCTCTTGAAGCTACCCGTGAAGATTTCCTAGAACACGACTTCACAAAATTCCAGCTTCCCAATCTTATCACATACCTGGTGTTCCACTTTAAGCCCTTTCTCACTTATGTGTCCTAATCTTAGATGCCATATTTTTGTTTTATCTTGAAGCCTTTCGATACTCCACCTCTCCAGATATCACTTCTCCATCTAAGACATAAACCCCATTCCTCCTAGTCCCCTTCATGAACCATTCAATACCCACAATTGTCCGATTCAAGCCTAATTTTACACCCAATCTGATCCAAAGATTCCAAGAGAGATTAAATTCCTTTTCAAGTCGTGCACATGTCTAACTTGATTAATCACTCTAGAACCATCATGTAACCTCAGCCGTGACATTTCCAATTCCAATGATTCTACGATTGAGTTATTTCCCATCATTACTCTACCACCATCAATCTCTTGATATTCGAAAGTAAGTTTTGACAGACACATATGAAAGGTGCAGAGTCCAACCCATTTACCTTTTTGTTTTACACACACACCACATACCCTCTTCTTCAACTACATCTCCATTCGATTTCTTGAGTCTTTAGGCTTTCTTTGCTTTTCAGTGTGACCCTTTGTGGCATTGAAAACACTTTAGATCTTTGTTCTTGTTCTTTTGCTTCCCTTGTTTCTTCTTCTTCTTGAACTTTCACAATCCTTCATTTATGCCCTTTTCCGGGTTTGCTTTTCAAGTCCCTTGTGTTTAAGGCGATTTAACTTCATCAAGTGTCAAAGTTTGTCTGCCATACATCAATGCATCAACAAGATTCTCATAGGACTTTGGTAATGAACTGATCAAAGAGCCTTCCTTCATCATCCAAAGCATCAATGGTTTCCGGTGTCACACACCTTATTAAACTCATCAATATGTTCTTGAGAAGATCCTCTACCATTCTTAAAGTAAACATCCTCTTTTTAATGTAGAGTCTATTTGCAAGAGATTTAGTCATGTAGAGACCCTCAAGCTTGGCCCACAAACCCGCCACTTTTCTTTGGCCACTTCCTACTGAGTCAGAATTATAGCACTTCTTGCTCTCTTGTTGATCTCAAGAATTTCTTCCTGAGTCTTGGATGATGAACCCCTTTGTTTTCACTCAATTGCATCTCCCAAACCTGTGTGATCGAAAGCTTCCATTTTAATTTTCCACATATTGAAATCGTTTTCCCTGTGAACTTCTCTAAATCAACCTTTGATGACGCCATACTTGGATCTAATCTGAAGATACCAAGCTCTGATACCAATTGTAGTAACTTGTCAGTTCTTTTGGATTAAACAAAACTAGTTACTGCCCAAGATTTCTTAGATCAGATCAAACTCAAGTTGCACAATGCTTATGATCGAATAGAATCTGTCACAGCTTAAGTACTCAAATTGGATTTAACCAAGCACCAGAAAGAACCAAGAATCAAAAAGATTACGTGGTTCAACAGAGCACAAGGCACTCTGTTTACATCCACGGGAGAAGTCTTTGATGAGCTTTTATTGATTCTACAATGGAGATTTTACACAGAGCCTTTACAAGATTCTATTCGAGAACAAGAGGCACTCTTTCTCTCTCTAGAACTCTCTCTACAAGACTCATGCTATGCTTACTCTCATTCTCTTTTATAATCAGAGGCCAAGGAATTTCAGATCGTTCTTTGTTAACACGTGGATAACAAACTTAACGAACTCATTTCAGACTCCGCATGTGCTTCCTCACGTGGTCACTTGTTGGCTTCTCTAAAACGCGTTTGCATATCGCTTAAAAACATTTGATTTAGAGCAAATGAGTCTCTTAAGCAATTAGAAGCCTTAAAGCGTTGCCGTATTTCAATTCAACTTAGATTCATTTGTCGACCACATTCTCCACCTTGAATCAAAGTTTTCCTCAATCATACTCCTTCTCCTCAACCTTATGCAACTTATTGGTCACATAAGCCAGCCGAGTCCAGACAGGTTCTGAACTTAGCTACTGGTACTACCTTAGTAAGAGCATCTGCAAATCGTGTGTATTTTCACCATTTTCACAAAGACTCTTGATACCTCATTTCGGATAAAATGTAGTCGATATCTATATGCTTGGTCTTCACGATGATTTTTACTCAAGTGTATTGCACTTGAGTCACATGAATAGGCGATTTCGACTTAACCCCACTACCCTCGAGCCATAGTGCTTCTTTTATCATGCTATATACTCGCTTGTTGAAAGGGCTACCACACTGTAAAGTAGCCTTCCAATTTGATACAACCATTCAAAGATGAATATATAACCAGTGAGAGACCTTCTTCTGTCCAAATCCCCAGCATAGTCTGAGTCTACATACCCTCTCAGTCCATCATCTTCTTCTTTAGCTTTGCCAAATGTCAGGCCACATTTCACAGTGCCATGTAGGTACCTTAGTATCCATTTGATGACCTTCCAATGCTCTTTGCCAGGCTGAGCCATGTACCTACTCACAACACTGACAGCATGTGCTATGTCTGGTCTTGTGAGTACCATTGCATACATGAGGCAGCCTACTGCATTTGCATAGGGAATATTGGTCATGTCTTGCTTTTCACACTGCTTGCATAGCCTAAAGTGAGAAGCAAATGCACAGCTTGGAATTATCCATCTCAAACACTTCTAGCACTTTCCTCAAGTATTTCTCTTGTGAAAAATAGCTTGCCCTTTCTCTGCTTTCTTCTTATCTCCATTCCTGTAATCCTTTTAGCATACCCAGTCCTTCATTTCAATTCAATTTAGAAGACTTGTCTATCTCATCTCTATCCTTACAAGCAACGATGTCATCTACATATAGAAGGAGATATATGTATAGACCATCTTTGATTATTTTGTAGTAAACACATAGCATCTCGACAAACTCATGCATTTGCATAAATTCATCGAACCTAAGATACCACCGCTTTGAGGCCAGGCCATAGAGACTTCTTCTTTGCATACATGGTCTTCTTTTTTAGTGGAGAATAAACCCTTCAGGGGACATCAATATCTCTTCCTCAAGTCTGCCATGTAGGAATGTCTTGACATCGAGTTGATCAAGCTCCATGTCTGATGGCTAATATCACCCGATAGAGGCATGTCGACAACGGTGAGAAAACCTCTTTAAAGTCTATCCCTTCCTTTTGTGTATAGCCTTTAGCTACTAATCCTTTGAATCTTCTTGGTTCGGATCCACTTAGCCCTCCTTTACTTTGAATATCCATTTGCACCCAACCACTCTCCCGCCTTTTAATCACTCCCAAGTCTTGTTTTTATAGAGTGAATTCATTTATTCTTCCATAGCTCTGCCATTCCTCTTTGAATAAGCTCTGAGTTGCTTTTTAAAACTTTTGGTTCCTCATCATCAATTTCATTTTGACATAGCCAATGAGGTCTGCATATCCAAATCTCTTTGTGGGTTTGACTTGCCTTTTTGTCTGCTTGTGAGTTGATATTCTTGAATTTGATCTTGAGAACTTGATTGCTCTTGAGGTGATATTGTGTCTTCATCTTGTTCATTTACTCCACGAATCTGCAGCCTTATTTTTGAATACGACTCCACCTCAAGTTCCATCTTCTCAGGATTTTTCATTTTCTTCTACAATGCTTACTATCTTGAATCGTGCCACCTTCATTAAACACTATGTCTCTGCTCACTATACACTAGGTGGATTAAGGTCACACTTTAAACCCTTTTACTCCTTCGGATAGCCTATGAACATACCTTTCAAGGCCCGGGAGCAAGTTTGCCTTGACTAATGTGGACATAAGGACATCCAAAAGCTTTCAAATTTCCATAGTCAGTTTCCCATACCATATTTCAAATGGTGTTTTGAAATTAATAGTTGAAGGGCTTAGATTTACCGATAGCATCTTGTAAGTAAGGTTTCGCCACAATGTCTTAGGAAGCTTACTCGAATCAAAGATGCACCTTACCTTGTCCATAAGGGTCCTATTCATTCTTTCACCAATCCATTCTGTGTGGTGTCATCCTTACATGTCTTGCAACACCTTCAAATGGCCGATTGCAAAATTCTAATCCATTGTCTGCTTCGCTTTTTCAACCTCTGTCTGTTTGGTTTTCAACCAAATGTTTCCATTCCTTGAACTTCTCAAATACTCTTTGTTCTTTAAAACATACACCCAGACTTTCCTAGAGAAGTCATCTATAATGGATAAGAAATATCTATTACCTCCAAGTGAAACATTTTGTGCCGGTGTGTGCATATTCCAATCTACCTTGTGACTTTTGATTTGATCTCTTGAAGCTACCCGTGAAGATTTCCTAGAACACGACTTCACAAAATTCCAGCCTTCCCAATCTTATCAAAACATACCTGGTGTTCCAGCCTCTTTAAGCCCTTTCTCACTTATGTGTCCTAATCTTAGATGCCATATTTTTGTTTTATCTTCAAGAAGCCTTTCGATACTCCACCTCTCCAGATATCACTTCTCCATCTAAGACATAAACCCCATTCCTCCTAGTCCCCTTCATGACCGATTTGAACCATTCAATACCCACAATTGTCCGTATTCAAGCCTAATTTTACACCCAATCTGATCCAAAGATTCCAAGAGAGATTAAATTCCTTTTCAAGTCGCACATGTCTAACTTGATTAATCACTCTAGTTGAACCATCATGTAACCTCAGCCGACATTTCCAATTCCAATGATTCTACAGATTGAGTTATTTCCCATCATTACTCTACCACCATCAATCTCGATATTCGAAAGTAAGTTTTGACAGACACATATGAAAAGCAGTCCAGTAACCCATTTACCTTTTTCGATCAAGCTTTCTTGCCACACACACACCAGACTCATACCCCTCTTCTTCAACTACGCAAAGATTCCATTCTCGATTTCGAGTCTTTAGGCTTTCTTTGCTTTTCATTAAAGTGACCTCTTTGTGGCATTGAAAACACTTTAGATCTTTGTTCTTGTTCTTTTGCTTCCTTGTTTCTTCTTCTTGTCCTTGAACTTTACAATCCTTCATTTATGCCCTTTTCTGTGGGTTTGCTTTTCTTGAAGTCCCTTGTGTTTAAGGCATTTAACTTCATCAAGTGTCAAAGTTTGTCCGCCATACATCAATGCATCAACAAGATTCTCATAGACTTTGGTAATGAACGATCGAGAAGAGCCTTCCTTCATCATCCAAAGCAAAGATCAATGGTTTCCTGTGTCACACACCTTATTAAACTCATCAATATGTTCTTCCGCAGAAGATCCTCTACCATTCTTAAAGTAAACATCCTCTTTTAATGTAGAGTCTATTTGCAAGAGATTTAGTCATGTAGAGACCTCAAGCTTGGCCCACAAACGCTGCCTTTTCTTTGGCCACTTCCGAGTCACCAAGACCGAGAATTATAGCACTTCGCTTCTCTTGTTGATCTCAAGAATTTCTTAGTCTTGGATGATGAACCCCTTTACTCAATTGCATCTCCCAAACCCTGTGATCAAAAAGCTTCCATTTTAATTTTCCACATATTGAAATCGTTTTTCCTGTGAACTTCTCTAAATCAACCTTTGATGACGCCATACTTGGATCTAATCAAGATACCAAGCTCGATACCAATTGTAGTAACTTGTCGTTCTTTTGGATTAAACAAAACTAATTCACGCCCAAGATTTCTTAGATCAGATCAAACTCAAGTTGCACAATGCTTATGATCGAATAGAATCTGTCACAGCTTAAGTACTCAAATTGGATTTAACCAAGCACCAGAAAGAACCAAGAATCAGAAAGATTACGTGGTTCAACAGAGCACAAGGCACTCTTTTACATCCACGGGAGAAGTCTTTGATGAGCTTTTATTGATTCTACAATGGAGATTTTACACAGAGCCTTTACAAGATTCTATTCGAGAACAAGAGGCACTCTTTCTCTCTCTAGAACTCTCTCTACGAGACTCATGCTATGCTTACTCTCATTCTCCTTTTATAATGCATTGCAGAGGCCAAGGAATTTCAGATCGTTCGGTTTGTTAACACGTGGATAACAAACTTAACGAACTCATTTCGACTCCGCATGTGCTTCCTCACGTGGTCACTTAAGTGGCTTCTCTAAAACGCGCTTTACACGCGTTTAAAAACATTTGATTTCCAGAGCAGAGCCGCGAGTCTCTTAAGCAATTAGAAGCCTTAAAACGTTGCCGTATTTCTGAATTCAACTTAGATTCATTTGTCAGCTTCACACTGCTGATAATTTAAATCAGGTGGTGACAACCCACTCACTAAGTAATTAGCAAAATTTATATACCATGGGAGTTTGGATTGCTGCAGCCCCTGTGCATGCTGTAACATAAGTAGTTGTTCATCAGGGAATGTTTCAGTGATGTCTTGTCTGGTCAATGTGCTAGCATCTGCTTCTAACTTGGAAAGATGATCTGCCACTTGATTTTAAGTTCATTTTCTATCCTTGACCTCCAAATCAAATTCTTGTAGACATAAGATCCATCTTATCAATCCAGGCTTGGCATCTTTTTTTGAAATCAGGTACTTTATTGCTGCATGGTCTGTATAAACTGTTACTTTTGTGCCTGCTAAGTAAGCTCTGAATTTATCAAAGGAAAATACCACTGCTAGTAGCTCTTTCTCTGTAGTGGTGTAATTAATCTGAGCATTAGTAAGAGTTTTACTAGCATAGTAGATGGAATGAAAAACTTTGTTCTTTCTCTGCCCCAGCACTGCTCTAATAGAATGGTCACTAACATCACATATCAACTCAAAGGGGAGATTCCAATCTGGTGCTATAACGACTTGTGCTGTTACCAAAGTTTTCTTCAGTTCACTAAAAGTTTTGAGACAATCTTAATCAAAATTAAAAGGTTTGTAGTGCTCCAGCAATGAGCATAGTGGTTTAGCTATTTTGGAAAAGTATTTGATGAACCTTCTGTAGAATCCAGAATGTCCCAAGAAGCTTCTAATGCCCTTAATTGACGTTGGAGGTGGCAATTTATCTATCACTTTTATTTTTGCTTTATCCACCTCTATCCCATTTTTGGATACTCTATGACCTAACACTATGCCTTCTTGTATCATAAAATGGCATTTGTCCCAATTGAGTACCAAGTTAGTTATCTCATACCTTTTAAGCACATCTTCCAAGTTGTGTAAACAGTCATCATACGTCTCTCCGAAGACTGAAAAATCATCCATGAAAACTTCCAATGTTTGCTCAACCATATTTGAAAAAATGGACATCATACACCTCTGGAAAATTGCTGGAGCATTGCATAAATGAAAGGGCATTCATCTGAAAGCAAAAGTTCTATAAGGGCAGGTGAATATAGTTTTCTCCTAGTCCTCTGGTGGTATAGCAATTTGGTTGTAGCCTGAATACCCATATAGGAAGCAATAGTATTGTTTCGTAGCAATTCTGTCTAATATCTGATCTATAAATGACAGTGGGAAGTGATCATTTCTTGTGGCTTTGTTAAGCTTCCTATAGTCCACACAAACTCTCCATACAGTCACTGTTCTTGTGGGAATAAGTTCATTCTTTTCAGTTTTCACCACAGTTACCCTACCTTTCTTTGGCACACATTGTACTGGGCTTACCCAAGAACTGTTTGATATCAGGTATATGATTCCAGTATCCAGCCATTTGATGACCTCCTTCATCACAACTTCCTTCATGATAAGATTTAGTCTCCTCTCGTTGCTCTACTGAATTGTTGTAGCAGCCCTCTAATAGAATCTTGTGCATGCATATGGATAGGCTGATTCCCTTAATGTCTATCATAGTCCATCTGATTGCTTTTTTGTATTTTTCCAGCATATGTATCAGGCTCTTTTCTTGATCTGCATTCAAAGAAGATGAAATGATTACAGGGAGGGTATTATTTTTGCCAAGATAAACATATTTCAGATGTGAAGGTAAAAAATTAATTTAAGAATAGGAGGTGATTCAATAGATTCCTGTTAGTTTTACGTCCCTGTTTAATAGATCTAGAGATTCGAGATGTCTGTTATGTCTTTCAGCTTGCTTGTCTCCTAACCATGCCATCTGAGTTGCTGCAACATCCTTTTCTCCAAGACTTTCAAAGGTGGCAGCTTTGATATCTTCTTTACTGCAGCACATATCTATTCTTTCTGTTACAGCAAGGTCGATAACACTCATAAAATTACAATCTTCTACCTCATTAGGACTCTTCATAGCTTCTAAGATATTGAAGGTGACTTGTTGGTCATTCACCCTCATAGTTGACTCCTTTTTTCACATCAATTAGAGTCTTTCCTATTACTAGGAAAGGTATTCCCAGTATAATTGGTACCTCTTTGTCTGCCTTAAAGTCTAGTACAATGAAATCTACTGAAAAAATTAATTTGTCTACCTTCACCAATACATCTTTAATATTTCCTTCAGGATATGCATGAGATCTGTTAGCAAGTTGTAAAGTGACTGTTGTTGGTCTGCATTCTCCAACTCTCGACTGCTTAAATATAGATAAGGGCATTAGATTAATGCTTGCTCCCAAGTCATAGAGTGCTCTGCTATTGTATCTAGTTCCAATTGAACATCGTATTGTGAAGCTTCCTGGATCCTTCAGTTTTTGAGCAATCTTACTCTAAAGTATATGGCTGCATTCTTGAGTTAGAGCAACCATTTCAAATTCTCCCAATCTTCTCTTTCTTGCCAAGATATCCTTTAAAAATTTCACATAATTGGACATTTATTTTAAGGCTTCCATAAAGGGTATGTTAATGTGTAATTACTTTAGCACTTCTAAGAATTTGTTGAGCTGTTTGTCTTGTTTTTGCTTCTGGAATCTTTGTGAGAATAGAGGTGGGTGTCTAAATTACTATACTATTATAGGAGGTACATGTTGCTACTCTTTTGGTCGATTCTAGGTTGTTACTACTAGTGTTGCAGCATCTGCTTCAACAGGTACCGAGTGATTTCTTTCTGTGGTTGCTGCACCCTGACTACTCTCACCAGTGTCTTGATAACTTGTTTGCTGTAACTCCTTCTCAGCTGAAAGCTCTTCTGGGTTAGAATAAGTTCCCTTTTTTTTTTCTCAACATGCCAATAGGGATATCAGTATCCTTCCCTGATCTCAAGTTGATCACTTTGCAATGTTCCTTACCCCCTCTTCTTGGATCTTCTGTGTTGCTGGGCAAACTTCCTTAAGGTCTGTTACTTAATGCTGTGGCAAGCTGTCCAACTTGGTTTTTTCAGGTTTCTCAAAGATACAATTTGACTTTGCACCATTGCTTCATTCTTCAAAATGTACTCCTTAATGAGTGTTTCTAAGGAAATGAGTTGATCATTACTGGTATTTCTTTTCCATTGATTTTGCTGATGAAAACCAAATGGTTGTGCAGGTCTGTTATGTCCACTGGATGCTATAGCATGTTGATTCTGGTTGCTCCATGAAAAATTTGAGTGCTGCTTCCATCCGGGGTTGTAAGTGTTGCAGTATGGATTGTTCTGGTTCTGTCGGTTGAAATTGCCTACATAATTCACTGATGCTGGATTTCCTCTGCAGTTGTCAAATAAATGCTCCTCTCCACAATACACACAAGAGAGTTCAGTAACTTGTTTGACTGCTACTGGAGCAGTAGTCATAGCTTTCACCATATTAGTCAATGATGTTACTTGGGTTGATAATGCTATAATCACATCTATATTATGTACCCTTGCTGCTCCTCTTGCTGTAGTTTGTCTAGTTGAGAAAGAATCTATGCCTATCTATGCTTACTGTATTTACAAAGATTCGACTATATATATTTACATACAAAAAATATATGATCGTTGATACTCCCCTTTAAGTTGGAGCGTGAAGATCAATAATGCTCAACTTGCGCACATGATGAAGAAAAGATCACTACTAAGTGGTTTGATAAAGATGTCTGCTATCTACATACATCGTCAAATAGAGTTATTAATGAGGAAAGGCAAAAATTTGGATTGCACCCGTTCCTGTGCAAAGTGACAATTTTACTTAATATTTTCCGTAAAGATGTCTTCAATCTGCAATCTACATATAAAAGTGTTAATGTGCAAGGGCAGCAACAATTTGGATTGCATTCGTTCCCGCAGAAAGTGACAACCTAACTCAATATGTTTTATATGCTTCTGAAAGTCTGGATTCTCAGCAATGTATGACGCTGGTTGATTATCATAATAAAAATGCATAGCAGCAGCATATCAGTGAACAAAACCTTAAGCCATTGTAACTCACATGAAAGGTTCGTCATGGAACAATATTCGAATTTAGCTATAGAGCGAAAAACAACATTCTGCTTCTTTGTTTCCAAAAAAATAGGGCTGCTTCCAAGAAAAGCATAATATCCAGTAACTGATTGATGAGGAATAAGACAATTGCCCCAGTTAGCATCACAATACCCACGATTATACAAATCACTAGAGGAAGACAACAAGATACCTTTTACCTCTAATCCTTTTAAATAATGAAGCACCCATAAGGCTGCATCCATATCCATTATCTGTGGTTCATACATAAAGTGGCTTAATACATGCACAATATATATATATATATATATATATATAAATAGGATCGAAGGATGGATGTGTTTTCGTTGGAACCCTTTATTGATTGCTTTTAATAAAATCAATTAAATCGTGGTTGGTTCTTTTTATTACACTGAGTGCTTTACCAAATAATGTTTAGATTCTTTTAATGGATTTGCTTTGAAACGCGGTTGGGTTCTTTTTATTTTAATTAAGTTGGTACGTGGTGTTGTTTTCCCCAGTCAATGCAGAGACTAGTTTGCCTTTGGATCCAGATCTGACTTAGAACAGATCAATAACCCGCATGTCCAAGGTTTCCAGCCGATATACCAAATTAATCTTGTTTACCAAATATGAATTAGATTCTTTAAGCAAGCCTAGCAACAAACATGCATCTAAAGGCTTGGGTTCATACACAGTACCAAATCTGGATCCCAGAAATGGTGCTCTGAAGGAATGGAGGGAGAAGAGAAAGAATACAACTGAGGATTGAGATCTGGTCTCGTTGCCTCAGAGGAACGTAACAGTTATATGGTAGATCTGATACAAATCAGTCTGCAAAACATGCATAAAATTTAAAATGCTGAAATTTAAATGCTTTAAAATAAATTGCGGAAATGAAATTGCAGAAATTTAAACATACAGAACTTTAAATTTATGACAAACTTTAAAAAGGAACTACAAATCTTACATTTGATTTTTTTTGTATGCTTTATTCTTCTTTAAAGAAAATATATAAGAGATGGGAAAATTACAAGACAGGAAAGAAATTTTTCCCAGGGAAGAGTTTTCCCTAAAGTCTTGATCCTGATTTCCCAGAGAGAGAGAGAGAGAGAGAGAAAATGGAATTAGAGAGAGAGAGGGGTTGGAAAAATCTGAGGAGTCTAAGTCTTCCTTCAGATTTATATACAAAATGAGTTTTAAACTGTAGACTGTAGCGGAGCTGTAGCATACAATAATCTTTGGAACTCTGCACTGTAGACTGTAGCGGAGCTGTAGCGAACATTAATCTTTATAACAAAAGTATACAGACTTTAAAAATACATGTATAATACGGGTGAAGAGACATGTGCGCTCTCACTTGTGTCCAGGGGACCACCCGAAGATGCATATAAAATTTTAAAAGAAAATACGATTGGAAAATACAAAATGAATATTTACTCTTTTTTTTTTGACTTTAAACGACAATTATTTACAATGCTTTATCGGAGGGAAAATTCCAAAACAATCATCTTCATTTTCATCTCCAAGAGAAATAAATGGCTCTTCATCTTCTTCATCGTCTTCAGAGGAATCTGCTACTGAGGACTTTGATCTTGAGGTGAGGAGCTGTTCCATAACTTTGAAATATTCATCTTCAGTTTTGGCGCTGGCCAAAAGAGATTGGGCTTTGGATTTTTGGGTAAGAAAAGTTTGTTGGGCTTTGGAACTCTTTATGGTTTGGGGTAAGAAGCCTTTAGAACAGAGCCAATTTCGGATAAGGGTATCAGTTAATTTGGTCTGTTCGTCAAACTTTGACCACCATTTTACTTTGAAGGTTCTTTGAATAATAAGCTGGGTTTCTTGGGTATGGAATCTAAAGTTCCACATCCATACCCATGGAAGAAAGAAATTTGTACAGAAACAAAGAAAAGGAGGAAATCTTTTCTCTGATTCAGAAGGGACATAATGGGCTTTGAATAAGTTTAAGCAATGAGTGGCATTTGGAGTTAAAATTTGTGGTATTGGACCAAAGAAGTTCCACCATTGTTGAAACCAGTTTGGGAGGCTTTGAACGGTTATTTTGGAATTGAAGAAAAATAACCATGAATGGGATTTCTTTGGGTTTTGTATGAAAAATGTGTTAAACCAGACTTGTTGATAATCCCAATAGGAATATGTCAAGCAATGTGGTAAACGCATTTGAAAATTTAGAGGGAAACTTTTAATTTTGTGAAGTTGATCACCCCACTGGTTTGGGCTCAAGACTTTTAGGATAGTGGCCGTAGAGTAGGCCGGCTCTGAATGGGTTTCACTGAGAATGAAATGTTTGAATTTTACAGACTCAATGGCTTCAAGAATGCTTTGATAATAAGACTGGGGTTTTGTCAAATCCCATGATTTGAAAAACCAGCCTTTGGGAAAAACTTTGAAATAGCTTGAAAAGGATCAGTGTGGTAAAAACCATCTTCCATAGTTAAAATGTTTTGAAAGTGGGTTTTATCATACCAATCGAAGGTTTTCTTTGAAGGAGTTGGCTGGGAAAGAACAATCTGAGAAGATGAACTTTCACCAGAAAGAACAACAGTTTGAGAAGAGGGTTTTGAAATTTCTTTAGAAATCGGTTTTTCTTTTTCAATTTCTTCTTTTGGAGAAATTTGGCTTTGAGAAAAACTTTGTAAAGCGAGCATAAGCTCAGGGGATTTAGAAATGGATTTCATCCATTCATTTACCTGCTCATGTGTGGCAAGGGCTTTAGACTGAGCTTCTTGATCTTCTATCATGTCGATCCAGGATTTAATTGGCATGGCAGAAGAGAGTAGCTTTTCTTTAGGTGGAGAGGTTTGAGATTCTTTGGAAGGTATTTGGGGCACAGGGTCTTTGAGGATCCCTTTCCCTTTATCTTTTCTTTTAGGCGGCATTTATCTGTTTTGGAGAAATTCCCTAGTTAGAAAATCAGGGACAGAATTTGTATCACCTTTAATGAATTCAACATCAAAATCAAAAACACTTAAAATAGCTTGCCATTGTGCAAAAATATGTTTTGATGCAATGTTTTGAGCATCTTTTTCTAAAACATGTTTTGCAGCTTTGCAATCAATTCTAAGTAAAAATTTTTGATTTAGCAAATCACTTTGGAATTTAGAAATGCATAAAACAATTGAAAGAATTTCTTTTTTGATAGTAGAATAATTTTTCTGGCATTCATTCCAATGTGCAGAAACATATTGTACTATCTGTTCTTTATCATTTTCTTTTTGTTTCAATATACCTCCATATCCTAAATCAGATGCATCAGTTTCAACGATTTTAGGTAATGCAGGGTTTGCAAGATATAAACATGGAATGCTTTTAACAGAATTCTTTATGAGCTTAACTACTTTGGTATGTTCATCAGTCCAGGCAACATGATTCTTTTTTAACCTATCATGCAAAGGTTTGGACATCCTATTGATATTAGGACAGAAATCAAGAACATAATTCAGACTTCCTAGAAATCTCTGTAATTGTGTTTTATCTAGGATTTTATCTAGGAATTTGTTTGCAAAGACAAGAGATCGTTCAATAGGAGTAATGGTGCCTTTGGAAATATGATGACCAAGAAACCTGATTTTTGTTTGAAACAAGGAAACTTTGGAACTAGAAATGGCTAATCCAGCTTTTCTAGTGGCTAAGTAAAAAGTTTTTAAATGTTTGAAATGCTGGTCGATGGTTTGAGAAAAAATCAAAACATCATCTATATAAACAATGCAGAATTCAGAATAAGGGTTATAAATATCATTCATGATTCTTTGAAACTCTGAGGGTGCATTCTTTAAACCGAATGGCATAACAGTCCATTCATACTGTCTGAAAGGAACAGTAAAAGTAGTTTTGTAACGGTCATTAGGATGGATTTGAATTTGCCAAAATCCTGACTTCATATCAAATTTTGAAAATATGAAAGCAGAATGTAATTTTTGAAGCAAATCCTTTTTATTAGGTATTGGGTACCTAATCCATTTTAGTGCTTTATTAAGGGGTTTATAATTAATGACCAGTCTTGGTGTTCCCCTTTCAATTTCAGAATTTTTATTTACATAAAAAGCAGCACAAGACCATGGCGATCTAGATTTCACAATGAGTCCTTTAGACTCTAAATCTTTGATCTTGTTTTTACAATGTTGTTTCAAATCCATGTTCATTTGAATTGGACGGGCTTTAGTGAGAATTTGTCGTTCATCAAAAGAATTTTCATAAGACAAATCTACCAAGTGTTGTTTTCTATTCCAAAAAGCAGAAGGTAGATCGGCACAAATTTCTTTTTCAATAAGAGTTTTGATATCGAAAATTTTTCTTTTTATGAAATCACTTTGTAAATGGCTCTCAATTCTTTTTAGACTTAAATCCTTTTGCAAAAACATTAAATCGTTTTGTCTTGATCTGAGAAGATTATTGATTTGATTCTGATAAACAGAACAAGCTTTAACAATATTCAAATTCCTTGTTTTTGGCTTTTCAATAAATGGGAAAACAAATTTTTGTTTTTTGCTTTGAAAGATATACTATCGTAGTTGACAGTATAGGGAGTAATAAGATTTATAAAAGGGGTTCCTAAAATGACAGCATGGTGTATGTCATTTATAAGAACAAAAGAAGTTCTAAATTCAAAACCATTGCTATAAATTGAGGCTTCAACTTTAGAATTAACTTTAAGTTTTGAATTGTTGGCGGCAGAAAGTCTTTCTTTTGTTTTGCTTATGAAATCTTTTGGGGACAATGTCCTCTCTTATGCAATTCAAATTGGCACCAGTGTCAAAAAGGGCAATGGCATCAATTGCAAAATCTTTAGAAAAAATTAAGGTGATTTTAATTAAATATTTTCTCGTAGTGATCTATTTTAAAACAAATAGAAAATCATTGGGTACAGACTCGATGTTTTCTAGGCTTTGATCATTATTATCACCATTATCAGAATTGGATTCATTATCCGAATTTTCTTGTAATTGCTTTTGTAAAAGAAGTTGGATAGTTTCAGAATCACTCTTTTGCTTTTCTTTTAACTCTCTTATCTCAAGTTTAATGTCTTTAATTTCTTTCTGAAGATCTTGGATACTGGGGGTAGTTTTCTTTGTTTTCTTTTTGTCCAAAATTTCGGTAAGATCATAAGAACTTTTTTTAACAATTGGAATCTTAGAAGTTTCTGCTTTAAAATCCAGAGTTTTCAAAAGCTTATCAAGGTACTCCTTTTGAAGATTTGGATCAGAAATATTCTTTACAAGTTCAAGAAAAGTTTCTTGGTCTTTAGTCAAAATATTGATTTTCTTTAAAAATGAATCTGATTCAGAATCACTACCGCTAGATACAGAGGTATCTGAATCAATTAGCTCATCAATCTGTAGAGGGTCACTATCTCCTGACATGGAAGATTCAAAGTCAGAAGACTCTATAAGTAAAGGGGAAACTTTGGAAAGGGTTTCATCATCAAGGCCTAGCTCATGAAGCTTTCGATTCATTCTGCAATACTTTGCAGTATGGCCTTTTATACCACACTTATGACATATGGCTTCTTTGTAGTTGAAAGGGGCTTTGTGTTTGGGTTTAAATTCCTTTTTCTTAGAGAAGTTGGGCTTCTTATAAGGCCTCAAGGGTTTCTTATAAGAAGATTCTCTAAAATTCTGGAATGGCTTTTGGATTTGTAATGCTTCGTGTGAGGTCTAGAAGAACACTCACCATTACAATCTTTGGAGATGAAAGTTTTAAAGGAGTCCTAAGCTCCCATTTAAGCCGTTTCTGTAATTTCAAATCTTGACAGATCTTTAATCCTTCCTTGTTAATAAAACTGAGTAGCTCACCGTAAGTAAGTTCGTCATAAGGAATGCGGTTGTCATAGATGGCTTTTATGGAATTCCTAACATTTTCTCCTAAAAGGGTAGGTAAACCTGCTAAGAATTTCTCTTTCCAGGTTATATGATTTGCATCATCTCTGAGAAAGAGTCTGATGAAAAAGGTGGTTTTGTAGCTCTGAAATTCACTAAGTTTCCTACATCTCAAGTTATGTAGTAACTCAGCATTCTTATCCCTAAGGTGGGAAGGGTCACCTATGAAGTGGAGAGAAATAGTTAATATTAGGGTAGCAACAGCATCCTGAATAGGACTATTTAATTCATCAAGAATGGGGGCACCATTCTCGTCGACTTGAATGGAGTCTAGGATTTCTAATTGTTGCTGTTTGGTGAGAAGATGATCCCACCAACCTTTAAGTTGACCAGTAAAACCTGCAATAAGGATTCTGCAATGGCCTTGTCAGAGGTTCCTGATTGGGTTTTATAGGCATTGGCTGCCATGGTCATTTGTTGCAACAATCTTAGGATGTTGTACTCAGACATTCCATCTATATTCCACTCATAGACAGAGGATGCATTATATCGAGACTGATTTAATGCACTAGGCCTGTTGTCTATGGTCAAATCAGGTGGAGACTTGACAGTGGGAAGGGCTAATTCCCAATGAATTTTATTGGCTTTAGGAACAGGTTCTTCTTTGAAGGCTTCTATATTAGAAGATGCTATAGACATTTGGTCTTGTTCTAATACTCCAATCTTGCTTGATTGAGGAGTATCAGGGGCTATTTGGGCTTTGCTAGATGAGGAAGAAGCAGCTTCTATCCTATCTAGTTGTTCTCTAATAGCTTTAGCAAAATCTTATTTTGACTCTTGGATAAGTTTTTGACTAGTTTTCGAAACCTGAAAAGGTTTGAAAATAGGTTCTTTAAGCCTTTTGTCAGAATCCGATTTTGATGAAATAGGAGAAACAGAAGAAACAGCTATGGTTGACTTCTGGAATTGGTTTTCTATCCTAGTCAATTGTTTTCCGATTGTGTTTAAGTTAGTATTACAGAAATTATTCTGTTGGATAATACTACTTAAATTCGCATCAGAATCATTTGGTTTTGGAATTTTGTAAGGTGAGGCTCTAATTTGGACAGGAGGTTCACCGTGATCAATAGTTAAACTCCGTAGAGGTGGATGCTCAGATTCTATGGTTCTATCACTATCAGAAAGTTTCCATTCAGGGACTTTCTTCCTAATAGTAATAGGGTTTGATTCTTTAAAAGGATATTCAATGTTGTTATCAGAAGAATATATTTCGAACCAATCAAAAAATAATATATGAACTTGATGCAAATTTAGAAATTCATAGTAAGTTTGTTGGATTTCTTTTCTTTGGTTCAAAAAGTGCTTAAAAAACCAAAGTCTTTTTTCTTTATTTGTTTCAGAATAAAAATCATTATGAAGAAGATTTTTATCTAGCTCAAAATTCTTTTCAATAACATTTATAACATTTTCTGTGACAGCAGAGAAAGTAGGGGAAGTTGGGGAAGAAGGTTCCTTCTCTCCTTGTCTTTGTTCATGTTGACTGCTAGTATAAATTGGGTGAGGAACATTTGTGGTATAGTCGACAGAACGTATGGAGGAGTTAGGTATATCCGAAGTGGAAAACCTAGGTTGATTTTGAAAAGGAAGATTTATGACAGAAGGGATTTTTGTGAATTTCCTTTCCAATGAAGGAATACTTGAGCACGACTCTTTATCAAAAAATCTGGTTGAGGTAGATCTCCTGAAAGATAGTTTGACTCTTCCATCAGAATACTGAGTCACATTTTGCAACTCTGTATTTGGCTCAAGTTGTTTTGGAATCGCTGGTGGAGCGGCTCCTTCAAGAATCCATTCCTCTGGAAGATGGACATCTTTCCATTGGATTGGTTTTGGAATGACAGTGTTGGCTTTAGACAAGTTAGTCTGCAAGAGAAGAGTCTCATCTCTTTTTAACTGGAATTTATGTTGCGTACTGAAAGCAGAAATCATGGCTTTATAAGAAATTTTAAAAATTAAGGCGACAGGAACAGATCCTTTAATCATATTATAATTATGCGTTTTGATTTGTAAAATCATGCTTTTCAAAATATTTTTGTCTTTAAGAGAAATTGTTATGTTTGGATAACAATCAAAAGAAATTGGACCTTTACAGAGACTGGATTCGATGCTGCTTAGCAAAGAATCATCAAAAGAGATGAATCGCCCATCTCTTAGGACAACAAGGATAGAAGTATCTAAGCCTTCTTTGGTCAAAGGTTTTATTCCGACTTGGATTAAACCGATGTGAATGTAGTTAAAATTCTTTTCTTTCAATTTCTTTAAAGATTTTTCTGAAAACAAGTGAATTGTTTCAAAAGGTTCCGAAAGAGTTATGTCTCTTTCTTCAGTTTTTATAACATAATCATTCTTTAAAAAATCAAGCTTTTTTGTTTTGTAAATCTTCTCTTTAGAAACTTTTGGAAGTTTCCAACAATCAATTGCTTTATCAAAGTTCTCAATAATGAATTCTTCTGAACTCACAATATGCTTTGAATCACAAGTCTTCCCGGAAGAAGAGCTAGAAAAAGATGATGTTCTACAGAATAGAGGATCCATGGATAAAAACCTATGTTCTATTCTTGGTCCTGTCAGTATGGCTACAGGTATGGTTTACTGCCCTAAGCGGAAAACTTATCCTAAAACGGGACTTACTACCAGTAAGAAATTCACCACACGAACAAAAATTCAAAATAAAACGTAAGTCTTAAAACACAAAATCTCTAAACTATATTACACTATCCTCCCCTTGGCTCTGATACCAGTAGGAAATTCACCACACGAACAAAAATTCAAAATAAAACATAAGTCTTAAAACACAAAATCTCTAAACTATATTACACTATCCATATATATATATATATATATATATATAGTGCAAATTTTATTGAACTCGCAAGTGCATGAATCTATTGTAGAATAGATCAATGGTGACGAGTGTCGATCCCACGATGAGGTAGATTTTAATTGTGTGTAGAATTAATTTTTCTAAATGGGTGGTTGGAATTATGGTAAAGACAATTTGGAATATCCTAAAATTTAAATTGGAATGACGGAATTAAATTAAAGTGGAAACTATTATAATTGAAGCGCTTGGGTATCTGGATCCGCATCAACATGCACTATGGGCTAAATATTCTTTATTAGTGTCAATTAAATCATGAGGGGGGAATCCACACCTCATCAACCACACTCTAATCAAAATGGTGCTAAGGGCTTATCGTGCCAAATAATAATAACCTTGTACTAGGGAGCCGGTGAAACCAGGACGGTATCTAGACAAGATTATTATTATTTGTCGACGAAAAGTCAAAACATTCACAAAAATTAGAGGAGAAGAGAAAATAAATTTACCAAAGAAAGCCCATGGCACATGTTGAGACTTCACCTTCAACCTAAGCTTGAGAGAAAATTAGCTACTCATAATTGAACTAGGGGTAAAATAGGAATTTATTAAAATACGTAAAAAATACAAGATGGAGAAGGAATTACAGAAAATAGAGCTAAAAAATGAATTCAGAGATATCAAATTAAGGGGGGAGGCCCATTTTTTATAGATACATTGAGTAAATCATGGTCATCGGATTAAAAACAGTTTGGACGCTCAGGATTGCGCCACGTCATCAGTCAACAGTACGCGGTTTGACCACGCGGTTTGAACAGTGACACGGTTTGACCACGCGGTTTGAACAGTCAACCGGCTTGAACAGTGACGCGGTTTGGTTGAAAATAATCCTGTGTATATGCATGTACCGTACGCGCGATTTTTGGTCCACTAACATGCTGCCACGTCACCGATCAACAGTGTATATAAATTTTGTCCAATAGAATCGTGACACCTCATCAGTCATTGCCACATCATCGTTCCGTATGTGTGAACAGTGTCATGAACAGTATCGTACATGTGAATAGTGTCGTACATGTGAACAGTGATATTTTTCCTTTTATGCTCCTCCTAAGGTTTTCGACTGTCCTGAGTTCAAAAGTGATGTCCGTTTTGCCGTCTGATTTCTCGTTCATTGTGAAATGACCATGATGCCCCTAAAATACATAAAATACTTAATTAAAATAAAACACACGTAATTAAATCATAAGAAGCTTAAATACATAAAAGTAAGGGTGTTAGTAAGACTTTGAAATGTAAAATGACGATTTTCTCATTTATAAATATACATTTGCTAACACTCAACACACCCCCCAGCCAGCTTATTGCTAGTCCCTAACAAATAAAGCGAAAACAAAATTGAAACCCAAAATAATTTTTTTTTAAACAATCTTGTTTATTCAATCAGCCTAATGATAGCAATCAAATAAAAGTATAAGCATTATCTCTAGTCTAAAGAAACATCACACCCACATCAACCATCCACATGAATCAGCCCAGTAGACTTTGTCACAGCTGCTTTCAAGAATGACATGTCAAACCCCAAAATCTTACTGGTAGTAGTGACACTCTCACAAAGAAATTAAACCCAAAAAATAGTCACTCTAATGAATGGTAATTGAGAGAAAATAATAAAGAAATAATATCACATACCCTCCTCAAGTTGAAAGAAATATGCCCCCAGCTTAAAAATAATACGATTTCAAGTCAAACAAAATGCTAGTCAACCCAATTTGTTTATTTATTTATTTTTATATGTATCACTACATCTTTTTAGCCCATAAAATTAGCTTCTACTTTAGACTATAGATTCCTAAAATCAAGGAATTTTATTAAGACGTAATGTAGGCTAGGGACATGGCTGACAAATGAAGGAAAATAGGAAAAACAAAATATATGTTTGAAAAAAAATAGAGATATTTTGGAAATTACAAGAGGCATTTTCCTTATTTATTATTATTATTATTATTTTTTGAAACAACATTTTTTTTGTTTTTTTTTCTTTTGTTTGGCATAATTTCACTGAACAAAATAATTATTTACTTTTTTCTCAAACTTAAATAGGTGATGGAGCTTGTAAGATATCGGGTAATACTCCAAATCGGAGTAGGTCAAGATGATAAGTTAATAAAGAAATTTTTTTTAAAGGCTCAAAAGGATTAACTATGGATTTTTTCACAAAAGGGATGGCTAGAAATGCTTAAACGGGTCAAAGATGGCATTTTCATCGTCTTTTAGGGCTCTAAATACTCTTCCATATCTACTAGTTGGATGGGCCTCCAGATGTAGCAACACACATTTTTTTTCTTTTTCTTTTTAATTTTACAACCTTTTTTTAAGAGTTAACTCAAAGAAATCTAGAGATCGTGTATAAAATAATAAACTGCTAAGCTGTATGGAGAATGGGCAAAAAAGGTTACCTTCCAAGAAAAATGATAGGCTCAAAAACTCACTTGGTACTTATTATGATATGTTCATTTCTTCAAGCAACTCATATTTGTCTCCGACATCAACATGTAGAGTAGCAAACATGGCGTAACATCACTTAAGACCAAAGATAATAGAAATACTAAAATTTGAAATTCATCATGTCATCTAATGTTAAAACAAATCACATAATTTTTTTTCAAACAACATTCTACCCCCAACCTATTCTAAACATGAAAAGAAAATATGCATGCAGAAAGGTGAAAAATGATGCAGAAAAGCTAATTAGAAAAGTTACACTTAAAATAATAGAAAATGAAAATGGTTTTTTTTTTAAACTAAGAAGATGCGTTTCTAAAGGCACTATACTCAATATTCAGTCATCTTCGACTAAAAAATTTGAAAATGTATATTTAGGAGAAATTAAAAAAAAGAAGTAAAAAAAATGAATATCAAAGCTTAATAAAAAAAAAGAAAATGTCTGGAATTTTTTTTTTTAACGAAGAAGATGCATTTCTAGAGTAACTACACTCCATATTCAGCCATCTTCAACACAAAAAGTTAGCAATAGTTAGTTTCTACAATAAAAAATCAGTAAAAACTTAACAAAGATTCCACAATTGTCGGCTATTTCCTCCCCCCAACCAAAACAAAACATTGTCCTCAATATTTTAAAGGAAAGAAGTAGAGTTTAGAAGACATCACCTGGGTGGTGCAACACAGAAGAAAATATTTACAGGCTGAGAGTTAAATCTAATTTGTACTTCTTACTGCGGCTACTATTACCATCATTATTTGGAGACTCCAACACAAGGGTCCTTGAGTCTGGCTCTGGTTTATAAGCTTGTAACAGATCAAGTAGCTCATTAGTAGTGTGAGCACAAATAAAAAGCTTTTTCGATGTGGAAGGTGTTGTGCAAATTTTAATGTACTCGCAAGCGCACGAATCTATTGTAGTATAGATCAATGGTGACGAGTGTCGATCCCACGAGGAGGTGGATTTTAATTATGTGTAGAATTAATTTTGTAAATGGGTGGTTGGAATTATGGTGGAAATGATTTGGAATATGCTAAAACTTAATTTAAAATAGCGAGAATAAATTCTAAAATTGGAATTGCAATGGAGAGAATAAATTGAAGAGAAAATTCTATTAAATTGACGTACTTGGGTATCTGGATCCGTATCAACATGCATCATGGGCTAAATAATCCGTATTAATACCAATTAAATCATGAGGGGGGAATCCACACCTCATGAACCACGCTCTAATCAATATGGTGCTAAGGGCTTATCGTGCCAAATAATAATAACCTTGTACTAGAGGGCCGGTGAAACCAAGGCGGTACTAGACAAGATTAGTATTATTTGTCGACGAGAAGTCAAAACATCCACAAAAACTAGAGGGGAAGAGAAAATAAATTTACCAAATAAAGCCCATGACACATGTTGAGACTTCACCTTCAACCCAAGCTTGAAAGGAAATTAGCTACTCATAATTGAACTAGGGGCAAAATGGGAATTTATTAAAATACGAAGAAAATACAAGATGGAGAAGGAATTACAGAAAATGGATCCCAAAAATGGATTCAGAGATATCAAATTAGGGGGGGGAGGCCCCCTTTTTATAGATACATGGAGTAAATCATGGCCATCGGATTAAAAACAGTTTGGACGCTCAGGATTGCGCCACGTCATCAGTCAACAGTCAGCGGTTTGACCACGCGGATGAACACGGTTTGACCCGACTTTGAACAAGCGCGTTTGACCGGGTGAACAGAATGCGGTTTGGTTGACAATAATCTGTGTGATCGTACGCGAGATTTTTCGTCCACTGATATGCTGCCACGTCACCATAAACACGACATAAGAATTTTAGTCCAACAGGATCGTGACACCTCATCAGTTAATGCCACATCATCGGTCAATGCCACGTCATCGATCCGTCTATGTGAACAGTGAACGATGCGTAAACGATACATGTGAATAGTATATGTGAATGCACCATTTTTCCTTTTATGCTCCTCCTAAGGTTTTCGACCGTCCTGAGTTCAAAAGTGATGTCCGTTTTTCCGTATGATCTCTCCTTTATTCTGAAATGACTATAATACCCCTAAAATACATAAAATACTTAATTAAAATCAAACACACATAATTAAATTGCAAGAAACTTAAATACATAAAAGTAAAGGTTGTTAGTAAGACTTGAAATGTAAAATGATGATTTTCTCCTTTATAAATATACATTTTCTAACACTCAACACACCCCCCAACCAGCTTATTGCTAGTCCCTAGTAAATGAAGCGAAAATAAAATTCAAATTCAAATTCAAAATGTTTTTTTATTTTATTTTATTTAGAAGCACTCGTGTTTATTCAATCAGATTAATGATAGTAATCAAATAAAAGTATAAGCATTATCTCCACTTAAAGAAACATCACACCCACATCAACCATTCACATGAATCAGAGACTTTGTTATAGCTACTTTCAAGAATGACATGTCAAACCCCAAAATCTCACCTGGAAGTAGTGACACTCACAAAGAAATTAAACCCAATAAAAATAGTCACTCCAATGAATGATAATTAAGAGAGAAAATAATACAGAAGTGATATTACATGCTCTCACCAAGATGAAATAAATATGCCCTCAGCTTAGAAATAATATGATCTCAAGTCAAACAAAAATGCTAGTCAACCCAATTTATTTATCTTTTTTTTTTTTATTATTATTATTATTTTTTTATTATGCATCACTACATCTTTTTAGCCCATATAACTAGCTTCTACTTCAAACTATAGTTCCCTAAAATCAAGAAGGACTTTTATTAGGACGTAACGTAGGCTAGGGACATGGCTAACAAAGAAGGGAAATAAGGAAAACAAAGTGTATGTTTGAGAAAAATGCAGAGATTTTTTTTTTTTTTTTTTTTTTTGGAAGTTGCAAGGTGGATTTCACCTATTATTTTTTTTTTATTCTTTTGAAACAACTACTCTTGTTTTTTTTTTTTTTTTTTTTGGCATAACATAAAAGAAAAAAAAAATTATTTAAAATTTTAAAAAAAAAAAAAAAGTGATTGAAATTATAAAAAAAAGGGTAAAAAAACAAAAAAGAGTGGGTAAAGTTGATATGTTGACAAATAAAAATTTTTTTTTTTTTTTTTTTTTTTTTTTTAAAGGCTCAAAATGGTTAACTATGGATATTTAATAAAAGGGATGGCTAGAAAGGCTCAAACGGATCAAAGATGGCCTTTCCATCGTCTTTTAGGGCTCTAAATAATCATCCATATCTACTAGTTAGATGGGCCTCCCAATGTAGCAACACAAATTTTTTTTTTAGGGTTAACTCAAAAGAAATCTAGAGATCGTGTATAAAATAATAAACTGCTAAGCTGTATAGAGAATGGGCAAAAGGGTTACTCTCTAAGAAAATGATAGGCTCAACAACTCACTTGGCACTTATTTATGATATGTTCATTCCTTCAAGCAACTCATATTTGTCTCACATCAACATGTAGAAACATAATGTAACATCACTTAAGACCAAAGATAATACAAATACTAAAATTTGAAATTAATCATGTCATCCAATGTTAAAACACATCACACAAATTTTTTTTTTTTTTTTTTTTAAACAACATTCTACCCCCCAACCTATTCTAAACATGAAAGGAAAATATGCATGCAGAAATGTGAAAATGATGTAGAAAAACTAATTAGAAAAGTTACACTTAAAATGATAGAAAAAAAATGATTTTTTTTTTTTAAGAAGATGCGTTTCTAGAGGCACTACACTCCATATTCAGCCATCTTCGACTCAAAAGTTGGAAAATGTATATTTATAGAGGAGAAAATAAAAAGAAGAAGAAAAATGAACATCAAAACTTAATAAAGAAAAATTTTTTTTTTTTGTTTTTTATTTTTTTTTTGGTTTTTTTTTTTTTCAAACAGTGAAGATGCGTTTCTAGAGTAACTACACTCCATATTCAGCCATCTTCAACACAAAAAGTTAGCAACAGTTAGTTTCTACAACAAAAAATTAGTAAAAACTTAACCAAGATTTCACATTTTGTCGACTATTCCCTCCCCCCAACCAGAACGAAACATTGTCCTCAATGTGTAAAAGGAAAGAAGTAGAGTTTAGAAGACATCACCTGGGTGGTGCAACACAGAAGAAAATATTTACAGACGGAGAGTTAAATCTAATTTGTACTTCTTACTGCTGCTACTGTTACCATCATTATTTGGTCGCTCCAACACAAAGGTCCAGGGGTTTGGCTCCGGTCTATAAGCTTGTAACATATCAAGTAGCTCATTAGCAGTGTGAGCACAAATAAAAAGTTTTTTCGCATGGGAAGGAATAAAGTAGTTTTTTATTGCATGGTTAAGAAATGCGATAAAGCCATCATAAAAGTTATTGACATTTAACAAACCGATGGGTTTCTGGTGGATGTGCAGATGGGCCCAAGATGCTAGTGTGATAAGTGCCTCTAGTGTTGCAAGATCTCCTGGAAGGAAAATAAAAGCATCAGCATGATTAAGCATTTCAGTTATTCTTTCTTGCATACCTGAGACGACTAACTCTTCTCCAGTTGATGAGTCAGACGAACTGCCCAATGGTTTTAGAACTCTTGGGATGATGCCTAACACTTGACTTCCCCTGATAAAAGCTGCTTCTGAGACCATTTTTGATAACCCTCGGTTACCTCCTCCATACACCAAGTGTAATTTTCTCATGCTTGGCCAAGATCGATGGCTGCCTCAACGAACTCTTTATGTTTGCCATAGGTAAATCCAGAAAGCACACAAATGTTCTTGAATTGTCTATTTGGAGTAGCTGCCATTGCGATACTTCTCAAAAACAATTTGTGAGTGCTTGACAAAAGATATCACATTTAAGAGTCTTGGTGATAGTGGGTCATGATTGTGTATGAGGTAATATGTCGAAAGAACGCGTAAAGCACGTGGCTCGCAAGTCAAAAAGAAAACAGTAAAAAGGAAAAAGCAAACAGTAATAAAATTATTAAAGACAATAATGCAAACAATAAGACAATAGTGAAATAAAATAACAATAAAGTAAAAGGATATTTACACGTAGCTGTGGCTCACATCTTCCTCTCGGTTTCACGTCCGAAACGGCTTGAACGCCCTCTGGGTCGAGGATAGGCTTCTATCCAGCTTATAAAGCGCAAACAGGGTCGTTTATAGTCGATTCCCGAGACTATATCGTGCATGCTCTTTCGGAATAATGGCCATAATCGGAGAATCGCTCCTTGCACATATCCACCTGGGATGCGTTTCAAGAGACAAGAATATCATCCAATGACTCCTTATTCAAGCCATCCCTAATGAATTGAATCTTATCTTCCCTCAAGTATCGACACCATTCCTAAAGAACATGGGTTTCTATCGCAACTCATTCGCACACTTATGACAAGCAACAGAAATTCTTCGAGCTCGTCGTTTTCTTGCATAATTTCCTTTACCACAACCAGGCATGTATGCAATAAATTTTGGAGGTAACTCACCTGCCGATCGTACTTTAGCCTCGATTAACCAACGGATGTAGCAGGTATGTTATTCCTCATGAGCAATCGCATGCGTTCGGACCGAGCTTTATAGATCGTAAGGAGGGCATTCTGAGGAAGTGAAGGGAATCGCTTGTGAAGCTTCGCTAGAATCTCGTTTCTGTCCATACTTTCGCCTCAGAATGTCAGTTATTATGGGAAACTGAAGTAACCGACTTGATTGTCACGGAGTACCGTTATCCGCCACTTTACCGGGGTAACAAACTAAAGCACACAAACAGAAAAACAAATTAAAACAAACAAAGAAAATTAAAATCGTCCTCTTATTGAATTTACCTCAAGCTCCAACTGGATGTCGTAAACACTTCTCTCAATGTCTCTGAGTTGGCTTTCTAAACCCTCAACATAGGCTACTAACTCTGGTGGTTGTAGAGCCCAAATACTATGTGTTTTACAAAATTGAATCTGCCTTTTGAGATGAGTTTTGACACGTTGAAGTGGTTTAAGAATGTTCAGGAGGAACGGTCTAAGTATGAGACTCATGATTAACAATGATAAGAGAAAACTTAATAGTTAAACAAACACACTTATGCAAAAATAATTTCAATTAGTAGAAGAATAATATAAAGAAAGAGAAAAATCAAATCAACGAAAGGAAAAAAAAAAAGAAAAAAAAAAAAAAAATCAATTCAAATCTGGTGGGTCACTCAAATTTATTTCGGTGTCTTCTCCATGTGGTTGGTACTCTAGATATGGCTTTAATCTTTGACCATTAACTTTAAACGTGACACCGTTCTTTGGATCCTTAATTTCAATTGCCCCATGTGGAAAACAAGATGAACAATAAAGGGACCGGACCATCGAGGCGTAACTTACCTGGGAATAGGTGCAAGCGAGAATTGAATAAAAGCACTTTCTGACCTGGAGTGAACGATTTTCTCATAACGTGCTTGTCATGGAAGACTTTCATTCGTTGCTTGTAAATCTTGGCATTTTCGTATGCATCATTGCGAATTTCTTCAAGTTCTGCCAGTTGTAATCTTCTTTCTGAGCTAGCTTGCTGCATGTCAAAGTTGAATTTCTTGATGGCCCAATACGCACGATGCTCAAGTTCCAGGTAGGTGGCAAGCTTTTCCATACACTAGCAGGGTGACATCCCAATCGGGGTCTTAAAAGCCGTTCTATATGCCCATAATGCATCATCAAGTCTTAATGACCAATCTTTTCTCCCTCACCGTCTTTTCTAATATGTGCTTTATTTCTCGATTGGAGATCTCAACTTGGTTTGCGGATGATACGGGTCGCCACTTTGTGTGTGATTGAATACTTTGTCAAAAGAGCTTTGAATGCTTTGTTACAAAAGTGGGCACCACCATCACTGATTATTGCTCGAGGGAATCCAAAGCGCGAGACAATGTTGCTTTTCAAAAATCCTATCACCACCTTGTGATCATTGGTTCTACATGGAATTGCTTACCCATTTCGATCGTAGTCAACACCAACCAATATATATTGATGGCCAAAAGAAGGGGGAAAGGGTCCCATGAAGTCGATACCCCATACGTCAAAAATCTCAACCACTAAAATTGGATTTAGTGGCATCATGTTCCTTCGTGTAATGCTCCCCATTCGTTGACACCTATCACATGAAGAACAGAAAGTGTAAGCATCTCGAAATAAAGTTGGCCAATAGAAACCACATTGTAAAACTTTAGTCGCTGTTTTCTTAGCACTAAAATGGCCTCCACAAGCTTGTTCATGTAATGAAAGGATATTCTGAATTTCACTTTCTGGGACACATCGTCTAACTATTTGGTCTGCACAATACTTGAACAAATACGGGTCATCCCAAAAGAAATTCTTTATTTCTGCAAAGAATTTAGCCTTGTCTTGCTTGGTCCAATGTTCGGGAAGTTTACCTGTAACAAGATAATTAACTATATCAGCATACCAAGGTAATACTTCCACATTCATTAATTGTTCATCTGGAAATGACTCATTCAATGGTAATGATTCTGTAATTGTGTCAAAATGGAGACGAGAGAGGTGGTCCGCCACAACATTCTCTGTGCCTTTCTTATCCTTGAATTCCAAGTCAAACTCCTGCAAAAGTAACACCCAACGAATTAGTCTGGCTTTTGCATCTTTCTTTGTGAGAAGATATTTAAGAGCAGCATGATCTGTGAATATAATTATTTTACACCCAATGAGATAAGATCGAAATTTCTCTAATGCAAACACTACTGCAAGCATTTCTTTTTCAGTAGTTGAATAGTTCAACTGTGCATCATTCAATGTCATACTAGCATAGTAAATAACATGGGGAATTCGATCAACTCTTTGTCCTAATCTCTCTCTATAATCAGATGCATCACACATTAGCTCAAATGGTAAGCTCCAGTTTGGGGCCTGAATTATGGGTGATGATGTCAACAACTGTTTTAATTTTTCAAACGCAACAAGACATGAATCATCAAAGACAAAAGGTACATCCTTAGCAAGTAGATTGCATAAGGGTCTAGAAACTTTGCTAAAATCTTTAATGAAACGTCTATAAAAACCAGCATGCCCAAGGAAAGATCTTACTTCTCTGACTGTTTTAGGTGGAGGAAGATTAGAAATGAGATCCACCTTCACAACCTCAATACCTTTGCTCGAAATGATGTGACCGAGAACAATACCTTGTTTTACCATAAAATGGCACTTCTCCCAATTTAAGACCAAGTTCTTCTCGATACATCTCTGCATAACTAGTGTTAGATGATGTAAACATTGATCAAACGAGTCACCAAAGACAGAAAAATCATCCATAAAGACTTCAAGGAATCGTTCAACCATATCAGAAAAAATGCTCAACATGCATCGTTGAAATGTAGCAGGTGCATTACATAATCCAAATGGCATTCTCCTATATGCAAAAGTGCCAAAAGGGCAAGTGAATGTAGTTTTCTCTTGATCTTTTGGTGCTATGGGGATCTGATTGTATCCTGAGTAGCCATCTAGAAAGCAATAAAATTCATGGCCTGCTAATCTATCAAGCATTTGATCGATAAATGGTAAAGGAAAATGGTCTTTACGTGTGACAGAATTCAATTTTCTATAATCAATGCATACACGCCATCCTGTAGTCACTCTAGTGGGTATCAATTCATTATTAGCATTGGTAACTACTGTGACTCCTGACTTTTTAGGGACAACTTGTACAGGACTGACCCATGAACTATCAGAAATTGGGTAAATGATACCTGCATCTAATAGCTTAAGGACTTCTGTTCTAACAACTTCTTTCATATTAGGATTTAACCGACGTTGCATTTCCCTAGTAGATTTAGCATTTTCATCGAGGTGAATGTAATGCATGCAATCTGCAGGGTTTATACCTTTTATGTCTGCTATGGTCCATCCTAATGCTCCTTTATGTTCTTTTAAAACATCCAACAACTTACCTTTTTGTTCGTCATTGAGGGATGATGAAATGATTACCGGTAAAGTACTTTCTTCCCCCAAAAATGCATATTCCAATGTGTTGGGCAATGGTTTGAGCTCGAGTTTTGGTGGTGATTCTGATGATGGGGTGAGTTTCTTTTCTGATGGTGCTAGTTGTTCAACTCTTGACTTCCATTTATTAGTGTCCATGGATGGTGCTGAGTCAAGCAGGGCGTTGACCTCATCGACTGATCTGTCAATATCAAAATCAAAACCAAAGTGAGTTAAGCATGTCTGTAAAGGATCATCACTAAGGTTTGAAATAAAAGTGTCATCAACTAATGCTTCAATTAAATCCACATCAACAATTCCATCATCTGCATTATGAGGTTGTTTGGCAATGTTGAAGATGTTCAGCTCCATAGTCATATTGCCAAAGGACAACTGCATATTTCCAGTCCTGCATTGAATGTGAGCATCCGCAGTTGCCAAGAAAGGTCGGCCTAGAATAATGGGGATGTGCTTCCTTGAATCCTGTATTGGTTGAGTGTCAATTACAATGAAATCAACAGGAAAATAAAACTTGTCTACCTGGATAAGCACGTCCTCCACAATACCACGAGGTATTTTCGTGGACCGATCTGCAAGTTGTAACACCACTGGAGTTGGGTGTAATTCTCCCAGTCCAAGTTTCACAAACACTGAATAAGGTAACAGATTTACACTAGCTCCTAAATCCAACAAAGCATTCTCAATTGTGTGGTTCCCTATACTACATGAGATAGTGGGGGAGCCTGGGTCTTTGCATTTTAAAGGAATTTTATGTTGGAGTATAGAACTAACGTTTTCTGTTAAAAATGCCTTCTTTTGAACATGCATATTTCTCTTTTTAGTGCAAAGGTCTTTAAGAAACTTGGCATAAGATGGAACTTGTTTAATAGCATCAAGTAAAGGGATGTTAACACTTACCTGTTTGAAGATTTCGAGAATCTCACCTGTGGATTTTCCCTTTTTGCCTTTAGCTAACCTCTGAGGAAATGGAGCTTTGGGAACGTATTCTCGTGGGTTGGTTTCTTCTTTCTCCTCCGGTGGTGAGTCCTCAACACTCACAGGAACAATTTGATTTTCTTTTGTCACCGGCATCTCCACTTTGTTGTCGACTTCTTTTCCTTTTCGTAAGGTCATGACTGCTTTGACCTCTCCATGCTGCTGTGGTGAACTGGTACTTGCTTCATGTACTCCTTTAGGATTAGGCACTGGTTGACTTGGAAACTTACCTTTCTCAACAGTCATTGCCAAGGTCTGAACTGAAGAAGCAAGTTGTCCCACCATCTTCTCGAGGCTTGAAACTGATTGGGCTTGTGAATTGAAGCCTGCTCTCAACTCATTTCGTAGTCCATCAATGGTGCGATTCTGTTGTTCAATCGTGGAGTGAGTAACATTCTTGAAATTCTGGAATGCATCCTCCCATGGTCTGGGTTGAGAGTAGTTCTGATTCTGATTGTATGGTCTAAATGGGGGCTGAGAGGCTTGAGGAACTTGAGGAATGGGTTGCATTGGTGGAGCTGGAGCTGCTGGTCCATTCTGTTGGAATCCTTGAGACCATGAAAAATTGGGGTGGTCTCTCCATCCAGGGTTATATGTGTTGGAGTATGGGTTGTAATTTGATGGTTTTCTCATTACACCTATGGCATTGGCTTGATCTGGATATGAGTCAGGGTCATGTGATTCTGTTGATTTAGCAGTCGATAACGATGCTATTTGTCGAGCAAGACCTTCAACCATCTCCTTGACTTCTTTGATTCCCGAAGTTGACTCGCCAATTTGAACCTCATTCACTCCTTTAATCCTTCTAGTATTCCTGAGTGATCGACTCCGTTGTTGGGAATTGTCCGCTTGTCGCTGGAAAAATTCCCAAATCTCTGATGCACTTTTTGACATTAGCTCTCCTCCACTTGTTGCCATTAGCCATTCTTGCACATTCGGCAATAATCCCTCCAAAAAGTATTGGCATTGGTGCCATTTCTCGTACCCATGATGTGGACACTTCAAGAGTAGCCCATTGAATCGCTCCCACGTTTCGAAAAATTGCTCGTCCTCTCTCTGGGTAAACTCCGAGATTTCCCTGCGAATAGCATTTGTTTTATGCACTGGGAAATATTTATTTAAAAATTTAGTTACCATTTGTTCCCATGATGAAATGCTATTGGCAGGCAATGTATTAAGCCATGAACGAGCTCTATCTTTTAAAGAAAATGGGAATAATCTGAGCTTGACATCATCATCTGAAAAATTCTCATATTTAAATGTTTGACAAATTGCATGAAAATCATTCAAATGATTATATGGGTCCTCATTTTCTAAGCCATAAAATGTGGGGAGACAATTTAGCACACTAGGTTTTAGTTCAAAGCTCCTAGCAGCTACATTTGGGTATCTTATGCATGATGTGCTCAAATTAGCTAAAGGACTGAAATAATCCTTAAATGGCCTCTCCTGTGGTGCTTGTAAATCCATTCCAAATTTATTTTTAATGTGCTTTTGTGTGCGAAGTGTTTTCTCAAGTTCAAGGTCTATAGGTTCAAGATTAGGTAATAATGACCTACGACCATGCATGCAAAACAAATAAAATAAAAATAATGATGGAAACAAAACAAATAAAAATAAAGAAGAATAAGAAATTACGATACTAACCTTATTGCGCAATTACAACCTTTCTATAAAAATACACAAAAATAAATACGTGAATTTAACTAAAAATTAAATTAAAACTTAATAAAGAAAATTAAATTAAGATAAACAAAAATTACAAAGAAAAATAAATCGAAAATTAAATTGTAGAATTGTAAAGAATAGAGAAAGAAAAGAAATACTAACCTCTAAATGCAGATCCACTTTTTTTTCTATTTTTTTTTTTTTTAATAATAATAAAAAAACATTTTGAATTTGAATTTGAATTTTATTTTCGCTTCATTTACTAGGGACTAGCAATAAGCTGGTTGGGGGGTGTGTTGAGTGTTAGAAAATGTATATTTATAAAGGAGAAAATCATCATTTTACATTTCAAGTCTTACTAACAACCTTTACTTTTATGTATTTAAGTTTCTTGCAATTTAATTATGTGTGTTTGATTTTAATTACGTATTTTATGTATTTTAGGGGTATTATAGTCATTTCAGAATAAAGGAGAGATCATACGGAAAAACGGACATCACTTTTGAACTCAGGACGGTCGAAAACCTTGGAGGAGCATAAAAGGAAAAATGGTATCACATATACGGTACTATTCACATGTACGAATCGCTTACGCATCGCTTCACGGCTCACATAGGCGGATCGATGACGTGGCATTGACCGATGGCGTGGCATTGGCCCGATGAGGTGTCACGATCCTGTTGGACTAAAATTCTTATGGTGGCGTGGCGTATCGAGAAAAATCTCGCGTCATGCATCACGATTATTGTCAACCAAACCGCATTCTCAAACCGCTTCAAAGTCGGGTCAAACCGTTATCGTTCACCCGCGTGGTCAAACCGATCGTGGCGCGCAATCCGTCTTTTTAATCCGATGGCTATGATTTACTCCATGTATCTATAAAAGGGGGCCTCCCCCCCCTAATTTGATATCTCTGAATCCATTTTTGGGATCCATTTTCTGTAATTCCTTCTCCATCTTGTATTTTCTTCGTATTTTAATAAATTCCCATTTTGCCCCTAGTTCAATTATGAGTAAATTTCCTTTCAAGCTTGGGTTGAAGTGAAGTCTCAACATGTGTCATGGGCTTTATTTGGTAAATTTATTTTCTCTTCCCCTCTAGTTTTTGTGGATGTTTTGACTTCCGACAAATAATACTAATCTTGTAATTTGTTATTATTATTGGCACGATAAGCCAGCACCATATTGATTAGGCGTGGTTCATGAGGTGTGGATTCCCCCTCATGATTTAATTGGTATTAATACGGATTATTTAGCCCATGATGCATGTTGATACGGATCCCAAGTAAATTTAATAGAATCTTCTTCAATTTATTCTCTCCATTGCAATTCCAATTTTAGAATTTATTCTCGCTATTTTAAATTAAGTTTTAGCATATTCCAAATCATTTCCACCATAATTCCAACCACCCATTTACAAAATTAATTCTACACATAATTAAAATCCACCTCCTCGTGGGATCGACACTGATCTACTCCTGATAGATTCGTAGTACATTAAAATTCTCCATGTATCTATAAAAAGGGGGCCTCCCCCCCCTAATTTGATATCTCTGAATCCATTTTTGGGATCCATTTTCTGTAATTCCTTCTCCATCTTGTATTTTCTTCGTATTTTAATAAATTCCCATTTTGCCCCTAGTTCAATTATGAGTAGCTAATTTCCTTTCAAGCTTGGGTTGAAGGTGAAGTCTCAACATGTGTCATGGGCTTTATTTGGTAAATTTATTTTCTCTTCCCTCTAGTTTTTGTGGATGTTTTGACTACAAATAATACTAATCTTGTCTAGTACACAAGGTTATTATTATTTACGATAAGCCCATATTGATTAGAGCGTGGTTCATGAGGTGTGGATTCCCCCTCATGATTTAATTCGTATTAATACGGATTAATTAGCACATGATGCATGTTGATACGGATCCAGAGCACCAAGTCAGTCAATGTAATAGAATTTTCTCTTCAATTTATTCTCTCCATTGCAAGTCCAATTTTAGAATTTATGCTCGCTATTTTAAATTAAGTTTTAGCATATTCCAAATCATTTCCACCATAATTCCAACCACCCATTTACAAAATTAATTCTACACATAATTAAAATCCACTCCTCGTGGGATCGACACTGATTGATTATACATTAAAATTCTCCATGTATCTATAAAAAGGGTGCCTCCCCCCCCTAATTTGATATCTCTGAATCCATTTTTGGGATCCATTTTCTGTAATTCCTTCTCCATCTTGTATTTTCTTCGTATTTTAATAAATTCCCATTTTGCCCCTAGTTCAATTATGAGTAGCTAATTTCCTTTCAAGCTTGGGTTGAAGGTGAAGTCTCAACATGTGTCATGGGCTTTATTTGGTAAATTTATTTTCTCTTCCCCTCTAGTTTTTGTGGATGTTTTGACTTCTCATCGACAAATAATACTAATCTTGTCTAGTACCGCCTTGGTTTCACCGTACAAGGTTATTATTATTTGTACGATAAGTTGTGCAAATTTTAATGTACTCGCAATCTATTGTAGTATAGATCAATGGTGACGAGTGTCGATCCCACGAGGAGGTGGATTTTAATTATGTGTAGAATTAATTTTGTAAATGGGTGGTTGGAATTATGGTGGAAATGATTTGGAATATGCTAAAACTTAATTTAAAATAAAAATAAATTCTAAAATTGGAATTGCAATGGAGAGAATAAATTGAAGAGAAAATTCTATTAAATTGGCGGATCCGTATCAACATGCATCATGGGCTAAATAATCCGTATTAATAAATCATGAGGGGGAATCCACACCTCATGAACCACGCCTAATCAATATGGTGCTAAGGGCTTATCGTGCAAATAATAATAACCTTGTACTGAAGCCAAGATTAGTATTATTTGTCGAAAAAAACATCCACAAAACTAGAGGAAGAGAAAATAAATTTACCAAATAAAGCCCATGACATGTTGAGACTTCACCTTCAACCCAAGCTTGAAAGAAATTAACTATAAAACTGGGAATTTATTAAAATACGAAGAAAATACAAGATGGAGAAGGAATTACAGAAAATGGATCCCAAAAATGGATTCGAGATATCAAATTGGGGGAGGCCCTTTTTATAGATACATGGAGTAAATCATAGCAATCGGATAAAAAACAGATTTGGGCCTGAATTGCGCCACGTCATCGATCAATTTTGACCACGCGGGTGAATACTGCGGTTTGACCCGACTTTGAACGATAGCGGTTTGACCGGTGAGCGATATTTGGTTGACAATAATCTGTGATGCGTATGCGAGATTTTTCGCGATATACGTCACCATAAAATTTTAGTCCAACAGATCGTGACACCTCATCAATGCCACGTCATCGGTCAATGCCACGTCATCGATCCGTCTATGTGAAGCGATGAATGCGTAGATGCATGTGAATAGTCGTATATGTGAACAGTCATTTTTCCTTTTATGCTCCTCCTAAGGTTTTCGTCCCGAGTTCAAAAGTGATGTCCGTTTTCCGTATGATCTCTCCTTTATTGAAATGACTATAATACCTAAAATACATAAAATACTTAATTAAAATCAAACACACATAATTAAATTGCAAGAAACTTAAATACATAAAAGTAAAGGTTGTTAGTAAGACTTGAAATGTAAAATGATGATTTTCTCCTTTATAAATATACATTTTCTAACACTCAACAGAAGGAATGAAATAGTTTTTTATTGCATGGTTAAGAAATGCGATAAAGCCATCATAAAAATTATTGACATTTAACAAACCGATGGGTTTCTGGTGAATGTGCAAATGAGCCCAAGATGCTAATGTGATAAGTGCCTCTAGAGTTGCAAGATCTCCTGGTAAGAAAATAAAAGCATCAGCATGATTAAGCATTTTAGTTATTCTTTCTTGCATACCTGAGACGACTAACTCTTCTGCAGTCATTGAGTTAGACAAACTGCCCAAAGATTTTAGGGCTCTTGGAATGATGCCTAACACTTGGCTTCCTCTGACAAAAGCAGCTTCTGAGACCAATTTTGATAACCCTCGGTTACCTCCTCCATACACCAAGTGTAATTTTCTCTCCGCTATACTTCGACTAAGATCTATGGCTGCTTCAACGAACTCTTTATGTTTGAATTATTTATTGGGAGTAGTTGCCATTGGGATACTTCTCAAAAATAATTTGTGAGTGCTTGACAAAAAATCATATTTAAGAATCTTCGTGATAATGGATCACAGCTGTGTATGAGGTAGCATGTTAGTGTCAATTAACGCGTAAAGCACATGGCTCATGAGTCAAAAAGGAAACAGTAAAAAGAAAAAGAAACAATGATAAAATAAAATTATTAAAGATAATAATGCAAATGATAAAACAACAGTGAAGTAAAAGGATATTTACAGGTAGTTACGACTGTGGTTCACATCTTCCTCTGGTTTTACGTCCTGAAACGGCTTGAACGCCCTCTATGGGTTGAGGATGGGCTTCCCATCCAGTTTTCTTATATACTGGCAAACATGGTCGTTTATATTTAGATTCCTAAGACTATATCGTGCATGCTCTTTCTGGAATAATGGCTATAACTGGAAAATTGCTCCTTGTACATATCCATTGGGATGCGTTTCAAGAGACAAAAGGATATCATCCAATGACTCCTTATTCAAGCCATCCCTAACGAATTGAATCTTACCTTCCCTGTTATCAGACACCATTCCTAAAGAACATGATTTTTTATCACAACTCATTATGGCACACTTATGACAAGCAATAGAAATTCTTCGAGCTCTTTGTTTTCTTGCATAATTTTCTTTACCACAACCAGACATGTATGCAATAAATTTTAGAGGTAACTCACCTGCCAATCGTACTTTAGCCTCGATTAACCAATGGATGTCAGCAGGTATGTTATTTCTCATGAGCAATTGCATGCGTTCGGACCGAGCTTTATAAATTGTAAGGAGGGCATTCTAAGGAAGTGAAGGGAATTGATTGTGAAGCTTCGCTAGAATCTTGTTTTTGTCCATACCTTCGCCTCAGAATATCAAATATTATGGGAAACTGAAGTTACCGACTTGATTGTCACAGAGTACCGTTATCTGTTACTTCACCGGGGTAACAAACTAAAGCACACAAACAAAGAAAAACAAACTAAAACACATAAAGAAAATTATAATCGTCCTCTTATTGAATTTACCTCAAGCTCTAACTGGATGTTGTAGACACTTCTCTCAATGTCTCTGAGTTGGCTTTCTAAATCCTCAACATAGGATACTAACTCTGGTGGTTGGAAAGCCCAAATACGATGTGTTTTACAAAATTGAATCTGCCTTTTGAAATGAGATTTTACAAGTTGAAGTGGTCTAAGAATGTCTAGGAGGAACTGTTTAGCTATGGCACTCATGATTAACAATGATAAGAGAAAACTTAATGGTTAAACAAACACACTTATGCAAAAATAATTTCAATTAGCAAAAGAATAATAAAAAGAAAAAAAAATCAAATCACCGAAATGAAAGAAAAAACTGAATTCAAATTTGGTGGGTCACTCAAATTTATTTCGGTGTCCTCTCCATGTGGTTGGTACTCTAGATATGGCTTTAATCTTTGACCATTAACTTTAAACATGACACCGTTCTTTGGGTCCTTAATTTCAATTGCTCCATGTGGAAAAACAGTATGAATAATAAAGAGGCCAGACCATCGAGAGCGTAACTTACCTGGGAATAGGTGCAAGCGAGAATTGAATAAAAATACTTTCTGACCTGGAGTCAAAGATTGTCTCATAATTTGCTTATCATGAAAGACTTTCATTCGTTGCTTGTAAATTTTGGCATTTTCGTATGCATCATTGCGAATTTTTTCAAGTTCTGCCAGTTGTAATCTTCTTTCTGAGCTAGCTTGCTGCATGTCAAAGTTGAATTTCTTGATGGCCCAATATGCACAATGCTCGAGTTCCACAGGTAGGTGGCAAGCTTTTCCATACACTAGCTGTTGAGTGTTAGAAAATGTATATTTATAAAGGAGAAAATCATCATTTTACATTTCAAGTTTTACTAACAACCCTTACTTTTATGTATTTAAGCTTCTTGCAATTTAATTATGTGTGTTGATTTTAATTAAGTATTTTATGTATTTTAGGGGCATCATGGTCATTTCACAATAAATAAGAGATTAGATAGTAAAACGGACATCACTTTTGAACTCAGGACAGTCGAAAACCTTAGGAGAAGCATAAAAGGAAAAATGACACTATTCACATGTACGGTACTATTCACGTGTACGGTACTGTTTACGTTACTGTTTATGACACTGTTCACATAAACGGATCGATGACGTGGCATTGACCGATTATGTGGCATTGACTGATGAGGTGTCACGATCCTGTTGGGCTAAAATTCTTATGTACTGTTGATGGTGACGTGGCAGCATATCAGTGGATGAAAAATATCACGTACGGTACATGCATCACATAAGATTATTTTCAACCAAACCGCGTCACTGTTCAACCCGGGTCAAACCGTGTTACTGTTCATCCACGTGGTCAAACCGCGTACTGTTGACTAATGACGTGGTGCAATCCTGAGCGTCCAAACTGCTTTTAATCCGATGGCCATGATTTACTCCATGTATCTATAAAAAAGGGGCCTCTCCCCCCTAATTATATATCTCTGAATCCATTTTGGGGATCCATTTTCTATAATTCCTTCTCCATCTTGTATTTTCTACGTATTTTAATAAATTTTCATTTTGCCTCTAGTTCAATTATGAGTAGCTAATTTTCTTTCAAGCTTGGGTTGAAGGTGAAGTCTTAACATGTGTCATGGGCTTTATTTGGTAAATTTACTTTCTCTTCCCCTCTAATTTTTGTGGATGTTTTGACTTCTTATCGACAAATAATACTAATTTTGTCTAGTACCGCCTTGGTTTCACCGGCTCTCTAGTACAAGGTTATTATTATTTGGCATGATAAGCTGATGGTTGTCGAAGCCAACAAAAATAAATTCCTACTCTAAATAAATTGTGTATAGTGATTGAGCAGGGTCGTGTCCACAGAGATCGGTAATTATTTAAATCCTTTTAAAACGTAAAACATAAAATGGGGGTTTTGTTGACAATAATAAAAATCAAATTAAAATAACAAGAATGCAAATTAAAGTTGTAATTCAAATTGGAGAAAGCTCTGGTTGAAGGAATTAACTCAGCTTGATTCGACTACTGATCATTGATTCAAATATAGATTATTATTACTTATGAATAGACCGGTTATAGCTATTGAGACCCTCTAATAGCCAATCTCTCCTTAACTAGTCGATAACCAAGGTACGACCGTTGGATATTTTCCTAATCAATAGACAACCCTAGATACGATCATAGGATTTAATCAATTGACAGCCTGAAAAACTAGAGAGACCCAAATCCTAATCAACACATATGATGATTCATTTAAATTAGATTGTTTATTCTCATAACACAACTCACTGCTATGTTATTTGTCACAAACATTAAAATCTTCATACGATGAATCCTTTAATTGACAATAGATTAAGTTGATAATTAAATAGTGCCCAATTACCTAATTAACAAACATAATCATGAAACTAATTCAGAGAATAAACAAATACCCAAAAAGTAATAAAATAATTAAAGCATAAGAAAGATCTCACAGTAGTGATGAATCAAAGCTTCATTAACCTTCAACCAGAAAAATAAGTTTAGTTCTTCATAGAGAGAAGAGAAAAATTAGATCTAGGGTTTCTTTCTTTTTCTCCAATCCAAATCCCCCTTTTTCACAATAGATTCCTCCTTTAAATAATTTCACTCTCTTCTCTTTTAGAGTTCTACTTAAAATAAAATACTAATATCTGAAATATTAAATTCGTAATTACAAAAATAACCAAAAATACAAAACACGTTAAACTAAAAACTGCAGGTCTGCAGTTGACAGCACGCGCCCACGCTTTATCAACAAAGTTCTTCTGACGCTCATAATTTCTCCAAGAGAACAATCATCCTTAAACATCATCTTATAGCTCAATTTTATCACCAATCAATAGAATTGCACCTACAAAAGTAAAACACAAGTAAATCACTATTATTAAGTGCAAAACATCGATATTAAGGGAAGTAAACAATGCAAAACTAGTGCATAAATTGCACTCTAACAAATTCCCCCACACCAAGATGATGCTTGTCCTCAAGCGTATAACTCAAGATTAATCCCAAATCTCCACTCACTTCTCATCTCAACTCATCCAAAAATAATTTTTAGCAAGCATACCTCAAGAAATTAAGTCGATCAATATTCGAGAGACAAGGATTTTAAAGCATAGAATCTCATAAGATAGAATAAGAACATTCAACCACCAAGAAGATCCATTCAAAATTCAAGTGCAACAATATTTAATAGCCCTCTCAATAACTTCACTCCATGCACTCAAAGTGTTTAGGGTATCATTTATGCACTCAAATCAAATTAAAGAATGCTATTACCATAAGCTTACTCATATATCACATCTCTATCCACAAAACATGAATAAAAGGTTGTAATGGGGTTAAATAGGTTAAATGAAAAAGAAAGGTCTACGAAAGAAAAAGAGATCAAAATGAGAATAATGAACTCATTGAATGAACTTATGATATCAAAATGCTTATTTCTACTCAAGTCACCAAGAATGTAAACTTCTTTTTTTTCAATTTTTTTTATTTTTCTTTTTTTTTTTTTTTTTTTTTTTTTTTTTTGTTTTATTTTTTTTTGAATCAAACAAAAGAAACGAACCTTGCACAATTTAATTCAAGCATAATGCTTGTTGATCTAATTGAGAAACTTTAATACAAGGTAGAAAAAACAACAAAATATATCCACACAATGAGTCCAAAAATCTCCTTAAATTGAGGCTCAAAAAGAAGAAAAATGGTTAAGTAGACGGAGAGAATTAGATGGGTAATGGTTAAGGCTCAAACAAAGGTAGTAAATAAAGGTCTTCGAGTAGAGAAAAAAGAAAATGCGAGAATAGAAAAATGATAAATGGTTTGCCCTTATCATTTTAATGCATAAAATCCCGTAATGTGGCTTCAACATGCATAACAAAGCAAGTTCTAGAAAAAATAAATTAGGATTGATATTCACATAACAAAAATAATTAGAGCAAAGTGGTTGCTCATAGGCTCAAATCCTCACAAAGTTGGTAAATTTGCCATCAAATCATGTACACTCTTCAAATGAATCAACCATCAATAGTGGTGTAGAATGAGAAGAAGGTATGAGTGATATATAAAAAGAAAGGTAAAAATGATAAGAAGTGAGAAAGATGTATGTAGTAATATGAAAAGTGAAAGATAAAATGTGAGTGATGAAAGAGTATAATAGAATAAAAATAGATGTAAATAATTTGAGATAGATGGGAAAAAAGTAGTGAGAAAGAAAAGAAAAGAAAAAATAATAATATATAAAGCATACTAACTCCAAAATCATTTAAGGATGAGTAGAGTGAAAATAGATGAGTAGAGTGAAAATACTACTTCCAGACATCAATAATGCAAAAATCCCTCCCCCACACCAAGAACTTACATTGTCCCCAATGTAAGATAATCAAAGCTCACATAAAAATTAAAGCGTAAGGATAAAAGATTAAAGGCAAAAAAAAACTTCCCTAAATTATGAGCTCTGATCCACATAATGTCTATGGGCTTGGCGGAAATGATGGGATAAATCCCACACTCTCAAAGTATGCGGCCAAATTCTGCTCCATCTTGTTCAGCTTGTGCTCCATTTTCTCTAACTGAATGCTCAAAGGTGGTGCGGATGTAGAAGGAATAGTTGGCAGGGCAGCAATGTCATCGTCAAACTCGTCATCAGAGGTAGCACCACTCCTAGCATAAAGCTTTTTCGGAGGTTGAGTGGGTCCTGGTTCAGTAAACTGAAATCTCCCCTCCTTGAATTCGACCACACCTGTTCTTTCAAACACAGACATATCCAAAAATTCCTTTTTGCAAGCAGGATGCAAATCATTATTGTCAGGATCAAGCACATATAGGTTTATAGCTAACAGAGTAATGTATGGACCAAGAAATAAAGTCCTATACCGTTTAAGCACACTTTGAAATTGATCCGCTAACCAAAAACCTAAATTAGGCCTCACATCATTTAACATGTACCAGATAAAATAAAATTCAGTAGTAGAGAAAACTCCTGAGTGATCTTTCTTGCCTAAAAAATTATATGCTAAGAATCGATGCACACATTTCAAAACAGGATCACGTAAGAAAGAACTCTTTGATTTGCTCGGGTCATAGGCATTGTGATCAACAGATAAATTACGCCAAAAACCATAAGGCTCAAAATTTTCGCTAAAGTCACAAGTTGTTCCTAAATATGCATCACTAGAAGAATAATCATCATCAATGAATCCTAAAGCTAGGTTAAAATCCGTGATAGAGTGTGAAAAATTTTGTCCCATTAACCTAAACTTTATGACATCCGGGGTATGCAAAGTAAAATCATTCGGCATATTAAATTGAAAAGTAGCATAAAACTCCCTAATCAACTCAACATAACCCAAACAATCAACATCAACAAACTTACGCAACCCAATCTTATCTATCAAAGAATCAAAATTATCCTTAACATTCAATTTTTCAAGAGTCAGGTAATGAATATACTTAGCTGGAAGTATTTTACGCGTGGAAATATCTTTGTACCTCTCTTTCTCTTGTTGAGTCGCGAATGCGAGGCCCCTCCAAGATTGGATTCCGCAAGTGGCAAAACACTCATGCCTTTTCCATGTTTCCATCTTTGTCTCACGACTTGGCGTGGATTTGAAATTGTGTTCCATGGAACCGTAGTGGGAGCGGCAATCTTAGATTTCTTTGCGACGGGTGTCTTTTTAGATGACTTGTAAGTAGATGCTTTCCTCTTCGGCATTGTTACAATGATTGCACTCACGGATTTCGATTTACCGGGCGTAGGTTGCGTTGCGTTCTTTGCTGGAGCTTCTGCGCGCTTGGGTTGCGCCTTTGCGTTCGGGATCTTTGTCTGCGTGGTTACGGCTACGTTGCGGCATGCTGCTGCGATGGTTACTTTCTTTGCATGACTGAGGCTTGCGTTGCGCGTTGGTGGGGCTTGCGTTGCGCGCTGGTGCTACGAGACACGGGATGCTGGTGCTGCACTCGCTGGATGGTGCTCGATGCTGGTGCTGCGCTGCGTTGCACGCTGGTGGGACTTCATTGCGCGCTGCTGGGCCGCAAGACACGGGATGCTGGTGCTGTGCTCGCGGGATGGTGCGTTTTCCGGCGGGTTGGTTTGCTGCTGGAGAAGAAAACAAGTTCTGGAAAATTAGGGATTTTTTGAACAGTAAAAATTTTTTTTTTTGAACAGTGATTTTTTGAATTTTTTTAATAAATAAATAGAAAAAATAAAATAAAATAATTTTTTTTGTGATGAATCACTTTGAGACACCAAAAATTTCATAAGTATTTTTTTAATAAGCACGTGGGCACGCCTTAAAACTATTTTACTTTAAAAATCACAAAAGTACTTATTAGTTAAGACGTGGGCACGCCTTATCAAAAATTTTCTTCTGGCCAAAATAAGCAAAAACATTATTAAAAAAAAATCTGAATCAAAATTAAAAATAAAAGATATAACTAAAATCAAAATAAATAAATCTTTTGGGTTGTCTCCCAAAAAGCGCCTTTGTTTTATGTCTTTGGCTAGACACATTTATGCATCAATCTCCATAATTGGGACTCTCAAGAGCCACATCCTCTACAATATTCACCGAAAAACCTTCATAAAAAGGTTTTAAGCGATGACCATTAACTTTAAAAACTTTGTCAGAGGTCGGACTCCGAATCTCAACTGCACCATGAGGAAAAACATTAGTAACAATAAAAGGTCCAACCTAGCAAGAACGTAATTTACCCGGAAAAAGTTTAAGCTTAGAATGAAAAAGAAGAACTTTTTGACCAATAGAGAACTCCTTTCTCAAAATCATTCTATCATGAAATGTCTTCGTCTTTTCCTTGTAAAAAACTTCCTGCGCTATAGGGTTAATAACATCCACAGAAAATACCGAATGTTCCTCACTAGGATATTTTATGGCATCATTCATATTGAATTCTATAACCTCTGCATCAAACTCCATAGTGAGAATCCCTTTATGTACATCCATTTTAGTCCTAGCAGTCTTAAGAAAATGTCTTCCTAGCAAAATTGGGATAAAATTAGAGGAGTTATCATCTTCCATATCAAGTACATAAAAATCAGTAGGAAAAACCAACTCATTAACTTGTACTAAGACATCTTCTAATACCCCATCAGGATATGCATTAGACCTATCAGCTAGTTGAATTATCACGCCAGTTTCTTTTAATGGACCAACATTCAAAGATGAATAAATAGAACGAGGCATGACATTAATAGAAGCTCCTAGATCTAACATAGCCTTTTCAACTCTAACACTACCAATTTTACAAGGGATAGTAAACATACCTGGATCCTTGCACTTAGGAGGTAGTTTCTTTTGGAGAACTGCTGAAACATTCTCCCCCATGTGAACTCTTTCATCTCCTCTTAATTTTCTCTTGGAGGTGTACAGTTCCTTAAGAAATTTAGCATATCGAGGTATTTGTTTTATAGCATCTAATAAGGGAATATTTACCTCAACCTTGCGAAATGTCTCAAGGATGTTTTCTCTTATTCCTCCTTCTTGGATCTTGCAAACCGGCTTGGAAAAGGAGGAGGTATCACAATAGGTAGGGGTTTCGCTCTGGTGGATTGCGCATTTTGAGATTTAGGTATCAATTCATTCTTCTCAAGCTCATCTTCTACATGCTTTGTCACTTTCTTACTAGGCTCTTGCAACTCCTTCCCACTTCTAAGGTTGACATCACTAACATTTAGCTTTGGATTCACCTCAGATTGTGAAGGCAATCTCCCTAATACTTGAGACTCCAAACGACTCACTGTAGTCGGCAATTGACTCATTTGGTTCTCCAAGTTCTGAATGCTTGCTGTAGTTGCCTGCTGAAATTGTTGATTGTTAGTCGCAAGTGATTTAACAATTTCTTCAAGAGATATACCTGACTTGGAGTTTGACTGTGGAGATGCTGGTTGTCTTGGTGGATACTGATGTGGGAATCCTGACAGCCTAACTCCATAGCTGAAGTTGGGATGATCTTTCCATCCCGGATTATATGTTTGTGCATAAGGATCATACCTCCTCTAAGGCATGCCTGGAAATTCTCCAACTGCATTGGCTTGTTCAACGGGTTCTTCTTGAAGTGTAGGACACGTATCAGTTGAATAATCCATATTGTAACAAATGCCACAAGTCTTCACCTGTTGCACATTACCTACAACAAACTTTTCCACAAGAGAAGTAAGTTTATCTAAACGTTGTTCAATAAAAGAAATATTTACCTCATTCACCGTTCTTGAAGTGGCATCTTGTCTGCTGCCAAATTATTGTGCATTGGCAACCATATTTAAGATCAACTCCCTTGCTTGAGTAGGGGTCTTGTTCACCAACACGCCTCCACTAGCAGCATCTATCATACTCCTATCCATCAATGACAGTCCTTCGTAAAAATATTGAATAAGAAGTTGATCAGAAATCTGATGCTGATGACAGCTGGCACACAATTGTTTGAATCGCTCTCAATACTCATACAAAGTCTCCCCAGGAAGTTGTCTGATCCCACAAATGTCTTTTCTGATGTTGGCAGCTCTTGAAGCAGGAAAGTACTTCTCGAGGAACTACTTCTTCAAATCATTCCACGTTGTAATCGATCCAGGAGGCAAGTAGTACAACCAATCTTTAGCTAACCCATTTAAAGAGAACGAAAAAGCACGCAGCTTAATATGCTCTTCAGTCATGCCTTGTGGTCTCATACTTGAAGACACAACATGAAACTCCTTAAGATGTTTATGAGGATCTTCACCTGCAAAACCATTAAACTTGGGTAATAAATGAATAAGACTAGACTTTAATTCAAAATTTACCTCTAAATTTACATATTGAATGCAGAGTGGTTGCTGATTCAAGTCTAGTTCAGCTAACTCTCTAAGAGTTCTTTCTACAGGTGCAGGTCTATCCATCACTTGTTCTTCCGAATCGCTAGATGATTCAACTAAATGCACATTTGAAAGCAAAGGCGATGAGGATCGTTGTTTAGCTCGCTTCGTCTGCTGTCTCAGCTGGCGAGCTGTCTTCTCAATTTCAGGATCAAACGAAAGTGTACCTGTACGAGAAGAACGAACCATACACCAAGTAAAACGTAAAAAGGATTAAATAAATGACACCAATCCCCGGCAACGGTGCCAAAATTGGATGGTTGTCGAAGCCAACAAAAATAAATTCTTACTCTAAATAAATTGTGTATAGTGATTGAGCAGGGTCGTGTCTATAGAGATCGGTAATTATTTAAATCCTTTTAAAACGTAAAACATAAAATGGGGGTTTTGTTGACAATAATAAAAATCAAATTAAAATAACAAGAATGCAAATTAAAGTTGTAATTCAAATCTGAGAAAGCTCTGGTTGAAGGAATTAACTCAACTTGATTCTACGATCATTGATTCAAATATAGATTATTATTACTTATGAATAGAGGTTATAGCTGAGACCTCTAATAGCCAATCTCTCCTTAACTAGTCGATAACCAAGGTTGGATATTTCCTAATCAATAGACAACCCAGATACGATCATAGGATTTAATCAATTGACAAAAATCGAGAGACCCAAATCCTAATCAACACATATGATGATTCATTTAAATTAGATTGTTTATTCTCATAACACAACTCACTGCTATGTTATTTGTCACAAACATTAAAATCTTCATACGATGAATCCTTTAATTGACAATAGATTAAGTTGATAATTAAATAGTGCCCAATTACCTAATTAACAAACATAATCATGAAACTAATTCAGAGAATAAACAAATACCCAAAAAGTAATAAAACAATTAAAGCATAAGAAAGATCTCACAGTAGTGATAAATCAAAGCTTCATTAACCTTCAACCAGAAAAATAAGCTTAGTTCTTCATAGAGAGAAGAGAAAAATTAGATCTAGAGTTTCTTTCTTTTTCTCCAATCCAAATCCCCCTTTTTCACAATAGATTCCTCCTTTAAATAATTTCTCTCTCTCTTTTTAGAGTTCTATTTAAAATAAAATACTAATATCGAAATATTAAATTCGTAATTACAAAAATAACCAAAAATACAAAACACGTTAAACTAAAAGCTGCAGTGATTGACGCGCCACGCTTTATCAACAAAGTTCTTACGCTATAATTTCTCCAAGAGAAAATCATCCTTAAACATCATCTTATAGCTCAATTTTATCACCAATCAATAGAATTACAACTACAAAAGTAAAACAAAAGTAAATCACTATTATTAAGTGCAAAACATCGATATTAAGGGAAGTAAACAATGCAAAACTAGTGCATAAATTGCACTCTAACAAATTCCCCCACACCAAGATGATGCTTGTCCTCAAGCGTATAACTCAAGATTAATCCCAAATCTCCACTCACTTCTCATCTCAACTCATCCAAAAATAATTTTTAGCAAGCATACCTCAAGAAATTAAGTCGATCAATATTCGAGAGACAAGGATTTTAAAGCATAGAATCTCATAAGATAGAATAAGAACATTCAACCACCAAGAAGATCCATTCAAAATTCAAGTGCAACAATATTTAATAGCCCTCTCAATAACTTCACTCCATGCACTCAAAGTGTTTAGGGTATCATTTATGCACTCAAATCAAATTAAAGAATGCTATTACCATAAGCTTACTCATATATCACATCTCTATCCACAAAACATGAATAAAAGGTTGTAATGGGGTTAAATAGGTTAAATGAAAAAGAAAGGTCTACGAAAGAAAAAGAGATCAAAATGAGAATAATGAACTCATTGAATGAACTTATGATATCAAAATGCTTATTTCTACTCAAGTCACCAAGAATGTAAACTTCTTTTTTTTCAATTTTTTTTATTTTTCTTTTTCTTTTCTTTTTTTTTCTTTTTTTGTTTTTCTTTTTTTTGTTTTATTTTTTTTTTAATCAAACAAAAGAAACGAACCTTGCACAATTTAATTCAAGCATAATGCTTGTTGATCTAATTGAGAAACTTTAATACAAGGTAGAAAAAACAACAAAATATATCCACACAATGAGTCCAAAAATCTCCTTAAATTGAGGCTCAAAAAGAAGAAAAATGGTTAAGTAGACGGAGAGAATTAGATGGGTAATGGTTAAGGCTCAAACAAAGGTAGTAAATAAAGGTCTTCGAGTAGAGAAAAAAGAAAATGCGAGAATAGAAAAATGATAAATGGTTTGCCCTTATCATTTTAATGCATAAAATCCCGTAATGTGGCTTCAACATGCATAACAAAGCAAGTTCTAGAAAAAATAAATTAGGATTGATATTCACATAACAAAAATAATTAGAGCAAAGTGGTTGCTCATAGGCTCAAATCCTCACAAAGTTGGTAAATTTGCCATCAAATCATGTACACTCTTCAAATGAATCAACCATCAATAGTGGTGTAGAATGAGAAGAAGGTATGAGTGATATATAAAAAGAAAGGTAAAAATGATAAGAAGTGAGAAAGATGTATGTAGTAATATGAAAAGTGAAAGATAAAATGTGAGTGATGAAAGAGTATAATAGAATAAAAATAGATGTAAATAATTTGAGATAGATGGGAAAAAAGTAGTGAGAAAGAAAAGAAAAGAAAAAATAATAATATATAAAGCATACTAACTCCAAAATCATTTAAGGATGAGTAGAGTGAAAATAGATGAGTAGAGTGAAAATACTACTTCCAGACATCAATAATGCAAAAATCCCTCCCCCACACCAAGAACTTACATTGTCCCCAATGTAAGATAATCAAAGCTCACATAAAAATTAAAGCGTAAGGATAAAAGATTAAAGGCAAAAAAAAAAACTTCCCTGAATTGTGAGCTTTGATCCACATAACGTCTATGGGCTTGGCGGAAATGGTGGGGTAAATCCCACACTCTCGAAGTATGTGGCCAAATTCTGCTCCATCTTGTTCAGCTTGTGCTCCATTTTCTCTAACTGAATGCTCAAAGGTGGTGCGGATGTAGAAGGAATAGTTGGCAGGGCAGCAATGTCATCGTCAAACTCGTCATCAGAGGTAGCACCACTCCTAGCATAAAGCTTTTTCGGAGGTTGAGTGGGTCTGGTTCGATGAAATCTCCTCCTTGAATTCGACCACACCTGCTCTTTCAAACACATATATCCAAAATTCCTTTTTGCAAGCGGATGCAAATCATTATTGTCGATCAAGCACATATAGGTTTATAGCTATGAGTAATGTATGGACCAAGAAATAAAGTCCTATACCGTTTAAGCACACTTTGAAATTGATCCGCTAACCAAAACCTAAATTAGGCCTCACATCATTTAACATGTACGGATAAAATAAAATTCAGTAGTAGAGAAAACTCCTGAGTGATCTTTCTTGCCTAAAAAATTATATGCTAAGAATCGATGCACACATTTCAAAACAGGATCACGTAAGAAAGAACTCTTTGATTTGCTCGGCATTGTGATCAACAGATAAATTACGCCAAAAACCATAAGGCTCAAAATTTTCGCTAAAGTCACAAGTTGTTCCTAAATATGCATCACTAGAAGAATAATCATCATCAATGAATCCTAAAGCTAGGTTAAAATCCGTGATAGAGTGTGAAAAATTTTGTCCCATTAACCTAAACTTTATGACATCCGGGGTATGCAAAGTAAAATCATTCGGCATATTAAATTGAAAAGTAGCATAAAACTCCCTAATCAACTCAACATAACCCAAACAATCAACATCAACAAACTTACGCAACCCAATCTTATCTATCAAAGAATCAAAATTATCCTTAACATTCAATTTTTCAAGAGTCAGGTAATGAATATACTTAGCTGGAAGTATTTTACGCGTGGAAATATCTTTGTACCTCTCTTTCTCTTGTTGAGTCGCGAATGCGAGGCCCCTCCAAGATTGGATTCCGCAAGTGGCAAAACACTCATGCCTTTTCCATGTTTCCATCTTTGTCTCACGACTTGGCGTGGATTTGAAATTGTGTTCCATGGAACCAGTGAGCGCAATCTTAGATTTCTTTGCGACGGTGTCTTTTTAGATGACTTGTAAGTAGATGCTTTCCTCTTCGGCATTGTTACAATGATTGCACTCACGGATTTGGAATACGGGCGTAGGTTGCGTTGCGTTCTTTGAGCTGCTTGCGCTTGCGCGGATGTCTGCGTGGTTACGCTGCTACGCGGCGCTGATGCGATGGTTGCTTTGCATGAGGCTTGCGTTACGCGTTGGTGGGGCTTGCGTTGCGCGCTGGTGCTACGAGACACGGGATGCTGCACTCGCTGGATGGTGCTCGATCGGTGCCGCGTTGCACGGTGGGACTTCATTGCGCGGCAAGACACGGATCTTTGTCTTTGTGCTCGCGGGATGGTGCGTTTTCCGGCGGGTTGGTTTGCTGCTGGAGAAGAAAACAAGTTCTGGAAAATTAGGGATTTTTTGAACAGTAAAATTTTTTTTTTTTTGAACAGTGATTTTTTGAATTTTTTTAATAAATAAATAGAAAAAATAAAATAAAATAATTTTTTTTGTGATGAATCACTTTGAGACACCAAAAATTTCATAAGTATTTTTTTAATAAGCACGTGGGCACGCCTTAAAACTATTTTACTTTAAAAATCACAAAAGTACTTATTAGTTAAGACGTGGGCACGCCTTATCAAAAATTTTCTTCTGGCCAAAATAAGCAAAAACATTATTAAAAAAAAATCTGAATCAAAATTAAAAATAAAAGATATAACTAAAATCAAAATAAATAAATCTTTTGGGTTGTCTCCCAAAAAGCGCCTTTGTTTTATGTCTTTGGCTAGACACATTTATGCATCAATCTCCATAATTGGGACTCTCAAGAGCCACATCCTCTACAATATTCACCGAAAAACCTTCATAAAAAGGTTTTAAGCGATGACCATTAACTTTAAAAACTTTGTCAGAGGTCGGACTCCGAATCTCAACTGCACCATGAGGAAAAACATTAGTAACAATAAAAGGTCCAACCTAGCAAGAACGTAATTTACCCGGAAAAAGTTTAAGCTTAGAATGAAAAAGAAGAACTTTTTGACCAATAGAGAACTCCTTTCTCAAAATCATTCTATCATGAAATGTCTTCGTCTTTTCCTTGTAAAAAAATTCCTGCTCTATTGTGTTAATATCATCCTCTTATAATACCGATTGTTCCTCACTATTATATTTTATGGCATCATTCATATTGATTTCTATAAGCTCTGCATCAAACTCCATAGTGAGAATCCCTTTATGTACATCCATTTTAGTCCTAGCAAGAAAATGTCTTCCTAGCAAAATTGGGATAAAATTAGAGGAGTTATCATCTTCCATATCAAGTACATAAAAATCAGTAGGAAAAACCAACTCATTAACTTGTACTAAGACATCTTCTAATACCCCATCAGGATATGCATTAGACCTATCAGCTAGTTGAAATATCACGCCAGTTTCTTTTAATGGACCAACATTCAAAGATGAATAAATAGAACGAGGCATGACATTAATAGAAGCTCCTAGATCTAACATAGCCTTTTCAACTCTAACACTACCAATTTTACAAGGGATAGTAAACATACCTGGATCCTTGCACTTAGGAGGTAGTTTCTTTTGGAGAACTGCTGAAACATTCTCCCCCATGTGAACTCTTTCATCTCCTCTTAATTTTCTCTTGGAGGTGTACAGTTCCTTAAGAAATTTAGCATATCGAGGTATTTGTTTTATAGCATCTAATAAGGGAATATTTACCTCAACCTTGCGAAATGTCTCAAGGATGTTTTCTCTTATTCCTCCTTCTTGGATCTTGCAAACCGGCTTGGAAAAGGAGGAGGTATCACAATAGGTAGGGGTTTCGCTCTGGTGGATTGCGCATTTTGAGATTTAGGTATCAATTCATTCTTCTCAAGCTCATCTTCTACATGCTTTGTCACTTTCTTACTAGGCTCTTGCAACTCCTTCCCACTTCTAAGGTTGACATCACTAACATTTTGCTTTGGATTCACCTCAGATTGTGAAGGCAATCTCCCTAATACTTGAGACTCCAAACGACTCACTGTAGTCGGCAATTGACTCATTTGGTTCTCCAAGTTCTGAATGCTTCACTCTTTGAAATTGTTGATTGTTAGTCGCAAGTGATTTAACAATTTCTTCAAGAGATATACCTGACTTGGAGTTTGACTGTGGAGATGCTGGTTGTCTTGGTGGATACTGATGTGGGAATCCTGACAGCCTAACTCCATAGCTGAAGTTGGGATGATCTTTCCATCCCGGATTATATGTTTGTGCATAAGGATCATACCTCCTCTAAGGCATGCCTGGAAATTCTCCAACTGCATTGGCTTGTTCAACGGGTTCTTCTTGAAGTGTAGGACACGTATCAGTTGAATAATCCATATTGTAACAAATGCCACAAGTCTTCACCTGTTGCACATTACCTACAACAAACTTTTCCACAAGAGAAGTAAGTTTATCTAAACGTTGTTCAATAAAAGAAATATTTACCTCATTCACCGTTCTTGAAGTGGCATCTTGTCTGCTGCCAAATTATTGTGCATTGGCAACCATATTTAAGATCAACTCCCTTGCTTGAGTAGGGGTCTTGTTCACCAACACGCCTCCACTAGCAGCATCTATCATACTCCTATCCATCAATGACAGTCCTTCGTAAAAATATTGAATAAGAAGTTGATCAGAAATCTGATGCTGATGACAGCTGGCACACAATTGTTTGAATCGCTCTCAATACTCATACAAAGTCTCCCCAGGAAGTTGTCTGATCCCACAAATGTCTTTTCTGATGTTGGCAGCTCTTGAGGAACTACTTCTTCAAATCATTCCACGTTGTAATCGATCCAGGAGGCAAGTAGTACAACCAATCTTTAGCTAACCCATTTAAAGAGAACGAAAAAGCACGCAGCTTAATATGCTCTTCAGTCATGCCTTGTGGTCTCATACTTGAAGACACAACATGAAACTCCTTAAGATGTTTATGAGGATCTTCACCTGCAAAACCATTAAACTTGGGTAATAAATGAATAAGACTAGACTTTAATTCAAAATTTACCTCTAAATTTACATATTGAATGCAGAGTGGTTGCTGATTCAAGTCTAGTTCAGCTAACTCTCTAAGAGTTCTTTCTACAGGTGCAGGTCTATCCATCACTTGTTCTTCCGAATCGCTAGATGATTCAACTAAATCTGGCACTGTATCTGTTTCAGAAAGCAAAGGCGATGAGGATCGTTGTTTAGCTCGCTTCGTCTGCTGTCTTCTCAATTTCGGATCAAACGAAAGTGTACCTGTACGAGAAGAACGAACCATACACCAAGTAAAACGTAAAAAGGATTAAATAAATGACACCAATCCCCGGCAACGGTGCCAAAATTGGATGGTTGTCGAAGCCAACAAAAATAAATTCTTACTCTAAATAAATTGTGTATAGTGATTGAGCAGGGTCGTGTCTATAGAGATCGGTAATTATTTAAATCCTTTTAAAACGTAAAACATAAAATGGGGGTTTTGTTGACAATAATAAAAATCAAATTAAAATAACAAGAATGCAAATTAAAGTTGTAATTCAAATCTGAGAAAGCTCTGGTTGAAGGAATTAACTCAACTTGATTCGACTACTGATCATTGATTCAAATATAGATTATTATTACTTATGAATAGACCGGTTATAGCTATTGAGACCCTCTAATAGCCAATCTCTCCTTAACTAGTCGATAACCAAGGTACGACCGTTGGATATTTCCCTAATCAATAGACAACCCTAGATACGATCATAGGATTTAATCAATTGACAGCCTGAAAAATCAGAGAGACCCAAATCCTAATCAACACATATGATGATTCATTTAAATTAGATTGTTTATTCTCATAACACAACTCACTGCTATGTTATTTGTCACAAACATTAAAATCTTCATACGATGAATCCTTTAATTGACAATAGATTAAGTTGATAATTAAATAGTGCCCAATTACCTAATTAACAAACATAATCATGAAACTAATTCAGAGAATAAACAAATACCCAAAAAGTAATAAAACAATTAAAGCATAAGAAAGATCTCACAGTAGTGATAAATCAAAGCTTCATTAACCTTCAACCAGAAAAATAAGCTTAGTTCTTCATAGAGAGAAGAGAAAAATTAGATCTAGAGTTTCTTTCTTTTTCTCCAATCCAAATCCCCCTTTTTCACAATAGATTCCTCCTTTAAATAATTTCTCTCTCTTCTCTTTTAGAGTTCTATTTAAAATAAAATACTAATATCTGAAATATTAAATTCGTAATTACAAAAATAACCAAAAATACAAAACACGTTAAACTAAAAACTGCAGGTCCGCAGTTGACAGCACGCGCCCACGCTTTATCAACAAAGTTCTTCTGACGCTCATAATTTCTCCAAGAGAAAAATCATCCTTAAACATCATCTTATAGCTCAATTTTATCACCAATCAATAGAATTACACCTACAAAAGTAAAATACAAGTAAATCACTATTATTAAGTGCAAAACATCGATATTAAGGGAAGTAAACAATGCAAAACTAGTGCATAAATTGCACTCTAACATAAGCCCTTAGCACCATATTGATTAGAGTGTGGTTCATGAGGTGTGAATTCCCCCCTCATGATTTAATTGGTATTAATAAGGAATATTTAGCCCATGATGCATGTTGATACGGATCTAGATACCCAATTATGTCATTTTAATAGATTTCTATTCAATTTATTCTCGCCATTTAAATTCCAATTTTAGGATAATCCAAATCATTTTCACCACAAATCCAACCACCCTCATACAAAATTAATTCTACATATAATTAAAATCCACCTCCTCGTGGGATCGACACTCGTCTCCATTAATCTATTCTACAATAGATTCGTGCACTTGCGAGTTCAATAAAATTTGCACAACAAGTTTTTGGTGCCGTTGCCGGGGAGGTAAGTAATTTTAATTCATAGAATTAATTTTTGTGAATAATTTCTTTTAAATTTTTTTCTTGTATTTTTTTATTAAAAAAAAGTGAATCTGCATTTAGAGGTTAGTATTTCTTTTCTTTCTCTCTTCTTTACAATTTTGCAATTTAATTTTTAAGTTATTTTTCTTTGTAATTTTTGTTTATCTTATTAATTTAATTTTTAGTTAATTTCACAAATTTGTTTTAGTGTGTTTTTATAGAAAGGTTTTAACAACATGATAAGGTTAGTATCGTAATTTCTCCTTCCTCTTTATTTTTATTTGTTTTGTTCCCATTTATTTTTGTTCCTTGCATGCATGGTCGTAGGTCATTATTACATAATCTTGAACCTATAGACCTTGAACTAGAAAAAACACTTCGCACACACAAGCACATTAAAAATAAATTTGAAATGGATTTACAAGCACCACAGGAGAGGCCATTTAAGGTCTATTTTAGTCCCTTAGCTAATTTGAGCACATCATGCATAAGATACCTAAAAGTAGCTGCTAGGAGTTTTAAGTTAAAACCTAGTGTGCTAAATTGTCTCCCAACATTCCATGGCCTAGAAAATGAGGACCCATATAATCATTTGAATGATTTTCATGCTATTTGTCAAACATTTAAATATAAGAATTTTTCAGATGATGATGTAAAACTTAGACTATTCCCATTTTCTTTAAAGGATAGAGCTCGTTCATGGTTAAATACATTGCCTGCTAATAGCATTTCATCATGGGAACAAATGGTAACTAAATTTTTGAATAAATATTTCCCAGTGCATAAAACCAATGCTATTCACAGGAAAATCTCATAGTTTACTCAGAGAGAAGATGAGCAGTTTTTCGAAACATGGGAGCGATTCAATGGGCTACTCTTGAAGTGTCCACATCATGGGTACGAGAAATGACACCAATGCCAATACTTTTTGGAGGGATTATTGCTGAATGTGCAAGAATGGCTAATGGCAACAAGTGGAGGAGAGCTAATGTCAAAAAGTGCATAAGAGATTTGGGAATTCTTCCAGCGACAAGCGAATAATTCCCAACAATGGAGTCGATCACTCAGGAACACTAAAAGAATTAAGGGAGTGAATGAGATTCATATTGGCGAGTCAACTTCGGGAATCAAAGAAGTCAAGGAGATGGTTGAAGGTCTTGCTCGACAAATAGCATCGTTATCGACTGCTAAATCAACAGAACCACATGACCATGACTCATACTCAGATCAAGCCAATGCCATAGGAGTAATGAGAAAACCATCAAATTACAACCCATACTCCAACACATATAACCCTGGATGGAGAGACCACCCCAATTTTTCATGGTCTCAAGGATTCCAACAGAATGGACCAGCAGCTCCAATTCCACCAATGCAACAAATTCCTCAAGTTCCTCAAGCCTCTTAGCCCCCATTTAGACCATACAATCAGAACTAGAATTACTCTCAACCTAGACCATGGGGGGATGCATTCCAAAATTTCAAGAATGTTACTTACTCTACGATTGAGCAACAGAACCGCACCATTGATGGACTACGAAATGAGTTGAGAGCAGGCTTCAATTCACAAGCCCAATCAGTTTCAAGCCTCGAGAAGATGGTGGGACAACTTGCTTCTTCAGTTCAGACCTTGGCAATGACTGTTGAGAAAGGCAAATTTCCAAGTCAACCAGTGCCTAACCCTAAAGGAGTACATGAAGCAAGTACCAGTTCACAACAACAGCATGGAGAGGTCAAAGCAGTCATGACCTTGCGAAAAGGAAAAGAAGTCGACAACAAAGTGGAGATGCCGGTGACAAAAGAAAATCAAATTATACCTGTGAATGTTGAGGACTCATCACCGGAGGAGAAAGAAGAAATCAACCCACTAGAATATGTTCCCAAAGCTTCATTTCCTTAGAGGTTAGCTAAAGGAAAGAAGGAAAAATCCACAGGCGAGATTCTCGAAATCTTAAAATAGGTAAGTGTTAACATCCCTTTACTTGATGCTATAAAGCAAGTTCCATCTTATGCCAAGTTTCTTAAAGACCTTTGTACTAAAAAGAGAAATATGCATGTTTAAAAGAAGGTATTTTTAACAGAAAACGTTAGTTCTATACTCCAACATAAAATTCCTTTAAAATGCAAAGACCCAGGCTCCCCCACTATTTCATGTAGCATAGGGAACCACACAATTGAGAATGCTTTGTTGAATTTAGGAGCTAGTGTAAATTTGTTGCCTTACTCAGAATTTTTGAAACTTGGACTTGGAGAATTACACCCAACTCCAGTGGTGTTACAGCTTGCAGATCGGTCCACGAAAATACCTCGTGGTGTTGTGGAAGACGTGCTTATAATTGACACTCAACTAATACAGGATCCAAGGAAGAACATCCCCATTATTCTAGGCCGACCTTTCTTGGCAACTGCGGATGCTCACATTCAATGCAGGACCGAAAATATACAATTGTCCTTTGGCAACGTGATTATGGAGCTAAATATCTTCAACATTGCCAAACAACCTCACAATATAGATGATGAAATTGTTGACGTGGATTTAATAGAAGAAATAGTTGATAATACTTTTCTTTCAAACCTTAGTGATGATCTTTTACAAACATGCTTAACTCACTTTGGTTTGGATTTTGATATTGACAGATCAGTCGATGAGGTCAACGCTCTACTTGACTCAACACCGTCCATGAACACTAATAAATGGAAGTCAAGAGTTGAACAACTAACACCATCAGAGAAGAAACTCATCCCATCATCAGAATCACTACCGAAACTCGAGCTCAAACCATTGCCCAACACATTGGAATATGCATTTTTGGAAGAAGAAAGTACTCTACCGATAATCATCTCATCATCCCTAAATGACGAACAAAAAGGTAAGTTGTTGGATATTTTAAAAGAGCACAAAGAAGCATTAGGATGAACCATAGCGGACATAAAAGGTATAAACCCAGTAGACTGCATGCATTACATTCACCTTGATGAAAATGCTAAATCTACTAGGGAAATGCGACGTCGGTTAAATCCTAATATGAAAGAAGTTGTTAGAACTGAAGTCCTTAAGCTATTAGATGTAGATATCATTTACCCAATTTCTGATAGTTCATGGGTCAGTCCTGTACAAGTTGTCCCCAAAAAGTCAGGAGTCACAGTAGTTACCAATGTTGATAATGAATTGATACCCACTAGAGTGACTACAGGATGGCGTGTATGCATTGATTATAAAAGTTAAATTCTGTCACACGTAAAGACCATTTTCCTTTAACATTTATCGATCAAATGCTTGATAGATTAGCAGGCCATGAATTTTATTGCCTTCTAGATGGCTACTCAGGATATAATCAGATTCCCATAGCACTAAAAGATCAAGAGAAAACCACTTTCACTTGCCCTTTTGGCACTTTTGCATATAGGAGAATACCATTTGGATTATGTAATGCACCTGCTACATTTCAACTATGCATGCTAAGCATTTTTTCTGATATGGTTGAACGATTTCTTGAAGTCTTTATGGATGACTTTTCTGTCTTTGGTGATTCATTTGATCAATGTTTACATCATCTAACACTAGTTCTGCAAAGATGTATCAAGAAGAACTTGGTCTTAAATTGGGAGAAATGCTATTTTATGGTAAAACAAGGTATTGTTCTCGGTCACATCATTTCGAGCAAAGGTATTGAGGTTGACAAAGCCAAGGTGGATCTCATTTCTAATCTTCCTCCACCCAAAACAGTCAGAGAAGTAAGATCTTTCCTTGGGCATGCTGGTTTCTATAGACGTTTCATTAAAGATTTTAGCAAAGTTTCTAGACCCTTATGCAATTTACTTACTAAGGATGTACCTTTTATCTTTGATGATTCATGTCTTGTGGCATTTGAAAAACTAAAGCAGTTGTTGACATCATTACCCATCATTCAGCCCTCAAACTGGAGCTTACCATTTGAGCTCATGTGTGATGCATCTGATTATGCAGTAGAAGCAGTATTAGGACAAAGAGTTGATCGAATTCCCCATGTTATTTACTATGCTAGTATGACATTGAAAGATGCACAGTTGAACTATTCAACTACTGAAAAAGAAATGCTAGTAGTAGTGTTTGCATTAGAGAAATTTCGATCTTATCTCATTAGTTGTAAAATAATTATATTCACAGATCATGCTGCTCTTAAATATCTTCTCACAAAGAAATATGCAAAAGCTAGACTAATTCGTTGGGTGTTACTTTTACAGGAGTTCGACTTGGAATTTAAAGATAAGAAAGGCACAAAGAATGTTGTGGCTGACCATCTCTCTCGTCTCCATTTTGACACAATTATGGAAACATTACCATTGAATGAGTCATTCCCAGATGAACAATTGATGAGTGTGGAAGTATTACCATGGTATGCTGATATCGTGAATTATCTTATTACAGGTCAACTTCCAGACCATTGGACCAAGCAAGACAAGGCTAAATTCTTTGCAGAAATAAAGAATTTCTTTTGGGATGACCCATATTTGTTCAAGTATTGTGCATATCAAATTGTTAGACGATGTGTCCCAGAAAATGAAATTCAGAATATTCTTTCATTCTGCCATGAACAAGCTTGTGAAGGCCATTTCAGTGCTAAGAAAACAGCGACTAAAGTTTTACAATGTGGTTTCTATTGGCCAACTATATTTCAAGACGCTTACACTTTCTGTTCTTCATGTGATAGGTGTCAACGAATGGGGAGTATTACACGAAGGAACATGATGCCACTAAATCCAATTTTAGTGGTTGAGATTTTTTATGTATGAGGTATCGACTTCATGGGTCCCTTTCCCCCTTCTTTTGGCCATCAATACATATTGGTTGCTGTTGACTACGTATCGAAATGGGTAGAAGTAATTCCATGTAGAACCAATTTTCACAAGGTGGTGATAGAATTTTTGAAAAGCAACATTGTTTCACGCTTTGGATTCCCACTAGCAAAGCATTCAAAGCTCTTTTGACAAAGTATTCAATCACTCACAAAGTGGCGACCCCATATCACCCGCAAACCAGTGGCCAAGTTGAGATCTCCAATCGAGAAATAAAGCATATATTAGAAAAGACGCTGAGGCCGGACATAAAAGATTGGTCATTAAGACTTGATGATGCATTATGGGCATATAGAACGGCTTTCAAGACCCGATTGGGATGTCACCCTACAGGTTAGTGTATGGAAAAGCTTGCCACCTACCTGTGGAACTCGAGCATTGTGCATATTGGGCCATCAAGAAATTCAACTTTGACATGTAGCAAGCCAGCTCAGAAAGAAGATTACAACTGGCAGAACTTGAAGAAATTCGCAATGACGCATACGAAAATGCCAAGATTTACAAGCAACGAATTAAAGTCTTCCACAACAAGCAAATTATGAGAAAATCTTTCACTCTAGGTCAGAAAATGCTTGTATTCAATTCTTGCTTGCACCTATTCCCAGGTAAATTACGCTCTCGATGGTCTGGTCCCTTTATTGTTCATAATGTTTTTCCACATAGAGCAATTGAAATTAAGGACCCAAAGAACAGTGTCACGTTTAAAGTTAATGGTCAAAGATTAAAGCCATATCTAGAGTACCAACCACATGAAGAGGACACCGAACTAAATTTGAGTGACTCACCAGATTTGAATTGATTTTTTTTTCTTTTCGGTGATTTGATATTTTTTTCTTTCTTTATATTATTCTTTTGCTAATTGAAATTATTTTTGCATAAGTGTGTTTGTTTAACTATTAAGTTTTCTCTTATCATTTTTAATCATGAGTACCTTACTTAAATCGTTCCTCCTGAACATTCTTAAACCACTTCAACGTGTCAAAACTCATCTCAAAAGGCAGATTCAATTTTGTAAAACACATCGCATTTGGGCTCTACAGCCACCAGAGTTAGTAGCCTATGTTGAGGGTTTAGAAAGCCAACTCAGAGACATTGAGAGAAGTGTTTACGACATCCAGTTGGAGCTTAAGGTAAATTCAATAAAAGGATGATTTTAATTTTCTTTGTGTGTTTTAATTTATTTTTCTGTTTGTGTGCTTTAGTTTGTTACCCCGGTGAAGTGGCGGATAATGGTACTCCATGACAATCAAGTCGGTTACTTCAGTTTCCCATAATAACTGATATTCTGAGGCGAAAGTATGGACAGAAACGACATTCTAGCGAAGCTTCACAAGCGATTCCCTTCACTTCCTCAGAATGCTCTCCTTACGATCTGTAAAGCTCGGTCCGAACGCATGCGATTACTCATGAGGAATAACATACCTGTTGACATCCGTTGGTTAATCGAGGCTAAAGTACGATCGGCAGGTGTGTTACCTCTAAAATTTATTGCATACATGCCTGGTTGTGATAAAGGAAATTATGCAAGAAAGCGACGAGCTCAAAGAATTTCTGTTGCTTGTCATAAGTGTGCCAGAATGAGATGCAATAAAAACCTATGTTCTTTAGAAATTGTGTCTGATAACAGGGAAGATAAGATTCAATTCATTAGGGATGGCTTGATAAAGAGTCATTGGATGATATCCTTTTGTCTCTTGAATCGCATCCCAGTGGATATTTGCAAGGAGCGATTCTCTAGTTATGACCATTATTCCAGAAAGAGCATGCACGATATAGTCTCGAGAATCTGACTATAAACGACCCTGTTTGCCAGTTTATAAGAAAACTGGATGGGAAGCCTATCCTCGACCTATAGAGGGCGTTCAAGTTGTTTCTGGACGTAAAACCAGAGAAAGATGTGAGCCACAGTCGCAACTACCTGTAAATATCCTTTTATTTTACTGTTATTTTATTTAACTGTTGTTTTATTGTTTGTATTATTGTCTTTAATAATTTTATTAATGTTTGTTTTTTTCCTTTTTACTGTTTTCTTTTTTACTCTCGAGCCATGTGCTTTACGCGTATTTGACACGTTACCTCATGTGATCCACACCAAGATTCTTAAATGTGATTTCTTTTTTGTCAAGCACTCACAAATTATTTTTGAGAAGTATCACAATGGCAGCTACTCCCAATAGACAATTCAAGAACATTTGTGTGCTTTCTGGATTTAACTATGGCAAACATAAAGAGTTTGTTGAGGCAGCCATAGATCTTGGTCAATGAGAAAATTACACTTGGTGTATGGAGGAGGTAATCGAGGGTTATCAAAAATGGTCTCAGAAGCAGCTTTTGTTAGAGGAAGTCAAGTGTTAGGCATCATCCCAAGAGTCCTAAAACCTTTCGGCAGTTTGTGTTACTCATCGACTGGAGAAGAGTTAGTCGTCTCAGGTATGCAAGAAAGAATAACTGAAATGCTTAATCATGCTGATGCTTTTATTTTCCTTCCAAGAGATCTTGCAACACTAGAGGCACTTATCACACTAGCATCTTGGGCCCATCTGCACATTCACCAGAAACCCATCGGTTTGTTAAATGTCAATAATTTTTATGATGGCTTTATCGCATTTCTTAACCATGCAATAAAAACTATTTCATTCATTCCAATGCGGAAAAGCTTTTTATTTGTGGTCACACTGCTAATGAGCTACTTGATCTGTTACAAGCTTATAAACCGGAGCCAGACCCCTGGACCTTTGTGTTGGAGCGTCCAAATAATGATGGTAACAGCAGCCGCAGTAAGAAGTACAAATTAGATTTAACTCTCCGCTTGTAAATATTTTCTTCTGTGTTGTACCACCCAGGTGATGTCTTCTAAACTCTACTTCTTTCCTTTCAAACATTGAGGACAATGTTTCGTTTTGGTTGGGGGGAGGGAATAGTCGACAATTGTGGAATCTTAGTTAAGTTTTTACTGATTTTTTGTTGTAGAAACTAACTGTTGCTAACTTTTTGTATTGAAGATGGCTAAATATGGAGTGTAGTGACTCTAGAAACACATCTTCATCGTTTAAAAAAAATAAAAAATAAAAAAAATAAAAAAATATTAAAAAAAATTCTTTTTTCTTTATTAAGTTTTGATGTTCATTTTTCTTTTTCTTTTTAATTTCTCCTCTATAAATATACATTTTTGAGTCGAAGATGGCTGAATATGGAGTGTAGTGCCTCTAGAAACGTATCTTCTTAATAATAAAAAATAAAAAAATAAAAAATATAAAAAAATATTTTCTTTTTCTATAATTTTAAGTGTAACTTTTCTAATTAGTTTTTCTGCATCATTTTCACATTTCTGCATGCGGATTTTCCTTTCATGTTTTGAATAGGTTGGGGGGTAGAATGTTGTTTTATAAAAAAAACAAAAATTTTTGTGTGATTTGTTTTAACATTGGATGACATGATTAATTTTAAATTTTAGTATTTGTATTATCTTTGGTCTTAAGTGATGTTACGCTATGTTTGCTACTTTACATGTTGATGTCAAAGACAAATATGAGTTGCTTGAAGGAATGAACATGTCATAAATAAGTGCTAATGAGTTTTTGAGCCTATCATTTTCTTGGAGAGTAACCCTTTTGCCCATTCTCTATACAGCTTAGCAGTTTATTATTTTATACACGACCTCTAGATTTCTTTTGAGTTAACCCTTTAAAAAAATTGTAAAATAAAAAAAAAAGAAGAAAAAGAAAAAAATGTGTGTTGCTACATTGGGAGGCCCATCTAACTAGTAGATATAAATGATTATTTAGAGCCCTAAAAGACGATGGAAAGACCATCTTTGATCCGTTTGAGCCTTTCTAGCCATCCCTTTTATTAAATATCCACAGTTAACCCTTTTGAGCCTTTAAAAAAAAAAACCTTTTCTTTGTTAACTTATCATCTTGACCCACTTCGATTTGGAGTATTACCCGATGTCTTATAAGTTCCATCACTTATTTATGTTTGAGAAAATGTAAATAATTATTTTGTTTAATGAAGTTATGCCAAATAAAAGCAAAAAAAAAAAAAACAAAAGTTGTTGTTTCAAAAGAATAAAAATAACAACAATAGGTGAAATCCACCTTGCAACTTCAAAAAAAAAAAATTCTCTGCATTTTTCTCAAACATACACTTTGTTTTCCTTATTTCCCTTCTTTGTTAGCCATGTCCCTAGCCTACGTTACGTCCTAATAAAAGTCATTCTTAATTTTAGGGAACTATAGTTTGAAGTAGAAGCTAGTTATATGGGCTAAAAAGATGTAGTAGTGCATAATAATAATAAATATATATATATATAAATAAAAGAAAAAAAAAGATAAATAAATTGGGTTGACTAGCATTTTTGTTTGACTTGAGATCGTATTATTTCTAAGCTAAGGGCATATTTATTTCATCTTGGTGAGAGCATGTGATATCACTTCTTTATTATTTTCTCTCAATTACCATTCATTGAAGTGACTATTTTTATTGGGTTTAATTTCTTTATGAGAGTGTCACTACTTCCAGTGAGATTTTGGGGTTTGACATGTCATTCTTGAAAGTAGCTATAACAAAGTCTACTGGGCTGATTCATGTGGATGGTTGATGTGGGTGTGATGTTTCTTTAGACTGGAGATAATGCTTATACTTTTATTTGATTGATATCATTAATCTGATTGAATAAACATGAGTGTTCCTAAAAAAAAAAATCATTTTGGATTTGAATTTCGTTTTCACTTTATTTGCTAGGGACTAGCAATAAGCTGGTTGGGGGGTGTGTTGAGTGTTAGAAAATGTATATTTATAAAGGAGAAAATCATCATTTTACATTTCAAGTTTTACTAACAACTCTTACTTTTATGTATTTAAGCTTCTTGCAATTTAATTATGTGTGTTTGATTTTAATTAAGTATTTTATGTATTTTAGGGGCATAATGGTCATTTCACAATAAACGAGAGATCAGACGACAAAACGGACATCACTTTTGAACTCAGGACGGTCGAAAACCTTAGGAGGAGCATAAAAGGAAAAATGGCACTATTCACATGTACGGTACTATTTAGGTGTACGGTACTGTCTACGTTACTGTTCATGACACTGTTCACATAGACGGATCGATGACGTGACATTGACCGATCATGTGGCATTGACTGATGAGGTGTCACGATCCTGTTGGGCTAAAATTCTTATGTACTGTTGATGGTGATGTGGCAGCATATCAGTGGACGAAAAATATCGCGTACGATACATGCATCACATAGGATTATTTTCAACCAAACCGCGTCACTGTTCAACCCGGGTCAAACCGTATTACTGTTCATCCGCGTGGTCAAATCGCATACTGTTGACTGATGACGTGGCGCAATCCTGAGCGTCCAAACAGTTTTTAATCCGATGGCCATGATTTACTCCATGTATCTATAAAAATGGGGCCTCTCCCCCCTAATTTGATATCTCTGAATCCACTTTTGGGATCCATTTTCTATAATTCCTTCTCCATTTTTTTATTTTCTACGTATTTTAATAAATTTCCATTTTTCCCCTAGTTTAATTATGAGTAGCTAATTTTCTTTCAAGCTTGGGTTGAAGGTGAAGTCTCAACATGTGTCATGGGCTTTATTTGGTAAATTTACTTTCTCTTCCACTCTAATTTTTGTGGATGTTTTGACTTCTCGTTGACAAATAATACTAATCTTCTCTAGTACCGCCTTAGTTTCACCGGCTCTCTAGTACAAGGTTATTATTATTTGGCACGATAAGCCCTTAGCACCATATTGATTAGAGTGTGGTTCATGAGGTGTGGATTCCCCCCTCATGATTTAATTGGTATTAATAAAGAATATTTAGCCCATGATGCATGTTGATACGGATCCAAATACCCAATTATGTCATTTTAATAGATTTCTATTCAATTTATTCTCGCCATTTAAATTCCAATTTTAGGATAATCCAAATCATTTTCACCACAAATCCAACCACCCTCATACAAAATTAATTCTACATATAATTAAAATCCACCTCCTCGTGGGATCGACACTCGTCTCCATTAATCTATTCTACAATAGATTCGTGCACTTGCGAGTTCAATAAAATTTGCACAACACTAGCCTGTAGGGTGACATCCCAATCGGGGTCTTGAAATCCGTTCTATATGCCCATAATGCATCATCAAGTCTTAATAACCAATCTTTCCTGTCTAGCATCACCGTCTTTTCTAATATGTGCTTTATTTCTCGATTGGAGATCTCAACTTGGCCACTGGTTTGCGGATGATATGGGGTTGCCACTTTGTGAGTGATTGAATACTTTGTCAAAAGAGCTTTGAATGCTTTGTTACAAAAGTGGGCACCACCATCACTGATTATCGCTCGAGGGAATCCAAAGCGTGAAACAATGTTGCTTTTCAAAAATCCTATCACCACCTTGTGATCATTGGTTCTACATGGAATTGCTTCTACTAATTTCGATACGTATTCAACAGCAACCAATATGTATTGATGGCTAAAAGAAGAGGGAAATGGTTTCGTGAAGTCGATACCCCATACATAAAAAATCTCAACCACTAAAATTGGATTTAGTGGCATCATATTCCTTCGTGTAATGCTCCTTATTCGTTGACACCTATCACATGGAGAATAGAAAGTGTAAGCGTCTTGAAATATAGTTGGCCAATAGAAACCATATTGTAAAACTTTAGTAGTTGTTTTCTTAGCACTGAAATGACCTCCACAAGCTTGTTCATGGCAGAATGAAAGGATATTCTGAATTTCACTTTCTGGGACATATCGTCTAACAATTTGATCTGCACAATACTTGAACAAATACAGGTCATCCCAAAAGAAATTCTTTATTTCTGCAAAAAAATTGGCATTTTCTTGCTTGGTCCAATGCTCTGGAAGTTGACCTGTAACAAGATAATTCACGATGTCAACATACCATGGTAATACTTCCACACTCATTAATTGTTCATCTGGAAATGACTCATTTAATGTTAATGGTTCTGTAATTGTGTCAAAATAGAGACGAGAGAGATGGCTAGCCACAACATTTTCTGTGCATTTCTTATCTTTAAATTCCAAGTCGAATTCCTGCAAAAGTAACACCCAATGAATTAGTCTAGCTTTTGCATCTTTCTTTGTGAGAAAATATTTAAGAGCAGCATAATTTGTGAATACAATTATTTTACAACCAATGAGATAAGATCAAAATTTTTCCAATGTAAACACTACTGCTAGCATTTCTTTTTCAATAGTTGAATAATTCAACTGTGCATCATTCAATGTCATACTAGTATATTAAATAACATGAGGAATTCGATCAAATTTTTGTCCTAATACTGCTCCTACTGCATAATTAGACGCATCACACATGAGCTCAAATGGTAAGCTCCAGTTTAGAGGCTGAATGATGGGTGATGATGTCAATAACTGCTTTAATTTTTCAAATGCCATAAGACATGAATCATCAAAGATAAAAGATACATCCTTAGCAAGTAGATTGCATAAGGGTTTATAAACTTTGCTAAAATCTTTAATGAAACGTCGATAAAAACCAGCATGCCCAAGGAAAGATCTTACTTCTCTGACTGTTTTAGGTAGAGGAAGATTGGAAAGAGATCCACCTTTGCTTTGTCAACCTCAATATCTTTGCTCGAAATGATGTGACCGAGAACAATACCTTATTTTACCATAAAATGGTAGTTCTCCCAATTTAAGACTAAGTTCTTCTCGATACATCTCTGCAGAACTAGTGTTAGATGATGTAAACATTGATCAAATGAGTCACCAAAAACAGAAAAGTCATTAATTAAAAACTTCAAGGAATCGTTCAACCATATCAGAAAAAATGCTTAACATGCATCGTTGAAATGTAGCAGGTGCATTACATAATCTAAATGGCATCCTCCTATATGCAAAAGTGCCAAAAGGGCAAGTGAAAGTGGTATTCTCTTGATCTTTTGGTGCTATGAGAATCTGATTATATCCTGAGTAGCCATCTAAAAAGTAATAAAATTCATGGCCTGCTAATCTATCAAGCATTTGATCGATAAATAGTAAAGGAAAATGGTCTTTACGTGTGACAGAATTCAACTTTTTATAATCAATGCATACACGCCATCTTGTAGTCACTTTAGTGGGTATCAATTCATTATCAGCATTGGTAACTACTGTGACTCCTGACTTTTTGGGGACAACTTGTACAAGACTAACCCATGAACTATCAGAAATTGGGTAAATGATACATGTGCCTAATAGCTTAAGAACTTTAGTTTTAATAACTTCTTTCATATTAGGATTTAATCGACATTGCATTTCCCTAGTAGGTTTAGCATTTTCATCAAGGTGAATGTAATGCATGCAGTCTACTGGGTTTATACATTTGATGTCTGCTATGATCCATCCTAATGCTCATTTGTGCTCTTTTAGAACATCCAACAACCTACCTTTTTATTCGTCATTTAAAGATGATGAGATGATTACCGGTAGAGTACTTTCTTCTCCCAAAAACGCATATTCAATGTGTTGGGTAATGGTTTGAGCTCGAGTTTCGGTGGTGATTCTGATGATGGGATGAGTTTCTTCTCTGATGGTGTTAGTTGTTCAACTCTTAACTTCCATTTATTAGTGTCCATGGACGGTGTTGAGTCAAGTAGAGCGTTGACCTCATCGACTGATCTGTCAATATCAAAATCCAAACCAAAGTGAGTTAAGCATATTTATAAAGGATCATCACTAAGGTTTGAAAGAAAAGTATTATCAACTATTTCTTCTATTAAATCCACGTCAACAATTTCATCATCTACATTGTGAGGTTGTTTGGCAATGTTTAAGATGTTTAGCTCCATAATCATGTTGCCAAAGGACAACTGCATATTTCCAGTTCTGCATTGAATGTGAGCATCGGCAGTTGCCAAAAAAGGTCGGCCGAGGATAATGGGGATGTGCTTCCTTGAATCCTTGATTGGTTGAGTGTCAATTACAATGGAATCAACAGGAAAATAAAACTTGTCTACCTGGATAAGCAAGTCCTCCACAATACCACGAGGTAATTTCGTGGACCGATCTACAAGCTGTAACACCACTGGAGTTGGGTGTAATTCTCCAAGTCCAAGTTTCACAAATACTGAATAAGGCAACAGATTTACACTAGCTCCTAAATCCAACAAAGCATTCTCAATTGTGTGGTTCCCTATACTACATGTGATAGTGGGGGAGCCTGGGTCTTTGCATTTAAGAGGAATTTTGTGTTGGAGTATAGAACTAACGTTTTCTATTAAAAAGACTTTCTTTTGAACGTGAATGTTTCTCTTTTTAGTACAAAGGTCTTTAAGAAACTTAGCATACGATAGAACTTATTTTATAGCATCAAGTAAAAGGATGCTAACACTTACCTGTTTGAAAATTTCAAGAATCTCACATGTGGATTTTCCCTTCTTTCCTTTTGCTAACCTCTGAGGAAATGGAGCTTTGGGAACATATTCTGGTGGGTTGGTTTCTTCTTTCTCTTTCGATGGTGAGTCCTCAACATTCACAGGTACAATTTGATTTCTTTTGTCACTGGCATCTCCACTTTGTTTTCGACTTCTTTTCCTTTTCGCAAGGTCATGACTACTTTGACCTCTCCATGCTGCTGTGGTGAACTGGTACTTGCTTCTTGTACTCCTTTAGGATTAGGCACTGGTTGACTTGGAAATTTACCTTTTTCAAAAAGAAGCAAGTTGTCCCACCATCTTCTTGAGGCTTGAAACTGATTGGGCTTGTGAGTTAAAGCCCGCTCTCATCTCATTTCGTAGTCCATCAATGGTGCGGTTCTGTTGCTCAATCATAAAGTGAGTAACATTCTTGAAACTCTAGAATGCATCCTCCCATGGTCTGGGTTGAGAGTAGTTCTGGTTCTGATTGTATGGTCTAAATGGTGGCTGAGAAGCTTAAAGAATTGGTTGCATTGGTGGAGCTAGAGCTACTGGTCCATTCTATTGGAATCCTTGAGACCATGAAAAATTGGGGTGGTCTCTCCATCCATGGTTATTGTGTTAGAGTATGAGTTGTAATTTGATGGTTTTCTCATTATACCTATGGCATTGGCTTGATCTGAGTATGAGTCATGGTCATGTGGTTATGTTGATTTAGCAGTCGTTAATGATACTATTTGTCGAGAAAGACCTTTAATTATCGCTTTGACTTCTTTAATTTCTGAGCTTGACTCGCCAATGTGAACCTCATTTACTCCCTTAATTCTTCTAGTATTCTTGAGTGATCGACTCCGTTGTTGGGAATTATCCACTTGTCGCTGGAAGAATTCCCAAATCTCTGATGCACTTTTGGACATTAGCTCTCCTACACTTGTTGCCATTAGCCATTCTTGCACATGTGGCAATAATTCCTCCAAAAAGTATTGGCATTGGTGCTATTTCTCGTACCCATGATGTGGACATTTCAAAAGTGCCCTATTGAATCACTCCTATATTTCGAAAGACTGTTCGTCTTCTCTCTGGGTAAACTCTAAAATTTCCCTGCGAATAGCATTGGTTTTATGAACTGAAAAATATTTATTCAAAAATTTTGTTACCATTTGTTCCCATGATATGATGCTATTGGCAGGCAATGTATTAAGTCATGAACGAGCTCTATCCTTTAAAGAAAATGGGAATAGTCTAAGTTTAATATCATCATTTGAAAAATTCTCATATTTAAATGTTTGACAAACAACGTGAAAATCATTCAAATGATTATGTGGGTTCTCATTTTCTAGGCCATAGAATGTTGGAAGATAATTTAGCACACTAGGTTGTAACTCAAAACTCCTAGCAGCTACATTTGGGTATCTTATGCATGATGTGCTCAAATTAGTTAAGGGACTAAAGTAATCCTTAAATGGCCTTTCCTGTGGTGGTGGTTGTTCCAAATCCATTTCAATTTTTTTTTAACGTGTTTGTGTGTGCGCAGTGTTTTTTCTAGTTCAAGGTCTATAGGGTCAAGATTAGGTAATAATGACCTTCGACCCATGCATACAAAGAACACAAAAATAAATGGGAACAAAGTAAATAAAAATAAAGAAGAATGAGAAATTATGGTACTAACCTTATCGCGCTATTACAACCTTACTATAAAAACACATTAAAAAAATACGTGAAATAAATTTACTAAAAATTAAAATTAATACGATAAACAAAAAAATTACAAAGAAAAATAACTTGAAAATTAAATTACAGAACTTTAAAGAAGAGAAAAAAAATTATTACCTCAAAATGTAAATTCACTTTTTTTTCTTTTTTTTAAATTAAAAAAATTACAAGAAAAATAACTAAAAGAAATTTTTTACAAAAATTAATTCTACAAATTAAAATAAATTACCTCCCCAGCAACGGCGCCAAAAACTTGTTGTGCAAATTTTATTGAACTCGCAAGTGCACGAATCTATTGTAGAATAGATCAATGGTGACGAGTGTTGATCCCACGAGGAGGTGGATTTTAATTGTGTGCAGAATTAATTTTTCTAAATGGGTGGTTGGAATTATGGTAAAGACAATTTGGAATATCCTAAAATTTAAATTGGAATGGCGGAATTAAATTAAAGTGGAACTATTATAATTGAAGCGCTTGGGTATTTGGATCCGCATCAACATGCACCATGGGCTAAATATTCTTTATTAGTGTCAATTAAATCATGAGGGGAGAATCCACACCTCATGAACCACCCTCTAATTAATATGGTGCTAAGGATTTATCGTGCCAAATAATAATAACCTTGTACTAGGGAGCCGGTGAAACCAGGGCGGTATCTAGACAAGATTATTATTATTTGTCGATGAAAAGTCAAAACATCCACAAAAATTAGAGGGGAAGAGAAAATAAATTTACGAAATAAAGTCCATGGCACATGTTGAGACTTCACCTTCAACCCAAGCTTGAAAGAAAATTAGCTACTCATAATTGAACTAGGGGTAAAATAGGAATTTGTTAACATACGTAGAAAATACAAGATGGAGAAGGAATTACAGAAAATAGAGCTCAAAAATGAATTCAGAGATATCAAATTAGGGGGGAGGCCCCTTTTTTATAGATACATTGAGTAAATCTTGGCTATCGGATTAAAAACAGTTTGGACGCTCAGGATTTTGCCACGTCATCAGTCAACAGTACGCGGTTTGACCATGCGGTTTGAACAGTGATATGGTTTGACCACGCGGTTTGAACAATCAACCGGCTTGAACAGTGACGCGGTTTGATTGAAAATAATCCTGTGTATATGCATGTACCGTATGCGCGATTTTTGATCCACTAACATGCTGCCATGTCACCGATCAACAATGTATATAAATTTTGTCCAATAGAATCGTGACACCTCATCAGTCAATGCTATATCATCGTTCCATATGTGTGAACAGTAACATGGACAATATCATACATGTGAATAGTGCCGTACATGTGAACAGTGACATTTTTCCTTTTATGCTTCTCCTAAGGTTTTCGACTGTCTTGAGTTCAAAAGTGATGTTCGTTTTGCTGTCTGATTTTTCGTTCATTGTGAAATGACCATGATGCCCCTAAAATACATAAAATACTTAATTAAAATAAAACACACGTAATTAAATCACAAGAAGCTTAAATACATAAAAGTAAGGGTGTTAGTAAGACTTGAAATGTAAAATGACAATTTTCTCCTTTATAAATATACATTTTCTAACACTCAACAATATATATATATATCAGGTCTTGTAATGGTTAGATAAATCAACCTCCTAATACGGCATTGGTAACTCGAAGGATTGGGTGAAGGATCTCCATCTGTAGGCGAAAGATGCAATTGTTGTTCCATTAGAAAAGGGACAAGACATGCATCAAGTAGTCCAGCATCTTTTAGAATGTCCAAGGCATACATTTTTTGACATAAGAATATCCCACGAGATGGCCCTGTTACTTCAATGCCCAACAAATATTTGAGCGTGCCTAAAGCTTTGATGTAGAATTTTTATGCAAAGAAAGGTTTAATATTGCTAACTTCAACTGAAACATTCCCACCAACAATAATGTCATCTATGCACACTAATACAAGAGTGGAAGATGAAATTCTAGTTATGCAACCCAAGAGGGGGTTGAATTTAGATTTTAAAAATTATTCAATTCTAAAACAAAATACCAAGCAAATCTAAAACGAATTTAAAGCAAGAACAATTAAATCAATCTCAATATAAAAAGATTAGGGAAGAGAGATTCAAACACGAAGACTTTTACGTGGTTTGGCAAAGCTCACCTACGTCCACGCCTCCAAGCTTTCCGGGCTTGAGGATTTCACTAAGCAAGCCTCTAAGGCTTCAAATGCTTACACTTGACTTCCAATGTGTCAATGGACCTTTACAACAAGAGATTATCCCCAATCTCTTAACCCAAGTGTATCCCAACACTTACAATCACTCAAAGTAAAAGATTACAAATTGTTTTTCTCTCACACAATATTTAAGATTACAAATCAATACCCAATGTGTGAATAGATGAAGCAAGAATGTGTTTAAAGCTCTATGAAGATTGTATTCTCGAATATAAGCTCAATGGTAGTGTTGTAATCAACTTTGTTTGAATTTGAATGAGCTTATTTATAGTTGGAGTTGAAAAACTAGCCGTTACAGATTGTCTGCCCGAAAATGGTTCGCCGTTAACCATTATCGGTTAACCGTTTAGGCTGGTCAAAGTTACTATTAGGCCAAAATTCAAATAAACGGTTTGCCGTTTAGGCTTACCCTTTTGCCGTTAAATTCCAGAGACCTGCAAGATAAACTTCAGTTATCTGTTTACATTAAACGGTTAAAGATTTTTACGAAATAACCTTTCTGGAATTTATCGGTTGGCCGTTTGTAATTAATAGTTTGCCGTTTGTTTCCAGTAACCTGCAGAACAAATTAGCCTTATCCGTTTCAGTTAAACTTTTGCCGTTTGTTTCCAGTAACAAGATGAGTACAATCTTCCATTCTGAATTTTATCGGTTAACTGTTTCAATAAACGGTTCATGGTTTAATTCCAATAGCCTTCCCGGCATCTTTTGTTTTCCGTTTTTCTTAATTGGTTAGACCTTAAGCAATTTGTTACTCTTTGGATTTAATCGGTTAACCGTTTAAAGGAAAACAGTTTACCGTTTATTTCCAGAATCACAGTTTTAGCCAGATATTATAGAGAATCATTTTTCAATTTTAAATTTAACAGTTATCCAACTTTTATGAATATAATTGGAATGATTATAAGGCTTTCGTTTATTAATGGATAGCTCCATCATTTTAATAAAAAACATTTAAAGTTTGTTATCATCAAAATCAATATTATGAACATATTTATGTTAACATTCTCCCCCTTCTTGATGATGACAAACTTCATTCAATATTTTGCTCCCCCTAAATGTATGGCCAATTTAAAAATATGTCCAATAAACAACTTTTTTCTCAAAAAAATAAAATTCATTTAAAAAAGCATTTAAAAATAAAATTCATTTCAAAAGTGAATTTTATTCTTATTAATCACTATCTCCCCCTTTACCAATATCAATGTTCAGGAGCATTAACATAATCTCTCCCCCTTCATCATCAAAAAGAAAAGAGAGAAAAGAAAAAACGTAAAGAATAGAGATGAGAAAGAAATTACCCAGATTAGGCAAGCAAAACTTTTGGCAGAGTTTCCGCTTAAAATAAAACAAATCCGCTAATACAAAATGAGCTTAAAATACTTCCAAATATATTAGCAAGCATCATATACCAACAACTCCTTTATCCAACATGTAATCATCCAACACAAATCATAGATATCCATCACAAAAAATATATCTATCATCAAAATCAGATAGAAGTAGCAATGTATGAACACACATATCATATATAAATAAGAACACACAAAGAACCAAAAGATGAAATGTATGTGCGAATATAAGACTCAGAAACTAAGAAGGTGGTGAAGATGTGCTCCCCGAATCATAACCGAAATAACGAAGAAGAGTGTGCTGTCCAGCTATAAGCTCAAGCTGCTGATCGATACTCTGCTGCTGGAAGGTCTGAAAGTCAGAATAAAGCTGCTACTGGTCACGAGTGAGAGTGTCCAATCGATTTAGAATCAGCTACTGCCTCTCTGAAATCCTGCGAACATCAACAACTATCTGCAGCAAAGTGTCCGAAGCTGGTGGCTGGACTGAAGCAGGAGGCTGCTCGAGAGCTGGAGGTGGCTCAGAAACAGAGGGCGACACGGGAGCAGGAGGTGGCTCAGAAGCAAAGGGCTGGTCAGTATCCATCGCGCGCTCCTCTGTATCAGAATTAGTTGAAGGCTGAGGAACATAATGGCGATAAGGAGGTGGAGGATGAGCTCCGAGTCTAAAATCTGAAAGCTGATCGAGGGAATAAACATCGTTGAGCATCTGATCATCCTCTGGAGCAATCAGGGTATCCCAATTTTTGGAGCTTTTAGTCTTGATCCATTGCCCATTCTTTCTAGAAAAACCAATACTAGTCATGGCCTCTGGGCAATTTCGTCTGGTCTCTGTATAGCCTGCATCTAGAAGAGGCACCTCAAATCGTCGCAGTATCTTAGTAATGATACTGCCATATGGAAGCAAGCGGTGGTTAACTGCGGGAGTACTCAGCATGTGCCTCACAATAATATAGATGAGGTTAACATGACCCTTCTTAGGCGTCATGATATGCTGTAAAATAATGTGAATGATGCGAACTTGAAGAGGTAATAGTTGAGACCGAAATGGTATAGTACAAATGTCATCCCTAAGGTCTTGACGCCGACAAATATTACGAACTCCATCATCATGAGTGAAGACGGCAAAGGAAAGAGCTTTCCTAGAGGTATAAACTTTATAACCATCACTAGAGATACCTAGAAAGTCATTAAGGTCCTCATCATCAAATTCAATATGTACACCTCCAACCTGAGTAACTATCTTATCTAGGTGGGTTGCGGAGATTTCCATGTTTGAGTAGAAAACTCATACTAAGTTAGGATAACCTCAGTCATCAAAATCAATGGCGGACTCCCAAGGTTGAAGCATATTTCTAACACTTCTACCACACACAATTAAGGTTCTAAAGTCTTCTATGTCAACATAAAAAGAATCCAGTACCTTTCTACCATTGAAGTAGTCCTCGAAACGCTTAGCCAATAAGGGTATGAGAAAATGAATTCTTTTAAATTCAGAGACTGCCCGTGGTGGTATGGGATTCCTTTGAGGCGTATTTTTCCCCTTTCGAGTTCTCCGAGATGACTCAACCATGGTGAGGAATAAGAAAAATTGGAAAATTTGTGGGAGATGTGAGTGGAAGAAAATGAGTCAATTATTTGGTTAAGGATGGGTAGAGGATACAATTTTGAGACTCAATGTGGTCAAAAAAGGACAAGAATAAGGTAAAAAATAACGAAATCCGACCAACTGCACTTAGGGTTTTGATTTGGGATTTGTCAATTTTAGGCTTGATTTGAAGATTTGAATAAGTGAAAGTAATCTAATGATGAGGGGAAATGATTTTATATGGGTGATTTGGTAAGAAAATCAAGAGAAATGAAGATTTGAGGATAGAGAAAGCTTCGGCTGCGCAACGATGGCTGAAACGGTAAGAGGGTAAGTGAGGGAGAAGAAGAAATCCTTGGAACAGTTTTATACTTCATGAAAACAGCTAACCGTTTATTTAAACGGTTAGAGAGTAACTTCCAGAGAGCAATTAATAGGAAACGGTGAAAAGTTATCCTTTTAACGGTTAAAGAGTAACTTCTAGTGAGCTTTCTGTTTTTAAACGGTTTACCGATTGCATCAAATGGTAAAAGCGTAAATGGTAGACATAATATTCTAGTTACTGGAATTAAACAGTACACCGTTTATTGAGAAACGGTTATCCGTTTATTTTATCTATAATTTCGCACATTTGATTTAATTTTTAGCCAGTAAATAATACATTCTAAGATCATTTAATTGATCCAAAAATGTTTTATGAGCTATTTTAATGCATGATTCATGAATATGTATTCAAGCAATTAATTCATATAAACATTCAAGAATTAAAAAGCAAACACATCACTTGAAAATCTTGCTTAAGCATTTCATAAATATTAACTCATCAATAAGTCAATCAATTCAATACACTCAATAACATGAATAGAAAAGTTAATGCGAAAATTTCATCATCCCAAGTTCATGCCGAATTTTTAAAAATTGTTCTTCGCCAAGAGGTTTGGTAAAAATATTGGCGAGTTGTTTTTCTGTAGAAATAAACTCTAATGCAATATCTCCCTTTTGAACATGATCTCTCAAGAAATGATGTCTTATTTCTATATGCTTGGTTCTAGAGTGTTGAATGAGATTCTTTGAAAGATTTATAGCACTAGTATTATCACACTTAATAGGAATTTGTTCAAGGTTAATGCCAAAGTCTCTAAGTGTTTGTTTCATCCAAAAAGCTTGTGCACAAAAACTTCCTGCAGCTATATATTCAACCTCGGTAGTTGAAAGTGCAACAGAATTTTATTTCTTGCTAAACCATGAAATAAGTGAGTGACCTAGAATATGGCAAGTTCCACTAGTACTTTTCCTATCAACTTTATAACCGGCAAAATCCGCATTCGAATAGCATGTTAAATCTATATGAGTTCCTCTAGGATACCAAAGGCCAAGATCTATAGTTCCACTTAAATAACGGAAAATTCGTTTTACAACAACTAAATGGGATTCCTTGGGACATGATTGAAATCTTGCACACAAATATACACTAAGCATGATATTGGGTCTACTTGCGGTTAAATAAAGTAAAAATCTGATTATACCTCGATACATTTTGATATCCACTTCTTTACCGTTTTCATCTTTATCAAGCTTGGTTGTTGTGCTCATCGGAGTATTTTTGGTTTTTGAGTCATCAATGCCGAATCTCTTGAGTAGATCTTTCACATACTTGGCTTAATTTATAAAAATTCCTTCCTCATTTTATTTTATTTGCAGCCCAAGGAATTACTTCAACTCTTCCATCATACTCATACAAGATGAAAATTCTTTACACAACAATTCATTAGTAGAACCAAAAATAATATCATCAACATAAATTTGAGCAAGTATATCTTTGTTCTTATGCTTAACAAAGAGAGTAGTATCTGCTTTACCCATTGAAAAATCATTATCTAACAAGAAATTCTTAAGCCTATCATACCATGCTCTAGGTGCTTGTTTTAATCCATATAAAGCTTTAAACAACTTATAGACATGATTTGGAAATTTTTCATTTTCAAAACCAGGGGTTGTTTCACATACACTTCTTCCATAATATAACCATTTAAGAAAGCACTTTTCACATCCATTTGAAATAGGATGAAATCTTTATGACATGCAAATGCCAACAACATCCTAATTGAGTCTAGTCTAACTACGGGTGCAAATGTTTCATCAAAATCAATTCCTTCTTATTGTTTGTAACCTTGAGCCACCAATCTAGCTTTATTTCTTACAACCACACCGGATTCATCCATCTTATTTCTAAATGCCCATTTAGTACCTATGACGGATTGATGTTCCAGTTTAGGAACTAATTCCCACACATTGTTTCTCTCAAATTGATTTAACTTCTCTTGCATTGCCATAATCCAAGATTCATCATTTTCCACATCCGCAAAGGATTTGGGTTCAATTTGAGAAATGAATGCATTATGCTCACAAGTATTTCTAAATAATGATCTAGTAGTTATACCACGTGAGGGATCTCCTAAAATTGCATCCTTAGGGTGAGAAGAAACATACCTCCACTCCTTGGGGAGTGTTTGAGAAATATCATCTTGTTGCTCCATATTTGTTTGTTCTTCTTGTTTATTCTCTTGATTTTCTTGTGATGCATTCTCTTGTCTATCTTTTGATAATTCTTCTTGTAAATCTCCATCTGCATCATCATTAACAACTCCATTCTCTTGTTTATCTTTTGATAATTCTTCTTGTAAATCGCCATCTACATCATCATTAACAACTCCTTTCTCCGTAGAGGATGGGTTAGACTCATCAAAAGTAACATGTATAGACTCTTCCACAACTAAAGTTCTTTTGTTATAAACTCTATAAGCTTTACTTGAATTTGAATACCCAAGAAAGATGCCAATATCGGATTTCATCCAAAAACTTTGAAATAACCAATGTTGAGTTTTTTATCTTTCCAAAGCTCATAGGGAGTTTTATTGAGATGAGGTCTAATCAACACCCGATTTAAGACATAATAAGCGGTGTTAACGGCTTCGGCCCAAAAATATTTTGGTAAAACATTCTCATTTAACATAGTCCTAACCATTTCTTGAATAGACCTATTCTTTCTCTCAACAACTTCATTTTGTTGTGGAGTTCCAGGTGATGAAAATTGATGCTCAATGACAAAATCATTACAAAAATTTTCAAATACATGATTTTCAAATTCTCCACCATGATCACTTCTAATACAAGTAATATAATATCCTTTTTCATTTTGAACCTTTTTTACAGAAAATTCTAAATGCATCAAACGCATCATCTTTATTAGCTAAGAATAATACCCATGTGTATCTAGAATAATCATCCACAATCACAAATGCATAATATTTGCCATTTAAACTAACATACGTTGAAGGTCTAAATAAGTCCATGTGAAGAAGTTGAAGTGGAAATATGATTTTTGTTTTTAAAAGATGCTTTGATTTGTTTTCCAAATTGACATGCTTCACAAATTTTATCCTTTTGGAAACCGATTTTTAGAAGACCTTTGACTAAATCATTTTTCGAAATTTTCGAAATCAAATCCATACTTGCATGACCTAGTCTTCTATGCCATAACCAACTATCATCATGCAACGCCGAAAAATATTTATCAAGAGTAGATGCACATTCTATGTCAATGATATAAACATTACCACATCTATTTCCAACGAATAAGATCTTGCCATCACATAAATTCTCAATGACACAACTAAATTTATCAAAAATAACTTTATAACCTTTGTCACATAATTGACTAATACTAATCAAGTTGTGTTTCAAGTTCTCAACCAAACATACATTCTCAATTAAGGTTGAGGAAACTTTACCAACATTTCCAATTCCGAAAATTTTTCCTTTTGAGTTTTCTCCAAAAGATCATCTCCACCATTTTCAATTTTGGTGAAGTTTGAGAACCATGCATAGTTTCTGGTCATGTGCCTTGAACAACCACTGTCCAAGTACCATTTATTTTTCTTCTTCTTCAAGCCATGTAGAGAAAATCTCAAGTTTTAGGTACCCAAAACCTTTTGGGTCCTTAAGAGTTAGTAATGGTTCCTTTTGGAACCCAAATGCATTTCATACCATAATGTGCATTTCTTTTTACTGGACATCTATTTTTCATATGCCATCTTGATTACAAAAATGACATACAACTTAATTCTTACTTGATATACTCTTCACAAAGTAGTTCTTATAATATTTTTGTTTCAACTTTGGCTTATAACCGATACCTCCTTTGTCAAACACACATTTTTGTGAATTCAGCATGTTATCCAACATCTTTTGCCCATTTGTAAATTTCAAGAGAATTTCATTTAACTCATTGCTCTTTTTCTTAAGCGTTTTATTTTTAGTTTTCAAATAATCTATGTGTGATTTTAAATGCTCATGTGAAGTCCTAGGTTTCTCATTTGATAATGCAATTCTATCATGAAATGTTTTGTCTCTACTTCTAGGCATGTAATTTTAGCATTTAGAGATTCATTTTCATTTTTAACCTTCACCATTTCTTTTTTAAGACATACATTCTTTTTACCAATCTTCATAAACTCATTACGCCATTTTTTTAAAAACATTATACAATTCATCATAGGTAGGATCACTTACCTCATTGAGATCATCATCATCTCCTATTGCCATAAGCGCTAGGTTTGATACTTCTTGCGACTCTTCTTCATCACTTGAATCTTCCTCGCTATCATCCTAAGTTGCAACCATGGTTTTCTTCTTAAGTTTGTTGATAAGTGGGCAGTCCGATCTTATATGGTCAGGCTTCTTGCATTCATAACATGTGATTACCTCTTTCTTCTCCCTTTGGTTCTTGAAGTTTCTGAATTTTCTTTGCTCTCCGGTTTTCTTGAAAACTTTTCTGAACCTCTTTGCTAGCATGGCCAACTCTTCAGCATCTGGTTCACTCTCCCCATCACTCTCATATTTTGAAGCTTTGAGAGCAATACTTTTCTTCTTCTCCTCATGCCCTTTTTCTGTTGCCAAATCTTTTTCATATGAAATGAGAGAATCAATTAAATCATCAAGAAGTAAAGTATTTAAATTTTTGGCCTCTTCAATAGTGGTTCTTTTAGGTCTCTATTTTTTTAGAAGTGACCTAATGATTTTTTAAACTTTCTCACTATTTGAGAAGGTCTTTCCTAGGGCTCCTAGGGTGTTTACTATGTCTGTAAATCTAGTATACATAGAGTACACACTCTCATTTTGTTCCATTTGGAGCAACTCATATTGTCGAGTGTACCTAGTAATTTTCGACTCTTTCACTTGATTTGTGCCTTCGTAGATGATAACTCTATGAAATGAGAGTTATTACATCAATTCTAGACTTAAATCAAGATCACTTAGAAAGCAAATAAGGTGTTTTTATTATATTTTGGTTATATTTTGCATAAACATTCATTTTAGTTGAGTCTTAATAAGTTTTGCTTGAATCAAAGTAATTTGTGCTCAAACCAGGTGCATAATTGTAGGTTTTCAGAAATCCTTAATTCATGAAGGAATGTTGAGACATTAGACTAGCAAGAGGAGGAAAGAAGATGGCTGCAAAAGAAGTAAAGCACAATCGGGAACAATGCAGTGTTGTAGCTGTTGTTAGAGCAACTAGTCAGAGGGAGAAAAAAGCGGGTTAGGCTGCGATCTGCATGTTTCCTAATTTAACTCATGCATGCCACAGACTTTTATTTACCCTAGTTTGCAGTACAAAATGAGGGCGCGCACTACATAAAACGGCGGCAAGGAATTAACATTGGCGAAATCGAGAGGAAAACAAGAAAACAATCAGAATTCAAGAGAACCAAGTCGGCATCAGTGAAGAATCCAGCAGAGTTATTTGGATTCAATCTTCATCGTTCTCTACTTGTTCTTTTCTTTACTCTTTGATTGAACCGATGTATTTCGTGACCAATATTTTGCTGTTTGTTTTTATCATTCAGAATATGAACTAGATTTACTTGTAGTTGAGTGACAAACAATATAATGGGTTCTTGACTGTTCTTATGTGTTGTTATGTCATTGTTGTAGCATTTTACTCTAGTAGTTATTATTAATATAACTGTTATTTCGGTTGACCACCCATTTACTAGTTCAAGTTAAGATAGAGCCGCAAAAGGGCATGTCTTAGCGGATATTATTAGAGTATTACTTGATCTTAATTTAAGTTTCCTAGAATAAGTTATCTTGAATCCCATAAGGGCTATACTTGAAGTTAAGATTTGTGACACACTAGACATAGATGCTCACCTTGTAGGATGGAAAGACTAAAGGGTCATAAGGCCATATCATAAGTAGATTAGCAACTGGCCATTGCTAATATATTTAAGGGTATGAGAGTTTCAATACGCGACAGCTAAGGATGCAGATTAATTATGCCCAGTGCTGCAGTACTTGCCGTAACAATTGGTGTTAACTTAATGAAAAACAGTCAGCCCATAAGGAGAGTTTGATCATTCAACTACCATAGTCTCAATTGAATCTTAGATACATTTAATTTAGTTTATTTCATTACGGTATTGTTTTACTTTATTCTCTCACAATCATCAATTACGATAGAACCCACTTTACGTTTGTTAACTTCGGACTTAAGTTAGTTTGCACTATTTTGATTGGTATAGCATTTCAAGTAACATCAATCCCTGTGGAGACGATCTTGAATATTCATCGCTTTATTACTTGTTGTGCATACTTGCACATTGGCAGCATTTGATTATAAAATTTACCAACAAGTTTTTGGCGCCGTTGCCGGGGATTGATTGTTTATTTTTGAAGTGTGAAGTAAATCTTGATAGCGCCAATTTGATTTGATTCATTCTATTTATTGGCAGATCAGTACTTGTATGCACAAAGATGGATCTGTGGTATTCTAATTCAATCTTGAGATTGAAAGGATTGTTAGGAGACTGCGAAGAGAATAAAGGAATTCAAAAATTATTTCAGGTATGAATAATTTGCAGGATGTGGGAAATTTGGACCCTCACAGGCCCTTACAACCAGTCAACGTTCAGGAAGAGCAGAATGAACATGCTAATCAGAGACATCCAAGCGATAACAACATTATTTACATGGTTGATGATAGAGACAAAGCTATTAGAGATTATGCTGTGTTAACTCCTCAAGTTGTACACCCTGGGATAATCATACCTGAAGTAGAAGCCGTAAACTTTGAATTGAAGGCAATGATGTTTCAAATGTTGCAGACAGTTGGTCAATTCAATGGATTGCCAAATGAAGATCCTCATCTCCATCTTAAGTTGTTCTTGGAAGTGATTGATGCTTTCAAGATTGCTGGAGCAATACAAGATGCCTTAAGACTGAGGCACTTTTCTTATTCCTTAAGAGATCGAGCAAGAGCATGGTTAAATTTATTACCATTTGATTCCATCACTACATGGAATGAGTTGGCTGATAAATTCCTAATGAAATATTTCCCACCGACAAAAAATGTAAAATTACGGAATGAGATTACTTCTTTCCATCAACTTGAAGATGAGAGTTTGTATGAGGCTTAGGAAAGATTTAAAGAAATACTCAGAAGGCATCCTCATCATGGAATTCCTTGTTACATTCAATTGGAAACTTTCTACAATGGGTTGAATCCGAGTACAAGATTAATGGTGGATGCTTCAGCAAATAGAGCTCTGTTATCCAAATCATACACTGAAGCAAGAGGAACAACAGGGGTACATAACATAGATGCAATTACAGCTTTATCAGCACAAGTAACTTCATTGACTAACATGGTAAAGGCCATGACATTTGATCCAGCAGTAGTGAAGCAAGTTGCTGAACTTTCTTGTGTATATTGTGGTGAAGAATATGACTTTGATAACTATCCTGGAAATCCAGCTTCAGTAAACTATATGGGTAATTTCAATCGACAGCTTCAGAATAACCCATATTCAAATACTTACAACCCTGGCTGGAAACAACACCCAAAGTTTTCATGGAGCAATCAGAATCGAAATGCTCTAGCATTAAATGGACAAAATAGGAACACTCAATCACCTGGTTTTCATCAGCAGAGTCAAGGGCAAAAACATATCAGTCAGGATCCAATCACTTCACTAGAAGCACTGATTAAGGAATACATTGCAAAGAATGAAGCAATTGTGCAGAGTCAAGCTGTATCCTTGAGGAACCTGAAAAACCAAATGGGACAACTTGCCACAGCAATAAGTAGCAGGAATCAAGGTAACTTACCTAGCAACACAGAAGACCCTAGGAGAGAGGGCAAAGAACACTGCAAAGTAATTAATTTGAGATCTGGAAAGAATATTGATATCCCAGTTGATGTGACTAAAAAGGGGATGGAATTCAATTCATCACAAAAACCACCTCAAGATGGAAGCATGTTACAACAACCCAACCATCAAGACACTGGTTACATGGGCCAAGCTACAATAACTTCAGAAGGAACTTAACCAGTATATGCTGAAAACGAAGCTGCAACACCAGTATCCACGACCTACAACAAACCAAACAAGTAGAGTTTGCTACCTCATGAAGTTACCCAGCAGTTTAGACATCCACCACCTTTCCTACAGAGATTCCAGAAGTAAAAACAAGACAAGCAGTTCAGCAAATTCCTGGAAGTGCTGAAGTAATTACACATCAACATACCTTTTGTAGAGCTTTGGAGCAAATGCCAAATTATGTGAAATTTCTAAAAGACATCTTGGCACGAAAGAGAAGGCTGGGAGAATTTGAAACTGTTGCTTTAACACAGAAAATCAGTCATATGCTCCAAAGTAAGATTCCTACAAAAGTGAAGGATCTAGGAAGTTTTACAATACCCTGCTCTAGAGGAACTAGGTACACTGACAGAGCACTTTGTGACTTGGGAACCAGTATTAATTTGATGCCATTGTCTGTATTTAAGTAGCTGGGTGTAGGGGAATGCAGACCAATAACAGTCACTCTCCAATTGGCTGAAAAATCTCATGCATACCCTAAAGGAAAAATTGAGGATGTACTGGTGGAGGTTGACAAATTCATCTTCCTAGTAGACTTCATTGTACTAGACTTTGAAGCTGATAAAGAGGTATCCATTATACTTCGAAGACCTTTCCTAGCAACTGGGAAGACTCTGATAGATGTGTAGAAATGAGAGCTCACCATGAGAGTGAATGATCAGCAAGTCACATTTAATGTACTAGAGGCTATTAAGAACCCTGATGAATTAGAAGATTGTAATTTCCTAAGTGTTGTGGATTTTGTTGTAGCAGACAGAATCGATAGATGCTGCAGTAATGAGATCAACAAAGTCATCTCCTTTGAAGATTTAGAAGAGGAAGATGTTGCAGCAAATCAGATAGATGAGATGGAAGAAAAGCAATCTGATAGGCATAACAGGTTTATTAAGCATCTGAATCTTTCAGACAGGGAAGTAAAAATAACTTTACCATCTATTTAATCACCTCCTAGTCTTGAATTAAAATTATTACCTTCACATTTGAAATATGTTTATCTTGGTCAAAACAACACACTCCTTGTAATCATTTCCTCTACCTTGAATGCAGGTCAAGAACAGAGTCTAGTAGATTTACTTAGAAGATACAAAAGAGCAATTAGATGGACCATGGCAGACATCAAGGGGATAAGCCCATCAGTATGCATGCATAAAATCCTGTTAGAAGATTGCCACAGCAATTCGGTGGAGCATCAGAGAAGGTTAAACCCTATTATGAAAGAAGTGGTGAAAAAGAAAATCATCAAATGGTTGGATGTTGGAATCATATATCCAATATCAGACAGTTCGTGGGTGAGCCCAGTTCAATGTGTTCCAAAGAAGGGAGAGATAACAATGATAGCTAATGAGAGTGATGAACTTATTCCTACAAAGATAATGACTGGATGGAGAGTATGTATGGATTACAGGAAGTTCAACAAAGCCACAAGGAAAGATCACTTCCCACTTCCATTCATAGATCAGATTTTGGACAGACTTGCTGGAAAATAGTACTATTGTTTCCTAAATGGGTATTCAGGCTACAACCAAATTGCTATAGCTTCAGAGGATCAGGAAAAGACTACATTTACCTGTCCTCATGGAACATTTGCCTTCAGAAGAATGCCTTTTGGTTTGTTCAATGCTCCAGCAACTTTTCAGAGTTGGTAGAGCAGACTTTAGAAGTTTTCATGGATGACTTCTCGGTTTTTAGGGAGACATACAACGATTGTTTAAACAATTTGGAAGAAGTTCTTAAAATATGTGAGATGACTAACTTAGTACTCAATTGGGAAAAGTGTCATTTCATGGTGCAAGAAGGAATAGTGTTGGGTCATAAGGTGTCCAAGAAAGGCATTGTAGTAGACAAAGCCAAGATAGAGGTAATAGATAAACTGCCACCCCCCACTTCAATAAAGGGTATTAGGAGTTTTTGGGTCATGCTGGATTTTACAAAAGATTCATTAAGGATTTTTTCAAGGTAGCTAAACCATTATGCTCATTGCTGGAACATGACAAGCCTTTTCACTTTGACAAAGATTGTCCCCAAGCATTTGGAGAATTAAAGAAAGCTCTGATCACTGCACCAGTGGTTATATCTCCATACTGGACTCTACCATTTGAACTGATGTGTGATGCTAATGATCATTCTGTGGGAGCAGTGTTAGGGCAAAGGAAGGATAAGGTTTTTCACTCCATATACTATGCAAGCAAAAATCTTACTTAAACTCAAATTAATTACACCACTACAGAGAAATAGTTGCTATCAGTATTATTTGTTTTTGATAAATTCAGATCTTACTTGGTGGGTACTAAAGTAATTATATACACAGACCATACAGCCATCAAATACTTAATTTCAAAGAAGGATGCAAAACTAAGATTAATCAGATGGATCTTATTTCTTCAGGAATTTGATCTGAAAATTAAAGATAGAAAGGGGACTGAGAATCAAGTAGCAGACCACTTGTCGCGGCTGGAAGCAGACACAAGTACATTGATAAGGAGGGACATCACTGAAACTTTTCCTGATGAACAACTGTTGGTAGTACAGCAAGCACAGATGCTGCAGCAGTCAGGATCTCTATGGTATGCAGATTTTGCTAACTACTTAGTCAGTGAGTTGCTACCACCCGAACTGAAATTTCTGGAGAAAAAAAAATTTCTTTATGATGTTAGAAGTTATCAGTGGGATGACCCACATTTATATAAGTTATGCTCAAATCAAGTAATACAAAAATGTGCTTCAGAAGGAGAAATTCCCCACATATTGGAGTCATGCCATGCTGCAGCATACGGAGGACATTTCGGTGGTCACAGAATAGCTGCTAAAGTTCTGCAATAAGGTTATTACTGGCCTACTATTTTTAAAGATGCTTATGAATTTGTTAAATGTTGTGACAGGTGTCAAAGGACAGGGAACATAACTAAAAGACATGAAATGCCATTGACCAACATTCTAGAAGTAGAAGTTTTTTATGTCTGGGGAATAGATTTCATGGGACCTTTTCCACTATCATTTGAGAACTTATACATCCTTGTTGCTGTGGATTATATCTCCAAGTGGGTGGAAGCTGCAGCATTACCTACCAATGATGCTAAAACAGTGGTGACTTTTCTTCAGAAAAATATTTTTTCCAGGTTTGGCACTCCTAGAGCAATTATTAGTGATGAGGGTACTCATTTTTGCAACAATGTCTTTGCTGCAGCTATGGTAAATATATGGAGTCAAACACAAGGTAGCAACAGCATATCACCCACAATCCAATGGTCAGACTGAAGTGTCCAACAGAGAAATTAAAATGATCTTAGAAAAAGTGGTGAACCCAACAAGGAAGGATTGATCTTTGCAGTTACATGACTCCCTATGGGCCTATAGAACAGCATACAAAACTCCACTTGGCATGTCTCCTTACCAAATTGTTTATGGAAAGGCTTGTCACTTGCCACTAGAGCTAGAGCATAAAGCACACTGGGCATTGAAGCAATTAAATTGGGATATTCATGCTGCAGCAGAGCAAAGGAAGCTTCAACTTTGTGAGCTTGATGAATTACAACTATTTTCATATGAAAATGCAAGAATCTATAAAGAGGGGACAAAACACTAGTACGACAAGTATATTAAAAACAGGCAATTTAGCCTTGGTCAATTAGTGCTGCTCCAGGAAAGATCATTGGCATTGGCAATATCGTAATGTATCCTCCACTCATTGAAAATGTGTGTTTAGTTGAAAACTTGAAACACAATTTGCTTAGCATTAGTCAATTACATGATAAGTATTAAAAAGTTATTTTTTATAAAACTAGATATTGTTAACATGAATATGCTAATAATATTGATTTTGATGATAACAAACTTTAAATGGTTTTTGATTAAAATGTTGGAGCTATTCCTTAATAAACGAAAGCCTTATAATCATTCCAATCATATTCATAAAAGATGGACTTTCAAATTAGAAAATAATTCTTTGCAAAATTTGGTTTAAAATGTGATTATGGAAATAAACGGTGAACCGTTTTCTTTCAAACGGTTAACCGACTAAAACCAGAGAGCAACATATTGCCTAAGCTCTAACCGGTTAAGAAAAACGGAAAACATAATAAGCGGGAAGGCTACTGGAATTTAACGGTGAACCATTTATTTAAGCGGTTAACCGATAAAATCCAGAATTGAAGGTTGTACTCTTCTAACACCGTTTAACAAAATCGGATAAGGCTAAATTATTTTGCAGGTTACTGGAAACAAACGGTGAACCGTTTATTACAAACGGTTAACCGATAATATCCAGAGAGGTCACTTCATGCCAATCCTTAACCGTTTAATATAAACGGATAACTGATGTTCATCTTGTAAGTCTCTGGAATTTAACGGCGAAAGGATAATCCTAAACGGCAAACCGTTTATTTAAAATTTGGCCCAACGGTAACTTTTGACCAGCCTAAACGGTTAATCGTTAATGGTTAACAGCGAACCATTTTCGGGTAGACAGTTTGTAACAGCTAGTTTTTTCAGCTCCAACTATAAACAAGCTCAATCAAATTCAAACAAACTGGATCACAACACGACTATTGAGCTTATACTCGAGAATACAATCTTAATAGAGCTTTGAACACATTCTTGCTTCATCTATTCACATATTGGGCATCATTGTGTAATCTTAAATATTGTGAGAGGCAAAACAAATTTGTAATCTTTTATTTTGAGTGATTGTAAGTGTTGGGATACACTTGGGTTAAAGAAATTGGGATAATCTCTTGTTGTAAAGGTTATTGACACCTTGGAAGTCAAGTGTAAGCATTGAAGCCTTGGAGGCTTGCTTAGTGGAATCCTCAAGCCCGGAAAGCTTGGAGGCGTGGACGTAGGTGAGGTTGGCCGAACCACGTAAAAATCTCTGTGTTTGAATCTCTCTTCCCTTATCTTTCTATATTGTGATCAACTTATTTGTTATTGCTTTGAATTTGGTTTATATTTGTATTAAGGTTTTCTTTATAAATTGAATAATTTTTAGAATTCAATTCACCCCCCTCTTGGGTTGCATAACTAGAATTTCATTTGGTATCAGAGTCTTGTTCTCTTATTAGGACCTAATCGTATAGAGTAAAAGATCCATAACAACCCTAAATGACTCAACCTTTAGAGAAGGGCAATCCACAACTAGACCACCGTTCTTTGACGGTAATGATTATGCATATTGGAAAACTAGAATGAGAATCTATTTGCAAGCTTTAGATTATGAAATTTGGGAAGTTGTATGTGATGGTCCGTTTTTGTCCTTAACTAAAAATGAATTCGGGGAAGATATTCCAAAACCTTCAAGGGAATGGAATGAATTGGAAAAGAGAAAAGCTTCTCTAAATTCCAAAGCTATGAATGCTTTATTTTGTGCACTTGATAAGAAAGAATTTTATCGAGTATCTAGTTGTGAAAGTGCTAATGAAATTTGGCACAAACTTGAAGTAGTTTATGAAGGCACAAATCAAGTGAAAGAGTAAAAAATTAGTAGGTACACTCGACAATATGAGTTGTTCCAAATGGAAGAAAATGAGAGTGTGTGCTCTATGTATACGAGATTTACGGACATAGTAAACACTCTAGGAGCCCTAGGAAAGACCTTCTCAAATAGCGAAAAAGTTAAGAAAATCATTAGGTCACTTCTGAAAGAATGGAGACAAAAAAGAACCGCTATTGAAGAGGCCAAAGATTTAAATACTTTACCTCTTGATGATTTAATTGGTTCTCTCATTTCATATAAAGAAGATTTGGCAGCAGAAAAAGGGCATGAGGAGAAGAAGAAAAGCATTGCTCTCAAAGCTTCAAAATATTAGAATGATGGGGAGAGTGAACCGGATAATGAAGAGCTAGCCATGCTAGCAAGGAGGTTCAGAAAATTTTTCAAGAAAACCGGAGAGCGAAGAAATTTCAGAAACTTCAAGAACTATAGGGAGAAGAAAGAGGTAATCACATGCTATGAATGCAAGAAGCCTGGCTATATAAGATCGGAGTACCTACTTATCAACAAACTCAAGAAGAAAGCAATGGTTGCAACTTGGCATGATAGCGAGGAAGATTCAAGTGATAAAGAAGGCTCGCAAGAAGTATTAAACTTAGCGATTATGGCAATAGGAGGGGATGATGATCTCAATGAGGTAAGTGATCCCACCTATGATGAATTGTATGATGCTTTTAAAGAATTGCATAATGAGTTTATGAAGATTGGTAAAAAGAATGTATGTCTTAAAAAGGAAATGGCAAAGCTTAAAAATGAAAATGAATCTCTAAATGCAAGAATTGCATGCCTAGAAGTAGAGAACAAAACATTGCATGATGAAATTACATTATCAAATGAGAAACCTAGCATCTCACATGAGCATTTAGAATCACACATAGATAATTTGAAAAATGAAAACCAAATGCTTAAGAAAAAGAGCAATGAGTTGAATGAGATTGTTTTGAAATTTACAAATGGGCAAAAGATGTTGGATAATATGCGTAACTCACAAAAATGTGTTTTTAATAAAGGAAGACTTGGGTACAAGCCTAACTTGAAGTAAAAGTATCATAAGAATTATTTTGTTAAAGTTACCTCCACAAGTGATCATAAGATTGTTTGCCATTATTGTAATCAAAATGGTCACATGAAATATAGATGTCCCGTGAAAAGGAATGCATATTATGGTGTCAAATGTATTTGGGTTCCAAAAGGAACCGTTACTAACTCTCAAGTACCCAAAAGGCTTTGGGTACCTAAAACTTGAGATTTTCCTTGTAGGGCTTAAAGAAGAAGAAAAAAAAATGGTACTTGGACAGTGGTTGTTCAAGGCACATGACCGGAAATTATGCATGGTTCTCAAGCTTCACCAAAATTGAAAATGGTGGAGACGTATCTTTTGGAGACAACTCAAAAGGAAACATTCTTGGAATTGGAAATGTTGGTAAAGTTTCCTCAACTCTAATTGAGAATGTATGTTTGGTTGAGAACTTGAAACATAACTTAATTATTATTAGTCAATTATGTAACAAAGGTTATAAAGTTACCTTTGATAAATTTAGTTGTGTTATTGAGAATTCATGTGATGGCAAGATCTTATTTGTTGGGAATAGATGTGGTAATGTTTATATCATTGACATAGAATGTGCATCTACTCTTGATAAATGTTTTTCGGCATTGCATGATGATAGTTGGTTATGGCATAGAAGGTTAGGACATGCAAATATGGATTTGATTTCAAAAATTTTGAAAAATAATTTAGTTAAAGGTCTTCCAAAAATTGGTTTTCAAAAAGATAAGATTTGCGAACCTTGTCAATTTGGAAAACAAATCAAAACATCTTTCAAAAATAAAAATCATATTTCTACTTAAAAACCACTTCAACTTCTTCACATAGATTTATTTGGGCCCTCTAGATATGCTAGTTTAAATGGAAAATATTATGCATTTGTGATAGTGGATGATTATTCTAGATATACTTGGGTATTATTCTTAGCTAATAAGGATGATGCTCGTGATGCCTTTAAAGTGCTTTGTAAGAAAATACAAAATGAAAAAAGGGTATGGTATTGCATGCATTAGGAGTGATCATGGAGGAGAGTTTGAAAATCATGCATTTGAGATTTTTTGTAATGACTTTGGCATTGAGCATCAATTTTCATCACCTAGAACTCCACAACAAAATGGAGTTGTTGAGAAAAAGAATAGATCCATTCAAGAAATGGCTAGGACTATGTTGAATGAAAATTCATTGCCTAAGTATTTTTTGGGCCGAGGCCCTCAACACCGCTTGTTATATTTTAAATCGTGTGTTGATTAGACCTAACCTTAACAAAACTCCATATGAGCTTTGGAAACATAGAAAACCCAACATTAGTTATTTCAAAGAGTTTGGATGCAAATGTTTTATTTTGAACACAAAAGACAATCTTAGCAAATTTGATCCAAAATCTAATGTTGGTATTTTTCTTGGATATTCAAACTCAAGCAAAGCTTATAGAGTTTATAACAAAAATACATTAGTTGTAGAAGAATCTATGCATGTTATCTTTTATGAGTCTAACCCCTCCTCTAAGGAGAAAGTTGTTGTTGATAATGATGTAGATGAAGACTTACAAAAAGAATCATCAAACGATAACCAAAAGGATGTGTCTCATGGGAATCAAGATGAGCAACATGAAGAAATAAATGTAGAGCAAAATGAAGGTGCATCTCAATCACTCCCCAAGGAGTGGAGGTATGTTTCTTCTCATCCTAAGGATGTAATTTTAGGAGATCCCCCACAAGGTGTTACAACTAGATCATCTTTTAGAAATACTTGTGAGCATAATGCATTTATTTCTCAAATTGAACCCACATCCTTTGCGGATGCGGAAATGATGAATCTTGGATTATGGCAATGCAAGAGGAGTTAAATCAATTTGAAAGAAACAATATATGGGAATTAGTTCCTAAACCGGAACATCAATCCGTCATAGGTACTAAATGGATATTTAGAAATAAGATGGATGAATCCGGTGTGGTTATAAGGAATAAAGCTAGATTAGTGGCTCAAGGTTACAACCAAGAAGAAGGAATTGATTTTGATGAAACATTTGCACCCGTAGCTAGACTAGAATCAATTAGAATGTTATTGGCATTTGCATGTCATAAAGATTTGATTTGATTTCAAATGGATGTGAAAAGTGCCTTTTTGAATGGTTTTATAATGGAAGAAGTGTATGTAAAACAACCCCCTGGTTTTGAAAATGAAAGATTTCCAAATCATGTTTATAAGTTATTTAAAGCTTTGTATGGCTTAAAACAAGCACCCAGAGCATGGTATGATAGACTTAAGAATTTCTTGTTAGAAAATAATTTTTCAATGGGTAAAGCAGATACTACTCTATTTGTCAAACATAAGGATAAAGACATACTTGTTGTTCAAATTTATATTGATGATATTATTTTTGGTTCTACTAATGAATTGTTGTGTAAAGAATTTTCATCTTGCATGAGTAATGAATTTGAAATGAGTATGATAGGAGAGTTGAAGTACTTCCTTGGGCTGCAAATAAAACAAAATGAGGAAGGAATTTTCATCAATCAAGTCAAGTATGTAAAAGATCTACTCAAAAGATTCGGCATTGATGACTCAAAGACCAAAAACACTCCAATGAGCACAACAACCAAACTTGACAAAGATAAAAAAGGCAAGGAAGTGGATATCAAAATGTATCGAGGTATGATCGGATCTTTACTTTATTTAACTGCACGTAGACCCGATGTCATGTTTAGTGTATGCTTATGCGCAAGATTTCAATCTTGTCCCAAGGAATCTCATTTGCTTGCTGTTAAAAGAATTTTTCGTTATTTGAGTGGGACCATAGATATTGGCCTTTGGTACACTAGGGGAACTCATATAGATTTAACATGTTATTCGGATGCTGATTTTGCCGGTTATAAAGTTGATAGGAAAAGCACTAGTGGAACATGCTATATCCTAGATCACTCACTTGTTTCATAGTTTAGCAAGAAATAAAATTTTGTTGCACTCTCAACTACCGAGGCCGAATATATAGCCGCAGGAAGTTGTTGTGCACAAGCTCTTTGGATGAAACAAACACTTAAAGACTATGGTATTAACCTAGAACAAATTCTCACTAAGTGTGATAATACTAGTGCTATAAATCTTTCAAAGAATCTCATTCAACACTCTAGAACCAAGCATATAGAAATAAAACATCATTTCTTGAGAGATCATGTTCAAAAGGGAGATATTGCATTAGAGTTTATTTCTACAGAAAAACAACTCGCCGATATTTTTACCAAACCCCTTGGCGAAGAACAATTTTTGAAAATTCGGCATGAACTTGGGATGATGAAATTTTCGCATTAACGTCTCTATTCATGCTATTGAGTGTACTAAATTGATTGACTTATTTGTGATTTAATATTTATGAAATGCTTAAGCTTGATATTCAAATGATGTATTTGTTTTGTTAATTCTTGATTGATTATATGAATTAATTGCTTGAATACATGTTCATGAATCATGCATTAAAATGGCTCATAAAATATTTTTAGATCAATTAAATGATCTTGGAATGTATTATTTGCTGGCCAAAAATTAAATCAAATGTGTGAAATTATAGATAAAATAAACGGATAACCGTTTCCAATAAACGATGAACCGTTTTATTCCAGAAACGAGATTATATGTCTGTCTTTTTACTCTTTCACCGTTTGATGCAATCGGTAAACCGTTTAAAAATAGAGAGTCCTCTAACAGTTATTCCTTAGCCGTTAAGAGGTTAAGCTTTCACTGTTTCCCATTCTTTAGCCTCTGGAAGTTACCCCTTAATCGTTTAAATAAATAGTTAACCATTTTCGTGATTATAAAACTGTTCAAAGGTTTTTTCTTCTCTTTCTCCAGTTGCCCTTTCACCGTTTCGGCCATTGTTGCACAGCCGAAGGTTCCTCTGCCCTCAAACCTTCATTTTTCTTACTTTTCTTGCCAAATCAGACCTACAACATCATTTCTTATCACCTTTAGAACACTTTCACCGATTCAAATCTTAAAATCAAGCCCAAAATTGAAAAATCCCAAATCTAAACCCTAACTGCAGCCGTTCGGGTTTCTTCATTTTTAACTTGATTCTTGCCCTTCTTCAACCCAATTGAGCCTCAAAATCACATCCTTTACTCATTCCTAAGAAAATAATCAGTTTATCTTTTTCTCATCACATCTCTCCCGTAATTTTCAAACTCTGTTGTGCTTTACCATGGCTACACCCCCTTGGAGAAATCTCAGACGAAAATTTGTGCCTCCAAGGAACCCTATACCACCACGGGAAGTCTCTGAATTCGCAAGAATTCATTTCCCCATACCTTCCTTGGCGAAACGATTTGAGGATCGCTTCAATGGTCGAAAGGTACTTGACTTTTCTTATGTTGAAATAGATGATTTCAGTACCTTAGTTGTATGTGGTAGAAGCATTAAGGATATGCTTCAGCCTTAGGAGTCTGCCATTGACTTTAATGACCGAGTTTATCCCAACTTAGTGTGAGTCTTTTATTCTAACATGGAAATCTCCGCAACTCGCCTAAATAGGATAGTTACTCAAGTCGGCGGTGTGCCTATTGAATTTGATGATGCGAACCTAGCTGATTTTCTTGGTATCTCTAGTGAGGGTCATGATATTTACACCTCTAGGAAAGCACTTTTCTTTGACAGTTTTTGTCAAACTGATGGAGTCCGTAATATTTGTCGTCGTCGAGACTTGTCTGATGAGATCTGTCTTCTACTTTTTCGGTCTCAACTTTTACCTCTCCAAGTTCGCATTCTTCACACTATTTTACAGCACATAGTGACACCTAGGAAGAGTCACTCGGATGAGGTTACGAGGTTGGACGTTGGCCTATTAGATGGCCTCATTTCAGGCCGTCCCATTAACCTCGGCTATGTTATTGTGCGGCACATGTTGAGTACTCCTGTGGTTAACCATTGCTTGCTTCCATATGGCAGTATCATTACTAAAATACTGCGACGCTTTGAAGTGCCTCTTCTTGATACCGGTTATATGGAGACTAGACGGATTGGTCCCGAGGCCATGACTAGTATCAGTTTTACTAGGAAGAATAGTGAGTGGATAAAGACAAACAACTCCAAAAATCGGAATACCTTGATTGCTCTAGAGGCCGATTGGATGCTCAACGATGTCTATCCTCCTGATAAGCTTCTAGATTTTAGATTAGGAGCTCATCCTCATCCTCCGAGTTGTCGTTTTGTCCCTCAGCCTCCAGCTGACTCTAACTCTGAGAAGAGTGTGATGGGTGCTGACATTCCTTCCTCTTCCGAGCCGCCTCTAGCTCCCAAGCATCCTCTTGCTCCTGAGCCATCTGCTGTTCCTGAGCAGCCATCTGCCTCTGAGCCACCTGCAACTCCAGTTCAGCCCTTACTTCAGATGTTGTGCAGCAGTTGATTACTGATGTTCACCGAATTTCAGAGCGCCAACAGCTGATTCTTGATCGGTTGGACAATTTTTCTCGTGACCACCAGCAGCTACGTTCTGACTTTCAGACCTTCCAGCAGTAGAGCATTGATCAGCAGCTTGAGCTTATCGCTGGACAGCACACTCTTCTCCGCTATTTCGGCCATGATCCGAGGAGCACATCTTCTCAACCTCCATAGTTTCTGAGTTCTATTTTCGCACATACATTTCATATTTTGGTTGTTTGCGTGTTGCCATTTATATTTTTATATACACTGCTACCTCTATATGCTCTTTATGGATTTTGATGACATATTTTTGTGATGTTCTTGATGTTGGATGACTTGATATTGGTTGATGAAATTGTTGGTTTATTGGTTAATGGAGTTGTTGGTTTGTTTGTTCATGGCGTTGTTGGTTTGTTGAATGATGGAGTTGTTGTTAATATATTTTGGAAGTGTTTTAATCTCATTTTGTATTAGTGGTTTTGCTCCATTTTAAGGGGAAACTCTGCCAAAAATTTCACTCGCCAAAACCGGGTAACTTCTTTAACGGATTTGCGGTTTTCCTTTCTCTCTTTTCTTTTTGATGATGAAGGGGGAGATAATTATGGGGAGATTTAAAATGAATTTAAAAATGTTTTCTTGAGCAAAAATCTTTTTATTGGACATTTCTTAATTTGGCCATACATTTAGGGGGAGCATATATTAAGAGGGAGCAAACTATTGAATGAAGCTTGTCATCATCAAAAAGGGGAGATTGTTAACATGAATATGTTAATAATATTGATTTTGATGATAACAAACTTTAAATGGTTTTTGATTAAAATGTTGGAGCTATTCCTTAATAAACGAAAGCCTTATAATCATTCCAATCATATTAATAAAGATGGACTTTCAAATTAGAAAATAATTCTCTGCAAAATCTGGTTTAAAATGTGATTCTTGAAATAAATGGTGAACCGTTTTCTTTCAAACGGTTAACCGATTAAAACCAGAGAGTAACATATTGCCTAAGATCTAATCGATTAAGAATCACGGAAAACACAATAAGTTGGGAAGGCTACTGAAATTTAACGGTGAACCGTTTATTTAAGCGGTTAACCGATAAAATCCAGAATTGAAGGTTGTACTCTTCTGGCACCGTTTAACAAAACCGGATAAGGCTAAATTGTTTTGCAGGTTACTGGAAACAAACGGCGAACCGTTTATTACAAACGGTTAACTGATAATATCCAGAGAGGTCACTTCATGCAAATTCTTAACTGTTTAATGTAAATGGATAACTGATGTTCATCTTCCAGGTCTCTGGAATTTAACGGCGAAAAGGTAATCCTAAACGGCAAACCATTTATTTGAAATTTGGCCCAACGGTAACTTTTGACTAGCCTTAATGGTTAATGAACCATTTTCGGTTTAGTTTTTTTTCAGCTCCAACTATAAACAAGCTCAATCAAATTCAAACAAACTGGATCACAACACGACTATTGAGCTTATACTCGAGAATACAATCTTAATAGAGCTTTGAACACATTCTTGCTTCATCTATTCACATATTGGGTATCATTGTGTAATCTTAAATATTGTGAGAGGCAAAATAAATTTGTAATCTTTTTTTTTGAGTGATTGTAAGTGTTGGGATACACTTGGGTTAAAGAGATTGGGATAATCTCTTGTTGTAAAGGTTATTGACACCTTGGAAGTCAAGTGTAAGCATTTGAAGCCTTAGAGGCTTGCTTAGTGGAATCCTCAAGTCCGGAAAGCTTGGAGGCGTGGACGTAGGTGGGGTTGGCCGAACCACGTAAAAATCTCTGTGTTTGAATCTCTCTTCCCTTATCTTTTTATATTGTGATTAACTTATTTGTTATTGCTTTGAATTTGGTTTATATTTGCATTAAGTTTTTCTTTATAAATTGAATAATTTTTAGAATTCCAATTCACCCCCCCTCTTGGGTTGCATAACTAGAATTTCATATATGTTATTGAGAATGCATATGATGGCAAGATTATATTTTTATAGGAAATAGATATGTTAATATTTATACCATTGATATAGATTTTACATCTACTAATGATAAATGTTTCTCCACATTACATGATGATGGTTGGTTATGGTATAGAAAACTAGGTCATGCAAGCATGGATTTGATTTAAAAAACTTTTGAAAAATGAGTTAGTTAAAGGTCTTCTAAAAATCGGTTTTCAAAAAGATAAGATTTGTAAAGCTTACCAATTTGGAAAACAAATCAAAACTTCTTTTAAAAACAAAAATCATATTTCTACATCAAAACCACTTCAACTTCTTCACATGGATTTATTTGGACCTTCTAGATATGCTAGTTTAAGTGGCAAATATTATGCATTTGTGATTGTAGATGATTATTCTATATACACATGGGTATTATTCTTAGCTAATAAGGATGATGCCTTTGATGTATTTAGAGTTTTTTGTAAAAAGGTTCAAAATGAAAAGGGATATGCTATTTCTTGTATTAGAAATGATCATGGTGGAGAATTTGAAAATCATGCATTTGAGAATTTTTGTAATGATTTTGGCATTGAGCATCAATTTCCATCACCTAGGACTCCACAACAAACTGAAGTTGTAGAGAGAAAAAATAGGTCTATTTAAGAAATGGCTAGGACTATGTTGAATGAAAATACTTTGCCTATGTTTCTTTGGGCCGAAGCTGTCAACACCGCATGTTACGTTTTAAGTCCCTATGAGCTTTGGAAAGATAGAAAACCCAACACTAGTTATTTCAATGTTTTTGGATGCAAATATTTTATTTTAAACACAAAAGATAATCTTGGTAAATTTGATCTAAAATCTAATGTTGGTATTTTTTTTGGTTATTCAAACACAAGCAAACTTATAGAGTGTATAATAAAAGAACTTTGGTTGTGCAATAATCAATGCATGTTACATTTGATGAATCTAACCCTTTTTCTACAGAGAAAGTTGTTGATGATGATGTAGATGGAGAGTCGCAAGAAGAATTATCAAAAGATAAATAAAAGGATGCACCACAAGAAAATCAAGAGGATAGACAAGAAGAACAAACAAATATAGAGCAACATAAAGGTATTTCGGAAACACTCCCCAAGGAGTGGAGGTATGTTTATTCTCACCATAAAGACTTAATTTTAGGGGATCCATTATAATGTTGTTAGCATTTGCATGTCACGAAGATTTCATTTTATACCAAATAGATGTCAAAAGTGACTTCTTAAATGGTTATATTATAGAAGAAGTGTATGTGAAATAACCCCCTGGTATTGAAAATGAAAATTTTCCAAATCATATTTATAAGTTTTCAAAAGCATTGTATGGAATAAAACAAGCACTTAGAGCATGGTATAATAGGCTCAAAAATTTCTTGTTGGATAACGGTTTTTCGATGGGAAAAGCAGATACTATTCTCTTTGTTAAGTATAAGAACCAAGATATACTTGTTCAAATTTATGTTGATGATATTATCTTTGATTCTACTAATGAGTCTTTGTGCAGGGAGTTTTCATCTTGTATGAGTAAGGAATTTAAAATGAGCATGATGGGAGAATTGAAGTATTTCCTTGGACTTCAAATCAAACAAAACAATGAGGGAATCTTCATCAACCAAGCTAAATATGTCAAAGATTTACTAAAGAGATTTTGCATTGATGACTCAAAGAGCAAGAATACTCCAATGAGCACAACAATCAAGCTTGACAAAGATGAAAATGGTAAAGAGGTTGATATTAAAGTGTATCAAGGTATGATCGGCTTTTTACTTTACTTAACCGTAAGTAGACCCAATATCATGTTTGTGTGCAAGTTTTCAATCATGTCTCAAGGAATCTCATTTGCTTGCTGTTAAAAGAATTTTTCATTATTTGAATGGAACCATAGATCTTAGTCTTTGGTATCCTAAAGAAACTCATAGATTTAACTTGTTATTCGGATGCCGATTTTGCCGGTTACAAGGTCGATAGGAAAAGTACTAGTGGAACTTGCCATTTCCTAGGTCATTCACTTGCTTCATGGTTTAGTAAGAAACAAAATTCAGTTGCACTCTCAACCACTGAGGCATAATATATTGCCGCAAGTAGTTGTTGTGCACACTTTGGATAAAACAAACACTTAGAGACGATGGCATTAATCTTGAACAAATTCCTATCAAGTGTAATAATACTAATGCTATAAATCTATCAAAGAATCCCATTCAGCACTCTAGAACCAAGCATATAGAGATTATACACCATTTCTTGAGAGATCATGTTCAAAAGGGAGATATTGCATTAGAATTTATCTCTACAGGAAAACAACTTGCCGATATTTTTACAAAAAGTCTTTGCGAAGAACAATTTTGAAAATTTCGGCATGAACTTGAGATGATGAAATTTTCACATTAACATCTCTAATCATGTTATTGCAACTATTAAAATTGATTGATTGATGATTGTTGATGATTATGTTGTGTATAAGCATGAAAAATGAGTGATATGTTTAAAATTTCAACCGTAAAGCGTTTATTGTATCTCATAATTGTGATATATATGAATGATGAATATGTTAAAAATTTTATTTTTATGATCTTTTTAAATGTTAATTATCATGATTTATGCATTAAAATGGCTTTTGAAATGTTTCGGGATCACAAAATGGTCTCGGGATTGCTCAAATTTCATCCGGACAGCAAAATAGTGCACAAAACCAGTAAGAAGCCGGCTAGCCGCTAGAATCAAGTAGCTAGCCACCAAGTGGCTAGCTACCTAGTCACGGGTTCATGCTTTTCTTCTTCTTCTTCTTCGTTTTTCTTCACTTGTTCTTCTCTCTCTTGAAAACGTGAACAACTCTCCTCCATTTCTTTCACTCATTTTCTTGACAAAATAAGCTTTCAAATCATTACTCATCCATTCATTCTTCATTATTCATTCTCAAAACATCATTTCATCATTTCTTCTCAAAAATCCCAAAATAAAAAACCTAAACTTACTCATTTGTCTATCTTCCATTTTAAGCTCTTTTTAGCCCATTTTTTTATTCAATCAATGCCATACATTGTCTTAAATCATCTCTAGAATCAATTTAATGGGATCAAACTTATCCATTTCATTTAAAATTTCAAAAATTTGAATTTGTGTTTTTGGCCATTTTTGCGTTTTCGCCACCATCCTCCTCATCATATCCGCTACCTCTCTAGTGTGCTCTCCTTATAGATTTTCTTTTGATTCCCCATTCCATTATGCAATACATTTTCATATGCATTGTTTTTTTAGTTGCTGGATGTTTGAATTTTTATATTTGGATAATGTTTTTTGGAGTCTTGGAATATTATAACTCTTTGGTTAATTGCATGCTTGATTTTTTGGTTAACAATTGAGGTGTTATTTTTTGTCTAAGCACGAATTTATAGTAATTTTGATGATGAAGGGGGAGAAGTCATGTATTTTGAATTCCCAGAGACATGTAACATGTATTTTAATCCATAAGTATTGATGCATGATTTTGAAATATTTAGGGAGAGCTTACATTTGTTATAAATCATGTATTTAGGGGGAGTTCATAGTTGATTTATATGTTGAGTCATGTATGCCATGTAATTAAGGGGGAGTATAAATGTCAAAATACATGAGATGTTTGTCGTCATCAAAAAGGGAGAGATTGTTATCCTAAAGGGCTACACATTATATAATTTTGATGATAACAAACATGTGTCCTAAGTGATTTAATAAATATTATATTTCATATTTTCACTAGTTTTTTAAGGATAATATTTATGCAAGTGAATCAAGTGAAATCAAGTTCGAGACACTCAACGAACTACGGCTCGATCAAGAATAAAGTTTAGAGCTCAACGGACTCATTATTATGACAATTCTTGTAAAGCCGGTAAGATTTAATATATGCATGGTTTAGCATTTGAGATGCTCAAGATTTTGTTTAATAAATCACATTTTTCATAAACCAAAGGTTTAGCAATTATAAGCCAAGTATTTTATGCAATTAGTTATTTTTTCAAGATGTGGACTAAAATGAAAAAATTTAGCAATCTTTGATTTTAATAAGTATTATTTTGAAATGTAGATTTGTACCTATTTGCAAACAATTAAAATATTTTAGGCCATATTCTAATTTATAAAAGTTTTAGGGCCAAAGTATAAATATTAAAAATAGATAGAGAGTTAACAGCTAACCGTCTGAGGAAAATTTCATATTTTTAAATTTTGGACTAAATTGAAAAGGTTTTGAGAACATTGAAATTTATAAGTATTATGTTCAATTTTAAAAAGGACTTATTTGAAAAATATTATTATGGTTTGGGTCATATCATAATTTTAAAAAATTTTAGAAATAATAAGCATTATTTAAAAATTTTAGATTTGGATCTGTTTGTGAAATTTTATGACGTTTTGGGTCATAGTACAATTATAAAAAGTTTTAGGCAAATTGTAATTTTAATAAACAGTGTTACTGTAGTAAATTCAAATTTTAACGGTTACTTTCACTATATTGAAGTAGGGAGCCAACTAAATAAGGGGCTAGCCGCTTACTTGCTGGAATTTGCTTATAACAGTTAATTTTTGTGCTAAATCTATATAAACTCAAATCCAACTTCATTTTAAAGATTTTTGCAAGTATAAACAAGTGTAAACAACATATTTTAAGCTTTCAATTAGCAAATCATCATAGATTAAATCTTCATTGAGCTATTATTTGTATATCCGCTCTAAAAGATAGTTTTTGTTGTAATCTTTATTTTCTCATCAAATTTGTGAGTGTAAGTGTGAGAAACATTTGAGCGAAGAGATTGTGAGATAATATCTTGATTGTAAAGGTTTATTGACACCTTAAAAGTCAATTGTAAAGAACTTGTAGCCTTGGGAGGCTTGGATAGTGAAATCATCAAGCATTGTTGGCTTGGAGGCGTGGACGTAGGGAGGGATTGCCGAATCAGGTAAAAATCATCGTATTTTCTCTCTCTTCCTTTATTATTTTATTATTGTGCTTTATTAAATTTATTATTATTTTATTTCATTAAGGCAATAGATTGAATTGTTGTGTGACTTGTTTAGCTTAAGTTATAAAATCTCAATTCACCCTCCCTCTTGGGTTGCATAACTTGCATTTCAATATATGCACAGCAGAAATAGAAGTATGGCAGTTTAAATAAGACTGACATTAGAATTTTCGCTCCTTCTTATTTCAAGGACACAACCTTTTTCAAAGGCTATGTTATATCAATAGAGGTTATTACTTGAGCAAATTGGCCTATGCATTCACTTGCCTCATCTGTTTCATTTTCCTCCACATTACCTACGTTCTCTTCTAACTTTTGAATGAGATTTCAATCTATTAGCATTATAGTTATATTATGAATCTGTACCCAAAATGATGTATGCGTGAAGGATTTTTTCTTTACATCCCTAATACCAATTGGTCCAGATAATACTGGTAGGGCTCTATCAAAGTGCCATTGACCCCCCATAAACACCATTTTCTTTTCTTTTTTAGAGGCAAACTTGAAGAGGAATATATCATCACCCATGCTTTCAATCTTTTCTTCTTTTACCGTTCTCTAAGCTTATTGCATTGCTGCTCTCAACCCCTTTTTATTGATTCTTTATGTGAGTAAGACCTTGCCACTAAGTAGTTTACAATGATTTTTTTTTTATAAAATGTTACTATTGCCTCTTGTTTTTCTAAGACAATTGCACATTAAATTTGTTGTATCCATGTTTCATTGTAGTTTTACCCCAACAATAAAGACCTTTTCACCAACCCTTATATGATTGCAATTAACAAAGACTAGTGAATAATAACTTATCCTAAGCCTATAATTGAAAGCTTTAAAGAAATGAGTAAGGAAAAAGAAAAACAAAAACCAACTGGTGGGTGACTAAAACCAAGCTATAAAGGGTCAATCGACTTTCATTCTAGTACTTCTATAGAAGAAAGACCCCCTAATAATTGTACTTTGATTGATTTCACATATTCGTATTAAGAGAATTAGTTAAATGTTTGGTAAAATTTATTTTTAAAAGTGCTGTGAACTTTAAAAGCAGTTGTATGTGTTTGGTAAATCTTATTGTTAAATTGTTGTAAGAATGTAAATGACTGAATTGGACATCATGTTGAATAAAATTTATTTATATATTTATAAACATGTACATACATACATACATACATACATACATACATACATACATACATACATACATACATATATATATATATATATATAATATTTTTATTATGTATATCTAATAATTAATAACAAAAATATATATCTTATATTTTTAATTTTTTTTTCTATCTCAATATAATTGGTAATAACAATAATTCATAAAATTTAGTGATTTTACTTCCTCATTAATGAGGATAATTTTGGATGTTTATAATATATATGGAGATATATTCTAATATATATATATATATATTGAATTGTATTAAATAGTAAAACCGATTATCAAAATTAGATTTTGAAAAGGTTCTCCTTCTTTACTTTTCAAAATTTGTTGTAAGATAGTGTAATTTTGCCAAAAGTGATTTTTAAAAAAATTTACCAAAAATCAAAATTAACTTTTAGCCTTTTAAAATCAATTTTAAACCTCCTAAAAGCAATATCAAATGGGCCTTCTTATTGTTAAATTGTTGTAAGAATGTAAATGACTGAATTGGACATCATGTTGAATAAAATTTATTTATATATTTATAAACATGTACATACATACATACATACATACATACATACATACATATATATATATATATATAATATTTTTATTATGTATATCTAATAATTAATAACAAAAATATATATCTTATATTTTTAATTTTTTTTTCTATCTCAATATAATTGGTAATAACAATAATTCATAAAATTTAGTGATTTTACTTCCTCATTAATGAGGATAATTTTGGATGTTTATAATATATATGGAGATATATTCTAATATATATATATATATTGAATTGTATTAAACAGTAAAACCGATTATCAAAATTAGATTTTGAAAAGGTTCTCCTTCTTTACTTTTCAAAATTTGTTGTAAGATAGTGTAATTTTGCCAAAAGTGATTTTTAAAAAAATTTACCAAAAATCAAAATTAATTTTTAGCCTTTTAAAATCAATTTTAAACCTCCTAAAAGCAATATCAAATGGGCCTTCTTATTGTTAAATTGTTGTAAGAATGTAAATGACTGAATTGGACATCATGTTGAATAAAATTTATTTATATATTTATAAACATGTACATACATACATACATACATACATACATACATACATACATACATACATACATACATATATATATATATAATATTTTTATTATGTATATCTAATAATTAATAACAAAAATATATATCTTATATTTTTAATTTTTTTTTCTATCTCAATATAATTGGTAATAACAATAATTCATAAAATTTAGTGATTTTACTTCCTCATTAATGAGGATAATTTTGGATGTTTATAATATATATGGAGATATATTCTAATATATATATATATATTGAATTGTATTAAATAGTAAAACCGATTATCAAAATTAGATTTTGAAAAGGTTCTCCTTCTTTACTTTTCAAAATTTGTTGTAAGATAGTGTAATTTTGCCAAAAGTGATTTTTAAAAAAATTTACCAAAAATCAAAATTAACTTTTAGCCTTTTAAAATCAATTTTAAACCTCCTAAAAGCAATATCAAATGGGCCTAAGATGTAAACTCGTAACTATTTCTATCACCTTCCTTTTCTTTTTTGGTTAAACCAACTATGTAGTGCTCTACCTCTTAGTATTAAAAGCTACATTTTTATGGCATTAGGTTATAGTTTTTTATAAAAGCTAACTAAAACAAAATGAATACTACATCAACTCTTTATTGTGACATTTTCTTCCTCAAAAACTATATAAATAGAAAACAACACCATCGTTGTGATTTCAAAACGGCATCGTCCATCACTTTTCTCTAAGCTTTAGAAGGTTCGAGATTGAAGCACAATTAGCTAAGTTGTTAAGTATTTCTCTCAACAAGACTGCAGCAACTGAATGACGTTGTGGTACTTTTGAATGTGTTTTGGTTGAGTCATTTATATAATTTTATTTATGTTCAAATCTATCAATATTAATTACGCTTGTTCAGTAAAAATAAAAACAACACAAGTTTATTATTTTCACCATATCGCAACGATTGTTTTTAAGTGAACACTATCGTGTAAAGATTTACTAGTCTCAAGTTGATATAAGACGTTATTTTAAGATTCTAAAAATTTATTATTTTAGAATTTATTAGTCCCAATTTACAGTCATTTGACAATTTTATTTTTAATTAGAGTCAATTACAGCATGTGTTTTATAATTTTATTTGCATTATAATTGTGATTTAGTTTCCTTTTTAAGTTAAATTGAGAAAGTAGATTTACCCTATTATAAATAGATAGGTTTTGTTATTGTTTCCAAAACTTTGATTAATAAAAAACCCTCCTTTAAAATTCCTTTCGGAATATCTATCAAAATCTTTCTAGCAGAGTCATTAGAATTAGAGAATCATCTAATCTCGCTTAAAGCATTATTAAATTCTCGTTGAGTCTTTTGGATTAGAGCAAGGTCCAATCATGCTTCGGTTGTAATGTAACATAATCAAATTGACTAGGTTTGGTACTAGAACAATATCTTGTGTTTATCTATCATTAATCCATTTTCGCTCCCACACTCTGTCAATTAGTATCAGAGAAATTTTATATGAATCGTACAACTTTCCTAGCTACCCACATCCATTCCCACCAAATCCATTACTAAAGAAAAAACAAAAGAAAGAAAAATCTCAAAAGTTTAAAGATCTTAGCTGCCACACCAATCCACAGCTGCCGCTAGTATAAACACTTTCAATTATCGTAGTGGAGCCAACTGCTACCACCCCAAGATTGCCTAGCCTTCATCAACCAAAACTTGACTAGCATCTGCCCTTGATTAGCTGCGACCTTCCATTACCAAATTGTCCACCATCAGACCTTATCACCGGTAATAATCACTAGTACAAGAATCCCCAACCTTTGCTAACCAAACCTAACTGTCTGCCCTTTTTTGCCAACTCCAAATTTGCTACACAAGCAACCCTTAAAACCCATGAGTTTTACAGCTTCTATCTACCTTCACTGCCACAAGCTGACCTTAGCTACCATCACTATTGTCTTTTTCACTGCTAACCTTATCAGATTCAATCATTGCCACTTCCGAATCATGGTCACCATTCGTCAGCAGCACCAAACCTTCAAAGTCATGTCATTTACAATTTTTCTACTGCTTATATCTTTAATTTGAGGAAACAATGATGAATATAGAGTATTAGGGTTCATATTTTCTCCTTAAGTTTGAAGATATTCGAGATTTTGATGGTAATCCTAACGACATTTTTTACTAGATTTGCATGATTGATTATTTTCTTGTGTCATACCAAAAGTTGTTCTCTCTCGTACATCATATAAGTGTACAGGAGATGCTTTAGATTGGTAGGAACAACTACAGGAATCACAGATTCGACAAGGATAAGATAAAATAAAAGAATGGTTTGATATGAGACAATTGATAGAAGACCATTTTGTTCATTGTGATGATGTTAAGTCATCTCTTTTTACACCAATAAAAGTAAAAGATGACGAGATTGTTGATCTATTTGAGATTTTTAAAGAAGAGGTACAAACTACTTTGATTTGAGCATTGAGCCTAATAGTACAATCAAGTTTGTGAGCAAAATCAAGTTGAAGAGACCCCAGTAATGGTTGACTTGATTATGCCTATCCACGTTTAAGACAAGAAGGTTACTCTTGAAGAAGATTTGGTTGCAAAGATAAAGTTAATTTGCAAGAATATTGAGCAAGATTTGGCAAAAGCTTGGAAGTGATTCGTTCATACAAGACTTCAACTTCTTGAAGAGTTACTCATAAGTGCAAGAAAAAGATAAAGCATGGAGAATTTACAGTTTCGAGAATGATTGATGAAAAAGGCTATAAGCTCAAGCTCAAAGATGCATTGATGTTTCAATTCAAGTTGTCATCCTCCAGATAAGCTGGAGGACGAGCTTTTTTTAGAGAGGTGAAGCTTGAGGTTGGATATTATTTTAAAATTTTAGAATTTTTTTTAGGTCTTTTGATATTTTTCATTTTTAATTAGAGTTAATTATGGTATGTGTTTTAGTCTTTTATTTTCATTATACTAGTGATTTAGTTTTCCTTTTAAGTTAACTTGGGGAAATAGACTTACCCTCTTATAAATAGGGAAGTCTTGTTATTGTTTTCATAATCTTTTGATTAATAAAACCCCTCTATTATAGTTCTTTGGGTTTATCTATCAAACTCTCTCGGATAGAGTCATTTAGATTAAAGTATCATATAATCTCGCTTAAAGTATTGTTAAAATTTTATTGAGTTGATTAGATTAGAATGAAATCTAATCCCGCTTCAACTATAGTGTCTAATGTTTATCTATCATATCAATCCACTTCCGCTACCCCGCTTCATCACAAGTATGGCAGACAGAAAAACTAAGTGACGATCATGTGTCAGAATCCTTCTGGATGTTATGAGATTCGATACTAATTCTCTAAAATCAATTTGAAATTGGTACGAATATTGAATAAAATCTTGCCCCGATTAATGATATGGGGCAGGATCGAGACAGTCTATGAAGTTGTTTTGCGATCACAGGCTTTGGTAATAATACTTACTTTACATTATATGAACAACAATAACGATCGAAGCCGTCAAACAGAAATACTTGTGTGTGCATTGTGAATGTGTCATTATTAGTTCGATTAAGGCTCAATAATTGATGAAAGCCATTGGACACTAGTAATTGAGTCATTGGTAGTAGAGATGTTATAAAAAGAAACACAAAGGATGAGACATGCTCAATAATCTTCTTAACAGAGAAGAAAAAAGGGAAAAAAAAAAACGATTCTGCGCATCCTCGACTCCATTTAATTTTTTCTTTTAAACGTCTATTGCCTAATTTTTTTTAAAAAAAAAAAATCATATAGCCTACAGTCTTTTTCTCGGTAATGTGCCCTAAAATTAAGACCAAATACAAGGTTTTGAATTTAAACTATTTTAAGGAGGACAAAACTACATTATGGGCGAATATTTCGATACTTATTTTGAGAACTGTTAGATAAATCAACTTCCAACCAATACCTGCATGGATGCGAAAGTATCAGTAAACATTAACGGTACAGTTATTATGGATCCTTAGATTTAAATGTTTTAATCTTAATCATTTACTTAATATAATAGAAAAATAATTAATTAATGAACAGATAGCAGGTAACTTACAAGTTGCAAGTAATTTCAAAAGTTTGCTTCACCTTTTCCATTTGTTTTTATGCTTTATTTCAGCTTTGCATTATCTATTCTTTTCATTTCTATTTTTATGTTAACATTTGGTCAGTCTTGTAACATCAAGTATCTATATATATATATATAAAGCTGAGACTTGAGGAGTTGATGTGGCATTTCTCATCTTTGTATATTCTCTATTATCTAATAAATAGAAAAATTTTCTTTTAGATTTGGCTTTTCATCTTCTCATAATTAATTTGATTGTTATTACACAATAACACTTATTTAAAGATTTTAATGAGGCATATTCTTTGTAATAAACATCCAAGGGGGAGTGTTATTAATTTATTAAAATAATCTATATATATATATAAAGCTGAGACTTGAGGAGGTGATGTGGCATCACCATTTCTCATCTTTGTATATTCTCTATTATCTAATAAATAGAGAAATTTTCTTTTAGATTTGGCTTTTCATCTTCTCATAATTAATTTGATTGTTATTACACAATAACAATTATGTAAAGATTTTAATGAGGTATATTCTTTGTAATAAACATCCAAGGGGGAGTGTTATGAATTTATTAAAATAAATGTAGATGTTCATAACATATACATCTTAGTCTCCCTACTATCTCTCATTAGCAACCTTTAGCTTCCCTATAACTCCCACTATCTCACAAGGAATTATGATCCATAATTTTTCATTAATTTCATGGAGTGATTATGTAATTATAAAAGGAGAGTTCACCTTTTTGTTTTGTACGCACAGAATTGGAATGAATAAAATCATTCTATAATATATTCTCTCATTTTATTCTTTATCTTGCGTTGCTTCTTTATTTGTATTGCTGGCTAATAGCTTTTTTTGTTTTTTATAAGGCTGCCTCATCTTTAAAAAAATCAATTTATATTTTTTATCAGTTTCATCAAGTGTAAAGTAAGAAAAAATGATAATACTAAATTCTTTTTTCAAAGCCGCGTGAAGCGCGGTTCTATTTTCTAGTATATATATATACAAAGGGACTTTTTTTCATCTTGCTCTTTAGCGCCCCTCTACCCCTATTGATGAGCATATAATATATGCATATTTTACCCTTAATTAAATAATTACTAGTTATATTTATTTTTTATTTTTTATTTTTAATTAATTGAATTGTTTTATTGAATAGGGAATTAATTGGAGATTATGGATCAAAAGAACATAAAGAAGTTCAATTTGTGAGCATTAAAGATTAATTAACTTGGAAGCAATTATGCTTATATGCATGTTAATTCAAGCCAAGGAAACCGAACTCAACAAATGCATCCACCATCCACATGCGGACAAAGAGGAGAAAGTGATATTAGCTTTAAAAGTGGCCAACACATGAGGATTAAATGAAGCTTGATTAGGCTTTGCATAAGTGGGCCCGTGTTGAGCAATTAAAAGAGGAAATAATTTATGGCTTATGGTGGGCACGTGTGAGAGCTAAAACAAATAAAACGGCAAGCCTTTTGGCTTTAGGATTTAAGAGGTGGGGCTCATTTTAAAGATTATAAAAGGGAGTTTTGGCTTTTGGAGAAAGGGCAGACGCAATTCGGGCAGAGGAGAATCAACAACTAAGAGAAACTGAACAATTTGCAGCCGCAAAGGAGAAGAAAAAAATCAGTAGCCGGAATTAAATTAAAGCAAAGGCAGCCGCTTGAATTAATCTTCATGACTCTCTTATTCCCAATTCAATTATGTTAGGTTAGATTTTTATTTGGTTGAGGGTGAATTCAAAACCCTAAACATGCTATGCAATTAAATTTAAATTTTATCATTCAATTTATTTAATTGAGATTGTTTATGTTCTTCTATAATTAATGTTTATGATTTTATTCTCATCTTGTTTGAGTGGCCAATTAGATAAGACTTGAATAAATTCTATTGATAGATTAAAATTCTTGATCCGTAATTGTCTTGATATTTTAATCATTAGTAGCAGGTTGGAATTAGTGATTTCGATTGGAGAACATAACTTAGGTTAAATAATCCAAGCTTGTGTGTTTATTTCCTAGATCAACCTAATATCTTTCTTTGTTTAATGCTTCCATTATCTTAAATTTAAAGAGCTTGTTTTAAATTATTTAATGGTTAGAGATTAGGTGAAGAGTTTATTTTGCCTAACGACACACTAAAGAAAGATTGAGAATTTATTTTATTGATAGTTTTAATATAAATTGATGATAGAATTGATATATTATGTGCATGTTTGGTGGTGGCGAATGATCCTTTAACCAAAGTTTTCATCATTATTATTTCTTTCTCCTTTAATTAGAGTTTTTATTAAATTCTTGTTCGCAGTATTAATTTCTTTATTTCTTACTATTTAGTTAAGAATTCATAAACCCCCTTTTTATTTATAATTGGCATTTTCTTTAGTTAGATTAATTTATATTATTACTACTATTATTTTATTTTAAATCTTGCTTTAGAGTTGATAATAAATATAACTAGCATAGTCTCTGTGGGATCAATCTTTACTCGCTCTGTACTAATTATTTATATTAGTGGTAAGGTTTTAAATTTGGTGCACCTTAATGACACTACCACCTATCATATTAGTTAGGTGGTAAAAGAATTCAAGTTTCGCCATTCGACAATAGTTAATTCTTACTTACATACTTTACGCACAGAGACTATTTAATATTCAAGCCCCGTAATTTATTTGAATTAAGCCATTGTTAAAATGTTTTGTGAATTAAAAAGTTAGAAGAGTTAATCGCGGCTTGGAGTCTTTCCCTCAGAAAGTGGATATTGATCGAGCGGGACAGGAACTCTGTTGGCTAACCATTCGGGAGAGAAATACTGCTTTGATGTTTGAACACCATGTATAATCAACATCCATCTTTCGCTCAAATTCAACTACCAAGGTTTCCGGTGGGTTGTGCTTGGCTGATAAAAAACAACTAGTATAGTTAGGGTTCAGTCTTAGATATAAGTTTAAGTACTTGGAAAGTAATCATCGATAATGTCTTGCACACCCACCTTCTCTGTTACTTTCTCAAAAGTAATCCAATTTGATAATAGGCGTCTAATTTATAAGGATTCACTATCAAATTGATTTGAATAACAAAAACAATTCAGATTAGCACAGAAGTGTGTTATAGAATAAACAATAATTGTGAAGAATCCAATTTCAAATATTGTGTTCTATTGTATCTCTTTTTATTTTTTTATTTAAAATAATTATTTTAACCAATTTATTAACTGATTATATTATTTTAAAAATAATGTGCACCTTTCATTAGATTCAACGGTATTTATTTTTTACGTTAGTAATACCGTAAAAAAATTACAGCATTATAGAAAAATCCAACAAAAAATTACTTGCACAAACCACTTTCTCGCATATAGAATGCATTTAGTAGTTTTGAAATTTTCACTAATTTATTGTAAGTTTTAACCGAATAGTAGTTGGCTAGCATGTAATCGGCCCATTTCCGAATTGGCAGGTTATGCCGCAGCAATTGCTGTGCGTCATTTTCATTTTTTGGATATTATTCAATAGTCATGTGGGTACACAGCAAACAAGTGGGTTTCCTTCTCATCTCTGTTGTAAGAGTGGCGCAACCTGTGAATAGAGCCAAAAATTCATCTAAAAAGTAATCAGAATTCATAAAATTACGCTTTTAGTATTTTCATATCAACTTTTAATTTTTTCTCCTCCTTTTCATTTCTTTGCTTAAAAAAATTTAAAAAACATAAAAACTAAGAAGGATTCAATAAATTCAAAAAAATAATAAACAAAATAAAAACTAATTGAAATTAACGTTAAGCACTTATTGTGAGGAATCCTTGTAAATGAGTAAATGACCCATTGCACATACCAGTTGAAAAAAAAAATTAAATACTTATTCTATTTGAAAAACAATGATACTGATAAGTCGTAATTTTTCTTTTCTTTTTTTTTTTTCTCAAAAAAGTTGGAAAGCGATTTGTGTTGTGAGATGGAGGAGATATTTGGTGGCCAAAACTGCTTCCTTAATGGGTATGAATTTGTTGAGATAATGAAGCAAATTTCATTTGGACCTCTTTGTTTCTTCATCGCTCTGACAATTCCTACATGCTTAATCATGGTGATGGGTTTATCATATATAGCTTATTGAATTTTCAATATATGTGTTAAATAATTATAAAAATAATCTGGGTGAGAGGATTTGGGAGACAGTCGAAAGATAATATTGATATTTTTGTGATTCTCAACTCAAGAAGATTTCATTACAATGATGCAAAAGTCGGTTTGCATTTCGTGCATGTTCTGGGAATCTTAATGGGTGTTTCGCAACTCTTATCTTACTTTCAACACTTTTTTTAATATATATAAAATACAACTAATTTCAATAATGTAGAAATTAATCATCAAAACTCATACTTTGTACTACTTTATTAATGTTGTACCTTTTAAAATAATTATCATTATTTTACTGTAGAAATAATTAATTTTAAGAAAAATCAGTTAAATGTTTAGTAAATTTGTTTTCAAAAGTATTTTCAGTTTTAAAAGCAATCATACATGTTTATTAAATGAAAATTTTAAATTACTATAAGAATTCAAATTACTAAAATAAACATAATATTAGATAAAATTTATTTACATTTTTATGAACATTTATATTAAGATCGGACTAGATATTAACAAACAAATACAAATTAATAAAACTATGTTATTATTTAATTAATTTTTATTAGATATTTAGATATATTTTATTTTATAAAAAAGTTAGCAAATAATATATATAAAATCAATTAATTATTGGTATTATCAACTGCCATGATTATTTTTTATATTTCATTAGTGATTATTAAATTCAATACAATCAATTATTTAACAAATTATTAAATAGTTAATTTTATTAAATAAGAAATAAAATGGGGTTATATATGAAAGAAATATTATAAATAGAAAATTTTTTTTCTCTTATTCTAATCCCATCTAAGCCCACTTATAAATTGTGATTGCTAATCTTATGAATTGTGATTGAATTTAGTCCCCTTAATCCAGTCCTAAAAAATTTTCCAAATATTAGGATAAATATTTAATTTTAAAGTTAGTCTAATCCCACAATTAGTCTGACCTCCCAAACATAGCCTAAGTGAATTAAAAAGTTACGAAGTAAGAAATAACAAAAGTCCATCATGATTACTTATAGAAAATTCACCATGCGGACAGATGAAATTAATAATGGAGGAACAAGACTAAAAAAACTGATTAAATAAATCAAAATTAATTTACAGATTAATTTATTATAGCAAACACGGGATCATATCCTTCGGGATCAAATCTTCACTCTTGTGGATTGACATGATGATGAAAATTTGATAAAAGCATATATAGAAATATAATTGGTATAATAAAATGTACAAATCCTATATCCCTTAGTTTAATATTTGAATATATATTCCATTCGGCAAAAAGCTGTTCTCAATAATTAAAAGAAAATTAAAGGCAGCTTTTGAGTGAAAAAAACTCGGATCGTAAAAGTGCTTTATTTCCCTGGTCCGTTCAGCAAATGCTTCTTTGTCGAAAGAGTAAGAGTTTGCACTAATTTGATTAGCTTGAACGCACTACACAAATTTAATTATACATCATAATTATGAGTTAAGTCCCCAGGTCCCCATAAAATCACTCTTTAAAATGTATCGCATGCATGCATGTCCCATTCGATTTAACATTTTCATTTTAAGGAATTAATTATTGATGGAAAATTGAGCAAAACAGCAATTAGCAATCTCGGAAAACAGCAAGCGCAACAATACGCAAACAGTAGCGCACCAACGACATGAACAAGCTGCGAACCAGCAGGAAAGAGTACGCAAAAAACGTCAACAGTAAAACAACGACCAGCCAGTATTTCGACGTGCGCGAAAGCACTGACCTAAAGACTAATTTTGTTCTTTTAGGGACGATTCTCTAGTGCATGGAGAACTGAAAAACAAAGCAAATTGATTTTTGAATTGCAATGATATTATTGTGAGATTGTATTCTAAGCAAAACAATTTAAAATAATAATAAAAGAAAACAGAAAAGTGACTGAGAAAAGTCGAGAGCCATTTGGGTGGGATTTGCACGCATGCAAGTGGGTTGTTGGCCTAGTTAAGAGGTTTTCAGATTAGGTTCCTTATTTGGACTGCAATCTTGTGAGCGTAGGCTTCGTACTTATGGATTTGTTACATCTAGCTCTAAAGTTAAGTCCCACCGCGCTTCCACACCCCCCCCCCCCCCCTCTCTTTCAGTTTCCAATGTAGAATTATGATATTTTAAAAGTACCAACACAAATTTTCGACAATTATATAACTTTTATTTCTGTGCATTCAGAATTTTTATTGTTCACAATTGAGAATTTTTTATACTTTTAAATACGAATCAAGGTCAACAACTTTTTTTTTTTGTCAACTCATAAAGATATCCTTGCCTGCCATTAGAAATCTATTTAAATGTCAAGGTGTTCTTGTTAAATTTTCTGAATTTTAGGTAAAAGATAATTTAAATTTTAATATGTGGCTTGGAGCATGAAGGTCAAAATAAGCTGTTGTTAATTTGAAATCATTTCACTTTTTACGCGCAATCGATACTTTTATCTTATATTTATATATAAAATCGACAAAAGATTGGTGGGTGGTAGAGTTTGGGAACAAATCAACAAGAAAAAGGCATTGAATAAAGTAAATAACACAAATTGCATTCTTCATGTTCGAGAATTGCTATGTATGAGAATCCAACCTGTCTACAAATAAAACAATCCACCAACCGATTAACGGTGTATCTTTTTATTTCCTGTGTGTTCTCATATTCACACTTGCAAGTGAGATGTCTGCTAATAGTGCAAGAATCAAAGTTTTGGTTTGTTCGAGATTATAATAGAGAAATTATAAATAAATAAATCGTAGTCGTTTATAATATAAAATATGTAATTAATAAAAGGCCAATGGTAGTGTTAACATTTAGATAGCCTTTGCTTTTTGTCAAAAATCTTTATGAGTCTGAGTGCGAATATCTCAATGGACATGTTTATTTTTCTATTTTCAATGTCTGAATATAAGTGGCAACTTATTTGATTTTATAAATAAAAAAATCTTAAACATATTTATTTGACATTTATATTTTTGTAAATCAAAACAAAAAAAGACATTGGAATTTATAGTTTAGGAAATAAATTTTATGGAGATAGTTTTAGAATATAATATTTACTTGTCATTCAAATACTTTTCCATTAAGATAAAAGTTATAAAATTTTATTTTTTCTATTGAGATGCAAACGTTTGAAAACAATAATTAAGTTACAATAAAAAAAATAAGGAAATTTTAGAAAAGGCTTGAAATTAATAAAATTTCAAACTTTAAACATTTAATAAACAAGGCCTTAGAGTCTTATTTGAATTGATATTTTTTAACAATCTATAATTTGTGTCCTTTTTGAATTAAATGTCTAAATTGTAAGTATACACTAATAAGAAGACTTCTTAATTTATTTATTTTCTTAAAATTAGGAGTTAGGTCTTTTATTTTGGAAGATTATTTAGGGCAAGGAGTCATATTGTGGAAGCAAATAAGAAATTAAAAAGGAATATATAGATTCGACAATGACTGGTTAATCCTTTCATATAAATAGGGATGTATTCTATAAATTAAATAGAGTTTACCGTATGTAGAGAACTAGATAGAACTTTGGAGCGGATGAACAACGGTGAGTAGCGTCTATGAACATATTATGAATAGCGTTAGATAAACAGTACCTTCCGCAACTATTTATAGGATGCGTTTGGGATTGAGATTGGGTAGGTGTAGTTTAAAAGGTACAACATTAAAGTGTTTGGTAAATACTGTCTGTTGTAGCTTGGAAGTTATGTTGGTATGATTTTTCACTTGTATGATGAAAAATCTATTATATCTTTAATAATTTTGTTAAAATTATTATTTAAAATTTATATTTGTTACATATTATTAACTTTTGTTTCATAGTTACAACTTTTTTTCACACCTCAATCCCAAATAGGACTATAGAGTCTTAAACTTCAAGTTTTATATTCATCTCAGTATATTGTTAGACATTGTTTTTTTTATTGGTCTTTTCAAGAGAAGGGATTGTTTGTAGTAGTGAAGGAATTTCACATCAAAATTGCAGACAAGAAGATGTGTGGTGCTGACTAAGTAAACTCGACTATGTTAATTTAACTGAGGTGGGGGCAAGAATAAGACGAAGTCTAAATTTGTGTAAAAATCCAATAAGTTGTAATCATTCTATACTTATTGAATTGTTTAACATTTAAACGTGATCTCATAGATGTAAGATTGTTATTCGAACCATGTAAAATTCTTTGTGTACTTTATTTTCTGTAATTTTTATTGCTTACATTTAAATTAATTAACTTAATCAATTTAGGGTAATAATTGACCTACATTTAGAGTAGGATCATATGGGCATAAAACTGTAAATGTTACTTCACTGTAGCAAAAAAATGCACTTTTGAGAGACGCAAAGTGGCCGAATACCAAAAAAAAAAATCTAAAAAATAAAAACTAATAAAATTTTATATTAATCTTTCATTCGTTTTGAATTATTTTTTCAGCCTGAGACTCTTTTAAATAAAAATCGATAATCGAATATGAGCCGATGAGGGCCAAATTTGTTCATATTATTGGAAATCTATTCCAAGCCTTTTGAGGAATTGACACTACCAGTTACAAGTGAGCAACCACTAATGTATGAGTAGGGAGAGGTTATTTATGTTGGAAAATCAAGCTAGAAAAATAATTTTTCTATTTAGTAATGTATATATATGCACAGTGTTAGAGAAGTTTCTTAGATTTCTGACTGAAAATTTGAGGAAGATTATTGCAATCTTTTCCACCTCCATATTTGGGATCTACAAAATATGGTTATAGTCTTCCATACTATCCTCAATTATCTTCCTCACACATGCAGACATGTATTAAAACCTAACTCCAGTGTAGGAGATTTAAACCTAAATTATCCTCTTTTCTTTTATAGAGAAAAAAACTATGCATTTAAAAATTCTATCTATTCTAATTTCCTCTTATTTATATTGACAATTATTAGAGTCAAAGTTCAACTAAGAATTAAGCTAGCAGAAGGACTGTAGTTCTACGAGCATTTCAGTTCCAACTTGATAGTTAAGGACAATCATATCATGACATACCAAAACTACTAAGTCATTATTTGTTCTAATGATCAATTTTAATATATCTATATTAAATAAATGAACAAAAATTATCATTTCATAAATAATATATTGAATAAATGGTAGCCATAGATTTAAATGATCAAGTACCGCAGACAACTTAAGTAAGCATTCATGTTGTAAGTATATGTGCCTATGATCCATAAAATTATATCGATCTCATTCTGTGATAAGTCAAAAGATATAAGACATGAATGTAAACTCATTACGCACTTAGAATTAAAGTCGATTAAACTTATTAAAGATTGTGTCAATTATGATCGACGACATTTGTCAAACTTATAAAAACTTGTGTCAATCATAATTCACTATAATCTTGTTCAATATAACATCATATGTCCAACACATGAATCACATACTTTGTAAATAAAAGCATGCAATAGAAGAACAATTTGTAAATTTAATAAAATTTATTTACTCATAAATTATTTAAGTACACATTTTTATTAACTGTTATTTACAAAGTATGTGATTTATGTATTGTCCATATGATGTTGAAATTTTGATAAAAAATTTCAATGTCACCAGATCAATTCCTCAAAAATTTTGATAAAAAAACTAACCTCCAATAACTTAACTCTTATAGGATATATTATCATTGAAGCCCTAGCTTCAAAGTACAAATTTTGAGGTTATAAGTGCGTACTTTTGCCACAGTTATATAGCCAATGCAATTTTAAACTAGATCGACAACATGATCAAGTTTAAATCTTTTATTTTAAAATGAACAGACGTTTGTATTTCATAATTTTTATGTACGATACAACTATCCTTTTTTTTGTCTTAATATATATCAACCGGCTAAAATATGTTGGCAGACAATGCACTTAATTTTAGAAAACTATTAATTAATTACGCTTCCCTTAACAAATTTAATCTAAACAATCTTAACATATATATGTCGGAGAAAAATCATTTTTTTAAATTTTTATAAAAACTTTTTGGATTGATCTAATATAATATATAGGAATGCGTAATCTACAAAATCATACATTGACAATCTAAGAAGATGAACAATTGAAAATAATTCAGGCTCCCAGATCACGATCTATCACCACCACTCCTGTTAGATCACGATCGGTCACCACCACGCCTGTTAGATTACGATCCGTCACCACCACGCTTGTTAGATCACGATCCGTCACCAATGATCTTCCAGGTTATGACTCATGTTTGATCTGCGCTTGACGTGTGGGCTCCTTTATCACCACTAAAACAACTAGCAAGAGAAAAAATTTCCTCTCAATTTTAGAGAAATTTTTTTTTTCTCTGATCTGTATATTGCGGCTCTATCTATTTCCTTTAGAGAAAAACCTGAGTCAATTAACTAGTTATTTTGCTTATTAATCCAGTAGTGGTGCAGTCAATTAAATGAGCTAACCCAGGGATCATTTGGGTACATACAATAGTGGCTACAATAATTAGGCTTGTAATTAAACTAGCCCAATTATTTAATTCCAAATCAACTCCACTAAAAGATTGGAATTAACCTCCGTAATTATATGCTATCTAGGATAGTGTACTCGAATAATAATTCGACTCATGCCACATTGATTTCTTTACTGCACAATCCTTTGTACCACATTGTTAATTAAATTGATATCTCAACTGTCCAATCAATTTAATTACATCTTTTTCCTTAATACTTACTGGTTTTCTCTAATGATCATTTTCAACATACTAAATATGTTGACACACTCTGGCCAGAGAATTCTATGATCAAGTATCGAAAATCCATCAAGAAATGTGTTGTACACATTCTATATTGTTAATCTATAACTCTAATACTCATAATTACTCCTACCAAGATACCGGGTAATCTTGACTATAAATATGTGTCGTGCCCATTGGTAACTCAAATGGAATAAGAATTACAATCATGAAATCATAACGAACTCAAGATTAAGATTACAGTAAAATCAATGCCTATGAGATTTAATAAGTCTGACAGTTATTACAAAGTTAATTAAATCTCATATGTGATCTTGTTCAATGTAATCGTACTGCATCAATAAATTCATACATAATTAAGACAAATCATTCAATGAATTTATTATAGTCTAAGCATAAATAGAGCACCCAACTCTATTTATCAACTGTTAACTTAATTTATTTAATCATAAGATAATTTATATTTATGTCTTCTGTGAATCCATATGATGATCACATAAATACATATAATATGATTAAACGGACCTTATTCAAAATATTTATACAATTGAAAATATCTCAAATATTTTATTAATTAGAAAATAAATAAATTAATATACTTTAAAGAGCATATAATCCCAACAATATACCCTCCTGTATCGTTTTTGAAAAAAAGAAAAACACATAAGGAAGCAGCGGATATATATCTGCGCTAGTTGATATTTTGATAATATTATGATATATCACTCCCATTTGTTTATCATGGTGTGATATTTGGTTCGGGCTTCTTTTCTTTTTCATTGTATGGCATCTTTTCTTTTAGTGCTTTTAATCATGTATTGTATCTTTTTTTTTTTCATGTCTATTATAAAGGATAAGATACATTACGTCTCTTCCTGCTATTGAGGTTAGAAAAAATAATAGTTTTTTTTTTTTATTTAACGAAGCTCTGTCGCAGTACAAAGATTCACCCAAAAAAAAATGAACAAAATGTTTACTAATATTATTACAAAGTGTTGCCAGTGGACTTGTAGTCCAATGATAAATTGAGACCCTTATAAGGAAATTGAAATCAAACCTCATTAAACTCGAACCGTGCTTCTTTATAGTAACGGTAACAATTCACCACCGGACCACAAGGCCAGTGGTGGAGTTTTGAAAACAAACGAATAAAAGCATTTAGTTAAATAATGCAACTCAGCATTCTCCATGTCTCCAGACTTGAGGTGGAAAAAATAAAGAACGCACTCCATTGACTTACCTTTTCCTATGCGGGTTAATAACTTATAAGTCAGGTGACTGCTTGTCAAGTAGATTAGCCCTTATCGGTTATTGGAATAAGAATATGTTTGAGGCAACATTCAATTACGGAGCTAGTTTTTTAATGAGTTAAGACTCATCAAATATTGTTTAAAGAAGTTTTAATTTAATGTATATTGAACATTTGGGTCCAAGATGACAGTCAAGTCTATCCTAATTACCGGAAGAAATCTAGAGCCAACGGAACTGTATTTCTTTAAAAATTTACATATCGAAAATAGGGGATATTGCTAATTTGCTTCTACTAAAATCAATATATACCATTTAATCTCTATTGCTTTTATTATACTTAAGAACCCCCTAAAACTAAAGATGGAATTATCCGTGAAAAATAATTTTGGGAAACATCAAGAATTAAATTGAAAATTTATCTATTTTTATGTTTATTTGTTTAGCTCCTCTAACTTACATAATGTTGATACAACCTACTAAATGTAATAATTAATTTGCATTTGTGTTTTTTTTAAGCCTAATGAATTTCTCTATTATTATCCTGGTAGAATCAAAATTCACGTTTTTCCATTAATTATTTACAAAATCCCCTACATAATAAGGGAGGACAAACCAAATCCAATCCAGCTCAACCCAATTAAATTTATGGTGCATTTACTAAACGAGAATTAGAATAGGTTGGAATTGAAATGAGCTTGAATATGAATGAGGAATTGGAATCAGAATAAGTTGTTTACTTAAGTTATAGAAAATGGGATCAAATGAACTACATTTTCATTGATGTGTTTACATTATTTTGGAACCGGAGTGCACTATTGTAAGTTACTAAAATGCCCTATGTTAATTGTTGTGCCTTGTATCATTTGTATATATTATAATAATAACAATAATAAGAATAAAAATAATAATAAAACTAAAAATAAAGATAAAGATAATAATGACAATAATATTAATTAAAACAACAAAACTAATAAATTTTAATTTTAATAATTATAATAATGAAATTAATGACAACAACATCAACAACAACAACAATAATAATAATAATTAAAATAATAAAGATAATCTATAATAATAATAAAAAATTATTATTATTAATAATGAAGAAATTAATGATATTACTACTACTACTAATAATAATAATAAATAAAAGACCTATTTGTAAATAATATAAAATTATTGGGTATTTTAATAATTTCTATGAGGACCAAAATCCAAAAATGACAGAACTTGATTAAGGGCAATTTGAGAAATATGAAAAATCAATGGGGGTAAAATGGATAGTTCTGAGAATCGAAGTTTGATTCCCAATCCCCTAGGAATGATATCAATGGGAATGATTCCCAAATCTGTGGGCCTCGCCCAATTTCGATTTTGATTCTCACTTTTATTTTGTGAAGTGAACATTGTCAATGATTTCGTTTTTGGATTCTAATTTCTCAATCCAGTAAGTAAATACCCCCTTGGATGAATTGATTGAGTTATAATGAATTTATTGAATCAAATTTTTAACCTAATCAATGATTGAGTTGGGTTGGATTCATGTTAATGAACTAATGTAACCCAATCAAACTCAAGAACAATAAAAATTATAGTAAAATTAATGTCAACTGTCAACCTAACCCTTTTTCTTCTTTTATAAAATAGATTCTTTTTAATTTGTTTTAGCTAAACATGACACTGATTGAATTCTACATTCAAAATTCAACAATCAAACCCAAATTTTCATTAGATGTAAGTTGATAGATTTTCAAATATTATGTAAGATAGTTCTTTTATACAATCTTTATGTCATATTAATATTTAATGCATAATGGAGAATTAGTATTTGAATTGATTTTAAATTATTTTATTTTTCTATTTATTATTTTTTAGTTTTTAATTTAAATCAATCCATTGAATCGATGCAACCTAATCTAATGATTTAATGGTTGAATTTGTTTGAGTTAAATTGAATTTTAAAGATCTGATACAACTCAACCCATTCTAATCCAAACGAGTCAATGAGATTTTTTAATAACTCATGAAGCAAGATCATATAACACTCTAATCCAAACGACTCTACATGGAAAATTTTGATAAATAATACCTGTTAAGTCCATTATTTATAGAGTTAGCATCTTATGACAAGTCTAGTTAAATTGGAATTTTATTTATTGCATATCTTGTAATAGGGATTAATTTATTAATTCCATAATTTAGTGAGATTCCAATTTATTCGGAATATTTGTTTCCTAATTTAATAAGATGTCTAATTTAGAAAGTCTATTAATGATGGGATTCTATAATGACGCATGAGATCTATTGAGAGAAAGAAGCTAGTTCAAACAGGAAGTTCATTAAATGCTCTAGATATTTCTTGGCAGACAAGCAATGCAAAAAGATTAGATTTATTCCTATTCAGATTCATGAGAATTATAAGAGACAAGAAACTCTTATTTGGAAAGAATCCAAGTCTTTTAAGATTTGCTATTTTGGTGAAATCCTACTGCCTATATAAAGAGAGGTATTTCACAATTGAAGGCACGCACAACACATAACATAAAGCAGAGAAGCATAATTCAGATTTGGCACATAATGTTGTGTTGATTTATTTATTTATCTTCTTTTAATCTCTGTGGAGAGTCTATGTGGATCTTAGATTACTAGACGTTGAAGAATGGCTATTGATCACTTTGCGAAGTGCCTTGAGGATCTTGGATCAAGAGGGTAGCAATAATTCAAGAGAAGCAGATTCAGTCTAAAGTTGAGTAAACTGTAAGTGAGAGTCTTAAGTTTGGTAAATCCATAGGTTGTAACATCTCAACTTAGTGAATTGCGTTTCATCTGGGTGTGGCCTCGTGGATGTAGGATTGATTAATCTGAACCACATAAAAATCTCCGTGTCATTTATTTTCTACAATTTGTTGTGTTTTTGGAAAATTAATATTTTTTATGCGAATGAACAGTAACCGTAAACAGTATCTGTGAACAATATTTTCAAAAATTAATTAAGTTGTTAATTTTTAGTTTTTAATTGTCTACATCTATTTGCGATAGATCTAAATTCCTTTCAATACCAATGATAATTTGAAACGAGGGGCTTTATTGAATAATTGAATATGAAGTTATGAAAACACTAACATGACCTCTCTATTTATAATAGAGGAAACATACTTCCTTAATTGAACTTTAAAAGGGAAATTAAATCATAATTATAATAGAAATAGAAGACTAAGGCACATACTGTTAATATGAATATATCTATAATATTGATTTTGATGATAACAAAAAAGATTAAGAATGATTAAATTTTTTAAAAGCTCAAACTATTTTCATATAAATCATTATTCTGGTACAGCAAAGTTTTTTATACTTAAATTAAAAATGATTTCATAAAATCAAGTTGTTTTTCAAATTCATGCTCTTATTAAAAAATAGCTTCTGGATAATGTTGGCGATTTGACAGCTTGATAACGGGTAACCGATATCAAATAGAGTTTGTGATTAGCTTTTGGACACTGTCGGCGATCCGACATCTTGATAATGGCTAACCGACATTGAACAGAATTAAAGATTAACCTCTGGACACTAACGGCAAACCGACTTCTTGAAAACGATAAGCCGACATTTTCTTTGCAGGTCACTGGACGATAAAGGCGATCCGATGTTTCAATAATGGTGATCCGATAATTTGAAAATTTGTCCAACAGTAACTTGCTCAAGTTAAAACGGCAATCCGACTTTGAGTTAACAACAATCCGACTTCGAGTAAATTGTCTGTAACAACTAGTTTTTAGCTCAAACTATAAAAAAGGCTCATTTAAACATAAATAATGGTGATTCCAACTATTATCATTGAGAAAATTATTGAACATACAACTTTCATTGAGCTTTAAATTCTTGTATTCATCTCATTTAGTCACACTTTAGAATTTCATTTGTAATCAAACACATTGTGTGAGAGAGATTTATTTTGTAATCCTTTTGAAAAATCAAATTGAGATGTTGTAAGTGTTGAGATACACTTGGGTTAAGAGATTGGGGATAATCTCTTGTTGTAAAGGTTTATTGATACTTTGGAAGTCAATTGTAAGAGAGGTTGAAGCCTTGGAGACTTGCTTAGTGAAATCCTCAAGCCCGGTGAGTTTTGAGGCGTGGACGTAGGCACGATTAGCCCAACCACATAAAAATCACATGTTTGATCTCTCTTCGCTTACTCTTTTGTTATTGTGCTTGATTTAATTTATTTTTTATTTTTTATTAAGGCAATAGATTGAATTATTGTGTGGTTTGTTTAGTATAAGTTTTAAAAATCCTAATTCACCTTCCCTCTTGGGTTGCCTAGTTATTATTTCATTTGGTACCAGAGCAAGGTGTTTTTATTTAGACTTAACCGTCTAGAGTTAAAGATCCATGACAACTTAAAATGACTTTACCTTTAGGCAAGGACAATCCACAACTAGGCCACCATTCTTTGATGGTAATGACTAGCCATATTAGAAAACTAGGATGAGAATTTATTTGCAAGTTTTAGATTATGAAATTTGGGAAGTTGTTTGTGATGGTTTATGGGTATAAATTCAGATGCTAGTGCTGTCAATGTGCAAGTGTACACAACAAGTAATATAATTATGAGTATTCAAGATCGTCTCTATAGGGATTAATGTTATCAGATTTGCTACAACAATTTTAACAGTGCAGATTTTGTTCTAGATTAAAATAAAACTATTAATGAACCTAATATATTAATTAAAATAAAACGCAATAAATAAAATGCAACAAAGCAAATTATCACATCAAACTCAAAAATAAAACCAATGAGAATATAGAGTAGTTGAGTGAATAAACTCTCTAAATGGTTTTGACTATTTCTCTATTGTTTGGCTCGATTGCTACAACATCTGCTACAACACTGGGCAGAATCCTTATGTATCCTCAGCTGTCGCATGTTGGATATCTTATATCTATATGCAACCTAACAATGATCAGTTGTTATGCCAACATAAGATATAGCATTACACGCTTAGGTTCTAATTACCCTATAAGGGGAATCCCTATATCTAGTTCATCATGAATTTTAAATTAAGTATGACCCTTTTGGGATCAAGTAAAACTCAATTCAGGAAACCCAATTTAAAACTGAGTATTGCTCTGATATGTTCCACTAAGGTAAACCCTTTTGTGCCTCTTGCTTAACTAGTATCATTAAATGGTTGACCAGCCGAAATAATGAATAAAAATAAATACTATAAAAAAAATGCTACAACAAACATGCAACACAAATAAATTTAGTTTATGATTTGCAAAAGAAAAAGAAAGAACAAAGTTTCAGCCATCAAACACATCCTCATGACTAAAAAGTAAACAAGAAAACAAGAGAAGAATAAGAATGACTGAGTTCCCAATTTTTTTATGCAAATTCTTCTCTTGTGCAACCCTCAATCTCTCTCTTGAATCCTGTTTTTCTTTTGTTTCTTTTGGTTTTTTTCTCTTTGGGTGACGGCTCTCTCTTTTCCTTATGATGTATACTCCTTTTGTAGTTGAAAATTAGGGTAAACAGAAGTCTAGGTCGCGTGTTTTCAAGATTGCTACAGCAATGGCAATGGTTGCTACAGCAACGATTGCTATAGCAACGATTGCTACAGCAACAACTACAACTATTTTTCTATCATCTTGTTCTTTTCCATCTTTTGTAAGCTTATTGCATCAACATTCCTTCCTTGAAATTTGAGCTTCCGAACACCTACAATTATGCATATGATTTAAGCACACAAATTATTCTAAATCAAACAAAATTTATTAAGAATAAACCAAGATGAATGATTATGCAAAATATAACAAAAATGCAATGAAAACACATCATTTACTCTCTAAGTATTATTGATTTAAGTCTAAAAGTGCCATGATAACTCTCATTTCATAGAGTTATCAATGGTCCATTAATGCCTATGACTAAAACTGAAGTAGGAGATGATATTCCAAAACCTTCAAGTCAATGGAGTGAGTTAGAAAAGAAAATGATATCTTTAAACTCCAAGGCAATGAATGCTTTATTTTGTGCTCTTTATAAGAAATAGTTTCATAGAGTGTCTAGTTGTGAGAGTGCTCAAGAAATATGGAATAAACTTGAGGTTGTCTATGAAGGGACAAATCAAGTTAAAGACTTTAAATTTAGTTGATACACTCGACAATATGAATTATTCCAAATGGAACAAAATGAGAGTGTGTATTCTATGTATACAAGATTTACGGACATAGTGAAAACTTTAGGAGCCCTAGGAAAAACTTTTAGAATAGCGAGAAAGTCAAGAAAATCATTAGGTCACTTCTAAAAGAATGGATACCTAAGAGGACTGCCACTGCCATTGAGGAAGCCAAATATTTAAATATCGTACGTATTGATGACTTTATTGGCTCTCTTATTTCATATGACAAAGAGTTGGTAGTAGAAAAAGGTAATGAGGAGAAGAAGAAAAACATTGCTCTCAAAGCTTTAAAACATCACAATGATGAAGAAAGCGAGCTGGATGATGAGGAGATGAATATGCTAGCTAAGAGATTCAAAAAAATTCTACAAGAAAACTAGTGAGCGGAGAAAGTTTAAAAACTTCATGAATCAAAAGGAGAAGAAGAAGGCGATCACTTCTTATGAATGCAAGAAGCTCGGACACATACAATCGGAATGTCCTCTTCTTAGCAAGCTAAAAAAGAAAGCAATGGTAGCCACATGAGATGATAGCGATGAGGAAACAAGTGATGATGAAGAGCAACAAGAGATGACAAATCTAGCTCTAATGGCAATCGGGGAAGAATCATTTGATGAACTTGATAAGGTAAGTGATCTTCCAACATACGATGAATTACATAATGCCTTTAAAGAATTGCATGATGATTGGATAAGAATAGGTAAAAAGAATGCTTCTCTTAAAAATAAAATGCTAGAAATTTTAAATGAAAAGGAAGCTTTACAAAAATGCAATGATTCATTAAATGAAAAGATTAAAGGACTAGAATTAGATAATAAAATGTTGCATGATAAAATTGCATCGTTTAAAGGTAAACAAAGTATCTCATATGAGCATGAAAAATTACATGTGGATGCATTCATGAAAGAAAATGAAGTGCTTAAGAAAACGAGTAATGAGCTCAATGAAATTGTGATAAAATTCACAAGTGGTCAAAAGAACTTAGAAAATTGCTAAGCACTCAAAAATGTGTGTTTGATAAAGGAGGCCTTGGATATAAGCCAAACTTGAAACAAAACTATTATAGCAATATTTTGTTAAAGCTACCTGCACAAGTGATCATAAGTTCATTTGATGAACTTGATGAGGTAAGTGATCTTCCAACATATGATGAATTACATAATGACGGTAAAGAATTGCATGATGACTGGATGAGAATAGGTAAAAAGAATGCTTCTCTTAAAAAGAAAATGCAAGAAATTTTAAATGAAAAGGAAGCTTTACAAAAATGCAATGATTCATTAAATGAAAAGATTAAAGGGCCAGATTAGATAATAAAATATTGCATGATAGAATTGCATCTTTTAAAGGTAAACAAAGTATCTCATATGAGCATAAAAAATTACATGTGGATGCATTCATGAAAGAAAATGAAGTGCTTAAGAAAAAGAGTAATGAGCTCAATGAAATTGTGATAAAATTGACAAGTGGTCAAAAGAACTTAGAAAAATTGCTAAGCACTAAAAAATGTGTGTTTGATAAAGGAGGACTTGGATATAAGCCTAACTTGAATAAAAAATATTATAAGAATTATTTTATTAAACCTACGTCCACAAGTGATCATAAGTTAATTTGATGAACTTGATGAGGTAAGTGATCTTCCAACATATGATGAATTACATAATGCCTTTAAAGAATTGCGTGATAATTGGATAAGAATAGGTAAAAAGAAAGCTTCTCTTAAAAATAAAATGCTAGAAATTTTAAATGAAAAGGAAGCTTTACAAAAATGCAATGATTCATTAAATGAAACGATTAAAGGACTAAAATTAGATAATAAAATGTTGCATGATAAAATTGCATCGTTTAAAGGTAAACAAAGTATCTCATATGAGCATGAAAAATTACATGTGGATGCATTCATGAAAGAAAATGAAGTGCTTAAGAAAAAGAGTAATGAGCTCAATGAAATTGTGATAAAATTGACAAGTGGTCAAAAAAACTTAGAAAAATTGCTAAGCACTCAAAAATGTTTGTTTGATAAAGGAGGACTTGGATATAAACCTAACTTGAAACAAAAATATTATAAGAATTATTTTGTTAAAGTTACCACCACAAGTGATCATAAGTTAATTTGATGAACTTGATGAGTTAAGTGATCTTCCAACATATGATGAATTACATAATGCCTTTAAAGAATTCCATGATGATTGGATGAGAATAGGTAAAAAGAATGCTTCTCTTAAAAATAAAATTCTAGAAATTTTAAATGAAAAGGAAGCTTTACAAAAATGCAATGATTCATTAAATGAAAAGATTAAGGGACTAAAATTAGATAATAAAATGTTGCATGATAAAATTGCATCGTTTAAAGGTAAACAAAGTATCTCATATGAGCATGAAAAATTACATGTGGATGCATTCATGAAAGAAAATGAAGTGCTTAAGAAAAAGAGTAATGAGCTCAATGAAATTGTGATAAAATTGACAAGTGGTCAAAAGAACTTAGAAAAATTGCTAAGCACTTAAAAATGTGTGTTTGATAAAGGAGGACTTTGATATAAACCTAACTTGAAACAAAAATATTATAAGAATTATTTTGTTAAAGCTAGTGATCATAAGTTAATTTGATGAACTTGATGAGTTAAGTGATCTTCCAACATATGATGAATTACATAATGCCTTTAAAGAATTGCATGATGATTGGATGAGAATAGGTAAAAAGAATGCTTCTCTTAAAAATAAAATTCTAGAAATTTTAAATGAAAAGGAAGCTTTACAAAAATGCAATGATTCATTAAATGAAAAGATTAAGGGACTAGAATTAGATAATAAAATGTTGCATGATAAAATTGCATCGTTTAAAGGTAAACAAAGTATCTCATATGAGCACGAAAAATTACATGTGGATGCATTCATGAAAGAAAATGAAGTGCTTAAGAAAAAGAGTAATGAGCTCAATGAAATTGTGATAAAATTGACAAGTGGTCAAAAGAACTTAGAAAAATTGCTAAGCACTTAAAAATGTGTGTTTGATAAAGGAGGACTTTGATATAAACCTAACTTGAAACAAAAATATTATAAGAATTATTTTGTTAAAGGTGATCATAAGTTAATTTGATGAACTTGATGAGTTAAGTGATCTTCCAACATATGATGAATTACATAATACCTTTAAAGAATTGCATGATGATTGGATGAGAATAGGTAAAAAGAATGCTTCTCTTAAAAATCAAATTCTAGAAATTTTAAATGTAATGGAAGCTTTACAAAAATGCAATGATTCATTAAATGAAAAGATTAAGGGACTAAAATTAGATAATAAAATGTTGCATGATAAAATTGCATCGTTTAAAGGTAAACAAAGTATCTCATATGAGCACGAAAAATTACATGTGGATGCATTCATGAAAGAAAATGAAGTGCTTAAGAAAAAGAGTAATGAGCTCAATGAAATTGTGATAAAATTGACAAGTGGTCAAAAGAAATTAGAAAAATTGCTAAGCACTCAAAAGTTTGTGTTTGATAAAGGAGGACTTGGATATAAACCTAACTTGAAACAAAAATATTATAAGAATTATTTTGTTAAAGCTACCACCACAAGTGATCATAAGTTCATTTGATGAACTTGATGAGGTAAGTGATCTTCCAACATATGATGAATTACATAATGCCTTTAAAGAATTGCATGATGATTGGATGAGAATAGGTAAAAAGAATGCTTTTCTTAAAAATAAAATTCTAGAAATTTTAAATGAAAAGGAAGCTTTACAAAAATGCAATGATTCATTAAATGAAAAGATTAAGGGACTAAAATTAGATAATAAAATGTTGCATGATAAAATTGCATCGTTTAAAGGTAAACAAAGTATCTCATATGAGCATGAAAAATTACATGTGGATGCATTCATGAAAGAAAATGAAGTGCTTAAGAAAAAGAGTAATGAGCTCAATGAAATTGTGATAAAATTGACAAGTGGTCAAAAGAACTTAGAAAAATTGCTAAGCACTTAAAAATGTGTGTTTGATAAAGGAGGACTTTGATATAAACCTAACTTGAAACAAAAATATTATAAGAATTATTTTGTTAAAGCTACCACCACAAGTGATCATAAGTTAATTTGATGAACTTGATGAGTTAAGTGATCTTCCAACATATGATGAATTACATAATACCTTTAAAGAATTGGATGATGATTGGATGAGAATAGGTAAAAAGAGATCTTCTCTTAAAAATCAAATTCTAGAAATTTTAAATGAAAGGGAAGCTTTACAAAAATGCAATGATTCATTAAATGAAAAGATTAAGGGACTAAAATTAGATAATAAAATGTTGCATGATAAAATTGCATCATTTAAAGGTAAACAAAGTATCTCATATGAGCATGAAAAATTACATGTGGATGCATTCATGAAAGAAAATGAAGTGCTTAAGAAAAAGAGTAATGAGCTCAATGAAATTGTGATAAAATTGACAAGTGGTCAAAAGATCTTAGAAAAATTACAAAGCACTCAAAACTGTGTGTTTGATAAAGGAGGACTTTGATATAAACCTAACTTGAAACAAAAATATTATAAGAATTATTTTGTTAAAGCTACCACCACAAGTGATCATAAGTTCATTTGATGAACTTGATGAGGTAAGTGATCTTCCAACATATGATGAATTACATAATGCCTTTAAAGAATTGCATGATGATTGGATGAGAATAGGTAAAAAGAATGCTTCTCTTAAAAAGAACATGCAAGAAATTTTAAATGAAAAGGAAGCTTTACAAAAATGCAATGATTCATTAAATGAAAAGATTAAAGGGCTAGAATTAGATAATAAAATGTTGCATAATAGAATTGCATCGTTTAAAGGTAAACAAAGTATCTCATATGAGCACGAAAAATTACATGTGGATGCATTCATGAAAGAAAATGAAGTGCTTAAAAAAAAGAGTAATGAGCTCAATGAAATTGTGATAAAATTGACAAGTGGTCAAAAGAACTTAGTAAAATTGCTAAGCACTCAAAAGTTTGTGTTTGATAAAGGAGGACTTGGATATAAACCTAACTTGAAACAAAAATATTATAAGAATTATTTTGTTAAAGCTACCTCCACAAGTGATCATAAGTTCATTTGATGAACTTAATGAGGTAAGTGATCTTCCAACATATGATGAATTACATAATGCCTTTAAAGAATTGCATGATGATTGTATGAGAATAGGTAAAAAGAATGCTTCTCTTAAAAATAAAATTCTAGAAATTTTAAATGAAAAGGAAGCTTTACAAAAATGCAATGATTCATTAAATGAATAGATTAAGGGACTAAAATTAGATAATCAAATGTTGCATGATAAAATTGCATCGTTTAAAAGTAAACAAAGTATCTCATATGAGCATGAAAAATTACATGTGGATGCATTCATGAAAGAAAATGAAGTGCTTAAGAAAAAGAGTAATGAGCTCAATGAAATTGTGATAAAATTGACAAGTGGTCAAAAGAACTTAGAAAAATTGCTAAGCTCTCAAAAATGTGTGTTTGATAAAGGAGGACTTTGATATAAACCTAACTTGAAACAAAAATATTATAAGAATTATTTTGTTAAAGCTACCACCACAAGTGATCATAAGTTAATTTGATGAACTTGATGAGTTAAGTGATCTTCCAACATATGATGAATTACATAATGCCTTTAAAGAATTGCATGATGATTGGATGAGAATAGGTAAAAAGAATGCTTCTCTTAAAAATCAAATTCTAGAAATTTTAAATGTAATGGAAGCTTTACAAAAATGCAATGATTCATTAAATGAAAAGATTAAGGGACTAAAATTAGATAATAAAATGTTGCATGATAAAATTGCATCGTTTAAAGGTAAACAAAGTATCTCATATGAGCACGAAAAATTACATGTGGATGCATTCATGAAAGAAACTGAAGTGCTTAAGAAAAAGAGTAATGAGCTCAATGAAATTGTGATAAAATTAACAAGTGGTCAAAAGAACTTAGAAAAAATGCTAAGCACTCAAAAGTTTGTGTTTGATAAAGGAGGACTTGGATATAAACCTAACTTGAAACAAAAATATTATAAGAATTATTTTGTTAAAGCTACCTCCACAAGTGATCATAAGTTCATTTGATGAACTTAATGAGGTAAGTGATCTTCCAACATATGATGAATTACATAATGCCTTTAAAGAATTGCATGATGATTGGATTAGAATAGGTAAAAAGAATGCTTCTCTTAAAAAGAAAATGCAAGAAATTTTAAATGAATCATGGTTTTTCAATGGGTAAGACTGATACAACTCTTGGATTGACGGGTATGATAGGCATGATAATTTCTTGTTGAATAATGGTTTTTCTTGTTGAAAAAGAATTGCATGATCATTTTAATTGAGCAGGGTATGATAGGCTTAATAATTTCTTGTTGAATAATGGTTTTTCAATGGGTAAGACTGATACAACTCTTTTTATTAAGCATACGAATCAAGATATACTCACTGTCCAAATTTATGTTGACGATATTATATTTAGATCTACTAATGAGTTTATGTGCAAGAAATTTTCATCTTTATGAGTAAGGAATTTGAGATGAGCATGATGGGAGAATTAAAGTACTCTCTTGGACTTCAATTAAAATAGACCGAAGAAGGAATCTTCATCAATCAAGCCAAATATCGAAGAGATTTACTCAAGAGATTCGGGCTTGAAGATGGAAAGAAAAAAAGTATTCCAATGAGCTCAACCGTCGAACTTGACAAGGATGAAAAAGGTAAGGAAGTTGATGTCAAAACATAGCGAGGCATGATCGGATCTTTACTTTACTTGATTGCCAGTAGACCTGATATTATGTTTAGTGTACGCTTGTGTGCGAGATTTCAATATGTCTTAAAGAATCTCATTTACCATAGATCTTGGCATTTGGTATCCTAAGGGAACACATAGATTTAATATATTATTCGGATGCCGATTTTATTGGACATAAAGTTGATAGGAAAAGCACTAGTGGACCATGTCACCTTCTAGGTCACTCTCTAGTCTCTTGGTTTAGTAAGAAACAAAATTCAGTTGCACTATCAACCACCGAGGCTGAATATATTGCAGCCGGAAGTTGTTGTGCTCAAGCCCTATAGAAGAAACAAATTTTTAGAGACTGTGGAATTTATCTTGATAAAATACTTATCATGTGTGACAATACCAGTGCCATAAATCTTTCAAAGAATCATATCCAACACTCAAGAACAAAGCATATAGAGATTAGACATCATTTCTTGAGAGATCATGTTCAAAAAGGGGATATTTCATTAAGTTTTGTTTCAACCGAAAAACAACTTGCTGATATTTTCACTAAACCCCTTAGTGAAGAACAATTTACTAAAATTAGGCATGAGCTTGGAATGGTCAACACTGCACAATAGCATAGCTTTTTATGATATAAAGTCTATTTTATGTTCATGATGTGATTACTTGCTTAAATTGGTTGTTTAAATTGTGTGAATTCATGAATCATGCAATAAATAGGCTTTTAAAACATTTTGGATCAATGAAATGGTCTTGGAATGCAATAATTGTTAGCCAAAACTAAAATAAATGTACGAAATCATAAGTTGTAGAAAATAGATTGTCGTTTTCTCAATAAATGGCTAACTGTTTTTAAACAGAAACTAAGGAAAACATTCTAGAAGCTAATGATTCACCAATTTCATAATAAAGGCTCACCGTTTTAAAAGAAATTTTTTGCATGCATTCTGGAAGCTAACAGCTTGCCAATTTCACAATAACGGCTCACCATTTTTAAAGGGATTTTTGGACATGCATTTTGCCTGTTATCGGTTCACCGTTAACTTGATAACGATCAACCGATATCGCGAATGAAATATAATAAGATTCTGAACACTATCGGCTCGCCAATAAGGGTACATCGACTCACCGATATCACGGGATAATAGAATAGTGAACCGTTTTCTCTTCATTTCTCGATTGGTCCTGAACCGTTTTCTTTAACCCACCGGCTGCAACTCTCTCTTTCTCTCAAATCCAACATTTTTCTTGCCCTTTCCCACCAAATTGAACCCTTACAATCACTTCTTATCCTCTTAAGAATCATTTGAACTGATTAAAAGAAGTTTTTAACTTGAAAATTAAAAAATCCAAAATTTCAAACCCTAGAACCAGCCGACTTGTTCTTGCCAAATTTGATTGGATTTTCTTCCATTTTCGATCAAAATGCAACTTGTAATTACTCTCTATACTCTCCAACTTCATTTCTACAGATTTCATTTCTTCCAAAAACATCAATTTTTCAAAAACCCCAATTTGTTCAGATGGCTGTAAGACAACCACCACAAAGGCGTGCCCGAGCCAAGCAGGCTGCTCCAAGCAATCTTAGTTCCTCTAAGCCTCTCTCTTAGGACTTCGATAGCCTACATCTTCCAAATGGTCACATAGCTCAGCGATTCCACACAAACTTCATGGGAAAAGCAATAACTTCTTTATTCTACATTAACATTGACGACTTCTCTGATATTACTATATGTGGTAGAACTATTCCTCAAATGCTAAGACAATATGATAAAACCTTAGGTATTGAAGAGCGAGTCTATGAAAACCTAGTTAGAGTGTTTTACTTTATTATTGAGCTTTCGGTTACCTAAAATGATAGGGTCTTGACGCATGTTGGAGGTGTTAGGATCGAGTTTGATATTTTTGAGCTTAGTGATATTCTTGGAATCTCTAGTGAAGGGCTAAACCTGTATACTTCCAGAAAAGAGCTTCATTTTAGTGAGTTTAATCACTTAGAAGGCGTTAGGAACATCTGTAGACGATGCGATCTCTCTAACGACATCTGTTCATTGTCTTTTCGGTCCCAACTTTTACCCTTCCAAGTCCATATTCTTCATAGCATTCTTCAGCACATGATTCCAGCTAGACAAGGTCACAGTGATGAGGTGACTAGATTAGATGTACGTTTACTAGACTCTCTCATCCATGGGAGGAAAGTAAAACTCATTCATAATCTTACGTCACATGCTATCTACTTCTGCTGTGACTAACCGGTCTCTTCCATATGGTAGCATTATCAGTAGGATCCTCAGGCACTTTCATGTTCTTTTGACCGAACCTGTTTATGTTGAGACCAAAAAGCTAGGTAAGGAAATTATTTCGAAGATTGGCTTTCATTGGAGGCAAGGGAAGTGGGTCAATGTTAAATCCTCTAAGAATGAGGAAATTTTGGTAGCTTCAGACAATGACTGAATGCTTAATGATGTTTATTTCGAGGATGAGTTACCTGATTTTCGACTCGACACTAGACCTCATGCCTCTCGTCAAGCTGCAGCAACCCAATCTCAGGATGAGGAGCCAGCCGAGTCAGTTGAGCATCCTACGGCACCTTCAGTTTCTGAGGACCCCACCCAACAGCTCTTCGACAAAGTGGATACCCTCTCCATGCAGCGGCAGCAGCTCTAATCCCAATTTTAGACATTTCAGCAGCAGATTCTAGACCAGTAGCAGGAACTACTTAATGGTCAGCGACGCATTCTTACTTACTTTGGTTTCCATCCTAGTGGTTCCTCCTCGCAGTCCCCATCTTAGTTTCGACATTTATATTTTTTGGCACATACATTTCTCCTCTCATTTGTTTTATGTTTTGGATGATATCATGTAGCCTTTGTGATGATATGTCGGTTATTTGAACTTTGTTTGTGATTGTGATTGTGATGATTTTGATGGTATATTGCTTATCTGGTTGGACAATTGGTGAATATGGAGTTTGGTTGATAAATTGAATTTTATATGGAAGTGTTTTAACTACTTTTGCGTTTTAGGATATGCTCATTTTTAAGGGGAGATTCTGCCGAAATTTTTGCTCGCACATAATGGGTAATATCTGAACTTTTTTAATATTTTTTCTTTCTTTTTGATGATGAAGGGGGAGATATATGGTAATATGATATGGTTGGATAATTTTATTTTGGTTAAAATTGATTGGTCATTTACTTAAAGGGAGCAAAAATTACACAATTTTTGGATAAAACTATATATTCTTTTCCATTTATCTTGTAAGGTTTGTCTGAAATGCAAGTTATGCAACCCAAGAAGGGGGGTGAATTGGGATTTTAAAATTTATACAATACAATTCGCACAACAATTTAATCTATTGCCTTAATCAAATCAAAACAATAAATTCAATCAAGCACAATATTAAAAGAGTAAGGGAAGAGAAAACGAATACAAGGATTTTTACGTGGTTGCCTCGTCACGCCTCGCTCACCCGGGATTTCACTATCCAAGCCTCCCAAGGCTTCAAATGTTTATTGACTTTGTCATGAACCTTTACAACAAGAGATTATATCCCCAATCTTTGTGTTTCCCACACTCAAATTGATGAAAAAGAAATTCACAACAATAAAACTCTCTTTAAGAGTGAATAACAAATTATAACTTAATGATGATTCAACAAATAATGATTTATGAAATGAAATATATATGATCTTATATTTCTTGTGTTAAATCTTTAAAATGAAGTTGGAGTTGAGTTTTTATAGTGAAAGTCAAAAACGTTATAGCTTATTAACTAATAATGTTACCGTTATTTTGAATTTTCTGAATACACCGAAATTATACTTTGACCCAAAAATTTCTATAATTATACTATAGCCCAAAATTTCAAAAAATTTTGTAAATAGGTCCAATTTCAGAAATAATTATCTTTCCAAAACTTTCTAAAATTATGATATGGCCCCAAAAATATTATTATTTTTCAAAGAGGTCCTTTTTAAATTTTAGCATAATACTCATATTTTTCAAAGTTCTCAAAATCTTTCACTTTAGTCCAAAAATTGAAAATATGAGATTTTCCTCAAGCGGCTAGCCGCTAGCGCTCGGGCGGTTCGCCGCTTCCTCTCTGTCTAACTTTGGATTTCAAGTGTCTAGATTACATTGGGGTCCTCAAAGTTTCATAAATTATGGTATGCCCCAAAACGTTTCAAACATTTACAAATAAGTTCAAATTTAAATTTCAAAATAATATTTAATAAACTCAAAGATTACAAATCTTAACATTTAAGTCCAAATTACTTAAATCCACAAAATACTTTACTTTATAAAAATAAAACATTTTAGTTTATGAAAAGTATTTAATTAAATTAATCTATTGAGCTTCTCAAATGATAAATCAAGTATTAATTAAATCGTATCGGCTTTACAAGAATTTGTCGCAATAATTTGTCCGTTGAGCTCTAAACTTTATTCTTGATTTCGCCGTTGTCCATTGAATGTCTTGAGCTTGATTTCACTTAATTCACTTGCATAAATATTATCCTTAAAAAACTAGTGAAAATGTGAAATATAATATTTATTAAATCACTTAATACATATGTTTGTTATCATCAAAATTACATTATGTATAACAATCTCCCCCTTTTTTATGATGACAAACATCTCATGTATTTTGACATTTGTACTCCCCCTTAATACATGGCATATATAATTAAACATATAAATTAAATTCAAAACAAAAACTCTCCCTGAATATTTGATTTATGATACTTTGTAAGCTCCCCCTTAATATTTCAAAACCATGCATAAATACTTGAAATACAAAATACGTATTATATGTCTTCATATTCAAAATACATGACTTCTCCCCCTTCATCATCAAAATTACTAGAAATTCATGCTAAGATCGATAATATGTCAATGGTTAATATAGAAACATATAATAACCAAACATCCAATTAACCATAAAATTATCATGAACCATCATGCCATCAAAAGAATGCTCAAAATAAATTTTATCCAAAATCATATTGTATGCTCCCCCTAAATATATGGCAAATTAAAAAATTTAACCAAAATGATATTATCCAAAAACATATCATATTTATCTTCCCTTTCAAAAGAATAGAAAAATGCAATCGAAACAAGAGCATAAAAAATAATTCGATAAAGATATTACCAATTTTGTGCGAGCAAAAATTTCGGCAAAGTCTCCTCTTAAAATGCACAAATCCTTAAATACACAATATGATTAAAAACACTTCCATATAAGCTTAAACAATTATAACAAACCGACAACTCCATTAATTCATCAAGCAACACGCATATAATCATTAATCACCAAATTCAATATAAATTCCCCCAACACTTGTAACAATTATATTCGAGGATCCCATAATCATATTCGAATAAAACACCTTAAATAAATTTTCATAGTTTGCTCCTTAATAACTAAAACATTTTTCTAGCCCATAGCAATGAGAAAATAACTAAGAGATTTGACACAAAATTCTAAATTCTTGAAATTACGAATGTTAACAAAATAAGGAGCGATAATTGACCTCGACATAAAATTGTCGTAAAAACGTTTCCGAAGTGGTAGATGCTGAAAGTGGGTTGATATGAACTCCGTATTATCTCCATAATCATCCTTACATCTCTTGGCAACTTGTTTGCTCATGAATTTATCACCATCCACCATTGTTGGAACAAAAACAAGCTTAAAAATCCAATTTCGGGTTTACAAAAATTGAGTGAAATGAATTTGTTTGAGCCAAGAAAATTGATCCTAGAGATGAATGTAGCTAATATATGATGTAGATTGGATCAAAAATGGGCTAAAGGAAGCTTGAAAATGTAGAGAGAGAAACAGGTAGAGTTAGGTTTTTGATTTTGGGTTTTATGTGGAGAGTTGATGAAATGAAGTTTTGAGAACGAAAATTGAAGGAGTAATGGATGAATAATGATTTGGATGATTGATTTTAACAAGAAAATGAGTGAAAGATGAAGAAATTTGAGAGAGAAATGGAGAGGTACTATTCACGCGTGAATGAGATGGTAAAGAAATGATGAAGAACAAGTGAAGAAATGATGATAGAGAAGTGTTTAATGAAGATGAAATGCATGGGTAATGGTTTAAGAAATTGATCTTGGCATAAAAATGGTTGAGAAATGAAGAGGAATTGATTGGAAATGGAAGAGGGTGGCTCACGATTTTGAGAGAGAGGAAGAACAAGTGCAGAAAAATAACGAAGGAAGGAGAAGGAGCAAAAACAAAATTGCTCAACCCGTGACCAAGCGGCTAGCCGCTTGCTCTCGGGTTTGGGCAGTTCATGGCTGCCCCTATGCACAAAATTTGCTCTCCGACTATTTTTGATCAATTCCAAGACCATTTCGCGATTCCGAACACTTTCAAAAACCATTTTAATGCATGAATCATGATTTTAAACATCCAAAAGATAATTAATTCAAACAAATAATCCATCCAACAAGCATACAATTATGAAGCATATAAGCATTCAAAACTTAATAAAATGCAGAAAGGTCAAATTCGGAATAAAAACTGTATTGATTGAGCCAGACGTAACGTGCAAGCTATATACCGTTGGAAAGATAATTAAGTTATCTTTCCAATAAATTTTACAGAGCTGGATTTGGAGTTCTCTAGAAGGAGTTATGACCAATTCATTACAGCTTGTGCAGACTTGGGATTTTCACAATAATTAAACATATAAGCATTCAAAAGTTAATAAATCAAACACACCACTTAATTATCATGCTTAAACACTTTATAAACATTAACATCAAATGAATACATCATGATGAGTTGATAAGCTATTATCATATATATATATAACCTTGCATCATGATAAAAAAACTCAATGTTAAACACAATGATAATTCAATCATGTAAACATACAAGCATATTTTCGCAAATTCATTTATCATGATTCATTCAACAAAATTAATATGGCAATGATTATTACCAAAACAATTAAATCATCTTGCCTCATTTTTTTCTCCTAGATCATGCTCAAATGATTATCCTCACAACCTTTCATCAAGGAACTTCTCCACCATTCCTTGATTGTGGTACCTACAAAACAAATTCAAGTTGTGTGCTTTGGTACCCAAATACTCTTGGGTCCTTGAGTGTTAGCAATGGTTCCTTTTGGAACCCAAATACATTTTGCTCCATAATATGCATTTCTTTTCACTGAACATCTAAAACTCATATGACCATTTTGATTGCAATAATGACAAACAATTTTATGATCACTTGTGGAAATAGCCTTAACAAAATAATTCTTATAATATTTTTGTTTCAAATAAGGCTTATACCCAAGTCCTCCTTTATCAAACACACATTTTTGAGTGCTTAGTAATTTTTCTAAGTTCTTTTGACCATTTGTGAATTTTAACACAATTTCATTGAGCTCATTACTCTTTTTCTTAAGCACTTCATTTTCTTTCATCAACTCATCAACATGTGATTTCTCATGCTCATATGAAGTACTTTGTTTACCTTTAAATGATGCAATTCTATCATGCAACATTTTATTATCTATCTCTAGTCCTTTAATCTTTTCATTTAAAGAATCATTGCATTTTTGCAAAGCATCATTTTCATTTTTCAAGTCATCTACATATGATTCTAGATGCTCATGTGAAGTGCTAAGTTTCTCATTTGATAATGCAACTCTATCATGCAATGTTTTATTCTCTAATTCTAGGCATATAATCTTTGCACTTAGAGTTTCATTTTCATTTGTGAGCTCTACCACTTTCTTTTTAAAACATGCATTTTTTTTACCAATTTTCATCCACTCATTATACAATTCTTTAAACGCATCATGCAATTTATCATAAGTAGGAAGATCATTTACCTCATCAAGTTCATCATCCGATTTATCTCCAATTGCCATAAGTGCCAAATTCGACACTTCATGAAATTCCTTCTCGTTTGTAGTCTCCTCATACACAATTTCAAGTTTTCTCCAAATTTCATAAGCATTAGAATAATTTGAAACTCTATGAAATTCCTTTTTATCTAAGGCACAAAATAAAGCATTCATAGCCTTGGAATTTAAAGACATCCTTTTCTTATCCAACTCACTTAAAGCATTCTTTCTAGAAATGAGTAAATCATCACAAACAACTTCCCAAATTTCATAATCTAAAGCTTGTAAATAAATTATCATCCTAGTTTTTCAATAAGGATAATCATTTCCATCGAAAAATGGAGGTCTAGTGATAGATTGTCCTTCCATGATGGTTGAGCTAATTTGGGTTGCTATGGATCTTTAACTCTAGACGGTTAAGTCTACACAAGAGCACCTCGCTCTGATACCAAATGAAATGCAAGTTATGCAACCCAAGAGGGGAGGGTGAATTGGGAGTTTAAAATTTATGCAATATAATTCGCACAACAATTTAATCTATTGCTTTAATCAAATCAAAACAATAAATTCAGTCAAGCACAATATTAAAAGAGTAAGGGAAGAGAAAACGAATAGAAGGATTTTTACGTGGTTCACGCCTCCAAGCCTCCCAAGGCTTCAAAATGTTTACAATTGACTTCAACAAGAGATTATATCCCCAATCTCTTCACCCCAAGTGTTTCCCACACTTGTACACTCATAAATTGATGAGAAAAGAAATTCACAACAATAAAACTCTCTTTAAGAGTGAATAACAAATTATAGCTCAATAATGATTCAACAAATAATGATTTACGAAATGAAAGCTCAATATATGTTATATGATCTTATATTTGCTTGTGTTCATCTTTAAAATGAAGTTGGAGTTGGGTTTTTATAGTGAAAAAAAACCCGTGCTCAAGCGGTTATTAATGTTGCCGTTATTTTTGAATTTTGCTACAGTAACACTGTTCACTGAAATTATACTTTGACCCAAAAATTTCTATAATTATACTATGACCCAAAACATCAGAAAATTTTGTAAATAGGTCCAATTTCAGAAATAATTGTCTTGCCAAAACTTTCTGAAATTATGATATGGCCCCAAAGATATTATTATTTTTCAAAGAGGTCCTTTTTAAATTTAGCATAATACCTATATTTTTCAAAGTTCTCAAAACCTTTCACTTTATTCCAAAAATTGAAAATATGAGATTTTCCTTAAGCGGCTAGCCGCTAGCGCTTGAGCGGTTCGCCGCTTCCTCTCTGTCCAACTTTGGATTTCAAGTGTCTAGATTACATTGGGGTCCTCAAAGTTTCATAAATTATGGTATGCCCCAAAACGTTTCAAACCTTTGCAAATAAGTTCAAATTTGAATTTCAAAATAATATTTAATAAACTCAAAGATTACAAATCTTAACATTTAAGTCCAAATTACTTAAATCCACAAAATACTTTACTTTATAAAAATAAAACATTTTAGTTTATGAAACGTATTTAATTAAATTAATCTATTGAGCTTCTCAAATGCTAAATCAAGTATTAATTAAATCATACCGGCTTTACAAGAATTTGTCGCAATAATTTGTTCGTTGAGCTCTAAACTTTATTCTTGATTTCGCCGTTGTCCATTGAGTGTCTTGAGCTTGATTTCACTTAATTCACTTGCATAAATATTATCCTTCAAAAACTAGTGAAAATGTGAAATATAATATTTATTAAATCACTTAATACATATGTTTGTTATCATCAAAATTACATTATGTATAGCCCTTTAGGCTAACATTGTCATCATCAAAATGGGAGAGACTGTTAATACAAATATATCTATAATATTGATTTTGATGATAACAAACAAGATTAAGAATGATTAAGTCTTTTAAAAGCTCAAACTATTTTCATATAAATCATTATTATAGTAAAGTAAAGGTTTTTATACTTAAATAAAAAATGATTTTATAAAATCAAGTTGTTTTTCAAATTCGTGCTCTTATTAAAAAATAGCTTCTAGATACTGTCGGCGATCCGACGGCTTGATAACGGCTAATCGATATCAAATAGAGTTTGTGATTAGATTCTAGACACTGTTGGCGATCTGACATCTTTTGGACACTGTTTAGCTCAAACTAAAAGAAGACTCATTTAAACACAAACAATAGTGATTCCAACTATTATCATTGAGAAAATTATTGAGGATACAACTTTCATTAAACTTTAAATTCTTGCATTCATCTCATTTACTCACACTTTAAAATTTCATTTGTATTCAAACACATTATGTGAGAGAGATTTATTTTGTAATCCTTTTGAAAAATCAAATTGAGAGGTTGTAAGTGTTGGGATACACTGGGGTTAAGAGACTGGGCATAATCTCTTGTTGTAAAGGTTTATTGACACCTTGAAAGTCAATTGTAAGAGTGGTTGAAGCCTTGGAGACTTGCTTAGTGAAATCCGCAAGCCCGGTGAGCTAGGAGGCGTGGACGTAGGCACGGTTAACCGAACCACGTAAAAATAACGTGTTTAAATTATAAGCTTCCTCAATCGCTCGCAAGGCTGTCTTTGACCTCCTATTTGACAGCCTTAGGATCAACAACAAGCCCAAAAAAGTTCAAAAGATCATCAAATAATTCTTGATAACCAATGCAATTTTTTTTTAGTTACAGTAATTGGAGTTTCTATGGCTGGCGACTAGTGTCCGTGATGGTCAAATCTGATAGATATAGTTGAGAGGAACTTGACAATGGTCGAGAATTGGCAGAATTCGTTGTGGTTTGGTTAGAAAGCTGACTTGAATTGACAATTGTGGTGCTTTATTTGTGATATAGATTTTGGCCGTTAATCGGATCAGTGGTGGCTAGAATTTGACGTGCGGCTTGAGGAAAGGTTAATGATGGTTGCAATCGATGGTGAGAAAGTGGTGTTAGTGGGGGTGCTTGTTGGAGCCATAAGTTTCAAGTTGGTGTTGTGGCAATTTATGGCAGTGATCCTCGGCAGGATTTGGTTGGCTTATGATCGGTGGAGGCCAAAACGTTTGGTGGTGGTGTTGGCTAAAAATAAAGGCAGTTGGTTTTACGGCAACAACCATCGGAGGCTCACAGTTTTTGGTTTGTTCACACGATGGCTGAGTGATTGATCAAGGGCAGAAGACAGTCGAGTTTTGGATAGCGGCTGACAATGATTCTAATGTTGGGTCGAACGACCGTGGCAATGGGCGTAGATGGTGGCAGCTAGGTTTTTGTAATTTTTTTTGTTTTTCTAATCCTTTTTTGGGATAAACAATGATAGATTTGGTGGGGATGGATATGGTTAGAGGCTGATGGCCTGATGGTGGGTTGAACAGTGGTGGTGGTGGCTGTAGATGGTGGCAGTTAGGGTTTTGTAATTTTGGATTTTTGTTTCTTCTGTTGTTTGTTTTTTAATTTATTTTTTTGGACAAACATGGATGGATTTGGTGGGGATAGATATGGATAGCCAGGAAAGTTGTACAATTGGAATAGAACTGATCTGATACCAATTGACAGAGCGAGTGTAGCGGAAGCAGAATTGATAGGATAGAGAACACTACATATCGCTCTAGTACCGCATGAAGCCAATGAGATTAACTTATGCTCTAATCGACCACTCTTATACCAATTGGCAGAGCAGGAGCTAAATTGATAGGATATGTAACACTAAATATCGTTTATTACCGGAATAAGCTAACGCGACTAGCTTACGTTTTACTTGAAGAATGATTAGATCTTGTTCTAATCCAAACGACTCAATAAGATTTTTTAATAATGCATAAAGTAAGATTAGATAATGTTCTAATTCGAATGACTATACAAGAGAATTTTGAAAGATAATCACAATAGAAATTATAAAAAAATGTTTTATTGAATAATTGAATCTAAAGTTATAAAAATAATAGCATGACCTATGTATTTATAATACAGTAAACCTACTAATTCTCTAAGTTAATTTTAAAAAAGAAATTAAATCACAATTATAATAAAAATAGAAGACTAAGATATGTACCATCCTGACGAGGTCCCAATCAAAACAATATAATAATGACGAAATAAGTTATGCTTATGGTGAGAACAACCAGAATGTTTGGAGAAATTTCTTTTTGCCTTCCTTTATTCATTAGTTGTTGGCTTATTTATAATAGAAAGCTACAATATGAAATAGCAGTTGAATCAAACTAAACAACCTCAGCAAAGAATTATCACAGGCTACAATACGAAATAACAGTTGAATCAAACTAAACAACCTCTGACAAACTCTTGCACGTGCATGGAAGTATGCATGAACAACATGGAGCCTTACGTGATCATGGAACTTGGCATTAGGCTTTGGCTTCCACAAAGATCTTCTCTTATCAATACCTCCACCGCGAAAAGGATCTTCGTCCTCAAGGGTTAAGGAAGGAAATTGTTGTTGTAGTACTGCGGTGTCCTCCCAAGTAGTGTCTTCCGCCGGCAGTCGTTTCCATCGAACCAAGCTTTGCTCAATCAATTTTCCACCTCATTTCAGCCATCGTGTATCAACAATAGATTCAGGTTCTAAGACCAACACTCCCTCATCATCAACCGGTGGCACTTCATTGCTATTACTCGTTAATTCCCCCACCACTTTTTTAAGTAAGGATACGTGAAACACTGGGTGAATTCTTGCCCCCTCTGGCAATTGAATTTTGTATGCCACTGTACCAATTCTTTGAATAATTTTATAAGGACCAAAATACCTGCTAGCTAGCTTTTGGTGTTTACATTGGAAAACTAATGACTGACTGTGAGGTTGTAATTTAAGAAAGACCACGTCACCTTCTTTGAACACTACTTCCTTTCTATGTCTATCAGCCATCTATTTCATTCTATTCGTTACTACTGCCAGATTCTTTTTGAGTTGCCCCAACAATTCATCTCGTGTTACCAACGCTTGAACAACCTCATGGACTGGTGACTGCCCAATTTGGTACATTGGTACTTTAGGTGGAGCTCAGCCGTACAGGGCTTGAAAATGTGTCATGCCAGTGGAGACATGATACGTTGTGTTGTACCAAAACTCAGCCCATGATAGAAAAGAACACCATTGTCGTGGCCATTGGTGCACGAAGCACCGCAAATACTGTTCAAGACAACGGTTAATTACCTTGGTTTGTCCGTCGGTTTGCGAATAATAGGCGGAGCTCATCTTCAGTTTGGTGCCGGATAGATTGAAAAACTCTTGCCAAAATTTGCTCACAAATATAGGGTCTCAGTCACTGATAATTGATCGTGGCATGCCATGTAACTTCACGACACCTTCCACAAACTTTTTTACTACTGTTTTCGCCGAGAAAGGGTGAGATAGGGCCATAAAATGGGTTGATTGCTCAATTGATCAACAACCACAAGAATTGTATTTTTCCCTTGAGAGCTTGGCAATCCCTCAATAAAGTCTAAAGTTATATCTTCCCATACCTGACATGGAATCAGTAGCGATTGAAGCAGTCCCGCCGGTTTAAGAGTAGTAGCTTTCATTTTCTGGCATGTTTCACACTTGCCCACATATTCTAATATTGATTGGAACATGTGAGGCCAATAGAACTGCTGAGAGAGGCGTTTGTATGTGCGTAGAATTCCAAAGTGCCCTCATATCTTCGTGTCACGGGCTTCATACAGCAACGTTGCTCATATTTTCTCAAGAACCACCACCCTTCCTTTAAATATCAACAACCCATTCTTTAACAAATAAAGACCGGTAGTATTTGTTTGAGCGGTCACCTTAATATTTTTTATATATTCATCTTCTTCTGCTGCCTTTTTTATTTCCTCTCAAATTGCAACTTGCGTATAAATAAATAATTGAGAGTTGGACTATTTGGCCTTCATGACAATGCATCCGCAACATTGTTTTCACGTCCCGGTTTGTACATGATCTCATAATCATACCCCATTAGCTTGGCCATCCACGTTTGTTGCTCCGGTGTAGCTATTTTATACTTCAACAAATATTTAAAGCTACGTTGGTAAATTTGTATGACAAATTTCTGTCCCAGCAGGTACGGTCTCCAAATCCTTATTGCTTTTACGATTGCTAGCATTTCTTTGGCATAGATTGACCATGTCTTCTTGGTGACTCCTAATGCTCGGCTCATATAGGCAATTGGGTTGCCATTTTGCTGTAATACAACCCTGATTCCTTCCCCGGATCATCGGTCTCAATAATGAATGTTTCTTTGAAGTTCGGCATGGCGAGAATTGGCGTGTTGCTCATGGCTTGTTTAAGATTTTCAAAGGCTTCTTCGGCTTCTTTAGTCCACTGAAATTGACCTTTCTTCAACAAATTTGTAAGTGGTTTGGCCATTACTCCATAACCTTCGACGAATTTACGGTAGTAACCCGACAATCCAAGGAATCCCCACAATTCAGTGATGGATTGTGGCCGGGGCCATGTTGTCATCATTGAGATTTTCTTCTTATCCACCCTGATACCATGACAAGTAATGATGTGCCTGAGATACTCTAGCTCTTGCTGCCCGAAATTACATTTGTTAATTTTGACATAAAATTACTGTCGTTTAAGGATCTCCAATGCCTGTTTCACATGATTAAGATGGTACTCCCCAGATGAGCTATAAATCAATATATCATCAAAAAATACAAGTATAAACTTTCTAAGGTGTGGTCGTAATATTGAGTTCATAATCGCTTGAAATGTTGACGGAGCGTTGCACAAGCCTAACGGCATCACCATATACTCATAATGACCATTGTGTGTGCGAAAGGTTGTCTTGTGTATGTCTGAGGGGTTCATTCGCACTTGATGATAACCGGCTCTCAACTCTAACTTGGTAAAGTAGGCGGCATCGTATAACTCATCTAACATGTCGTCAATAATTGGAATCGGGAATCGATCCTTTACGGTGACTTCGTTTAGGGAACGGTAGTCTGTACAGAATCTCCAGCTACCGTCTTTTTTCTTAACTAGGAGTACGGGTGATGAGAATGGACTAGTGCTTGGATGAATCAAACATGAGTCTAGCATCTCTTGGACTTGCTTCTCAATTTCGACTTTTTGAAAATACGCGTAGCGGTAAGGCCTAACATTAACAGGCTCTACTCCTTCTTTGAGTATAATTCTGTGGTCAATGTCTCGCTGAGGTGGCAGCTACGTTGGCTCCTTGAATAACTCCACGTAGCCCTTTAAAAGCTCTTGCATATCTGGTGGTGCCGTGAGCCAAGCCTTCTCCATATTTGGTTGTAAACAGATAGCAAAGACCTCGTGGACTTGTTTGATCTCCTTGGTGATTTCTGCCAGTGAAGCCGATTGTACCGGTTGTGAACCAAGCCCTTGCAAGCGGAGTTCTTTATTTCCCCATCCGAATTCCATTGTAAGTGATTTCCAATTGCACATAATCGACTCAAGCATCTCCAACCATTGGATTTCCAAGACTATATCCAAGCCTGTGATTGGCAATGAACACACAGTGAGTGAAAATGGGATTTGTTGGATTAAAATTGATATCTTTTCGAATTTTTCATGGCATCTCAGCTTGTCTCCATTAGCCACTCGAACCGAGAAGGTTGCCGTTGGTTTGTCTCCAACCTTTGGATCTCCTTAACGCGCATTGTTTGTGATGCTGCCCATCCTGTCAACGCATGATAAGTAATTTGAGGGTCTACGTTTGTCTCATGTACTGTTCTCTGCTCCTCTATTGAACTTTCATCATTCGTAGCTTCTTCTGTATGGCTTTTACTGTCAAAAATCAAAAGTTGCGCCTTGTTACACTTACGCCCGGCTGTAAATCTCTCATTGCAGTTGAAGCACAACCCTTGTGCGCGGCGTTGTTGCATCTCCTCCCATGAAAGTCGTTTGATGGGTGTTGCTGGTGGTGTTCGGGTGATGGTCGGCTGTACACGGTTGCTAATTGGTGATCGGAACAATTTTCGTTGCCTAGACAGCTGCTCATTCTTCATTCGCACTAGGCTTATTGCTTCCTTCAATGTACAAGGTCTGAACATTAGGATCTCCTCCGAAATTTCAGATTTCAGTCCCCCCATGAAGGTACCCACCAGCGCCTTCTGTGTCCACCCTTGAACATGGTTACCTAACTTTTCAAATTATTTCTGATACTCACGTAGTGTTCTTGTTTGTTCGACCCATTAAAGCGCTTCATCGAAATCTTCACAGTCCGTTGGTCCGAAGCGTGCCCAAAGTTCCTCTACGAACGTCTCCCATGTCACAATTCTCCCCTCTTCTTGGTAAGTCTGACGTAGCCACTGCCACCATTAATTGGCCTCTCATTCTAGATGAAAAGATGCCAAAGCTACCTTCTGTTCATTGGTCGTTTCCTGATACTCAAAGAATTGTGTTGTTCGGTTGAACCACTTCGTTGGATCGTCGCCGAAGTAACGAGGGAATTTCATTTTTGCCATCCTTGGTGGTATTGGTTGCCGTCCTCCTTCACTTTCTTTTCGAATTGGCCTTGCTGTAGAACCAGCATTCCCTTGACTTGTTGCTCCCCTACTAGCACTAAAGGACTCGACTAGCTTACTGATGGTGTCTTCCATTCGTTGAAGCTTATCATTGATTCCTAATTCCATCCATGATACTCTGTCTTGCAAGCTTCCAAGTCAGCTTCAATTCTCTCAATACGTTCTTTGTTGGTGGTCATCGTTAACCTCACTCTAATACCACTTGATGAAGTCCCAATCAAAACAATGTAACAATGACGAAATAAGTTTTGCCTATGGTGAGAACAACCAGAATGTTTGGAGAAATTTCTTTTTGCCTTCCTTTATTCATTAGTTGCTAGCTTATTTATAATAGCAAGCTACAATACGAAATAATAGTTGAATCAAACTAAACAACCTCAGCAAAGAATTATCACAAGCTACAATACGAAATAATAGTTGAATCAAACTAAACAACCTCTGACAAACTCTTTCACGTGCATGGTGTTGAGTGTTAGAAAATGTATATTTATAAAGGAGAAAATCATCATTTTACATTTCAAGTCTTATTAACATCCTTACTTTTATGTATTTAAGCTTCTTGTGATTTAATTATATGTATTTTATTTTAATTAAGTATTTATGTATTTTAAGGGCATCATGGTCATTTCACAATAACGAGAGCTCAGACGGCAAAACGAATATCACTTTTGAACTCAGGACAGTCGAAAACCTTAGGAGGAGCATAAAAGGAAAAATGTGCTCTGTTCACATGTACGGTGCTGTCCATGTTACTGTTCACGACACTATTTACACATACGAAACGATGACGTGACATTGACCGATAATGTAGCATTAACTAATGAGATGTCACGATTCCATTGGAGAAAATTCTTATGCACTATTGATCGGTGACGTGGCAGCATGTTAATGGACCAAAAATCGCGCGTACGGTACATGCATATACACTGGATTATTTTCAACCAAACTGCGTTACTGTTCAAGCCGGTTGATTGCTCAAACTGCGTGGTCAAACCGTGTCACTGTTCAAACCGCGTGGTCAAATCGCGTACTGTTGACTGATGACGTGGCGCAATTCTAAACGTCCAAACTGTTTTTAATTCGATAGTCATAATTTACTCAATGTATCTATGAAAAGGGGGTCTCTGCCCCCTAATTTGGCATCTCTGAATCCATTTTTGGGCTCCATTTTCTGTAATTCCTTCTCCATCTTGTATTTTCTAGGTATTTTAATAAATTTTCATTTTACCCCTAGTTTAATTATGAGTAGCTAATTTTCTTTCAAGCTTGGGTTGAAGGTGAAGTCTCAACATGTGTCATGGGCTTTATTTGGTAAATTTATTTTCTCTTCCCCTCTAATTTTTGTGGATGTTTTGACTTTTCGTCGACAAATAATAATAATCTTGTTTAGATACTGGTTTCACTCCCTGAGGTTATTATTATTTGTATAAGCCCATATTGATTAAATGTGGTTCATGAGGTGTGGATTCCCATTTTAATTAGTATTAATAAGGAATATTTAGCTGTGATGCATCCAGATACGTCATTTTAATAGATTTTCACTACATTTATTCTTGCCATTTTAATTTGAATTTTAGGATAATCCAAATCATTTTCACCACAAATCCAACCATTCATTTAGAAAATTAATTCTACACACAATTAAAATCCACCTCCTCGTGGGATCGACACTCGATCTATACTACTGATAGATTCGCGAGTTCATAAAATTTGCAACACATGTATCATTCATGAACAGCATGGAGACAAACGCTTGCACGTGCATGGAAGCATGCATGTATCATGCATGAACAGCATGGAGCCTTACGTGATCATGGAACTTGGCATTATGCTTTGGCTTCCTCATAGATCTTCTCTTATCACATCCTTAACTCTAATTAAAATAGAAAGTTTTAAAATAATAAAAATTATAAAATCCTAAGTTAACTTCGTACATTAAAACTAACTCAAACAATCCTAACATCACTCTTCTGTGTCATAACAAAAACCTCATACACAAGCAAGTGTATAACAAAGAGGTGACAAAACCACAATGTCTTGTCGAGGGAAGGGCCGACCCAACACTAGTTAGTGGGAGACATGAGCCAGCCAACTCATTCTTCACTCCTTTGATTTGATTAAGACAACACTGACGTCGCTTTTGTTTTTGTCAGCTAAATGTTTCTCTACGTACTTCCACTAACTTCAAATCTTGAAAATAATATTATTATTGCAGCCTTCTCTCACCCAACCACGTCCATTGTTAGTTTTCTTTTCTTCAATTATGCGAAACTTGAAATTCTTTCGGCCTATCGATCAATTTATAAGAGGTATAAAAAAAAAGTCCTTCAATATTTCTTAGGGTGTTTGGTTGATGAGAATGACATAGAAAGGGAGAGAGAAAAATATCCGAAACAACTTTTGTCGGTAATACAATCACATTCAATCAGTAAAATTTATGCTCAAATTTGACATCATACCATTGAGATAAGCAACTTGCACTATCCAATCGATAAAATTCAAGACAATTTGAGGTTAATTCATTATGATTAAGCAAAATTAATAGATAATACAGAACTAAACTAAAGCACTATATTATTGATAAAATTCAAGTAAATCATGGTAATTATGAGGAATTTTTTTTTATTCATGAAAAATTCTAAAGAAAACTTTTTGTAATTACCTTTTTATTTACTAGCCAATGAACACGTGAAATTAATGATTGTCAATTATATTTATAGATACAAACTTTCTAATCTTATTTTGGCATAATAAAATAGGTAAATACTTATTTAGTCCTTATATTTTGAGTTACAGTTTTTTTAATTCCTATATTAAAAAAAAACCTCAAGATACTCCTACTGCTAAATATGCTACACTCTTATCCTTACTTTTCTTTTCCTTTCTTTTTATAATAATACCCTTACAACAAAATTCTTAGGGATATTAATAAAAAAATAATTTATCAAATTAACCTCAAAACTAACATAAAAATTTGTACATATTTTTAGATTATTATTTTACTTTTAGGATTAATTTGGTAAATAAAGTTTTTATAAAATAATTATTAGTAAGTTTGTTGTAAGGATATTAAACATTACTTTAAATTGGCTAATATTAATTTACTTATAAATAATTATTAGTAAGATTATTACACAGGTACAATAAATACTGATATTTATTGGTTAATTTATTAATACATAATTATTAGTAAGTTTGCTAATTAATTTTTTACAGATAAATTAATTAATGTCAAGAATATTATTGAAAGGGTATTATGACAAAAGGAAAGAAAAAGTAAATTTAAGAATGTAATACATTTAACTACAGGAGTGTTTTGAGGTAATTTTTATAAAATAAGAATTAAACGGACACTTAAATTAAAATATAGGAACTAAACAAGTATTTACCCTAATAAGGTTTGGTAATATTATAATGATGTCCTTGATGAGTAGTGTAAAACTATTTAGCAATTTGCAGATGTTGTATGTATCGTCTATATGTATGTTAAGAAGCCTATTTTAATTTACTCCTACATCTATATATTATTAATTATCTTTTATATTCTAATTTGACAAAATATTCCTTTGCTTAATTGGAAAACAATAGTTTGAAAAACAAATTTCTATTTATTGGAATATCCTTTGCTTAATTGTGCTAATTTTTTTAAATAAATGATCTGGACTAAACTTAATTAAGCTCTTAACTTAATTATATATGCTAATTGCATAAGCCTTGCTAGATGATTGTGTTGCTACTTAACCTTGTATTGAATTTTACTCATGTGGTGTTTTGTTTTTTTTCCAATAGGACTTTAAGTAAAACGTTTCTCGAACGTGATCTGAATATACATAAGGTCAATGCGATAATAGAAAGCATGCCAATACAATACAAGATTAGTGGAATCCGTCATGCTTCTGGGGATTATATGAATTTCAATATTTCCCATTATTAATGGAATGCATTATACACATGTTGAAATCTAATATAATAACAATTATCTATCTCCATTGCATGTTTGTCCTGTTTCTACTTGACATGTTTAATTTAATCTAGATTCCATACTACTTGATGTGACCCTAGTGACGTGAGACGGAATTCGCATTTAGATGATCAATTTTGTAGTAAGGATTTTTATTAACTTAGAATTAATGTAATTTACAACTCACTAAAAATATGTATAAATGAATAATATGGTAGTTGAACCAATTTGATTTTTGCATTGTTTAAGTAGACTATAAGTTACATTAATTAAAATTTAGTAACAACTTGTAATAATTTCTCATGTAATCTTGTATAGAGAGATATAGATGCTACAAAGTATAACCCATTCATTGGCAATTTTTTTTTGTTTCAAAATGAATCAATTATATATAAAAATTATCATGAGGATGTCTTAATTTTTTTTCATGCAAAGACATAATTAAATTCTATGACTGCATAGTTAATTAAACACTAATCTTATTAATTAACATGATTTAATAGTAAATTGAACATCGACTTTATTAAAACATAGAACTTAAAAGCGTGTCCACATTTGGGGGGGGGGGGGAGATGCCTACATCTAAAAATAACTATATTACAAATTTGATCATTCAAATGCAAACTTCGTGTTACATCTCTAGGTCACATTAAGGCCATCTCCAATGCATAACACCATTTTGGTGTAACCCCAACACAAAAAATGTACATTTTTCACATCAAATTACTATTTCATCTCCAACCCATTTACACCAAAAAGAATATTCTTCTTTTTATTTCTTTAATTCTCAAGAATTAATTCAATTAACACAATAAATATTACTATTAATATAGATAATTAAGTAATAAGTAATTTTATATCGATTAACAAAAAAAAATATAGAAAATTATTAAATTTGCATTTAATTAACTAAATTAGTACATTATGAAAATTAAACATTACATTAATATAGAAAAATACAATAACAATAAATAACAACAATAATATAGAAAAATACAATACAATAACAATAATACTCTAGTTATTCGAATGACTAAATTCATCCCATAAATGATCAATTAGTGCATTTCGGAGTGCAATGTGAGCCTCTTTATCCTTAATTTTTTTTGTGTCGAGCAACAAATTCTTGAAATTTAGTATTCTCATCTACGCTCATATCAACGGCTGGTATTGGGGCTTGCATCCAATCATTAATTGTTGCATCAACATCACGTTCATCTTCGATTATCATATTGTGCATAATAATGCAAGCAGTTATTATATCATGTAACACATGTTTGTTCCAAAAACGTGATGGTCCAGCCACAACTCCAAATGCACGTTCTACATCTTTCCGACATGCTTCCAATAATATTGGCCAATATTTTGATGATATTGGAGGATCTAATAATGATCTTCCACATTACTAAATAATTGTTCTAATTTATTCTAGTAGTAGTAGCTTTTTTAATTTGTGTTAATTTAATTTTGTAATATGTAATCTAGTAATTAATGTTATTGGCATTTTATTTTTATTATTAATTTTTGTGTTGAATATTTTTTATTTAAAATATTAGTATATATTCAAAAATTAAAAAATGAAATTAAAAAAATAACAAAAATAATAATAATAACTTAAAATATTATATAAAGTAGGACACATATGTAAATAAGATAAAGTAAGAAGGATATTTGGGACTTTTTTTTCCCTAGCACCAAATATAGTGTAATGAATAGTGTTGCACCATATTTGGTGCAATGCTATTCATTACACCATTTTGGTATTGATTTTGGTGTTACATTGGAGAAGCATTTTACACCAAAAATGGTGTAAAATGTGATTTGGTGATAGGTTTGGTGCTACATTGGAGATGCCCTAAGTAATATGGTATTAAACCATACTATTATACAAATGCGATCATTCAAATGCAAACTCAATGCTACGTCTCCGCACGAGAGAAAAACTCATTCCAATAAGGTCGATTAAACTTTTGATTGAAAAACAAAATCATTTATCTATATTTTTCATGCATTTTTTAAAGTCTTGTTGGAAAAAAATAAACACCTTATTAAGTGGCAACACAATTATACACTTTTGTTAAATTCGGAGAAAGTTATTAAGACATATGGTTTAATAGTATAAATGAGTTCTTCTCTCATGTGGACGCCAAAATATGAATTTTGTGCACGTTTACTATCACATCATATGTTGTTAATGATTTTGTGTTTAATTAACTATAACCCTAAATAGTGTAATAGCGAATTGCTCAAAATTCGTAATCAAGCACCCACACCTGAGAAATTATTATGTAAACTACTAAAAACTTATTTTAGAATTGTGTTAAAGCATTTCACTCTATTGTAAATCTCCAATCTGTATTTAAAAAATGTGATTGCCCATGCCAAAGAAAGACTATATATATCTATTTATATATACATGCATACACACACATATACACACATACATAATCATTTTCTCATGTGAGAGCACTCATTTTTTTTATGTGGACACGTTACTAAGCTACATGATTTAATAGAATTAGTGCAGACATAGCATTAAACCATATTATGGCTTTATAGTGAATTGAACACTAGCTTTATTGAATTATATGACTTAATAGACTAATAAAGTGTCCACAAAAAAAGTAAATGAGGGCATCCCTACCTAAGAATTTCGTATATATATGTGAGAGTGTGTGTGTGTAAAACCCCAAATCCGTATGTATGTATGTATGTATATACATATATATATTTTGAGGTTGTTATGATGTACAAGTATATGACAATCAAGTGTCTTGCTACTAGCAATTTGAAATCGTTAATTGATAACATAAGAGACATATCGAGAATAGCTTGAAAATTTGCGCCAATTAGAGGCGAGAGCTTTTTAATCCACACTTAGTAAAATATATCTAATCTCACTAGAGTTATTTATAACACCACCACCTACTGAGGATAGCTTAGAAATTTGAGCTTTCATGTAAAGAACAATTCAACTTATGCGTCACCACCCTGGTCACATACCCATCAAAATTCTTGTAGTGAACTTATGTGATTAACTTATGAACTAACAGGTTGAAATATCAACTATCTCCATTTTATATGATATTTTAATAAAAAATTATAAAATGAGAAATACTTATCTACTATCCTCATTTAATATGATATTTTGTCAAAAATTATGCAATGAGAAACACTATATTATTATTTAGAATTTTTTTAAAATTTTAAGGTAATATTCATTTATTAGATAATTTTTTTTTTAAAATTAACATATTGGTATGCATTGTGGGGCGTTTCTCTTTTGTTTCCATGAACCTATGATGACAGATAGACCATGGAGAAAGTTTGGTTTATTGTGGAGCCTAGTGTCATGGGCTGCTCAAATATGACAAAAACGGAGGCTAAATTTTGCTGCGCAGTTGCGTTTAGTAAAAGTCCGTCAAGAAGCGGAGTGTACTTAGAAGCGGGGTACGTTTAGCACTGAAGTTGGGATACGCTTAGTAATGGGTCGCTAAGACAACTAACTAGTCATGGTGCACTTAGTGATCATCCAAGCCCGGCCTGAATTCTAGACTTTTCCACAATTGTAAATAACCCAAAGTTTTCTAGACTTGTGCACTTAGGTCCTAGAGATATTTATGCAATTTGTTGGGAAGCTTCATGAACCTAGCACCCAACACCCATAAATAGGGGTGAGCCCTTCTCATTTGCTCACCACCACACAACACACATACCCACTAGCACATACACACTCTCAAGCTGTCTTGTAATTTACTCTTTAGTGGGTAATAAAATGATATTTTGGCCATATTGCTCCCTTTGCTCTAGCATTTCCGCAAAGTATTCTTACTTCGCTAGTTGAGAAGTTTGAAAAGGCTTACTTAGTAACTTGTGTGCTAGAAGTCATCTAAGTGCCGCACGGGTTTGCTGCACAAAATACTCTCATCTCGTGACACTTGGCCTCTATAAAAATCAAATAGAATTTTGATAATTTTCTTATATCCATTTACATTACTTGCATCACTCTTAAATAATTGAGTTACAGCTAGAACAACAAATAATTAGCAAGTAAAATTGTAACAACATAATGATATAAAAACTACTATACTAGATTATTGGACTCAACTACTCTTAACTTATTGAATTGGACTCAACAACTCTTGACTTATTCAACTAAAGGGAAATGAAATAAAAGACACAAAAGTAGACAACTCCTCCATCTTAAAAACGAGCCTCGTCCTCAAGGCAAAATTGTGGAAATTGCTTTTAAATTATGTATATATTCTTCTATTTAGCCCTTGCTAAGGCTAACCTTGCTAGTGATGAAAATTTCTCTCTTCCTTCTATGAATTCAACTATAAAGGATCGCTTAATGACTTAGGCACAATGATGTAACATTAGGAGCAATGATTGGCAACTCAGTTTGAACCAACACCTTTTCCCCAATCTTTTTCTTCAACTTAGAAACATAGAAAACATGGTGAATTCAAGATTCATTCGATAAATCTAACATTTATGCTATATTTCCAATTCATGTAAGGACTTGAACTGGGTCATGGTATGTAGGAGCTAACTTCAAGTTCTTTGTAATTAAATTAATACTTGTCGATATGGTCGAAGCGTTAAACAAACCCAATCTCCTTTAAATTCACAATCTTTGTGGTGGAAAACATACAACCTCTTCATACGTGACTGAGCCTCTTTAATTGTTGCACAAAAATTGTTGACAAATTGATCATGAACCATAAGTTTTTTCTCATTTGCAATAACTTTAGCCATGACTAGAATATAACTCAACAATGTCGGAAGTGGTCACCCATAAACAACTTTGAAAAGAGTTGTTTTAATTGTTGAGTGCCAACTTGTATTGTAGCAATACTCTGCCCAAGATAATCATTTACTACACTCTAATGGTTGGGAACTTGCAAAATGTTAACATACATATTTTCATAACATTGATTTTGATGATAGCAAACTAGGTTAATATGTTAGAGATATTAAATTTGGTTAAGTTCCTAAAGCCATATGATGTTTTTTTTGGCAAGTTTACAAATCTGGAGAAAAAAGGATAACAATTAATCTTGAAATGGTGAACTGATTTTATAAGGAAAATATAATATTTCTAATTCTAGAAGATAAAGGTGAACTGTTTATTGGAAAATGGTTAATCGACAAATTCCAGAGAGAAAACTTTTTGGAAACAGCAAACCGTTTACTGATAACAGCTAACCGATAAATTTTAGAGAGGAATTAGTTTGCAACCGGTGAATCATTTAGCACAATCAGTTAGCCGATTATGTTTTGCAGGTCTTTGGAACTAAATGGCAAACCAACAACTCCAAACGGTGATTCGACAATTTAAAAATCAGCATAACTGTAACTTGGACAAAGTCAAAACGGTGATCTGACAGTAGTTAACGGCGATCTGATTATGCTTATAAAGTCAACAACGATTAGTTTTCTTCTTCATTTATAAAAGGCTGAATCATATTCAAATTCAAAGTGATTCAACAATCTTCATTAAGCTTGTTGTTGTGCATTAAATCTTTCTTGTGCTTAAAACTTGTTGATTCTATCAAAACACACATTGAGCTTTCATTTGTAAATACATACAGTGTGTGAAAGAAATTTCTATAAACATCAAATTGAGTGGTTGAGAGTGTGGGAAACACTTAGGATAAGAGGTTTGGAATAATCTCAGATTGTAAAGGTTGATTAACACCTTGAAAGTCAATTGTAAAGATTTTGAAGCCTTAAGGTGTAAGGATTGGATAGTGAAATCCTCAAGTCCGGTGAGCTTAGAGGTGTGGACATAGGCTGAGTTTGCCGAACCAGGTAAAAACTCTGTGTTCGATTCTTTTTCCCTTATCTTTTGATATCTTGATTGTTGATATTAATTTGATTATTATTTATTTGAGTTTATTGGATATTTGCATTGATTTTGTTTTAATTATGTCATAAGTTTTATAAACCAAATTCACCCCCTCTTGGGTTGCATAACTAGTTTTTCATTTGATATTAGAGCAAGATTCTCTTATTAGGACTTAACCGTCTAAGAGTAAAAGATCCATGGCAAGCCAAAATGATTCCAGCTTTAGGGAAGATTAGTCTACTACTAGATCACCATATCTTGGTGAAAATGATTATTCATATTGGAAAATTAGGATAAGAATTTACTTGCAAGCTTTAGATTATGAAATTTAGGAAATCATTAATAACGGTCCTTTTATGCCAACCATTAAAGATGAAGAAGAGGAAAAAAATCCAAAACTTTTATGTGAATAGAGTGAGGCGGAAAAGAAGAAGGCCTCTTTAAATTCTAAAGCCATGTTTTGTGCTTTAGATAAGAAAGAATTCCATAGAGTCTCAGGTTGTTCTAATGCATATGAGATCAATAGATATACTAGGCAAGAAACTTGAAGTAGTTTATTAAGGTACAAATCAAGTAAAGGAGTTTAAAATTAGTAGATATACTAGGCAATATGAATTATTCCAAATGGAACAAAATGAGAGTGTGCATTCTATGTATACTAGATTTAGGAAAGACTTTTCAAATAGTGAGAAGTGAAGGTAAAAGAAAAAATCATTAGGTCTTTACCAAAAAATTGGAGACCTACGAAAACTACCCTTGAGGAAGTCAATGATTTAAATACTTTAATTATTAATGATTTAATTGGCTCACTTATTTTTTATGAAGAAGATTTGGCAGATGAAAGAGGTGATGAAGATAAAACGAAGAAGAGCATTGCTCTTAAGGCCTCAAAATCTGAAATCAAATGAGCGAAGAAAATTCAGAAACTTCAAGAACTAAAAGGAGAAGAAGGAAGCAATTACTTGTTATAAATGCAAGAAGCCTGGCCATATAAGATTGGAGTGCCCGCTTCTCAACATACTAAAAAAAAAAAAAGCTATGGTGGCAAATTGGGATGATTGCGATAAGGAGGAATAGCATGAAATGTCGAACCTGGCACTTATGGCAATAGGAGAAGAAATTGATGAGGTAAATGATCTCACTTCTTAAGAAGAATTATTTGAAGCATTCACTGAATTGCATAATTATTTAAAGAAGATTGGAATGAAAAATGTTTCTCTTAAAAAAAAGCTGGAAATTTCAAATGAGAATGATGTTTTGTAAAAACAAAATGACTCTTTGAATGAAGAGATTAAAGGACTTAAATTGGAGAATAAAACATTGCATGATAGGATTGCATCATTAAAAGAAAAATTGAGTACTGCATATTAACATGAAAAGTTGTGTGTTAATGATTGGATTAAAGAAAATGAAGATTTAAAGAAGAAGAACAATGAGCTCAATGATATTGCATTGAAGTTCACAAATGGTCAAAAGAATTTGGAAAAATTACTCAGCTCTAAAAAATATATCTTTGACAAAGGAGGACTTTGGCATAAGTCTAACTTGAAACAACAATATTACAAGAATTAGTTTGTTACGGCTACCCCTAATAGTGATCATAAAGTTGTTTGTCATTATCGTGATAGAAATGTTCAGTTAATTTATTTATGTTTCATTAAGAAAAATGCAAATTTTGGAATCAAAATTATTTGGGTTCCGAAAGGAACAATTGCTAACACTCAATGACCCAAAAAGTTTTAGGTACCTAAAACTTGAGATTTCTTCTGCAGGTATCAAAGAAGAAGAAAAATAAGTGGTACTTGGATAGCAAATGCTCGAGACATATGATAGGCAATTATTCTTAGTTTTCGAGTTTTACCAAAATAAAAAACGATAGAAAAGTATTTTTTGGAGATAATTCAAAAGGAAAGATTATCAATATCGGCAATGTCGGTAAGGATTCTTCTACCTTTATTGAAAATGTTTGTTTGGTTAAAAAATTGAAACATAACTTGCTTAGTATTAGTCAATTGTGTGATAAAGAGTATAGAGTTATGTTTGACAAAACAAAATGTGTTATCGAGAATGCATGTGACGACAAAGTTTTGTTTGTTAGAAAAAGATGTATCAATGTATATACCATAGATATCAATTATGTATCAACTCATGATAAATATTTTTCCGCATTATATGATAATAGTTGGTTATAGCATAGAAGATTAGGTCATACAAGCACCGATTTGATTTCAAAAATTTTGAAAAATAATTTAGTTAAAGGTCTTCCAAAAATTGGTTTTGACAAAGATAGAATTTGTGGAGCTTGTCAATTTGGAAAACAAATCAAATTTCTTTTAAAAAGAAAAATCATATTTCTACTTTAAACCCACTTTAGCTTCTACATATGGATTTATTTGGACCTTCTAGATATACAAGTCTAAGTGGTAAGTATTATGCTTTTGTGATTGGAGATGATTATTCTACATACACATGGGTATTATTCTTAGCTAATAAGGATTATTCTTAGCTAAAATCTTTTATTAGCTAATGAAAATGCATAACCAAAATATTTTTGGGTCAAAGTAGTTAGTACCACATGCTATCTCAATAAAACTCCCTATGAGCTTTAGAAAGATACAAAACTCAATATTGTTTATTTCAAAGTTTTTTAATGCAAATATTTTGTATTGAGTACTTAAAGATAATCTTGGTAAATTTGATCCAAAATCTGATGTTATTTTTCTTGGATATTCAACACTAGCAAAGCTTATAGAGTGTATAATAAAAGAACCTTGGTTGTTAACGAATCTATGCATGTTACGTTTGATGAGTCTAACCTCTCCTCTATGGAGAATGTTGTTGTTAATGATGCTACAGATGAAGAGTTATAGCAAGAAGAGCCTTCGAATGCCAAACAAGATAATTCACTATGTGAGCTTCAAGAGAAGTGACAAGAAGAACAAATTAATATGGAGCAAAATGAAGGTAATTTTCAAACACTCCCCAAGGAGTGGAGATATGTTTCTTCTTACCCTAAAGAACTATTCTTAGGTGATCCTTCACGAAGTGCAACCACTAGATCATCATTTAGAAATACTTATGAGCATGCTGCATTCATATCTCAAATTGAATCAAAATCCTTTTTGGATGCGGAAAATGATGAATCTTGGATTATGGCAATGCAAGAGGAGTTAAATCAATTTGAGAGAAATAATATGTGGTACCTAGTTCCTAACCAGAACATCAACCTGTTATAGGTACAAAATGGGTATTTAGAAATAAGATGGATGAATCCAGTGTGATTAGATTAGTAGTTCATAAAGTTAGATTAGTACCTCAAGGATACAACCAAGAAGAAAGATTTGATTTTGATAAAACAGATGTCAAAAGTGCATTTCTAAATAGTTACATTATGCAAGAAGTTTACGTGAAACAACTCCCTAGTTTTGAAAATGAAAAATTTCTAAATCATGTCTATAAATTGTCTAAAGCATTATATAGATTAAAACAAGAACATAAAGCATGGTATGAGAGACTTAGTAAATTTCTTTTGGAAAATGATTTGTCAATGGGAAAAACGGATACTACACTTTTATTTAGCATAAGAATAAAGACATACTCATTGTCCAAATTTATGTTGATGATATAATCTTTGGTTATACTAATAAGCTTATGTGTAAGGAATTTTCATCTTGTATGAGCAAAGAATTTGAGATGAGCATGATGAGAGAATTGAAGTACTTCCTTGGATTGCAAATAAAACAAAATGAGGAAGGAATTTTCATCAATCAAGCCAAATATTTATGAGATTTATTCAAAAGATTCGGATTTGAAGATGGAAAGGTTAAAAGTACTCCAATGAACTCAACAATCAAACTTGACAAAGATTAAAAATGTAAAGAAGTTGATGTCAAAACATATCGAGGTATGATCGGATCTTTACTCTATTTGACTACTAGTAGGCCTAATATCATGTTTAGTGTGTGCTTGTGTGCAAGATTTCAATTATGTCCTAAGAAATCTCATTTGCTTGCGGTTAAAAATTTTTTTTTTTTATTTGAGTAGAACCATGAATCTTGGTCTTTAGTATTATAGAGGAACGCACATAGATCTAACCTGTTATTCGGATGCTAACTGTTGGTTATAAGGTTGTTAGGAAGAGTACTAGTGGAACATGTCACTTTTTAGGTCACTCACTTGTCTCTGGGTTTTGTAAGACACAAAATTTGGTTGCACTCTCAACCACTGAGGCTAAATATATTGCCACTGGTAGCTGCTGTGCACAAGCTCTTTGGATGAAACAAACTCTTAAAGGCTATGATATTGAACTTGATCATATACCTATCATGCGTGACAATATTAGTGCTACAAATCCGTCAAAGAATCCCATTCAACACTCAAGAATCAAGCATATTGAGATAAGGCACCATTTCTTGAGAGATCATGTGCAAAGAGGGACATAACATTAGAATTTATATCAATTGAAAAACAACTTGCAGATATCTTGACAAAACCTCTTAGTGAAGAACAGTTTGTTAAAATTAGACATAAGCTTGAATGATGAAGATTGCACATTAGCATAACTTTATATGATATCAAGACTATCTTGCTTTTCATGTTGTGATTATTTGCTTGGATTGGTTACTATGTTTGAATTCTGTGCATTTATGAATCATGCATTGAAATGGCATTTAAAACATTTTGGATCAACAAAATGGCCTTGGAATGGATTAAATGTTAGCCAAAGATTAAAACAAATGTGCGAAATCATAGTTTAAAATAAACGGATGACCGTTTTGAGACAAAAACTTAGGAGATATGTTCTGTAAATCAACGGTCCACCGATTATATTTATCAGTTTACCGTTTTAAATCATAATGGTTGGTTATTGCTAACGGATAACAAATAAGGGTAAACAAATAACCGTTTTCGAGTTTCGTGGTTACTAGAAATAAATAGTTAACCGATTTCAGAAAATGGTTCGCTGTTTCTGTGCAGTAAGACATTGTTCCTAGCTTTTCTTCTTCATTTTCTAGATGCCCCCTTACTGTTTTCTTTCTACTAATGGCACCCTATTTGTTTCTCTCCAAAATTCTTATTTTTCTTCCGTTTTTCTTGCAAAATTGAACCTATGGAATTATTTCTAATTACTTTTAGAACATTTTTAACCGATCAAAACATAATTGCAAGCCCCAAATCTGAAAATCCCAATTTTAAACCCTAACAGTGAATTGAACCATTTTTCGTTAATTTTGGCTAGTTTTTCATCACGTTTTGACCAAATTGAGCATCTACATCACTTCCTTCACCCCTCATATTTGACACAACTTAAAAGTGTTTAATTTTAATCCCAAGTATAAGAGTGTCTGCTTATACTATAGCTCAGTGAGTCCGAGGTCGATCCACAGAGAAAAAATTAATTTTGTTTATTTTAGTTTATCTAAAAAAATAAAAAAAATTAAATAGATGCAATTTAATTTGAGCAAAACTAAAAAATTAAATTAGTTAGGGTTATGAATCCACTCTTAGTAATAAATAAAATTTAATAAATTCTTTTTGCCAATTTTTATTTAGATTTATTGCTCAAAAGATTACTTATATAAATTATTATTATTTTCCTATTAATTTTATTATGGATTAAGTATTTATCGTGTCAAAATTTATTTTGTTTACAATAAGTCAAAATACCATTTTACTATACCTTATATTAAGATATTAAGAAGTTATTGTGCCAAACTCCCTTGTTTGTCTACAATAATTCAAAATTTCATAAAATAAAATATGTGTAAAATTAAATAGAAAATAATTTAATTTATATAGTTAAAAATAGAATTTGATTAAATCATATTTATTTCCTTAGAGTTTCACCTTACCCTAACTATTATTTAGCTAAGCATAATTGAAATAAAAATATTTATTAAAATTGAAAAATACATAATAAAAAAATGATATTTGAAAATTAGAAATAAAACTAATTTTATTTATTGAAAATATATTATAAAGAGAGATTAGAAGAAGAAATTGAGGGGAAAGAAGAGAAGAAAAAGTGTGGAGAGGTGTGTTCGCCCCCCTCTATTTATACTAATACATGATTAACGAACATCACACAAATAAATAAAGGTAATTACATCTTAGCCATACATTTGTCCCACTAACAAAACATTTCACTAAAAATTAATATACCTAATATAGTAAAAACTTATAATTTCACAATTACCATTTTACTGTGGTAAAAACTTATAAATTTACAACAAAAGTGGTGGATCCTCCTCGACAATGACTTAATTTCTCAGACTTTTGGAATCCAAATTTGACATCCATACATTTGTTTGGAGTCTCAAATTATGTGAAATTATTATTTTTACCTAATAAACACACAAAAATACACAAAATCAAATATTTTGAAAAATAATTAGAAATTCAAAATATGTTACATAATTACAAATATAAATTATATTATAAGCATAATATAACAGTTTTACCTATTGAGAAACATAAAATTTTTAACACTAATCACATCCCGCAACTAGCTTATTGCTACCCCTAACAATTAAAGCGTCATATTAAATTAAGATTTACAAAATTCACATGCAACTTAATAGTTGCTCATCTATCCTCTAAACTACCAAATAAATAAATTCTCTTAAATTTTTCTAACTCTTTATCGTTCACTCATTGTCTAGAATATCATAAACCTTCTTTTGTGCTCAAGTAATTAACACAATACTTATGGGGCTTCATTAAAAGAAAACAACATTTTCGTTCTAAAACTCATTAGAAATTCTATCTTCATGTAGTAGATTATTCAAATTTTTTTAAATATTACATTTTTAACCTATGTAGTGAGCTTTAGGCTAGTGACTCCTAAACCAGTTGGCCTTAATTACTCAGGTTCTAGATATAACAAAATTAAATACATTCAATTTTTTTTCTTTTTTTTTTGCAATATACACTTTCTACTACCTTAGATATTATCCCTAATAAATTAAAAAAACTAAATGCTGCTAATATTTTAACTTACAACCTACTAGTATGTGTCATAGTGTGTGTGAAGAATGATTTAATAATACATGTTAAATGAGTAAACAACAACATAACTAATAACCAAATGGAGAGTTCACAAATTTGAGTAATTCAAAGAAAAAGGAATAAAAACAACTTACTATGAATTTTAAAATCAAAATATAATACAATAGGACTATTAGGATACATCTTAAAAGTCATGACTCTTTACACAGCCATCCTAGACACAAAAAAAATTGTTGTTTTCGGTTTTTTGGTTTTTTTTTTAAAAGAGAAAAAAATAAAAATAAATAAACACACCTATTTACAATTTACATCAACTATGCCCTCCCCCTAACCTAATCTAAACATTATTAATAATTTAAATATGCATGCAATTGGCAAAAAAAAGATAAAGAAAACATAAATAATAAAAGAAGAAATAGAAAAGATCACACCTGAATAGGTCGCAGAAGATGCGTTTCTACAGTCACTACACCCCATATTCAGCCATCTTCGACATAAACATTACTAGAACAAGATATTGTCTTTAATGGCTTAAAGGAAAGAAGAAGAGTTTAGAAGACATTACCTGATCGCTCCAAGAAGATAATTATAATCGAAGAGTTAAATGCAATTTGTACTTCTTACTAGGGCTAGGGTTACCATCATTAATCAACCATTTCAATGCCAAGGTCCTGGGATCTGGCTATGGTTTGTAAGCTTGTAAAAGATCAAGTAACTCATTAGCAGTAAAAGCACAAGTAAAGAGTCTTTTCATGGAGATTCGAATAAAATGATTCTTAATTGCATGGTTAATGAATGTGAATTATTAACATTTAGTCAACCGATGAGTTTTTTTATAGATGTTCAAATGAGCTCAAGATGCAAATGTAATCAGGACCTCTAAAGTTGCAAATCTCCTGGCAAGAAAATGAAAGCGTCAGCATGATTTAACATCTTAGATATTCACTCTTCTATACTTGAGACAACTAACTCTTCTCCAATTAGGGGGTTGGACAAGTATCCCAGAGGTTTTAGGGCTTGTGGAATGATACCTAGCACATAGTTTCCTCTAATAAAAATAGCTTTTGAGACAAATTTTGATAACCTGCAGTCACCTTCTCCATATACAAGGTGTAGTTTCCTCTCAGTTATGACACGACCAAGATCTACAGCTGCCTGAACGAACTCCTTGTATTTTCCATAATGAAATCCAGAGAGCGCACAAATATTTTTGAATTGTCTACTCGAAGATGTTGTCATTGAAATAATCTTCAAAAACAAGTTGTGAGTGTTTCGAAAAAGAGCTCATATTTAAATATCTTAGTGACAGACAAAATGAGAAACAACTATTAATGGGTTGGCATATCTGTCAAATGACGCGTAAAGCTCATGTCTCAATAATTTAAAAGCAAACAGTAAAAAGAAAAAGCAAATAGTAAAAGAAAACAGAAATGATTAAATACAAACTCACACCACTAAATGCAATAACGTAAATGATAAAAGAACAACAAAATTAAAGGATATTTACTGGTAGTTGTGATTGTGGCTCACATCTTCCTCTGGTTTTACGTCCAGTAACGGCTTGAATGCCCTCTAAGGGTCGAGGATAGGCTTCGTTTCCAGTTTTCTTATAAATTGAAAAACAAGGTCTTTTTGAGTCAGATTCCCTAAACTAAAATGTGCGCTTTCTTTTTGGAATAGTATCCATAACCTATGAATCTCATATTGCACATGTCCGCTTCAATGCATCTCAAGAGATCGTAAGATATCATCTAACAATTCTTTACTTATGCCATCTTTAACGAATTTAATTTTATCTTCTTGATTATTAGAGACCATTCCTAAGACTAAAATGTGCGCTTTCTTTTTGGAATAGTCTCCATAACCTATGAATCTCATATTGCACATGTTTGCTTTAATGCGTCTCAAGAGATCGTAAGATATTATCTAACGATTCTTTACTCATGACATCTTTAATGAATTTAATTTTATCTTCTCGATTATCAGAGACCATTCCTAAAGATTTACAAATTTCTCGTTTGCAACTAAGTCTTACACAATTATGACATTCTGAGCCAAGTCTTTTAGCTATCCTTTTTTTTAGCAAATATGCTTTTACTAAAACCAGACATGTAAGAAATAAATGGATCAGGAAACTCACCAGTTAATCAGACCTTTGCTTCAATTAACCAACAAATATAAAGAGGAATTCCATTGATCATTAACAAACACAATCTTTCACAACGAGCTTTGTAAATTTTTTTGAGTGCATTTTGAGGGAGAGAAGGAAAACACTTACGCAATTTATGTTGTATTTCTTCCGTACTTGATTTTGAGATCTCAATTATTATGGGAAACTGAGGATACTGACTTAAGAAGTCACGGAGTACCGTTATCCGTAATTTATCGGCAAAATAAATCAAAACACACCAAAATAAAGAAAATTAAATCTATAAAATTAAATCAAACGTGAAAGCAAACAACAAAAAGAAAGACACAATGTAAAAAGGAAAATGCACTCACATTCATCCTCTTATTGAGTTAACTTCAAGGTCCAATTGGAATTCGCATATACCGCCCTTTATTTTTCTGAGTTGTCTTTCTAGATCCTTAATGTAGGACACTAATGTTGGTGGTTGCAGATCCCAAATAGGATGTGATTTATAGTTTTGAATCAGGCATTTCAAGTGAAATTTCAGTGGCAAAAGGTTTTTAAAATGTGTGAACAGAAACTTCGTTATTGAGGTGCTCATGATGTATAATGACGCAAAAAACAAAATATCAAACACACTTAAGCAAGAAACATCATAGCGCGTATCATTCAAGACAGTCAAACAATTCAAATGGTAAAGCAACAGTGAAAAGTTAAATCACTCATTAAAAACTTAATCAAGATTTGGGGGGTCACTCAAATTTATTTCGATACTTTCTTCACGTGATTGGTATTCCAGATATGATTTTAATCTCTGTCCATTAACTTTAAATGCAATACTATTCTTTGGATTCTCAATTTCTACCGCGCTATACGGATATACAGTTTTTATAACAAATGGGCCACTCCACTTTGACTTTAACTTTCCTGGAAACAAATTAAGATGAGAATTATAAAGCAACACTTTTTGACCAATCTCAAATGTTTTCCAAAAAATTCTTTTATCATGAAAATTTTTTGTTCTTCCCTTAATAATTCTTGAATTTTCATATGCATCATTCCTTAATTCCTCAAGTTCATTCAATTAAAATTTTCGCACATTACCAGCATCATCTAAATTTGAATTAAAAGCTTTAATAGCCCAAAATGATTTATTCTCAAGTTCAACAGGTAAGTGACAATGTTTAACATAAATTAGCCGATAGGGTGACATCCCTAAAGACGTCTTAAATGCAGTACGACAGGCTCACAGTGCATCAGTCAGTCGAAGAGACTAATCTTTGCGGTTTGGGTTAACTATTTTTTCTAAAATTTGTTTTATCTCTATTTGCTAATTCAACTTGACAATTTGTTTGAAAATGATAAGGGATAACAATTTTATCTGTAATTTCATATTTTTTCATTAAAAACTCAAATGACTTATTACAAAAATGCTTACCTCCATCACTAATAATGGCTCAAGGAATCCCAAAATTGACTTAAAATGTTTTCTATTAAAATTTTAACCACAGTTTTGCTATCATTATTTCGACAATAAATTACTTCAATCCATTTTGAGATATAATCAACTGCAACTAATATGTACACAAATCCAAAAGATGGTGGAAATGGACCCATGAAATCAATTCCCCAATAGTCAAATATTTCAATCTCAAGTATGGGATTTTAGGGCATCATTCTTCTTTTAGTAATTGATCCCAATTTTTGACAGTTTTCACAAGTTTTGTAAAATTCATATGTGTCTTTGAATATGGTAGGCCAATAAAATCCACATTACAAATTTCTGCTGTAGTTTTTCTTGAAGAAAAGTGTTCATCATATGCTTCAGAATGACAAAAACTAATGACACAACTTACCTCATTATCAGGAATGCATCGCCAAAAAATCTGATCAGGACAATATTTGAACAAGTAAGGATCATCTCAATAAAATTTCTTTACTTCAATAAAACATTTCTTCTTCTTTTGAGTATTCCATTGCAAAGGCATTTTACCTGTAACAAGAAAACTAACAATGTTAGCATACTATGGCCTCGAAGTAACATAAAATAAAAATTCATCCGGGAAGGAGTCATTAATGAGTGTTATGTCAGTGCAGAATTCATATGTGAGTCTTGATAAATGATCAGCAATGGCATTTTCGGCACCTTTTTTATCTTTGATTGTGAGGTAAAATTTTTGAAGTAACAAAATCCAACAAATTAGTCTTGGTTTGGCATCTTGTTTAATCATCAAATATCTCACAACAACATAGTCAGTAAAAACAACAGTTTTAGAACCAAGCAAATATGAATGAAATTTATTTAATGCAAACACCATAGCAAGTAATTCTTTTTCAGTTGTCGAATAATTCATTTGAGTACTATCCAAAGTCTTACACTCGCGTAATAAATCATAAATGGCTTACCATCCTTTCTTTGTCCTAAAACAGCACCAATAGCAAAGTCACTTGCATCACACATTAATTCAAAAGGCAAAGACCAATCAGGAGATTGCATAATACGTGCAGATGTCAAAAGACAAATTATTTTCTCAAAAGATTTTTGACATAGTTTATCTTTTAATAAGAGGTTACAAAGTTTAGATATAGCACTAAAGTTTTTTATAAACCTCCTGTAAAATCTTGCATGTCCTAAAAAGGATCGCACATCTCTAACTATTTTTGGTTGTGACAATTTAAATAATACTTCAATTTTTGCTTTGTCAACTTCAATTCCTTTAACAGATATAACATGACCATGTAATGGCATTTTTCTCAATTTAACACCAGTTTTTTTTCAACACATCTTTTTAAAAATTTTTCCAAATTATCAAGGTAATCATAAAACGAATTCCCAAACACAGTCAAATCATCCTTAAAGACCTCTAAACAATGTTCAACCATATCACTGAAAATACTTAGCATGCATATTTGAAATATTGCAGGAGCATTACAAAGTCCAAATAGAATTCTTTTAAATACAAATGTTCGAAAGAGACATGTAAATGTGGTCTTTTCTTGATCTTCAAGTGCTATAGGAATTTGATAATAACCTAAATATCCATCTAAAAAGCAGTAGTAGGGATGTCCAGCTACTCTTTCTAAGATTTGGTCAAGAAATGATAATGGAAAATGATCTTTTCTAGTGGATTCATTTAACTTTCTATAATCAATGCACATATGCCAACTAGATGTAATTCGTGTTGGAATTAATTCATTTTTTTCATTTTCAACAACAGTGATTCCATATTTTTTAGGCACTACTTGTGTAGGACTTACCCACTTTCTATCAAAGATAAGGTAGATAATTCTCGCATCAAGTAATTTAAGAACTTCTGTTTTTACTACTTTCATGTGTAGGTTTAATCTTCTTTAAGGTTGTTGAAATGTTTTGGCATTTTCTTCCAAATTGATTTTATGTGTGCAAATTAAAGGATTAATATCTTTAATATCATTTAAAGTCCATCCAATTGCGTTTTTATGCTTTTTAATAACAGATAGTAACTTACCTTGGTCGCTTGACAGGGTATAAGAAATCATGACAGGGTATAAGAAATCATAACAGGATAAATTTGTTCTTCTCCAACATAAGCATTTTCAATCCCTCCGGCAAAGGTTTCAATTTTAATTTAGGTGCTTCTTGTTGTTCAGTCATTTCAATGATTCCAAGCTTGTTAAATTTTTGTTTCCCATCATCATTTTGTAAAGTTTGATAAAAATCAAGCAACAAATTTATATTAGAAGTATCATGTTCAAGTTGCTTATTTGATTTAATTGAAATAACCAAAAAAATATCACTAATTTCAAAAAAATTCCTTTTTGAATATTTTCCTTAATAAAAGATTTAAGCAATTCCTTTTGTTCATCAATCTCATCTTCATTCTCTTTTTCTTCATTAGGTTGCCTACACACGTTAAAAACATTCAATTCCAGAGTCATACTTCCAAACGACAAATTCATTAAACCATTCCAACAATTAATCAAAGCATTAACAGTTGCTAAAAATGGTCGACCCAAAATTATAAAAATTGGTTTATAATCAATGACAACAGATTCAGTTTCTAAGACAATAAAATCCACAGGGTATATGAATTTATCAACTTGTACTAAAACATTCTTTTTCTTGAATTGTGAGTGCACAAGCAATTTTAACTACAGTGTCTTTCAAATCAGCAAAGGTTTGTACCTTTTGATTGTTAATAGCATCTTGCTTTCTAATGAATGAATGCATTGTATCTTCTAAATTTTTCCATGGTGGTAGAACATATGGTGCATAAGGCTGAGCATTTTCAAAATTTTGTAGAGGTGGTGCTTGTGAAGATTGTGCATTATTATTATTCCTCCAATTAAAATTTGGGTAATTTCTCCAATCAGGATTATAAGTCTGTGAATATGGGTTGACTTATTAATGGCATTACCGGGATCATGCAAACATTCTTTAAGTGCAGGCAAAATGGAATAATCTTGAGTGGAATGATCATTAGAACTACAAACATCACATGCAATTTCTTGAATAGATTTTACTTAATCACATTTTTTATTCTCCAAAGCTTCAACCTTCCTAGTTAGGGATGCAAATTTTACTTGTAAATCATGATCTTCCCTAAGGTTATGGATTCCTCCACTGGATAGAGATGGTTGTGGTTTATTTGTCAATTCAAAAGTGTAAACCGTACCCCAATGTTGTGCATTTTCAGCTAATTGGTCAAGGTAATCTAGTGCATCTTTAGGATTTTTATCTCTAAATTCATCATTACACATCATTTCTACAACTTGTCTACTTTGGGGTGTTAAGCCCTCGTAGAAATAAGTGACCAATCGCCAAGTTTCAAAACTATGGTGTGGACATATGTTAAGCAATTCTTTAAATTTATCCCAACATTGGTATAATGTTTCTCCATTTTTGTGAGTGAAAGAAGTGGTTTGCCTTTTAAAAGAATTGGTTCTATGAGGTGGAAATATTTTTTTCAAAAACTGTTCTTGCATGTTATTCCAAGTTCTTATTGATTCAGATCTAAGGTTTTATAACCAAGTTTTGACTTTATATTTTAATAAAATGGAAAAAGCTTTAATCTAATTATGTTCATGCTAAAATTTTGGTTTGTGTATGTATTACAAACTTCCTCAAAATCTTTTAGATGCAAGTATGAATTCTCAAATTATAAACCTTGAAATGTTGGTAAAAGTTGGATAATACCCGGTTTGGAGTTGAATCGAGAAGCTTCTAAAGGAAATATTGTACAAGACGGTGCTTCGGTTCTTGTTGGATTCATGTAATCTTTCAAAGTTCTTGGTTGATTTTGATCATGTTGAGATTGGTTGTCTCTCTGATCAATAGGAGGATTAAGTTGGCCCAAAATGTTTTCATCTTGGTGGCATGATTGAGATTTAGGAATTAACCTGTCCCTTGAAGTTTGAGACCAACGTCTCATGCAATGATGATGATGATGTGTGTGTGTGAAATTATGTCGTAAAGATGATACACAAACAAATGAATAACATAAAAAGTGAAAACTACACAAACTAAAAACAAAATGAAAATTAAACAAGATAAATGTACAAGAAAAAATAAAAAATAAAAAAAATTAAATAAACTAAAAATTAACTGACTGAAATTAAAATAAGTAAATAAGCAGTAAACCAAACGTATAAACAAAATAAATGTCAAAAAGAAAAATAAAATAAATTTGAAAATTAAATTGTGGAAATTAAAAAAAGAAAGAAAAGAAATAATTATCTCAAAGTGTAGACTTTTGTTTTAATTTTAAAAAATCACCAACCAATTAAGTGATTAATTCAAATTAATGGGCCTTCATAGTAATTTTTAAAGTCAATATTCTTTTTATTGAGTCCAAATAAGGTCCATAGAAGTCCAAATATGGTCCAAAGAAGTTCAAGTTGTATGTCGGAATTTGAGTATTATAGGAAATTTTGGCAAGGGACCTATTTAAATCTTTTTTAATAATTTGTGGTCAAACTGCAATTATGAGAAGAAAAATTATGTGATTAATTCAAATTAATGAGCCTTCGTAGTAATTTTTAAAGTTAATATTCTTTTTATTGAGTCCAAATATGGTCCAAAGAAGTTCAAGTTGTATGTCGGAATTTGAGTATTATAGGAAATTTTGGCAAGGGACCTATTTAATTTTTTTGTATAATTTGTGGTCAAACTGCAATTATAAGAAGAATGAGTTAGAAACAAGAATTTTTGGGGTGAAAGTGAGATTCAGAAAGATTTTGTAGATATAGCAGAATTTAAGAAAGAAAAAGGGGTTAAATGAAAATTTACACAAAAGAAAAAAAAAGAACAAAATAAATATCTTTTCCCGGTAACGGCGCAAAAAAACTTGGCACAACTTAAAAATGTTTAATTTTACTCGCAAGTATAAGAGTGCCTAGTTATACTATAGCTCGGTGAGTCCGAGGTCGATCCACAGAGAAAATATTAATTTTGTTTATTTTACTTTATCTAAAAAAATAAAAATAAAAATTAAATATATGCAATTTAATTTGAGCAAAACTATAAAATTAAATTATTTAGGGTTATGGATCCACTCTTAGTAATAAATTAAATTTTATTTTTTTGCTTTTTTTATTTAGATTTATTGCTCAAAAGATTAATTATATCAATTATTATTATTTTCCTATTAATTTTATTATGGATTAAGTATTTATTTTGCCCAAATTTAATTTGTCTACAATAAGTCAAAATACCATTTTACCATACTTTATATTAAGATATTAAGAATTTATTGTGTCAAACTCACTTATTTGTCTACAATAAATCAAAATTTCAAAACTTATAAATTTACAACAAAAGTAGCGGATCCTTCTCAACAATGACTTAATTTCTCGGACTTCCGAAATCCAAATTTGACATCCGCACATTTGGTTGGAGCCTCAAATTGTGTGAAATTATTATTTTTACCTAATAAACACATAAAAATACACAAAATCAAATATTTAGAAAAATAATTAGAAATTCCTAATATGTTACATAATTACAAATGTAAATTATATTATAAGCATAAAATAACATTTTCCCCCTTAATAAACATACAAATTTTAACACTAATCAATATTCTTTTTAATTGGTTCACATCTTTCCATTTCATCAAGTATAAAAAATTCCTATTATTGCATCCATATCAATATCTAAAACATCAAGGACCGGAGCAAAAGTAAAACAAACTACAAGGATGAACCCAATAGCTCCTAGGGAGACTCTTGAGTTCGAGAGAATCCATTTCCCCATTGCTCCCTTGGCTGGAAGCTTTCAAACCCGCTTTATCGGTCGTAAGGTAATTCATTCTTACTATGTGGATTTTGATGACTTTGAAGAGTTGGTTGCATGTAGTAAAAGTGTAAATGTGATGTTAGAACCTTGGGAGGTGGCTGAGTATTAAGGAGTGGATTTATCCTAATCTAATTCGCGTATTTTACTCGAATATGGAAATTTTCGCAAATAGGCTAGATAGGATAATCACCAATGTGGGAGGGGGTCCCCACAGAATTTGATGTGGAGGACTTAAACCAAATCCTAACCATGGAGAATATGGGTCACAAGATCTATACATTTAAGAAAGCCCTCATGTTTGCTGATTTCGTTCATTCTTGTGCTGTTAGAAGCATCTGTAGGCATAGAGACCTTTCAGATGATATCCTCTCTCCTTTTTCGTTCTTAGTTGCTACTTTTATAGGTTAGGTTCCTCCACTCCATATTACAACCTATTATTACTCCTATAAAGGGGCATTCGGATGAGGTGACTAGGATGGATGTTAGATTATTGGATAGTCTTCTTGAGGAGCCACCTGTTAACCTAGGCTATGTTGTTCTGAAGCATTTATTGAGCAGTCCTGGGTTTAATAACCGGTTGTTTTGCCTATGGTAGTATCATTACTAAGATACTCCGGCATTTCCATAAACCCCTTTAAGAGTCAATCTATTAGAAGACGAAGAGGATGAGTGAAGAAGCCATAACGAGTATAGGATTTTATGGGCGGAATGGGAAATTAGTCAAGACGACCTTGTGTAAGAATTGGGACACCCTTGTAGCTCTAGAGCTAAATGACGTCTACTGTCATGATCAGTTACCTGATTTTTAGATAGGAGCTAGACCTCGAGTACCATATCAAGGAGAAGTTGCACAGGCATAAGCGGAGTTTGATTCGGAAGAGCATGAAATGGATACTGATCAGTCTCGAACTCTAAAGGATCCCTCAGTCTCTGAAGGTCTGTCCGAGCAGCAGCAGCAACAGCTTTAGGCTTAATTTGCTGCTTTTAGCTTCAGCAACAACATATTTTTTATCAGTAACAGTAAATTATGGATGGTTAGCAGTGTATCTTCACTGCTCTTGGCATTCCACTTTTATCTTCTTCATCTCATCCCCGTAGTAGTTTATTATTAGTTTATGTATTTTGATTTCGCAGAAATATGCTTACATTTTAGATGATAGTTTATGTTATGTTTTTGGATGATGTTTTATGGTTACATGGATGATTATAATTGCTTTGCATATTGGTTTGATTTTTATATGTTAGTTTCCATGATTGCTTTTAGTGGTTTTATTGGTTTCATTTGGGTGTAAAACTTGCTTACATTTGTTGAGGAGATGCTTGTTGATAGAAGGAGGTTCTACCGAAATTTCTGAAATACAAGTATGCAACCCAAGAGGGGGGTGAATTGGGATTCTAAAAATTATTCAATTTATAAAGAAAAAATTAATGCAAATATAATCCAAATTCAAAGCAATAACAATTAAGTTGATCACAATATAAAAAGATAAGGGAAGAGGGATTCAAACACAGAGATTTTTACTTGGTTCAACCAACCTCGCCTACGTCCACGCCTCCAAGCTTTCCGGGCTTGAGGATTCCACTAAGCAAGCCTCCAAGGCTTCAAATGCTTACACTTGACTTCCAAGGTGTCAATAAACCTTTACAACAAGAGATTATCGCCAATCTCTTAACCCAAGTGTATCCCAACACTTACAATCACTCAAAGTAAAAGATTACAAATTGTTTTTCTCTCACACAATATTTAAGATTACAAATCAATGGCCAATGTGTGAATAAATGAAGAGAGAATGTGTTTTAAAGCTCTATGAAGATTGTATTCTCGGATATAAGCTCAGTGGTAGTGTTGTGATCAACCTCCTTTGAATTTGAATGAGCTTATTTATATCTGGAGCTGAAAATCTAGCCGTTACAAAGCGGTTCAACCATTAACGTTTAGTTAAAGTTTTGGGCAAATAAACGGTTTACCGTTTAGGATTACCCTTTCGCCGTTAAATTCCAGAGACCTGCGAGATGAACATTAGTTATCCGTTTATACTAAACGGTTAAGGATTTGCATGAAGTGACTTCTCTGAATATTATCGGTTAACCATTTGTAATAAACGATTCGCCTTTGTCTCCAGTAACCTGCAAAATAATTTAGCCTTAACCAGTTTTGTTAATCAGTGATTCTGAACGTTATCGGTTAACCGTTTAAATAAACGGTTCACCGTTAAGTTCCAGTAGCCTTCCTATCTTTGGTGTTTTCCGTTTTTCATAAACGGTTAGAGCTTAGGCAATATGTTGCTCTCTGGTGTTAATCGATTAACCGTTTAAATAAACGGTTCACTGTTAAGTTCAAGTAACCTTCCCATCTTTTGTGTTTTCCATTTTTCATAAACGGTTAGAGGTTTAGGAAATATGTTGCTCTCTGGCATTAATCGGTTAACCGTTTAAAGGAAAACGGTTTACCGTTTATTTCTAGAATTACATTTTAAACCAGTTTTTTTTTTGCAGAGAATCTTTTTCTAATTTAAAAGTCCATCTTTTATGAAAAATGAATGGAATGATTATTAAGGCTTTCGTTTATTAAGGAATAACTCCAATATTTTTATCAAAAACCATTTAAAATTTGTTATCATCAAAATCAATATTATTAACATATTCATGTTAACAATCTCCCCTTTTTTATGATGACAAATTTCGATCAATGTTTTGCTCCCCCTTAATATGTGCTCCCCCTAAATGTATGGCAAAATTGAGAAATGTTCAATAACAGGATTTTTGCTCAAGAAAATATTTTTAAATACATTCTTAATCTCCCCATTTTAAATCCATCTTAAATACCACAAATCCATTTTAAATACCATAAATATCTCCCCCTTCATCATAAAAAAGAAAAGAGAGAATACAAAAAAAAAACCAAATCCGTTAAAGAAGTTACCCGTTTTGGCGAGCGAAAATTTTGGCAGAGTTTCCCCTTAAAAATGATCAAAACCACTAATACAAAATGAGATTAAAACACTTCCAAAATAGAGTAACACCAACTTCATCTTTCAACAAACCAACAACTCCATGAACAAACAAACCAACACTTCAATATCCAATAAACGACAATCAGCAATCAGCAATAAGCAATCATCAATCATCAAATCAGCAAGAACATCACAAGCATATGCATCAAAATCCATAAAAAAATATAAATGCAAACAACCAAAATATAAAATTTATGTGCGAAAACAGAACTCAGAAACTACGGAGGCGGAGAAGATGTGCTCCCCGAATCATAGCCGAAATAGCGGAGAAGAGTGCGCTGTCCGGCGATAAGCTCGAGCTGCTGGTCAATGCTCTGCTGCTGGAAGGTTTGAAATTCAGAACGTAGCTGTTGGTGGTCACGGGAAACAGAGTCCAACCGATCAAGAATTAGCTGCTGGCGCTCTGAAATCTGCTGAACATCAGTAATCAACTGCTGCACAACGTCTGAAGCATGGGGTTGAACTGGAGCTGGAGGTGGCATAGAGGCAGATGGCTGCTCAGGAACAGCAGATGGCTCAGGAACAGGATGCGGCTCGGAAGAGGCGGGAATGTCAGCATCCATCGCATGCTCCTCAGAGTCTGAGTCAGCTGGAGGCCGAGGAACAAAACGGCGACGCAGAGGATGAGGAAGAGCTCCTAATCTAAAGTCAGGAAGCTGATCGGGAGGATAAATATCATTGAGCATCCGATCGTCCTCTGGAGCAATCAAGGTATCCCGGTTTTTGGAGTTGCTTGTCTTTATCCACTGTCCATTCTTCCTAGAGAAACCGATACTAGTCATGGCCTCGGGACCAATCCGTCTAGTCTCCATATGTCCAGTATCAAGAAGAGGCACCTCAAAGCATCGCAGTATCTTAGTGATGATACTGCCAAAAGGAAGCAAGCGGTGATTGACCGCGGGAGTACTCAACATGTGCCGCACAATAATATACCCGAGGTTAATGGGACGGTCTGTAAGTAGGCTATCTAGTAGGCCAACGTCCAACCTCGTAACCTCATCCGAGTGACCCTTCCTAGGTGTCACTATGTGCTGTAAAATAGTGTGAAGAATACGAACTTGGAGAGGTAAAAGTTGAGACCGAAAAGGAAGCAGACAAATCTCATCTGATAAGTCTCGACAACGACATATATTACGGACGCCATCAGTATGAGAAAAACTGTCAAAGGAAAGGGCTTTCCTAGAGGTGTAAATATCAAGCCCCTCACAAGGAATACCAAGAAAGTCAGCTAAATCCGCATCATCAAACTCTATTGGCACACGGCCAACTTGAGTAACTATCCTATTTGGGCGAGTATCGGAAATTTCCATGTTCGAAAAAAAAGACTCGGACTAAATTTGGATATACACGGTCATCAAGGTCAATGGCAGCCTCCCATGGCTGAAGCATATCCCTAATGCTTCTACCACATACAACTAGGTTGCGGAAATCATCAATATCAACAAAGAAGGAGTCAAGTACCTTTCGACCGTTGAAGCGATCTTCAAACCGCTTGGCCAAGGAAGGTGTGGGGAAGTGAATGCGTGAAAATTCAGAGACTTCCCGTGGTGGTATAGGATTCCTTGGAGGCACAGATTTACGCCTGGGATTTCTCCGAGAGGGTTCAGCCATGGAGAAACGCAATGAAGTGTGGAAAATGCAAGAGAGATGTGATGAGAGGAAAATGAATCGATAAATGGCTTAAGAATGAATAGAGGATGTGAGTAGGATGTTCAATTTGGTTGAAGAAGGGTAAAAATTGGATTAAAAACGAAGAAACCCGACCCGCGGCAATTAGGGTTTCGATTTGGGATTTTTGAATTTTGGGCTAGATTTGATGTTTTGAATCGGTGAAATTGTTCTAAAGATGATAATAAATGATGTTTAAGGTTTGATTTGGCAAGAAAAGCAAGAAAAATGAGGGTTTGAGGGTAGAGAAACCTTCGGCTGCGCAACAATGGCTGAAACGGTGAAGGAGTAACTGGAGAAAGAGAGGAAAAACCTTTGAACATTTTTTATACTCGCGAAAACAATTAACTGTTTATTTAAACGGTTAAGGGGTAACTTCCAGAGGCTAAAGAAAGGGAAACAGTGAAAGCCTAAGTGCTTAACGGCTAAGGAGTAACTGTTAGAAGACTCTCTGTATTCAAACGGTTCACCGATTGTAGCAAACGGTGAAAGAGTAAACGAACAGACACATTATCTCGTTTCTGGAACAAAACGGTTCACCGTTTATTGAAAACGGTTATCTGTTTATTTTATTTGTAATTTCGCACATTTGATTTAATTTTTGGCCAGCAAATAATATATTCCAAGATCATTTAATTGATCTGAAAATATTTTATGAGCCATTTTAATGCATGATTCATGAACATGTTTTCAACCAATTAATTCATATAATCAAGAGTTATCAAGGCAAATTCATCATTTGACTATCAAGCTCAAGCATTTCACAAATAATAGTCAATCAATTCAGTACACTCAATAGCATGAATAGAGACGTTAATGCGAAAATTTCATCATCCTAAGTTTATGCTGAATTTTTGAAAATTGTTCTTCGTAAAGCGGTTTTGTGAAAATATCGGCAAGTTATTTTTCCGTAGAAATAAACTCTAATGTAATATCTCCCTTTTGAACATGATCTCTCAAGAAATGATGTCTAATTTCTATATGCTTAGTTCTAGAGTGTTGAATGGGATTCTTTGAAAGATTTATAGCACTAGTATTATCACACTTAATAGGAATTTGTTCAAGATTAATGCCATAATCTCTAAGTGTTTGTTTAATCCAAAGTGCTTGTGCACAACAACTTCCGGCAGCTATATATTCAGCCTCGGTAGTTGAAAGTGCGATAGAATTTTGTTTCTTGCTAAACCATGAAACAAGAGAGTGTCCTAGAATATAGCAAGTACCACTAGTGCTCTTCCTATCCACTTTATAACTGGCAAAGTCCGCATCCGAATAACATGTTAAATCTATATAAGTTTCCCTAGGATACCAAAGGCCAATATCTATGATTCCACTCAAATAACGGAAAATTCTTTTAACAGCAAGCAAATGAGATTCCTTGGGACATGACTGAAATCTTGCACACAAACATACACTAAACATGATATCGGGTCTACTTGTAGTCAAATAAAGTAGGGATCCGATCATACCTCGATACATTTTGATATCCACTTCTTTGCCTTTTTCATCTTTGTCCAGCTTGGTTGTTGTGCTCATTGGTGTATTCTTGGTCTTTGAGTCATCAATGCCGAATCGTTTGAGTAGATCTTTTATGTACTTGGCTTGATTTATGAAAATTCCTTCCTCGTTTTGTTTGATTTGAAGTCCAAGGAAGTACTTTAACTCTCCCATCATACTCATCTCAAATTCTTTGCTCATACACGATGAAAATTCTTTACACAACAACTCATTAGTAGAACCAACTTATAAACATGATTTGGAAATTTTCATTTTCAAAACCAGGAGGTTGTTTCACATAAACTTCCTCCATAATATATCCATTTAAGAAAGCACTCTTGACATCCATTTGATATAAAATAAAATCCTTATGACATGCATATGCTAACAACATCCTAATGGATTCTAATCTAGCAACGGGTGCAAAAGTTTCATCAAAATCAATTCCTTCTTCTTAGTTGTAACCTTGAGCCACTAACCTATCTTTATTTCTTACAACCACACCGGATTCATCCATCTTATTTCTAAATATCCATTTAGTACCTATGACGGATTGATGTTCCTGTTTGGGAACTAATTCCCACATATTGTTTCTTTCAAATTGATTTAACTCCTCTTGTATTACCATAATCCAAGATTCATCATTTTCCGCATCCTCAAAGGATTTTGGTTCAATTTGAGAAATGAATGCATTATGCTCACAAGTATTTATAAGTGATGATCTAGTTGGAATACCTCGTGAGGGATCTCCTAAAATTACATCTTTAGGGTGAAAAGAGACATACCTCCACTCCTTGGGGAGTGTTTGAGAAGTACCTTCATTTTGCTCCACATTTGGTTCTTCATGATGTTCCTCTTGAATTCCATATGGTGCGTCTTCTTGGTTGTCATTTGATGCTTCTTCTTGTTGTTCTTCTTCTGCATTATCATCAACAACGACTTTCTCCGTAGAGGAAGGGTTAGACTCATCAAATGTGACATGCATAGATTCTTCCACAACTAAAGTTCTTTTGTTATAGACTATATAAGCTTTGCTTGAATTTGAATGACCAAGAAAAATACCAACATCAGATTTTGGATCAAATTTACCAAGATTATCTTTTGTGTTCAAGACAAAACATTTGCATCCAAAAAATTTAAAATAGCCAATGTTGGGTTTTCTATCTTTCCAAAGCTCATATGGAGTTTTATTAAGATTAGGTCTAATCAACACTCGATTTAAGACATAACAAGCGGTGTTAACGGCTTCAGCCCAAAAATATTTTGGTAATGCATTTTCATTTAACATGGTCCTAGCCATTTCTTGAATAGACCTATTCTTTCTCTCAATAACTCTATTTTGTTGTGGAGTTCTAGGTGATGAAAATTGATGCTCAATGCCTAGACTATTGCAAAAAATCTCAAATGCATGATTTTCAAATTCTTCTCCATGATCACTCATAATGCATACAATACCATGCCCTTTTTCATTTTGTAATTTCTTACAAAGGACTTTAAAAGCATCAAGAGCATCATCCTTATTGGCTAAGAATAAGACCCATGTATATCAGGAATAATCATCCACTATCACAAATGCATAATATTTGCCATTTAGACTCGCATATCTAGATGGCCCAAAAAGATCTATGTGAAGAAGTTCAAGAGGTTTTGAAGTAGAAATATGGTTTTTATTCTTGAAAGAAGTTTTAATTTGTTTTCTAAATTGACAAGCTTCACAAATCTTATCCTTTTGAAAACCAATTTTCGGAAGACCTTTAACTAAATCATTTTTCGAAATTTTCGAAATCAAATCCATACTTGCATGTCCTAATCTTCTATGCCATAGCCAACTATCATCATGTAATGCGGAAAAATATTTATCAAGAGTATATGCACATTCTATGTCAATGATATAAACATTACCACATCTATTACCAACAAACAAGGTTTTGCCATCACATGAGTTCTCAATAACACAACTAAATTTATCAAAGATAACTTTATAACCTTTGTCACATAATTGACTAATGCTAATTAAGTCGTGTTTCAAGTTCTCAACCAAACATACATTCTCAATTTGAGTTGAAGAAACTTTACCAACATTTCCAATTCCAAGAATTTTTCCTTTTGAGTTGTCTCTAAAAGATACGTCTCCACCATTTTCAATTTTGGTGAAGCTTGAGAACCATGCATAGTTTTCGGTCATGTGCCTTGAACAACCGCTGTCCAAGTACCATTTATTTTTCTTCTTCTTCAAGCCCTACAAGAAAAAATCTCAAGTTTTAGGTACCCAAAGCTTTTTGGGTCCTTAAGAGTTAGCAACGGTTCCTTTTGGAACCCAAATGCATTTGACACCATAATATGCATTCCTTTTCACAGGACATCTATATTTCATGTGACCATTTTGATTACAATAATGACATACAATCTTATGATCATTTGTGGAGGTAGCTTTAACAAAATAATTCTTATAATACTTTTGCTTCAAGTTAGGCTTATATCCAAGTCCTCCTTTATCAAAAACACATTTTTGTGAGTTAAGCATATTATCCAACATCTTTTGCCCATTAGTAAATTTCAAAACAATTTCATTCAATTCATTACTCTTTTTCTTGAGCATTTTGTTCTCATTTTTCAACTCATTTATGTGTGATTCTAAATGCTCATGTAAGATGCTAGGTTTCTCATTTGATAATGCAATTTCATCATGCAGTGTTTTGTTCTCTACTTCTAGGCATACAATTTTTGCATTTAGAGATTCATTTTCATTTTTAAGCTTTGCCATTTCCTTTTTAAGACATTCATTCTTTTTACCAATCTTCATCAACTCATTATGCAAATCTTTAAAAGCATCATACAATTCATCATAGGTGGGATCACTTACCTCATTGAGATCATCATCCCCTCCTATTACTATGAGTGCTAGGTTTAATACTTCTTGTGATCCTTCTTCATCACTTGATTCTTCCTCACTATCATCCCAAGTTGCAACCATTGCTTTCTTCTTGAGTTTGTTGATAAGTGGGCACTCCGATCTTATATGTCCAGGCTTCTTACATTCATAGCATGTGATTGCCTCATTCTTCTCCCTATGGTTCTTGAAGTTTCTGAAATTTCTTCGCTCTCCAATTTTCTTGAAGAATTTTCTGAACCTCCTTGCTAGCATGGCTAGCTCTTCATCATCCGGTTCACTCTCCCCATCACTCTCATATTTTGAAGCTTTGAGAGTAATGCTTTTCTTCTTCTCCTCATGTCCTTTTTCTGCAGCTAAATCCTCTTCATATGAAATGAGAGAACCAATTAAATCATCAAGAGGTAAAGTATTTAAATCTTTGGCCTCTTTAATGGTGGTTCTTTTAGGTCTTCATTCTTTTGGAAGTGACCTAATGATTTTCTTAACTTTCTCACTATTTGAGAAGGTTTTCCCTAAGGCACCTAGGGTGTTCACTATGTCCGTGAATCTAGTGTACATAGAATACACATTTTCATTTTGTTCCATTTGGAACAACTCATATTGACGAGTGTATCTACTGATTTTAAACTCTTTTACTTGATTTGTCCCTTCATAGACAACTTCAAGTTTGTTCCATATCTCTTGTGCACTTTCACAACTAGATACTCTATGGAATTCTTTCTTATCAAGGGCACAAAATAAAGCATTCATAGCCTTGGAGTTTAGAGACATTTTTCTCTTTTCTAACTCACTCCATTGACTTGATGGTTTAGGAATATCATCTCCTACTTCATCTTTAAACATAGGCATGAATGGACCGTCACAAACAACTTCCCAAATTTCATAATCTAAGGCTTGCAAGTAGATTCTCATTCTAGTTTTCCAATAACCATAGTCATTTCCATCAAAGAATTGTGGTCTAGTTGTAGATTGCCCTTCTCTAAAGGTTGAGTCATTTAGGGTTGCCATGGATCTTTTACTCTAGACGATTAAGTCTTAAAAAGAGAACAAGGCTCTGATACCAATTGAAATACAAGTATGCAACCCAAGAGGGGGGGTGAATTGGGATTCTAAAAATTATTCAATTTATAAAGAAAAACTTAATGCAATATAATCCAAATTCAAAGCAATAACAATTAAGTTGATTAAAATATAAAAAGATAAGGGAAGAGGGATTCAAACACAGAGATTTTTACGTGGTTCGGCCAACCTCGCCTACGTCCACGCCTCCAAGCTTTCCGGGCTTGAGGATTCCACTAAGCAAGCCTCCAAGGCTTCAAATGCTTACACTTGACTTCCAAGGTGTCAATAAACCTTTACAACAAGAGATTATCCCCAATCTCTTAACCCAAGTGTATCCCAACACTTTCAATCACTCAAAGTAAAAGATTACAAATTGTTTTTCTCTCACATAATATTTAAGATTACAAATCAATGCCCAATGTGTGAATAGATGAAGAGAGAATGTGTTTTAAAGCTCTATGAAGATTGTATTCTCGGATATAAGCTCAGTGGTAGTGTTGTGATCAACCTCCTTTGAATTTGAATGAGCTTATTTATATCTGGAGCTGAAAATCTAGCTGTTACAAACTGTCGGTCAGAAAATGGTTCGCCGTTAACCATAAACGGTTAACCGTTTAGGCTGGTCAAAGTTACCGTTGGACCAATTTTTAAATAAACGGTTTACCGTTTAGGATTACCGTTTCACCGTTAAATTCCAGAGACCTGCAAGATGAACATTAGTTATCCGTTTATACTAAATGGTTAAGGATTTGCATGAAGTGACTTCTCTGGATATTATCGGTTAACCATTTGTAATAAACGGTTTGCCGTTTGTCTCCAGTAACTTGCAAAACAATTTAGCCTTAACCGGTTTTGTTAATCAGTGATTCTGAACGTTATCGGTTAACCGTTTAAATAAACGGTTCACCGTTAAGTTCCAGTAGCCTTCCAACTAAAACCTATATGTTATTGACTTTTTTAGAGAAATCAGATCACTGTTAGCTGCTGTCGGTTTACGTTTTAACTAGTCTAAATGACCGTTGAGTTGATATTTTAAATAGTCAATTAACCGTTTGGAGTTATCGATTAGTCGTTTATTTCCATAAACCTGTAAAACAAATTTGGCTTGTCCGTTCTTGCTAAACAGTTTATGGTTAGAAAGTAATTCCTTTATGAAAATTATCGGTTAACCGTTTTCATTAAACGGGGACGAAAGTTGTTAGGCCAGAAGTCAAGAACCTTCAAGGTCAGATCTAAGCCTTCAATGAGCTAATAGGAGTCTAGAAGGCTAAAATATCGGGATAACATTTATCATCAAGAAACAATCACGGGAGCATCAGAATTTGGGTAAGGAAGTCCGCAACTAGGTACTTTTAAATAAAAGGGGCAAAAGTAAGGCATGGACACTTGAGTGAACTAGGGACTCTTTGAATTCAACTCCAGAAAAGCACTCAGTTGACTTAAGCATTGGAGTGGCAATGCCGGAAACCACTATTTCCTGCCCCTTACACTTTTTTTTTGTTTATTAATGTGTGTACAAGTTACTTTCATCTATTACACTAGGTTCGACCCCAGGCAGGAAAAAAATAACAGTTCTAGCATTACTAGAAAAATGGTCTTTACTGACTTTAGAATAGTGTCAGAAATTACTTTCACTGACACTTGTTAATTGTGTCAGTAATCTGGGAGTCAGAAAAATAGTGACACTTGTAATTGGTGTTAGTGATTACTATTACTATAGTATTACCAGATTTATGACATTATGGTATTAGTAATTACTGATAATGATCACTTGTTAAAAGTTACTTTCACCATAGTATCACAAAATATTATGACACTATAGTGATAGTATTTACTAACAATTATTACACGTCAATAGTTTGTTTTACACTGGGATATGACATGATAGAATAAACGGATACTAATACTTTAGTGTCAGCAATTTGTAATAATATAGCATCACTAATATTATGATGCTGAATCATTTTTTAGCGTCAATGGCTTCAAAGAAAAGATGCTGAAATTATTGTTGTTACTCGATTATTTTCATTATTCTTTTAGTTTTGCCAATCAAATAATGGTATTCAAAGAAAATCTATTCAAATTAAACTAAAGTACAAATTTGAATAATTAAATATAAGTATAAAATATTCCTACTAACATTTAAATAGGTATCAAATAAAATAGTAATACAAATATCCAAAATATTGTTTGAAAACATGTTAAATATTTACATGAACACATAATGACAGTTTGCAGGAAACAATCAGTACATCTACTCTTTGATCTTTGCCTTTCCCTTCACCTTTCCCACCTATAATTGCAGTATATAGAATCAATTAGCTACTATGCTACAAAAATCAATTCTTTGATATTTACAAGCAAAAATATAATTTACCTCATTATTGTATGCTACAAGTAACTTTGCAACTACATCGCCCACTGATCGCAAAGTTGCGAAAGATCGTCTATAGTGTACTCATTACAGCCCTTGAACTTAAAAAATAAAGCAACAAAATATATTCATATATTATAGAATCTGTCCTAAAATAAAACAACACAATAAAAACATATATTTTTAAGTTTGCCAGGATTAACATCAAAACTGAAGAACATGCAAATAAATTGTATTACCATAGCAAACAACGGTTACCAAAGCTGTCTAAGAAGCTAATAATTTATAATATATTATTTGCTTTACTCAATATTACTTCTAACACTCAGCATTGGGATTTATATGCTTTCTATCTGTACATGCAGCAGCTCCAATCATTGCTCAATAATACTTTAACACTGAACACTGAGATTTACATGCATTCTATTTGTAGATGCAACAGCTCCAGTCATTTTGGTTTACACTAAAGTACCTTAAATACATAGTAGAATACAGTAAAAATTGGCATTAATTTTTCCAAACATGTTGAATGCATTCAGTAAAATGTATAAAGCGTTATAGCTTTTGCCTATAATAAATATGGCAAATAAAGTGTATGTGATTATCCTAAACATACACAACACTTCCTCTAATCCCTAGCACAAGATATGATTATATTGCTAGTTTCAAGCATAAAGCAGCAAATTCTTCACCCATCAACCATCTTCACAATTCACTTAAGAAAATCCATTTCACAATGCATTCTTCGACAAAATATTAAACAAGTTCTGGAGAAACTCACATTGTTTTCAAGAATGCATAAATCGCGAACAATATCCTGGATGTACTTCATCACATAGTAACCACATTCAAAGGTTCCAGGTTGTTTCAGACACTAAAAAAAAAAAAAAAAACTTAGTTTCAAATATACTGATGAAGTAACAATGGAAATCATAACTTTGTTTCATTAATACCTTCACAGAGACCCACTGCACAACCTTCTTTTTATTACTCTTCACTTGATGCATTGTTATCCCACTATAAATAATAAATAACAGATGCAACAAATTAATCTACAACATAAAAAATTAATAAAGAATTAAGTAAACTAATTACACTTACTCATTCACCATTTGCTTCAACTCATCACCAGGATTATCACCTAATGGATCAAGATGATAAATTTTTCGCCTCACCATATCAATTGCTACTAGCACCCAGTGGCCACTAAACAAACAAGTAAAAAAAAAAACAGATTACAAGATAAATTTAAATCACTTATGTTAAAAAAAAAATAGACAAAAAATAAATAAATTATACCCTGGGTTATATGGGAAGACAATTATTTGGGCTATTTGAATCTTGTCCAAAAGGTCTGAAATATAGGAACACCTATTTGGGTAGCTTGCTTGACTTGGGTGTAACTTAGCTATACATCCAAATTGAATTGGAATAACACCACTACCATTATCCATCTCTTCATACAAGTGTCTATTAAAAAAAGAAACTTTCATGGCATGAATATAAGAAATAAATTAATGACAGTTTGCAAAATCAGAAACCATAGTAAAAACATAAATCAAGTTTTTTATTTCTTACTTGATCCATATCTCCAAAATTTGAGAGCTCAAACTCAATGACTTCATTGCAAATCTTGTCCAATCTGCTCTCCCAGACACCAAAAGTCTTCAAATCATGGGCAATCATAATCGCTCTCGAATCATCAAAGAAAAGATGTTCATTTGTGAACTTTTGTTCTCTTTTCTTGCTTTCACAGCTCCACGGGTATTCTTTCTCAAAACCAGTTTCCTTGTTGTCACTGGTTTTACAATAATGGGTTCCTTTGTTGTTCGTTTCTGTTCATACAGATATACCACGACATTTGTAGAGACTTTCGGCCATCCACTTTTCTCTTTGAAGGAGTTAATCTTGGAGATCTTCTTGGGGTGATTTTTGAAGTGGCTTCACAAACTACTGGGGGTGGATTCTGTGCAGGGGATGGCAGGGGAGGTGTGTTGATGTTTTTGTTAGGTTTTGGACAAACAGTGGGGTCATTGGTCACTGATTTTGGACTAACTTTGGTCACCGACTTGGGGGTAGCTTTGGGGTTGTTGTTGGTCACTGACTTTGGGGTAGCTTTGGGGTTGTTGGTCACGGACTTTGGGGTAGCTTTAGGGTTGTTGGTTACTGACTTTGGAGTTGCTTTGGGATTGTTAGTCACTGACTTTGGAGTAATTTTGCTGGGTGATCGACGATCTATCTCCATCTTAACACTACAACCACCTTTGGAGTTAGGAAAGTTGGAACTGCCAACTTCAATGGTGTTGTAGGCGTTGATCTTTGCATTCATTTGATCTAATTGAGCTTGCATAAACTGAAAACTTTCCTGATACATTCTCCATTCTCGCGCCAACTCCGTGGGGTCAGGGACATTGAAATACATGGATGGGGTGATGAATTGACCCAATCCTTGTACCCGACTTCCATTAGGCTTCTTTTGAAGTGCTTCACCTAGGATATCATTCGGTCATTGAGATTGGAACATTCCCTGCTCAACTTGACTTCTTAGCTCACTCTACAAAATAAATACAAAAATAATTTGATCAAAATGAGGAATAAAAAAACAAATAAGTTAAATAATGACAATGGTGGTGGAAACATACAATTCTCTCAGCCACTTGCTGCACTTCAGGTGTATAAGTTCCATCTTTTCTCCTATGAGCCAATAACCAGGCTTCACTGTGGTCAATCTCGCTCTCAGTAACTCTGAGGTCCAACTGCTCTAATAATTCAACAAAAATTGAATTGAAAACTGCGATGAATCATCCTATTATTTGTATTGAAAATGTCATAAGTTTGTGTAGAGTGGTTATTATACTTACTCTTTTATGCAACAGCCTAGCATACTTACATATTCTTTGCTCTTTTTTCCTTTGTTGCCTTACTTTTTTCTTGCACAAAGCGAATATTGATTAAAATGGTTACAGGAACTCAATAATATTATCTAACTAACATAATTTTAAACATACCTGAAAGTCTTCGGATAAAATCTTATCAACAAAGCTCTTCCAGTCCTCTTTTCTAATGCCTTTATACTCAAGAGGAGGCTTTTTCAGTGAACTCAAGTTGTTTGCATTGGGCAGAATATATTCATTGGCCAACTTACATCTAAAGCCCCTTAATGCAATTCACATCCACTTGAACACTTATGTTTTCACCTTAAGACTCAACTTAAACTTTTCCTGAAAATAGTCCATAACGTCTCCTTGATGTCTAGTGGCACTTTCCTCCAATCATCATAGATAATTGGAACTCTTTCCCGTACAATCACCCCAATGTAGTTCATCAGATCATTTCTCTTTTTTTCCAACTGGAACTCCGTAGGAATTGTACATAACCTTAGTGTCGTCACTAGCTCCTCTCTGCAGGTCTTTCTTCTTTGTAAGGTTTCATCTTGGTCTTCTTTCTAGATCTGGATCAAATGTTGGCTCCTCTTTTTCTGCCATGTCTCTAACAAACCTGCAAATACATTAAAATGGATGAGTGCACCAGATACCAATCTAATATCCCAATATAATAATAAAATAATAAAAAACAAATTTGTTGGTGACTTACGGGAAGTAGTGGTAATAAGGCATAGTAGTTGGATTATTCATTTTCCGTACCAATATTTACAAGAAAAACATCAACAACTACTCTGACACAAACTCCTCATCACCCAAACCTAACTTACATTCAGGAAAATTGTTGGATAATGGTGCACACTCATCGATACCATCACACAAGTCCTCATTTGAATAATTACATTTTGAGCTCACTGAACAAACAACTGATTTACTATTATCTAACTGATCTTTCACATAAAACACTTGCTTTGCATGACCAGCTAGAATGAAACAGTCAGATTTGTAGCCTATTCGATATAAATTGACTATAATGAACCCTAACTCATCAACATTAACCTCTCTATCATCTACCCAATCGTACTTGAAAAGTACGTTCTTAACCCTCAGATAATCAAGCTGCCAAATTTCACTGACAACCCCATAAAAAGGCATATCCCCAGAATGAGGATTTTTGTCTTTCGAACTTGAAATCTGTAAAGTGTTAGCAACTACATAAACGCCATTGTTTTGTGTTATGCGGTTGCTGTCCCGATCTCTTGTAGCAAAATTAAAACCATTAATACAATAGCCATCATATGTAACCACACTTGAGCGGGGTTTGTTTGCCAGCCACGATACTTTTTCGTCAACCACTACATTATTTGCTTTATCAGTTGTTACCTATTGTTCAATTAATAAAATCACAATAATTAGTTGAAAGAGAAAAGTTTGTGTGCTTTTACTTGGATACTTTTATTAGATCTAATGAAGTTAATCTAACCTTTTGTTTCAGCCAATCAGCAACCGTACGGGAGTGCTCGGTTGGCAACCATAAAGGCTTTTTTAATTGACGAGGGCGTGTTGATTGCAATAAGGCCAAATGCTCCCTAAAATTATACCAACAGAATTAATAAATTGAAAAAAAATTAACGAAAAAGAGGTTCAAATTTTCAGTCACATACTCTATGCATAGTTGAATCTCGGGGGTATTCACCAGAACACATCGGTGCCCTTACGCCAATGTAGGGCCATCAACCACCTTAATATTTGCACCTCCGAGTGGCCTTTCGACTGTAAAATCAATTAGACAACCAGTAGGTAGTCCGATTGAATTACAATTTGAAAGGTATTTAGCACAAAATTCAAGTGCTTCCTCAGCAATATAGCACTCTGCAACGCAACCTTCAGGATGGTATCGGTTGCGTACATAGCCCTTTATAGGTTTCATTTCTCTCTCAAATGGATACATCCATCGAAGGTAAACCAGGCCATATAATCTAACTTCTTCAACTAGATGGACTATTAAATGGACCATTATATCAAAGAAGGCAGGTAGGAAAGATTGTTCTAAATTGTATAAGGTGATTGTAAGTTCTTTTTGCAATTGGTCTAGAGAATTGGGCTCTACTACCTTAGAACACAAAGAATTAAAGAAGAGGCACAACTTGATTATGACAGATCTGACATTTTGAGGTAAACAATTTCGAATTGCTAATGGTAGTAGTTGTTGCATCAAGGTATGACAATCATGAGACTTAAGCCCGTGAAGACGACAATCATCCATTAAAATAATATTTTTAAAATTAGAACAATAGCCATCAGGAACTTTAACACTTTGCAAGGTTTCACAGAACATTTTTTTTTCCTTCTTACTTAAAGTGTACGGGGCAGGGGGCAGGACTTTGTTTTGTTCATCAGGAGCTAATACAATCAATGCTTTGTTAATTTTTTCTCTAAGGTCTGGATGTGTAAGATCTTTTCTAGCATTAATTCCATCTTTTGCTTTCCCCGGTTGATGGAGTAATGTGCCATAGATGCTCTCGCATACATTTCTCTCAATATGCATCACATCTAGTTGATGGCGAACTAACAAATGTTCCCAATATTCTAAATCAAAGAAGATTGATCTCTTTTTGTACAGCAATTGAGCTACATCCCCATTACCCTCACCCTCACCTTTAATCTCACTATCTCACTCACACTCACCCTCAACCTCACCCACACCCTCACCCTCACCCTCACCCTCACCTTTACCCTTACTGTTACCCTTACTGTTACCCTCACCTTTACCCTTATTGTGACCCTCAACCTCACCCCGTTTTCACTTTTTTTGGACCTTTTTCCCAAATTTGGTGTCAATTTCAGCCACCAAGTATAAGATATTTGTACCAGACAAAGGCTTAGGAGAATTTTAAATAAATAGCCTATGACCCATATATGACATTTTCCGACTATGCGATAGCCAACATGGACATGTGTTTATCCCACAAACTGGACAACCATAATACCCCTTAACAGTACACCCAGACAGGTTTCCATAAGTTGGAAAATCACTAATTGTCCACATCAACACAGCTCGTAAATTAAAAGTTTGTTTCCTATAACCATCAAACACATCGACGCCTACATCCCATAGGGTTTTTAAGTCCTCAATCAATAGTGCTAGGTATACATCTATGTCATTTCCAAGTTGTTTAGGACCAGATATCAGTAGAGACAACATTATAAATTTCCTCTTCATACACAGCCACGGAGGAAGGTTATATGTTATCAATGTAACAGGCCAACAACTATAAGTAGTGCTAAGTATACTATGTGGGTTAATCCCATCCGATGATAAAGAGAACCGAAGATTTCTCGGCTTTTGGGCAAAATCAGGCCATTTCTTGTCAATTAACTGGCAAGCTGGTGAATCTGCTGGGTGGCGAAGCTTGCCATCTCTAATTCTTTTATTTTCATGCCATGTTAAGTTCTCAGCAGTTTGTGGTGATTGAAACATTCTTTTCAACCTAGGAATTATAGGAAAATACCATAACACCTTTTTAGGGACCCCCTTTCTAATTTTTTTTTATCCATATTTTCTTATGTGCCACCTAGATGCTCCACAACTTGGGCATTCACTGAGATTCTCGAACTCATTCCTATAAAGAATGCAATCATTTCGACATGCATGTATTTTCTCATAATCTAAGCCTAATAGCTTCATTATTTTTCTGGCCTCATACATGGACTTAGGCAAACTATTATCATTTGGCAATATCTCATTAAGCACTTCCAATAAAACTGAAAACCCACTATCAGACCAGCCATAAAGTCCTTTTATATTGTACAATTTCATTAGACTCGATAACTTTGAATGCTTTGAACCCGGATATAGGGGCTTTTCAGCATTTTCAAGCACATTCTTAAAAGAACTAGGATCTTTATCACAATGCTCAAAAGCATCATGAACCATGTCATCTACATAACTATAATCCGGACATCTAAAACGTTGATTTTGTGGCTGGTCTTGGCATTTTATAGGGGTAGGTTTTCGGTCCACCTCACCATGCCAATTCCAAACTAAATAGTTTTCTAGAAAACCTTTTTTAAATAGATGTAGCCTCACTTGTTGAGGACTCAAAAACTCCATATTACAACAAGTGGTACAAGGACATCTAATTGACATTCTATTTTCAGAATTAAGAATGGCAAACTCCAAGAAATCATCAACCCCATCACTATACTTATTAGACAATCTATCACAGAATATCCAAGTTTTGTCCATAACTTGTATTGTTACCTGTTCATTTGTTAGATGTTGTTAATTTAATAAGTTTACTTAAATTGCACAAATAACTCCAAACTTTAGGTTTAAATTAAAAAATACGAATTGCAAAATAAATCTAAATTCTATTTGTTTAGAGTCACTTAAATATATGTACGCATTCAGCAACCCAATAGAGCATATATGTAAGCATTCAGCAACCCAACAGAGCATACATGTACACATTCAACAAGCCAACAGAGCATACATGTACACAGTCACCAAGCCAGCAAATCTAACTTACATGTACACATTCAGCAAGCCAACAAAACATGCCACATCCACATTTTTCAAAATTTCTTTTTCATATTAGAACAAACAAAAGTATATATTGGAATAAAAAAATTTTATTCCAGAACAGTCTATGCAACAAAAACGAAAGTAAAACTATGCATGTCAATATTTAAAACATGTGAGTACAAGTAAAACTCAGAACACAACGATAATATAAATTGAAAGTAAGTGAGTGATTTAAAAGAATTACCAAATTAAGACAGCTGTTACACCGTAAACTTTTGCGATTCTTCAAAAGCGACAGATTGTTAATTACTATGTCAGAGAGCTGTACAAGGGAAATCGCATAAAAAAAGATTAAGGACAATACTTGTTGTTGTTGAAGGGTTTGCATGTGAGATATTGCATTTATACTAAGTCTAGCAAGTGCATTACAGGGAAAGGATTGATGAATTGACCCTTTGTTAATATGTATCTTTATCAAGCGCTAATTAAATGGAACAAGTTAGGCCCAAAATTAAAAGCATCATGCAAAATTTAAAATGCAATTTCGAGAAATGGGGAAAATGAGAAAAACCCAAATCTACATTGACATTGTATCCATCAATTCCAGTTAAAGTGTACATGAAATTCAAAGTCCAGTGACATGGCAATTAAAGAAAGAGACGAAAGAAATCTGATTTGAATCAGGCACTTATAAAACTACTCTTAGTAAAAGACTCTAGTACAATAATTCAACTTCAGTTACCTTTACCTCTCTGTTAGGTTTTCCCAGGTCCCAAATTATAAACAATCAAGATTACAAAAAAAACTAAGAATTTTAAAACTCATTCTACAGTTAAACCGCAATAAAACAACATCCATGAGGAAAATAAGCACTGTAAATTGGAAACATAATAATTAAAAATAAATAAAAATGAATAAATGGCACCTTCAGAAACGAATTTATTGCAGTGAAGAGAGAGAGACAGAGAGAACCAAATCGTGATAGAAATGAATTCCTCTGCTTCGAGCTTGGTTGGGATCGACGTGAAATTTGATTACAATGAGGGATATGATTTTAGGGTTTGGTTTACTTAGCTTTGACAGAGAAGGAGAACCAAGTGGTGAAAGACTGATAAGTGAATGACTTAGAAAAAAATTATCTTCGATTTTGGTCATAGGGTTGAATAAAACGATGCATTTTACTTATCTTTATTTTTCCTAAGTGAAACGATACCGTTTTTAACTGAAAATATATTATTTACTAGTAAATTTTAAGCCAAAACGCGCTAAAATTTTCACTGAGCCGCGCTCAATACATTTCAAGTGCTTCATATTAAAATTATAATATTCTACTAATTCAGTAGCATAACTAACAAAAAGTCAGAACGATTTCAATTTTAAACTTAAAAGCTTTGGTTTTGGAAAGTCTTGGGTTCGAAAATCAGTTTGGAACGAAATTTAAATTTTATTTTCTTTTACTGAATCCTTAGTGTCACCAAGAATTAAATGTTCCGATGTTCGAGGTCCCAGGTTCGAATTCCATCTGTTACATGATTAGAATTATTTTATTTTTATTACTAATACTCTAGTGTCAGCGATTTCTGATGTCCAAATTTCAGGCACCATAGTATCATTAATTTGTGATACTTATGTGTTAAACACGGAAAATGGCCCATATGTATACAAATACTGATACTTTGTAATAAAGTGTCACAAACCAAGTGTCAGTAAAGACCATTTTTCTAGTAGTGTAGATCAGTTACGGCGCAATCATAGATGCTATAATCTTTAAATTTGTAATAGCAACAGAGGATGATCATCAGAAAACAATAGTCTAGACAAAGCAGAGTCACCGCCGCCACCGGACGCGCAAAACGGTCGCCAAGTTCTGGTTTAACGGAGCGAGAGTGGGAAAATCAACTTAGTCAAATAGAAAAAGGGTTGGAGAAATGGTGTAAAAAATAAAAGACACAATTAGGAGCCCAGTTCCTATTCCAATTCAGATGCACTAGAGTGACTACCAGGAAGGAGACAATGAGGTTAGACAAACCAGCTGTAAGTTAAACAGAGCGAGAAAAATCTCACGTAGAGGCACAAATCATCGAGCTTGGTTACGCGAAACGAGATAAATGCACTGATGAAGCTGAGGTCAAAATAAAAGAGCCAGAGTGGAAAATTGAGCTATGGGAAATGAAAGCTTAAATATAGGGAATAAAAAATGATGTTTATAAGGGCACCGGAGACTGGAAAAAGATGGATGTTCTAGAACCTCCATTTATAAAAGAAATCATGGAGATGCCATTGCCTCTAAGGTTTAGGCTGCCGCAAACGAGTGTGTATAATGATCAAAAGGACTCCATTGACCACCTGGAGTAATATAGGTCATGGATAGAATTGTAGGTGGCTTCGAAGCGAATCATGTGTGACGTCTTTTCACTCACTTTGACATGATTAGTTAGGTAGTAGTTCATGCAACCTGAGCCAAGAAGTATCAAGTCCTTTTTTTAACTCTCGAAACAGTTTGTGGCGCAATTCATTTGAGCTAGACAACAGAAAAAACAATCAACTCATTTATTATCTCTCACCCAGCATATGAATAAAAGTCTTAAGGACTATGTGGTGCGTTTTAATGCACATGCAGTGCAAGTAGAGGGGTATAGTGATGGAATGACGCTAACAGAGATAGTGGCGAGTCTCAGACCAGGGAAATTCTTTTGGTTACCTTAAAAAACCCCACCTTGCACCTACACTGACCTACTGTGCAAGGCACAAAGATATTTGAGCACTGAAGAACTCTACTCCATTAGACGTGAATTCAAACCACCTCATTTGGGAGACTGCCTGGTCGTAAAGAGCGTGAAAAGAGCAAAACTTCGTGAATCGTAAGCCACATGAGTGACGTACCTTGTGAGATAGAACTTGATTGGCATTTCACTCAAGTTCCAACTGTTTCACCCTATTGAACACCATGAAAGAGCATGTCTTAATGCATATAAAGAAAAAGCCTTATCTCAAATGGTCAAACCCACTAATTACCCCACCTAAAAAATGAGATAGGTTGAGATATTGCTATTTCAAAAAAGATTACAGGCATGACACCTCAGATAGCTAGGAACGTAAGGAGCAATTAAAGAACTAATTAGGTAAGGAAGTTGAAGGAGTTCATAGAAGACGCCAATATTAAAAAGAAGCCTTGAAAACATGAAGATAACAAAGACAAAGGGAAATCTCTAGTCCAGATCAAAACATACTTGGGGATTTGTGCACAAAAGGCTTGTCACATAGGACAATTAAAAGGAAAGCCAGAGAAGTGATGTACAGCTACTACCCACAGCAAGAATGTCTCATTACCTTTACAGAGGCAGAAACAGCAGGAGCGAAATTACCCCATAACGATGTATTGCTAATAACCATAATGATAGTGAATTGCCAGATACACCGTCACACTATATCCTGGTTGATAATGGGGGCTTTGCGACATACTTTACATAGAGACATTTGAAAAGATGAACATTGGGAAAGAAAAGTTAAGGCCAATTAAAAAACACTTGATAGGCTTTGAGGGAGAAATTGTGATAGTTGAAGAAGCCATTTAGTTACCAGTTTCAATAGAGAAAACACCAGATCAAGTAACGTCTATGGTTGATTTTTTTGTTGTAAAGTTTTTGTTTTCCAAAAATGATTTTGGGAAGAATTTTCTTAAACTCGATCAAAGCGATAATGTCTATGTACACTTTGGCTATAAATTCTTAGTAGAGAACAAAGTGGGAATAGTTAGGGAGAACAATAAATTGCCAGAGAGAGTTATACCTTAGTTATGAAAAGTATCAGCTTCAAAATGAGAAAGTTCTTTGCCTTGAAAAATTTCTTTGAAAACAACTGGTTATAAAACCGAAAAAAACAATAGAGGAAGTGATATCTCTAAGTAGTAAAATTTAGAAGAGGCCTCGACGAAGGAATACGAGAAGCTCTTTACAAGGATATACTGGAAATATGACCAGATCACATAATGCACTCCTTGAATGTTGATTTAGAATATCCGCTAATTAAGCAAAAAAGAAGGACTTTCAATCAGAGGCACAATAAGTAAATCAAGCAGAAGTGGAGAAATTGTTAAAAGCACAGTTCATTAGGGAAGTACTCTACCAAGATTGGATTTCTAATGTGGTTTTGGTTAAGAAAGCAAACAAATAGAAGTGGATGCGTATAGATTTTACCGATCTAAATCGAGATTACCCTAAGGATAGCTTTTCGCTTCCTAGAATAGACTAGTTAATTGACTCAACTTCTGAGAATGGTTTGCTAACTTTTATGGATGCCTTTTCAAGATATAACCAAATTCAGATGTCCCTAGTGGACTAGGAGAAAACAACCTTCGTAACAAATTAAAGGCTCCATTATTACCGCGTGATCCCTTTCGGATTGAAGAATGTAAGAGCCACCTCATGAACGCCATGCTTAAGGATCAAATTAGAAAAATGATGGAGTTTTACAAGGATGACATGCTCGTCAAGATTCAGATGGAAACTGATCATATACACCACCTTGAGGAAACATTTATAATCCTTCAAGAGTACTAAATGAAGCTAAACCCAAACAAATGCACATTTGAAGTAACTTTGGGCAAATTTCTAAGTTACATGGTTCATAACCGAGGAATCAAATCAAACCCCCCAAGATGCATGCCATTTTGGAAATGAAATCCCCTTCTAACAAGAAAGAAGTATAGTGTCTGGTGGGAAGATCAGTTACTTTGAGCTATTTCATTTTGTGGTTGTTAGACAAATGCACCCTTTCATTTAAAACTCTTATAGGGATTAATGACTTCACCTAGGATGATAAATGTGACATGGCCTTTGAGGCATTGAAAAATTATCTCACATAAACTCCAAACTTAGCAAAATCGCAGGAGGGTGATGAGCTGAAGTTGTATCTGACTAGATCAGAGGTAGCTGTAAGTGCAGTACTATTGAGAAGTGAAGAGGACGCTCAATTTCTTATTTACTATGTCAGCCATGCATTTGTCGGAGATGAATACCATTACTCGGAGTTGGAGAAACTAGCATTAGTATTGGTGTTATTAGCCAAAAAATTACGATCGTATTATCTAGCCCATACTGTTAGGGTTCTGTCAGACACTCCACTTAAGAAAGTATTAAGTTGACCTAGCATTTCAGGAAGGATGGTATAATGGGCAATTGAATTGAGTGAGTTTGACATTAAATGTATGCCTTCCAATGCGATTAAAAGGCAGACAATATCTTATTTTGTGGCCAAATTCACCAGGAATCATCTAGTATAATTGAAGGTTTGTCAATGTGTGAGGGATAATTTTCTCACTTAAACAGAATAGAATTTATTTTAAGCTAACAAGCCCCCTTAAGTATTAAAATAATAATGATAATAAATAAAATATTTAATTCTAAGTAATGTTGACATAAGTGATGATGTAAGAGAAGTATGTAGAGAGAGTTAAGAATTCTAGAATTTAGTAAGGTATTTATGAAGAATAATCTCAACCATTGATCAAGAGTTATTGTGGCAAAATCCTAGCCATCCATTAGCCTTAAGAAATCCTATAAATACCCCCTACCCTCTTTCATTTTCAATGCAACCTAGAAATTCCATTCTCTTATATTCTAAGTCATAACATCAAGAGTAGAGAAATCATTAATTTAGAAAGGTTTAGAGAAATCAAGATTAAGAGGTAAATAACACTTCAACTGCAATGTAGGGACAAAATTCTTTTCATATATAACGTCAATTTTAACAATTCCTTTATCTTGTGATGACTACTATGATGTAAATCTTTATATGGTTGGCTATGCTGCCTATATTATGATATTTTCTTATTTACTCCTTGAATGGTCGGCTATGCCACCTAGTATGAGATAACATTTGTCAATTATGCTATGGTCGGGTCTGCCGCCTATATTATAGTTCTATTTTGTTTAATCTCTGTATGGACGGAACTGCCACCTATAGTAAAGATTGTTGTCCTTAAATAGTGTTGTGTTGATTCTGTTGTGCATCAAAGACCTTTAAATGTTATTATATAAGTTGCATTGGACGCATGCATTTCATGGTTACTTTATGAAGAAGACGTTTCAGAAAATGAATTTATGAAAAATGAGTGGTTGTATTACCACGTGGCAAAGTTTCCAAGGAGGGCAAGCCCTCGAAGCTAAGTAAAAAGAAAGCTTTTGGGGACGGCAATACATAATGCCCAAAAGATCAACTAATCAGGCCCAAAGGCACATTGTTTAAAGAGTAAAAATGTCAACCTTGTAGTGCAACATACCTAGGGCCCTAATAAAGTTGTTTTAAGTTTTTTTTAAAGAACTTAATATGGTCATTTATATGCATAATAATTTATACATGCATCAAAGTGTTATCTTGCTGGGCATTAGCTCATAAAGTCCTTACATTACAGGCAACGATGAGCAGGGCAAGCTGACTTCAAGTCCCAACCGAGGCGAGGTGCATATGGACATATCAAACCTTGGGTTTTATGATGGACTCTTCTTTGTTTTAATAAAAAATAAATATCTTAACTTTAGTAATAATAAAGTTTTTTAGAAATATACTAAGGAATCTCGGTATGTCTCTTACCTTTTGTAAGGAAGTTTTGCTTGCTATATAAAACTTTGTTTAGAATTTTTATTTATATAAAAAAGTAACAGTGTTTTAAACATTTTTAAGTGGAGTGTTACAAATTGGTTTCAGAGCCAGGTTTAAAGCGATTCTATAGCCCGTCCATATGCACAAGTCAAGGGGAGGGATAAGACTCAGCTTTTTAATTGAAACTTGATATTAAGATAATTGGGAAAATCTTACATTTGATTTGTCTGACACGTAGAAATTAGATTAAACACTCATTGAGATGTCAAGCGCTAGGGTAGTAGAAGCGCTTGACATTGTGGCACGACTCTTGGAAAGGGAAGTGAGAAAGGATGAACATGCTCAAGCATGAACAATACAGGGAGCAAATTTAGAAGATCAAAGGAGGCGTAGATCCTATCGCAACAGACCAATGATTGCCAACCATAGAAATAGCCAAAGTGCCAGAAGAAGAAAAATTCACATGTGTCTCCTTTATGCTACGAGGAGCGGCAGAATACTAGTGGGACTCTATTAAACGAATTCATATAAAGCAACCATGCAATAGGTAGAATTTAAAGAACACGTCTATAAAAAATACTTTTGGAGATTGTTCGCTTAGCCAAAAGAAGGAAGTTTGTTTATTTATAATAGGGAACGATGATTGTGCAAGAGTACATCCAAAAATTTGATGAGCTTTCTCGATATGCCCAAAAAATTGTCGCAATTGAGCAAGCAGATGAAGAAAAACGAAGTATGGACCAAGGAAACTTTTTAGCTAACCACGAAAGACAATGCTCAAATAATAATAAGAGAAAGGGAATAAAAGCAAATGCCCAAATAATCATCAAAAGGAGGTCCTACAAAAGCCAAGGTACAATCAATGCAGTAGAACTCATCTTGGGGGATGTCGAGCCAATACGAGAACATGTTTTAAATGTAAAGGGGAAGGACACTTCATCGAGGACTGCCAGAGAATAGTACGCAACAAGAAAAGGTTAATGCTCGAGTATTTACACTCACCAAAATGGACGCAGAAGGAAACCCCTAAATAGTATCAGGTGAATTATCTATCTCCAAAACTCCTGCACATGTGTTACCTCATCTGAGCTACACATTCATTTGCCTCACCAATATTTATTAGGAAAATCAAAAATTTCTCTGACATAATAAATAGGCTTTTTAGTGTCATGGTACCATCAGGTGAAGTATTGAAGTTGGGACAATTAGTTAAGGCATGTAGGTCAACGTTAGTGGTCATAAACTATGTGTTGACTTAATAATCCTAGAGATGCATGACTATGACGTAATTCTTGGCATGAATTGGCTATCAAAGCACTATGCCAAGATAGATTGCAAGAAAAAGGAAGTAACTTTTCGACCATAAAAAAAGAAATCATTTACATTCAAAGGAGAATAAAAAATGTCCCTGACATAATAAATAGGTCTTTTAGTGTCATGGTACCATCGGGTGAAGTATTGAAGTTGGGACAATTAGTTAAGGCATGTAGGTCAATGTTAGTGGTCATAAACTATGTGTTGACTTAATAATCCTAGAGATGCATGACTACGACATAATTCTTGGCATGAATTGGCTATCAAAGCACTATGCCAAGATAGATTGCAAGAAAAAGGAAGTAACTTTTCAACCATAAAAAAAGAAATCATTTACATTCAAAGGAGAATAAAAAATGTCCCTGACATAATAAATAGGTCTTTTAGTGTCATGGTACCATCGGGTGAAGTATTGAAGTCGGGACAATTAGTTAAGGCATGTGAGGTCAGCGTTAGTGGTCATAAACTATGTGTTGACCTAATAATCCTAGAGATGCATGACTATGACATAATTCTTGGCATGGATTGGCTATCAAAGCAGTAAGCCAAGATAGATTGCAAGAAAAGGGAAGTAACTTTTCAACCACAACAAAAGAAATCATTTACATTCAAAGGAGAATGCAAAGAGAAAAGAATGACTATCATTTATGCCTTAAAAGTAGCCAGACTATTAAATGGAGGATGTGAGGGGTATTTAGCAAGTGTAGTCATCGAAACAGAAGAGTAAGGACTAAAGTTGGAAGATATTCTAGTGGTGAACGAATTTCCTGAGCCCTTTCTTGAAGAACTCCCAGGATTGCCACCGGATCGAGAAATTGAATTCAAAATCGATTTGTTACCAGGAACTGCTCCAATTTCAAAGGCGCCCTATAGGATGGCCCCATCAGAATTAAAAGAGTTAAAGAGTCAATTACAAGAGTTACTAGACAAAGGCTACATACGCCTAAGTCATTCACCATGGGGAGCACCATTACTATTCGTACAAAAGAATGATGGATCAATGCGAATGTGCATCGACTATCGAAAAATAAATAAAGTGACCATCAAGAAAAAGTACCTACTTCCGCGCACCGATGACTTGTTTAATCAGCTGTAAGGAGCATCAGTATTTTCAAAGATTATATGGTCATTTATATGCATAATAATTTATACATACATCAAAGTGTTATCTTACTAGACACTAGCTCATAAAGTCCTTACATTACAGGTAACAATGAGTAAGGCAAACTGACGTCAAGTCCCAACCGAGATGAGGTGCATATGGACATATCAAACCTTGGGTTTTATGATAGGCTCTACTTTGTTTCAATAAAAAATAAATATATTAGCTTTAATAATAATAAAGCTTTTGAGAAATATACTAAGGAATCTCTGTATGTCCCTTACCTTTTGTAAAGAAGTTTTGCTTGCTATGTAAAATATTTTTTAGAATTTGCAGTTAAATTAAAAAGTAACAATGTTTTAAACATTTTTAGAATAAATATTTAAGTGGAGCGTTACACAATGCACCAGTTGTTTTCTATGACAACTAGATGGATCTAATCGTAGACTACTTGAAGAAGGAAAACTATACATTTTGGAACAATAGCGGCCAATCGCTTAATTAGTAAAGGCTAACAGCCTGAGGTCAAAAAACTTAACGGCTGGCCAGCTAAATCTAGCGGCAAACCACTTGAGCAAAATTTCATATTCGATTATGTAACAGTAACTTGCCATAATAATATTACGACTAACCACCTCATTTTAGTGGTGATCCAGCAAGATCTCAGAAAGTCAATAACAGCTAGTTTTATTGTTTAAACTTTTTTAATCTCAATTAAGCTGATACTTATTCATACAACTCATCTTGAGTTTTCATCTTGCTTATCCACATACATTGAATTATTATTAAGCTATCATTTGCTTATACACTTTTATAGAGAGTAACCTTTGTAAATTTCATTTATACATCAAAATTGAGTGAGTATAAGTATGGGAAACACTTGGGGGAAAAAGTTGTGTGTGTACATCACTACTTGTAAAGGTTTAATAACACCTTGGAAGTCAATTGTAAAATCTTAAAGCCTTGGAAAGCTTGGATAGTGGAATCCTCAAGCTTGGTTTGCTTGGAATCATGGATGTAAGTGGGTTTTGCGGAACCACGTAAAAATTCATGTGTTTGTTTTCGTTTTCCTTATCTTTTTAAATTTATACAATGTTGAATTTACTGTTATTAAATTTCTTAAAGCATTTATTTCAATTGTATTGTGTTTATGTTTGTATTAATTTTTGAAACCCAATTAACACACCTCTTAGGTTGCTTAGCTAGAATTTCAAACATTAGAGTTAAAATATAAGGGTTCCAACCCGGACACCTAGTGTTAAGGAAAGAAGAAGCAGCAAGGGTAAATGAAGTGACTCTATATTCTAGCAGAAATTAAGGAAAGCAGCTAACTCGACCATGGAACGCAGAACACCTCAGACATTACTACACTTGCGAATGCAAATATGTTTTTCTTTTCCTTGTTTATCACTTTTTTGATGATCTGCTTTTAAGGATGGTTAGCTGAGAAGTTGGAAATGTTGGAAATATTGGACATAATAAACTAATATTTGTTTATATGTTGGCTTTGGACCCCACATTAATAGTGCCCACACTAAGTGGTCCAGTTCAAGCTAAGAGAAAGTCTTTTAAATCATTATCAATTGTCTATTACTCAGGCTTCGGACCCCCCACTGGCGCCAGCCACATTAGATGGTCTAGTTTAAGTTGGAGGAAGTCTTCAAATTTTATAAAATAAATATTCATGTATTTTTTATATGTTCATACACTTTCACATTTTACACTATAATTTTACTATAAGACGTTGCATGAGATCCCAGAATAAGAACAACCAGGCAAGAATAAAAACACCTTACAAGGTAAAGGAAATACAACCCTTAAGGCATGAATTATACTGCCCTAATCAAGGCATGTATTATACTGCTCCAATCGAGACATGAATTATATTGTGTTAATTAAGGCATGAATTATACTACACTAATTAAGACATGAATCTTATTCAAGACATGCATTATACTGCCCTAATAAATGCAAGAGTCATATTGGCCTGATCAAGGCATCAATTATACTGCCCTAAATAAGCTAGGAATTATATTACCCTAATCAAGGTAGGAATCATATTGCTCTAATCAAGGCATGCATTATATTGCCTAATCAAGGCAGGAATGTATTGACCTGGTCAAGGCATACATTATACCACCCTAATCAAGGCTTGAATTATATTGCCCAAATCAAGGTATGCGTCATACTGCCCTAATCAAGGTAAGAATCATATTGCCCTAATCAAGGCATCCATTATACTGCCCTAATCAAGGTAGGAATCATATTGCCTTAATCAAAGCATGCATTATATTTCCTTAATCAACATATGAATCATATTAACCTAATCAAGACATGTGTTATATTATGCTAATCAAGGCATGAATCATATTTCCCTGATCAAGGCATCTATTAGACTGCCCTAATCAAGACAGAAGTCATATTGCCCTAATCAAAGTAGGAAACATATTTCCCTAATCTAAGCATTACTCATACTGCCTTAATCAAGGAAAAAATCATATTACCTAAATCAAGGCATGAATTAATCTTCCCTAAGAGGTATGGATTGAGCTTACTTATAAGGCGCGAAATAAATAGTCATCTAAGACATGAAATAAATAGCTCTTTGAGGCTTGAACTGCGTAGTTCTTCTAAGTACAAATTATATTGCTTAAAGAAACAGTGTTACAAACCATGATCTATTACAGCTTAAGCAGAGAGGTAAATAACCACGAATTTTCATTGTCTAGCCAATGTCTAGATAGTAATGAGTTACTACTATTTGGATAAAGAAATAGGTAATCATGGATTATCCCAACTTAAAAGCATTAACATGCACAAGTTGCTTATATAAGAAGATGTGAATCATTAATACTTGAATGACCATCTAAGTCAGTATGAATCACTGCCGCCTAATTTATAACCAGTTTAACAACAAAGCAAGTAAATGTGAATTATTGCCACTTGAATGATTCTCACTTACTAGGAGGAACAACGATTATAGATGTCGAAAAGTAATATATGCTAAACATTGAAGTATAAGATAAGATAGGAAATTGAAAACATCCAAAATAAAGAACATTACATGCCAAAGTACCAGTTGGTAGCAAAGTCGCACACAAAACATTAAAAATTTAAAGAGAATTATTAAAAGTTCAAAGCACCAGCAAAGGAGGTTAAATCGGCCTTAGTTTCCCTTTAAGATATCATTTGGGTAGATAGTGGCTAGGGGGGAATGTTCAATGGGGATTCACCCCTTCTTCACTTATTTGCCTACTAAGAGGTCCAAAAGTTGTAGCAGTATCCACAGGTAAAGTGGGTTAAAGTAGAACACGAACAAGTTCGTCCTGTTGACCTGTTGGCTTAGTATCACCGTCTCCAACCAACTCGTCCTCTAGAGATAGGTCAAAGTCATCCACCTAGGGAGCTTCAGAATAACAATCATCTACTAACTTCAAATCCCACTCAGGGCGATGCTCTTTTGCCACTTTTTTGCAATCATTACACCCAGCAAAGAATTTCACGTCGTCCACCTACTTAAATTTAGCCAATTAAAGGGGAGCTTCGATATGTGTTTGATGACTATCCTGAAGCTTTTGGCTTAGATGAGCTAACTCTTCATCTTTGTTCTTGATTACCCCACTGCTAATACTATACTCCAATTTGAGTGATTTATGGACAAACTTAAGGGTTATAAGTTCTGTTGGACCAAAACTAGAAAGAATCCAATCTTGATCCCTCAAGATCCACTTAAATTCTCTGTAACCTAAGAATGGCTAACAATCAACCCAATCTTGATGAAAAAATAGATACTGAAACAATCCGAAACCAAATCAGGAAGAAGAACTGAAGATACATATAAAAAGACATAAAAAAGTTTTAGTGGTTCAACCACCCAAGTGACCTACATCCACCGTGAAAAGAAAAGCAAGTCTTTTACTAATCTGTCCTTTACATGATACAAAAGAAGCTGAGAAACTATCACCCTCTCGAATAATGCCAATAACAACCCACAAGGTTTTATATACAACACGAAATAGCTTCTAGAAACACCTCCAAAAGCCAACTCAACATTACTGGGTTTTTTAGCAACAAACCTAGAAATTTCCCGCGCCTCTCAATAGCTTTACCAGCCATTTAAACCCGCTTTTGGACACGTGTTGCAATAACCTTAGAAACGCTATCTTCATATGTCGTTTTAAGTAAATACTGCACGTGTTGAATCATGTGCTCAACTTATTCACACAACTGACATAGCAACTTTGTCATACGGCTTCCTTACTCGAGACAACCGACACATCATATATTACCAAGCTGAACAACCGACATGTCAAACACGGTCACAACCTCAGATTTGCGGTTCATCTCTCAACATTCTCCACCTTAAACCCAAATTTGTTACTCTTTATCTTTTCTTTTCACTCAACTCGTGCAGCTTAGGTCTTGCAGATTCCAGTTGAGTTCATACAGAACTCAAACATGGCACTTGGTAAAGATTTGGTTAGCATGTCTGCTAGATTATCATCAGTGTGAATCTTTATCAGTTTAACCACATTTCTTAATACTTCTAGCCTGATAAAATGGAGCTTAATATCAATGTGTTTGGTCTTCTCATGATGTATCTGATTTCTGCTTAAACATATAGCACTCTGACTATCACAATAGACTGTAACTTGTTTCTGTTCAAACCTTAAATTAGTCACCATTCCTCTAAGCCAAATTGCTTCTTTTATTGCATCTGTTGTTGCAGTGTACTCGGCTTCAGTTGTTGACATAGCAACAACACTTTGTAGAAAAGCTTTCCAGTTTATAGTGCAACCATTCAGTTTGAATAGATACCCAGTCAATGACCTCCTCTTGTCCAGGTCTCCATCATAATCAGAATCTACAAAGCCTTCTACATTGACTTCCCTTCCTTTATCAGCTCTATATGGTAACCCATAGTTCATGGTCCCATTAAGATACCTTAGGATCCATACCACAACCTTCCAATGCTCTTTCCCTGGATCAGCCATATACCTACTTATAACACTTACTGCATAGGACAGGTCAGGCATGTTTAGAACCATTGCATACATCAGACACCCTACTGCACTTGAATATGGGATTGAGCTCATTTCAGCTCTTTCAGCATCTATTTTAGGGCACTGTTGAGAAGACAACCTGAAATGAACTGGTAGTGGAGTTTCGATTGGCTTTGATCTTCCCATTTCAAACCTTTCAAGTACTTTCTTGATGTACTTCTACTGTGACAATACCAAAGCACTATTCTTTCTGTTTCTGATTAATTCAATATCAAGGATCTTCCTTGTTTCTCCAAGATCCTTCATCTCAAATTAACCCCTCAGTTGTTGCTTCAGAGTATCTATTTAATCTATATATTTATAGGCTATTAGCATGTCATCAACATATAATAACAAATAGATCTTACTGCCGTCTTCTATATCCTTTTGATAAACACAACAATCAAATGGACATCTTTGAAAATTATTCTCAGTCATGAACCTATCAAACCTCAAGTACCATTGTCTTGGGGATTATTTGAGTCCATATAAGGATTTTTTGAGGTGGCATACATGATCAGGTTTTTCAGGATTCACATACCCCTCTGGTTGCCTCATTACAATCATCTCATCCAACTCACTGATAACTCTATGAAATGAGAGTTATTACAGCAATTCGAGACTTAAATCAAGATCACTTAGAGAGTAAATGATGTGTTTTTATTACATTTTTGTTATGTTTTGCATAAACATTCATTTTAATAAAGTCTTAATAAGTTTTGCTTGATTTAAAGTAATTCGTGCTCAAAACATGTGCATAATTGTAGGTTTTCAGAAGCTTATAATTCACGAAAGGGATGCTGATGCAGCAGGGTAGCAAAAAGGAGAAAGAATGTGGCCACAAAAGAAGTGAAACAAAATTTGGAGCAGTGTTGTGCTGTAGCCGTTGCTGGAGCACCTATTGCTGTAGAAATCCTAGAACAACGACAGAGAAAACTTAGCGCGGGATATCTGTAAAATTGCGATCTACAGTTTCCTAATCTGACTCATGCACGCCCTAAGCTCTTGTTTACCCTAGTTTTCAGTTATAAAAAGGGGCGCGCATCACATAAAACGACGGCAAGGAATTAACATTGGAAAAATTGAGAGAAAAATAAGAAAACAATCAAAATTCAAGGGAACCAAGTCTGCATTGGTAAAGAATCTAGCAGCGTTATTTGGATTCAACCATCATCATTCTCTACTTGTTCTTTTCTTTACTCTTTGATTGAACTAATGTATTTCGTGACCAATATTTTGCTGTTTGTTTTTCTTTTTCAAAGTATGAACTAAACTTACTTGTAATTGAGTGACAAACAATATAAATGGGTTTTTGACTGTTCTTATGAGTTGCTATAAAATTACTGTAGCATTTTACTCTAATAGTTATTATTGTTATTGTTATTTCGGTTGACCACCCATTTAATAGTTCAAGTTAAGATAGAGTTGCAAAAGGGCCTGTCTTAGTGGATAATATTAGAGTAATACTTGATCTTAATTTAAGTTTCTTAGATTAAGTCTATCTTGAATCCCATAAGGGATATACTTGAAGTTAAGATTTGTGAAGAACTAGACATAGACATTCACTGTGTAGGGTAGAGAAAGTAGTTGTTCATAATGTCATACCTTAGGTAGAATAGCAACTGGTCATTGTTAGAATACTTAAGGGTATGAGAAGTCCAACACGCGACAGCTGAGGATGCAAAATAATTATATCCAGTGCTGTAGGAATTGTTGTAGCAACTGGTGGTAATCTGATGAAAAGCAGTCAACCCATGAAGAGAGTTTGATCATTCAACTACTTCATTCTCATTTGATTCTTTTATGCGATTTATTTAATCTATTTTATTCCCTTACGGTTATTGTTTTATTTCCTTACAATTGTTAATATCGGTATTAATTAACTTTAAATTTGTTCATCTTAAAATATAGGTAGATTGCACTATTGTGATTGCTGTAGCATTTCTAGTAACATCAATCCATGTGGAGACGATCTTGAATACTAATCACTTTATTACTTGTTGTGTACACTTGCACATTGGCATCAATAGCAATTGAGTAAAAAATTAACCAACAAGTTTTTGGCGCCGTTGCCGGGAATTGATTGTTTATTTTCGAAGTGTGAAGTAAATCTTGATAATGCCAACTTGATCTAATTTGTTCTATTTATTGACAGATCAACACTTGCATGTGCAAAGACAGATCTGTTGCATTCCAATTTGATCCTGAGATTGAAAGGACTGTAAAGAGACTGCGAAGAAAACAAAGAAATTAAAAAACTGTTTTAGACATGGATAATTTACAGGATGTGGGAAACTTGGACCCTCATGGGCCACTACAACCTTTCAACATTCAAGAGGGGCAGAATGAGCATGTTAATCAGAGACAGCTAGGCAATAACAACATCATTTACATGGCAGATGACAGAGACAGAGCTATTAGAGATTATGCTGTGTTAACTTCTCAAGTTGTACATCCTGGAATAGTCAGACTTAAAGTGGAAGCCGCAAACTTTGAACTGAAGCCAATGATGTTTCAAATGTTGCAAACAGTGGGTCAATTCAATGGACTACCAACTGAAGATCCTCACCTCCATCTTAAGTTGTTCTTGGAAGTGAGTGATGCTTTTAAAATTGCTGGAGCAATACAAGATGCTTTAAGATTAAGGCTTTTTCCTTATTTATTAAGAGATCGAGCAAGAACGTGGTTGAACTCATTACCATCTGATTCCATCACAACATGGAATGAATTGGCTGATAAATTCTTAATGAAATATTTTCCACTGACCAAGAATGCAAAATTGTGGAATGAGATCACTTCCTTTCATCAACTTGAAGATGAGAGTTTGTATGAGGCCTGGGAGAGATTTAAAGAACTGCTCAGAAGATGTCCTCATCATGGCATTCCTTGTTGCATACAGTTGGAAACCTTCTACAATGGGTTAAATCCAAGTACAAGATTGATAGTTTATGCTTCAACAAATGGAGCTTTGTTATCTAAATCTTACACTGAAGCTTATGAAATTTTGGAGAGAATTGCCAACAATAATTATCAGTGGCCATCAACTAGACAGCCAGCAGCAAGAGGAGCATGGGGGTATATAATATTGATGCAATTACAGCATTATCAGCACAAGTAACAACATTGACTAACATAGTGAAAGCCATGACTTCTGCTCCAGCAGTAGTAAAGCAAGTTGTTGAACTGTCTTGCGTGTATTGTGGTGAAGAACATGAATTTGATAACTGTCCTGGAAATCCAGCATCAGTAAACTATGTGAGTAATTTCAACCGACAGTCTCAAAGCAACCCGTACTCAAATACTTACAACCATGTATGGAAGCAACACCCAAATTTCTCATGGAGTAATCAGAATCAAAATGTTCCAACATTGAGAGGACAAAACAGAAATATTCAACCACCTGGTTTTCATCAGTAGAATCCAGGGCAAAAACACACCAGCCATAATCCTCTCATTTCATTGAAAATACTGATTGAAGAATACATTGCGAAGAATGAAGCAATTGTGCAAAGTCAAGTTGTATCTCTAAGAAACCTAGAAAACTAAATTGTTCAGCTTGCCACAGCAATGAGTAGCAAATCTCAAGGAAGCTTGCCCAGCAACACAGAAGATCCAAGAAAAGAAGGAAATGAACATTACAAAGTAATCAACTTAAGATCGGGATAGAATGTTGATATCCTTGTTGAAGTGAGTAAAAAAATGTTAGAATTTAAGTCCTCACAAGAACCACTTCAAGATGAGAGCATGTTATAGCAACCTAGCCATCAAGATACTGGTATTAGTGGTTCTGCTGCAGCAACTATAGAAGGAAATCAACCAATAAATGCTGAAGAAGAAGTTGCAACACCAATGGCAACAACTTATAATAAACCAAATGAGCAGAGATTGGTACCTCCTGAAGCTACCCAGCAATTTAGGCATCCACCTCCTTTCCCATAGAGATTCCAGAAGAAAAAACAAGACAAACAGTTTAGCAAATTCCTAGAAGTGCTAAAACAATTACACATCAACATACTTTTTGTGGAAGCATTGGAGCAAATGCCTAATTATGTGAAATTTCTAAAAGATATCTTGGCAAGAAAGAGAAGGTTGAGAGAATTTGAAACAGTTGCTTTAACATAGGAAAGTAGTCACATGCTCCAAAGTAAGATTCCTCAAAAATTGAAAGATCCAGAAAGCTTTACAATACCATGTTCCATTGGAACTAGGTACAATGATAGAGCACTCTGTGATTTAGGAGGCAGTATTAATCTGATGCCATTATCTGTATTTAAGTAGTTGGAAGTAGGAGAATACAGGCCAACAATAGTCACTCTGAAATTAGCTGATAGATCTCATGCATATCCTGAGGGAAAAATTGAGGATGTACTGGTGAAGGTTGACAAATTCATCTTTCCAGTGGACTTCATTGTATTAGACTTTGAGGTTGATAAAGAGGTACCCATTATACTTGGAAGACCTTTCCTAGCAACCGGGAAGACTATGATAGATGTACAAAAAGAAGAGCTATGAAGAACCCTGATGAGGCAGAAGATTGCAATTTCCTAAGTGTTGTGGATTTTTTTGTAGCAGATAGAATCGACAAATACTGCAATAATGAGATCATAAAAGTTGCCACATTTAAGCGCTTTAAAGAAGAAGATGTTACAGCAAACCAGATAGATTGGATGGAAGGAAAGCAATCTAGCAAACATAACAGATTTGTTGAACATCTAAATCTTTCAGACAGGGAAGTAAAGACAACTTTACCATCTATTGAATCACCTTCTATTTTTTAATTAAAATTGTTACCCTAACATTTGAAATATGCTTATCTTGGTCAAAACAACATACTACTTGTAATCATTTCATCTACTTTGGATGCAGGTCAAGAACAGAGCCTAGTAGATGTGCTTGGGAAATACAGAAAAGTAACTGGATGGACTATGACTGACATTAAAGGGATCAGCCCATCCATATGCATGCATAAAATTCTGTTAGAAGACTGCTACAACAATTCAGTGGAGAAACAGTGAAAGCTAAACCCCATTATGAAGGAAGTTGTGAAGAAAGAAATCATCAAATGGTTGGATGTTGGAATCATATACCCGATATCCGACAGTCCATGGGTAAGCCCAGTTCAATATGTTCTAAAGAAGGGATGAAGAACAGCCATGGCAAATGAGAAGAATGAACTTATTCCCACAAGAACAGTGACTGAATGAAGGGTATGTATGGATTACAGGAAGCTCAACAAAGCCACTCGGAAGGATCACTTGCCACTTTCATTCATAGATCAAATGTTGGACAGACTTGCTGGAAAATAATACTATTGTTTCCTAGATGGGTATTCAGGCTACAACCAAATTGCTATAGCTCTAGAGGATCAGGAAAAGACTACATTTACCTGTCTTCATGGAACTTTTGCCTTCAGAAGATGCCTTTTGGTTTATCCAATGCTCCAGCAACTTTTCAGAGATGTATGATGTTTATTTTTTCAGATATGGTGGAACAAACATTGGAAGTCTTTATGGATGATTTCTCAGTCTTTAGAGAAACATATACTGACTGTTTACATAACTTGGAAGAAGTTCTTAAAAGATGTGAGATGACTAACTTAGTACTTAATTGGGAAAAATGCCACTTCATTGTGCAAGAAGGCATAGTGTTAGGTTATAAGTTGTCCAAGAAGGGCATAGAGCTAGATAAAACAAAGATAGAAGTGATAGATAAACTGCCACCTCCCACTTCAATCAAGGGGATTAGAAGTTTTTTAGGTCATGCTGGATTTTACAGAAGATTCATAAAAGAGTTTTCCAAGGTAGCTAAACCATTATGCTCATTGCTAGAACATGACAAGCCTTTTCATTTTGATAAAGACTGTCTTCAAGCCTTTGGAGAATTAAAGAAAGCTTTGATCACTGCACCAGTGGTTATATCACCATATTGGACTCTACCATTTGAACTGATGTGTGATGTCAGTGACCATTCTATTGGGGCAGACGAAGGATAAGATTTTCCACTCTATATACTATGCCAGCAAAACTCTTACTCAAACTCAGATTAATTACACCACTAAAGAGAAAGAGTTGCTAGCAGTAGTATTTGCTTTCGATAAATTCAGAGCTTACTTGGTGGGTACTAAAGTGACAGTATACATAGACCATGCAACCATCAAGTACTTGATCTCAAAGAAGGATGTTAAACCGAGATTAATAAGATGGATCTTATTACTTTAGGAGTTTGATTTGGAAATTAAAGATAGAAAGGGGACTGAGAATCAAGTAGCAAACCATCTGTCGAGGCTAGAAGCAGACACAAGCACATTGACAAAAAATGACATCACTGAAACTTTTCTTGATGAACAACTATTAGTAGTACAGCAAGCACAGATGCTGCAGCAATCAGGACCTCCATGGTATGCAGATTTTGCTAACTACTTAGTGAGTGGATTGCTACCACCTGAGTTGAAGTTTCAGTAGAAAAAGAAATTTCTTCATGATGTTAGAAGCTACTAGTGAGATGACCCATATTTGTATAAGTTATACTCAGATCAAGTAATACGAAGATGTGTCTCAGAGGAAGAAAATCCTCACATGCTGGAATCCTACTATACTGCAGCATATGGAGGACATTTTAGTGCTCACAGAACAGCTGCTAAGGTTCTGCAATCAGGTTATTATTGGCCTTCTATTTTTAAAGATGCTTATGAGTTTGCTAAATATTGTGACAGGTGTCAAAGGACAGGAAACATAACTCAAAGACATGAAATGCCATTGACAAACATTTGGGAAGTGGAGATTTTTTATGTATGGGGAATAAACTTTATGGGTCCTTTTCCACCATTCTTTAGGAACTTATATATCCTGGTTGCTGTGGACTATGTCTCCAAATGGGTAAAAGCTGCAGCATTACCTATCAACGATGCTAGAGCAGTAGTGAACTTCCTTCATACAAATATTTTTTCCATGTTTGGCACTCCACCAGCAATTATTAATGATAAGGGCACTCATTTTTGCAACAAAGTATTTGTTGCGCTATGGTAAAATATGGAGTCATGCATAAAGTAGCAACAACATATCACCCACAATCCAATGGCCAGGCAAAAGTGTCTAATAGAGAGATTAAGAAAATTTTAGAACAAGTGGTGAACCCATTAAGGAAGGATTGGTCATTGCATTTACATGACTCCTTGTGGGCTTACAAAACAGCATACAAGACACCATTAGGCATGTCTCCCTCCTGAATTGTGTATGGGAAAGCTTGCCACTTGCCACTCGAATTAGAGCACAAAGCATACTGGGCACTAAAACAATTAAATTGGGATATACATGATGCAGCAGAGCAAAGGAAACTTCAACTATGTGAGCTTGATGAATTACGGCTGTTCTTATATCAAAATGCAAGAATTTATAAAGAGAGGACAAAACATTGGCATGACAAACATATCCAACACAGGAAATTAAGCCCTGGTCAACTAATATGCTCCATAATACGAGGCTAAGACTATTTCTAGGAAAACTAAAATCTCGATGGTTTGGACCCTTCAAGCTGCTCAGAATTTATCCTCATGGAGCTGTTGATCTCTTAGATGAAAAGAAGGCCAAGAATTCAAAGTCAATGGGCATAGAGTTAAGCATTACATACACTCAGTTGCAGATTGTTCAAAGGAGGTCTTACTCCTTAAAGAACCAAGTTTATGAGCACTGAAGTAAGGCCAGGCTGAAGGACCTTAAATCAAGCGCTCAATGTGAGGCAACCCATTGCGGAGGCAGTCACTTCAAATGAGAGGGATCCTCCTTGGTTTTGTTAAATGCTTTTCCTTTTATTTTATTTTATTATTATTTATTTTTATTTCCCTTATTTAGGATTGTTTAACTTTTATTTTTCTTGTTTTATTTTTTAGGATTGGTTTTATCTTTAATTTAGGATTGGTTTTATATTTTTGAATTTCTCAAGCAAAATGTGTGTGACAAATGGATTCCATACTAGCAATTGGGGTTGTATGTTAACAGAGTACAGAGGCGAGCCACGTGTCAGCAGCTATTGGAGGAGAGTATGTAACTGTTGCTAGAACAAACAATTGGGTGCTGCAGCAACCAGTATTACCGTTATAGTAACTTAAAGATGGAGCCTCTCACTTACCGTTAGAGATAATATGTGACAGATGGGTGGATAGATGTGGATAGAAATTGAGGAAGAATATCTCCGAAATTAATGCACTAATTTCTCTTGCCTATTTTTATGGGATATGCTTAATGAATTTAAAAATATTCTTCCCTAATTTATCTCTTTTTACCGGATTTGTTTCCATTTAATTTCACTTAAATAAGGGAGTTACTGTGCTTAGTGACCTCTGACACTATTTTCCCTCTCCTTCGTAGTCACGACTCCAATACTTCTTAACTTCTTCTTCTCATTTTACTCTTGGGCATATTACCATCGAATTCTTACTGCTAAAGCAATGCCAAGGTACAAAAAGATAGCCAGCTGACTAAAAGATCCTTCACGCTTTCAAAGTTACCATGCGGAAGAAAAATATGAAGAATTCATTGAACCGCGCAACCGCGCAAGATTCTGAAAGAAAAAAGGGTTTCCGTTCCCACCTCAACCCACAGGAATTGTGCAATCATTATACAATGCTGCAGCAAAGCGCAGGTGGCTAAAGTTTTGCAACCACCCTTGAGACTCTGTGTTGCCAGTAGTGAAAGAATTTTACACCAATTTGGTAAGCCCTGGTCAGCACAACATTTGGGTAAGAAATTCGTTTGTTCCATTAGATTCTCGAGTTATAAATGCTTTCTATAATTTACCAGCTGAAATTAATTGCGAGTATGCTAAGTTGCTTGAAAAATTAACCCCATAAAGATAAAACCAAATTTTCACGACACTTACAGAAGAGGGTGCATCTTGGGCTAATGAGGGAGGGCGTGTAATTAACAGGATATATTTAAAACTCATTGCTAAGGTGTGGGTGAAATTTCTGAAATCCAGGCTTATGCCAACCACACACACCACTACTGTTTCACAAGAAAGGTTGCTACTGTTGTATGTTATTGTTAGAGGGCTTCACATAGATGTGGGAAGCATTATTGAAAAAGATATTCTAGAATGTACAGTGAAAAACCACAAAGCAGTTGCCCTGCTATTTCCTTCACTCATCACCAGCATCTGTGTGGTCTCGGGAGTTCGTCTTGGTGCAAAAGATGAGCATGTCAAAGAATGATGGTGCCCTTACTACACGCACCATCGAGAGAATTGCTGGTGAAGTTGTTGGAGCCCCATCAGAACCAGTTGTTGTAACAAGAGCGAAATGAGCTATTAGGTTAGAACAGAGAATACAAGCACTGAGCACCAGCATCACTCAATGTGTTGAAGCTCAACAAAGGGAAAACAATCGGTCCTGGACCTATTTGCAGCACCTGGAAAACCACCTACACCACTTTTCCATATTTATGAAAAGTACCCACCGAAATTTCCTTGATTCATTGCTCCAGCAGTACAATTTTAATACCAACACTACAGAAGCTCCAGTAGAAGTCAGTGAAGAAGCTACTGGCACAGATGAACTAGAGGAAGAAGTGGCAGCCGAACTGCAAGCAGAGGCCGAAATAGATCTGACCACCCTGAGGGAGAGGGTGTAAAGTCTATAACTGAAAATTCACCAACAGAGGCAGAGGAAGAGTCTGAGAAAGAACGCGAGGAACCCCCAGTCAGGACCTCTTCAAGTCCATAAAAAAGCACATCATACAAGAGGAGGAAGAATATGAACCTGCAGAGGAGCCTCATATTCCAATCCTTTTGAGAAAGGGCAAGGACAAAGCAATCCTCCCTCCTGCCTCTGATGATGAAACCGAGCAAATTGATGTAGAGCTGGATGCTGCAGCAGCCAGAGTGACAAACAATCTAAATGGGTTTTTGACTGTTCTTATGAGTTGCTATAAAATTATTGTAGCATTTTACTCTAATAGTTATTATTATAACTGTTATTTCGGTTGACCACCCATTTAATGGTTCAAGTTAAGATAGAGCCGCAAAAGGGTATGTCTTAGTGGATCATATTAGAGTAATACTTGATCTTAATTTAAATTTCCTAGATTAAGTCTATCTTGAATCGTATAAGGGTTATACTTGAAGTTAAGATTTGTGAATAACTGGACATAGGCATTCACCGTGTAGGGTAAAGAGAGTAGTTGTTTACAATGTCATACCTTAGGTAGAATAGCAACTGGTCATTGTTAGGATACTTAAGGGTATGAGAAGTCCAACACGCGCCAGCTGAGGATGCAAAACAATTCTACCCAGTGCTGTAGGAATTGTTGTAGCAACTGGTGGTAATCTAATGAAAAGCAGTTAACCCATGAAGAGAGTTTGATCATTCAACTACTTCATTCTCATTTGATTCTTTTACACGATTTATTTAATCTTTTTTATTCTCTTACGGTTAATTATTTTATTTCCTTACAATTGTTAATTTCGGTATTAATCAACTTTAAATTTGTTCATCTTAAAATATAGGTAGATTACACTATTGTGATTGTTGTAGCATTTCTAGTAACATCAATCCATGTGGAGATGATCTTGAATACTAATCACTTTATTACTTGTTGTGTACACTAGCACATTGGCATCAATAGCAATTGAGTAAAAAATTAACCAACACTCATCATAGAGAAAAGCAGTCTTAACATCCATCTGCTCGAGATACATGTTATTTACAACTACTAGTGCTAACAAGATTCTCAAAGAAAAGTGCCTTACCACTGGAGAAAAAATCTCAGTAAAATCAATACCTTCCTTTTGTGTGAAGCCTTTGGCAACCAGCCTGGCTTTATACATTTGTGGCTCAACACCTGGGATTCCTTCTTTAATCTTGTAGATCCACTTATAACCAACTACTTTTCTATTTGGTGGTCTTTTTATCAAAATCCAAGTTTGGTTTTGATTAATGATTGCATCTCCTCATCCACAGCTGCCTTCTATTTTCCTGAATCATCTATGTTTATAGCTTTTGAATATGTCTTTGGTTCATCTGTGTCAAGTTCATGTGCTGTTGTCAATGCAAATGCAATTAAGTCTGCATATGCATACTTTTTAGGTGGCTTTGTAATTCTCTTCTCCTATCTCTCACAAGTTGATAACTTTTGACATCTTGATCTTCTTCAGATTCATCTTCAGATTCTGAAATATTCCATCCAGCTTTAGATCCTGATTCAATAATGGTTTTCTGTTTTGCACTTGGAATTGATTGCTCCACCTCAAAATAAGTCTTTTGATCCTTATTCTCATAGTGGCTACTTTTCATATTTGATGACTCTGATGGTTTGAGCATTTCAGTCTCATTGAAGAACACATCCCTACTGATTATGGCTTTTGGAGGCTTCAAATCAGTGCACCAGAGCTTATATCCCTTCACCTCTTCTGGATATCCCAAAAACACACCCTTAAAAGCCCTAGGTTCCAGCTTCCTTTGCTTAATGTAAGCATATACAGGGCATCCAAATACCCTCGTGTTTGAGTAGTCAGCTGGTTTACCAGTCCAAAGCTCAATTGGAGTTTTAAAGTTAATTCCAGAATATGGACTCCTATTAACTATGTAGAAGGCAGTGGATAGTGTTTCTGCCCACAATGTCATAGGCAACTTGGAATGAATAAGCATGCATCTTACTTTATCAACCAGAGTTTTGTTTATTCTCTCAGCTAATCCATTTTGCTAAGGTTTGTGTCTCACTGTTTTGTGTCTAACAATGCCATGCTCAGCATAGAAACCCTCAAACCTCTTTTTGCAAAATTCCAACCCATTGTCAGCCATCAACCTTTTAACTTTCCTACTTGCTTGAGTTTCAACCAATGTCTTCCAATTCTTGAATTGTTTAAACACGTCTTCCTTATTTTTCAGTACATAAACCTAAACCATCCTAGAAAAATCATTTATGAGAGATAGGAAATACCTTGCCCCACCTAAGGATGTTGTCTGTGCAGGCCCCCACAGATTAACATGAATGTAGTCTAGAGTTCCCTTTGAGTTATGGACCCCTGTGCTGAATTTCACTCTTGAAGACTTGCCTAGGACACATTTTTCACAAAATCTCAAAGTCTCTATCTTATCACTACCTATGACTCCATGTTTTGATAATTCTCTTAAACCAGAACCAGAAAGAATCAAATCTTGATCCCCCAAGATCCACTCAAATTCTCTGCAACCTTTTTCACTCATGTGACTGTTGGTAAATTTCTATAAGCAATTACTATCAATGCCAATGTGGAAGTATACACAACAAGTAATAAAGTGATAAGTATTAAAGATCGTCTCCACAGGGATTGATGTTACTCAAAATGCTAAAGCAATCACAATAGTGCAAATTAATTAAAGACCGAACAAACAATTGTCAAATGATTCTATTGGAACTAATAATTGTGAGAGATGAAAATAAAACAATACTGTAATGAAATAAACTAAGTTAAATGTGTCCAAGATTCAATTGAGAATATAGTAGTTGAATGATAAAATTCTCCTAATAGGGTGACTGTTGTTTACCAAATTAGCACCAGTTGTTACAATAAGTGCTGCAGCAATGGGTAGGATAAATTTGCATCCGCAGCTATCGTATGTTGGAAATCTCATACCTTTAAATCTACTAACAATGACCAGTTGCTCATTTATTTATGGTATGGCATTATACCCTTTAATCTCTCTACCCTACTAGGTGAACACCTATGTCTAGAGTGCCACAAATCTTAACTTCAAGTATTGCCCTTATGGGATTCAAGATAACCTAATCCAGGAAACTCGACTTAAGAAAAAGTAATACTCTAATAATGTCTGCTAAGACATGCCATTTTGATGCTCTATTTTAACTGAAATTATTAAATCGATGGTCAACCGAAATAACAATTGTATTCAATAAAACTACTAGAGTCTAATACTAAAGCATTACCATAACAACATAAAAGAACAGTCAAGAACCCATTGGATTATTTATCACTCAACCACAAATAAATTTAGTTCATAATCTGGATGAGAAAAGTAAACATAAACATATTGGTCTCGGAATACATCAAATCAATTAAAGGAAAAGATAAATATAAGTTGAGCACAATGAAAATCAAAGTCAAGTAATTATGCACGATTGTCCAATGTTGCCGAAACAACACTCTTCAATTCTAATATTCTTCTTCTTCGTTCCTTCTAATTGCCTTAATGATAATTCCTTGCCGCCTTTCTATGTGGCGCACGCCTCCTTTTTATGTTGCAAATTAGGTTTAACCGAAGCCTATGAGCGTGCATGTGTTTAAATTAGGAAACATGCAGATCGCGATTTTATGGTTGACTCGCGCCTAAGTTTTCTCCTGCATTGCTCCTAGATTGCTACAACACTGGTTACTCTAACAGCCGCCACAACACTGCCTTATTCCCAATTATGCTTTACTTCTTTTGTGGACGTCTTCCTTCCTCTTCTTGTTCGTCTAATGCCTCAACATCCTCTCATGAATTTAAAACCTACAATTTAAAACCTGTTTTTAGCACAAATTACTATTATTCAACCAAAACTTATTAAAACTCAACTAAAATGAATGTTTATGCAAAAGGTAATCAAAATGTAATGAAAATACCTTATTTGTTCTCTAAGTGACCTTAATTTAAGTCTAGAATGGATGTAATAACTCTCATTTCCTAGAGTTATCAGTGACATAACCTCAAGTGCCACAATATGGTTTTATCTATATTCTAATTTGAGATCCCAACATCCCCTGTAATAACAGTACCTTGAAGCACATACTGGCCATTGTTCAAACTTTCTTTCATTAAAACTATAGACCCTCTCATTACCTTTAAGGTGTCAAATTCAAACTTAACAAGACAGCCCATTTTATCAAGAATTCCTAGAGAAATTAAATTCCTTTTTAGGTCAGGTACATGCTTCACATCTACCAATTCCCTGATCATGCCATCAAACATTTTTAGTCTTATTATGCCTCTCCCAACTACCTTACACATTGCATCATTCTCCATTACTACTACTCCCCCATCATAGGCCTCATAGTTAATAAATAGATTCTTATTAGGGTACATGTGAAAAGAACAGCCAGAATCTAGAACCCACTTACTTCTGGTTTGGTCATTAGTCACAATGAGAACCCTAGCTGAGTCATAACCATCAGATTTTATACTTTCTGATGCAACAATAGCATCCCCAGTCTTCTCTTTCATATCTCTGGATTTGTTTTTCCTATCATGGCAATCTTTCTTGAAATGGCCTTCCTTGTGGCAGCAGGTTAAGCATTTCTTATTCTTAGGCCTGGATTTAGATCTTTTCTATTTTCCCCTGTTGTTTTCTTTCTTTTCTGATCTTCCTCTTGCCATTAGACCTTCAGCCTCTTTTGATTCTTTCTTTGTAGCAGCTTTAGAGCTCAGTGTTTCCTCCACATCTACCACTGTAAGGGTCTGTCTCCCATACATAAGTGTGTCTACTAGATGTTCATAGGAACTGAGTAATGAAAATAACAAAATTATGGCCTTGTCCTCATCCTCAATCTTTACATTTATGTCTTCGAGATCAAGAATGATCTTATTGAAGGCATCAATGTGGTCTGAGATTGAAGACCCTTCCTCCATTTGCAGAGTATACAGCTTTTTCTTAGTGGTTAATCTCTTAGCCATTGATTTCTTGGTATACAAATCTTCAAGCTTCTTCCATAACCCTGCAGCTGTTTTCTCACCGTCAACTTCTTTGAGTACCCCATCACCAAGGCTTAGGATTATAGCACTATGGGCTCTGTCAAGCACATCAGGTAAATCCTCATCTGAAACCTTTTTTGGCTTCTTTGAAGATAATTCCTCACCAAGAGCTTCATCTAAACCTTGATGTACCAGCAGGGCTCTCATCTTGAGCCTCCACAGGTGAAAGCCATTTTCACCTGTGAACTTCTCCACCTCAAGCTTAGTTGATCCAATTTCCAAGATTAAAGAAAGTAGTGTAAGCTCTAATACCAATTTGTTGGACCAAAACTGGAAAAAATCCAATTTTGATCCCCTAAGATCCACTCAAATTCTCTATAACCTAATAATGGCTAACAATCAACCCAATCTTAATGAAGAAACAGATACTTAAACAATCTGAAACCAAATCAGGAAGAAGAACTGAAGATACACACAAAAAGACACAAAAGAGTTATAGTGGTTCAGCCACCAAAGTCACCTACATCCACTGTGAAAAGAAAAGCAAGTCTTTTACTAATCTGGCTTTTACAATATACAAAATAAGCTGAGAAATTGTCACCCTCTCGAATAATGCCAATAACAACTCACAAGGTTTTATATACAAATCAAAATAGCTTCTAGAAACACCTCCAGAAGCCAGCTCAATGTTACTGGGTTTGTTAGCAACAAACCCAGAAATTTCCCATGCTTTTCAACAGCTTTACTAGCCATTTAAACTAACTCTTGGACACGTGTTGTAATCACCTTAGAAACATTGTTTTTATGCGCCGTTTTGAGTAAGTACTGCACGTGTTGAATCATATGCTTAACTTATTCACACAACAGACATAGCAACTTTGTCATACGGCTTCCTTACTCAAGACAACCGACACATCATCGTTACCAAGTTGAACAACCGACATTTCAAACATGGTCACAACCTCAGATTTACTGTTCATCTCTCAACAAGTTCAGTCCTTAGATCATCATGCCTGTAACTATATTCTTCTCGTTTCTATCTCTAAAGCATTCATTTTCTAAATCACGATACAGGTTGTATCCTTGGATCATGCTCATAGTAACCTATTAATGTCCAACAAGGAAAACTTATGAAAATTTGTCAATAAAAATAACAATGAATTCAATAGGGGAATCGTGGAATTAACTTTATAAGAATTACCTGTGAAAGTGGAAAATAAGACCTCTAAGTCAGTTTGCCTCCAAAGAATGTCTAGCAGGAAAATGTCCACTTCAAGGAGTTCAGATAGGCAAGATCATGCTCAAGCTCGCTGTGATGAAAAGTCCAATGGGCCAAGTCATCAAACAAGAGAGCTTAAGCATGCTTAAGTGGTCCTAAGGTAGATGGTAATGGTTTTTCTCCTATGAGGGATAGATTGGTTTCAAGGGCCTTTCGAAGATTGAGATTAAGTCGAAGGAGGAGCAGAACTGTGCTTTTAAGAGGAAGAATCCCCAGAGGGTAAATTAGCTGGCCTGGTTCTCTTTTTATTACCAATTTTAGACATGGCAACTGCACATCCCAAATATAATGGAAATAAAAAAAATTGAAAATGTCCACAAAAAGAGATAACACGCCACTTACCAAAAGGGCTAAGGCCAAATTATTGATGAGAAGCGCTGCTGAATAGAGAAATCACGTCCAATTGTAGAATGTTAGCTCGTATGTGCTTAGTGTTACTAAACAGCTCTATGGATAAAGCAAGTGAAAAACTCTAAGTTACTGCAATAAAAATGAAATTAGATGAGAAAAGTAGCAAATTACGAAGATCAAACAACAACTGGGAATTTTAAAAGTCGTAAGGACTTGATCATCAGTATTGGGGTCACTAAAACGCTAATTTTCAAATGCAAAGAATAATGAGTCTTTCTAACGGTTAGTCAGACCAAAGAAATCAGGGGAAATAATCAGATTAATGTAAGCCTAACTGGCTAAGTAGTATTGATCATATATTTTGGCAATTGAGTTAATTTGATATAACCTGCTAAATTTGTTAACAAAAAAGTCATATTGGATTCCCAAGCATTTCCAAAGTACATAATGACCAAAAATGGCCTCATAGATTGCAGGGTTAAATTGAGCTAGGCCAATATTGAGAGACCAAAAAAATGAACAAACAAATGGATGTAGAGGTAGTCTAATCCCAGCCTTGAACATAAAGGGGTATAAGGCTACAAAACCTTTAAGAGGTGCCGCCATATTTTCTTTAGGGTTAGGGTTCCTAAGCTCAACAAAATCAAGGATATGAAAATCTTTCCTCAATTATTTAATTGCGCGAAGAGTGGCATTAGACTCCCATCAGCTGGTTGAAAACCCCTCTGCAGGGATGTGTTGGTCTTCCTCGTCAGGAATATGAATTATAGTCATGGAAGGAGGAAAGAAAGAGGAGGATCAACGTGTGACACTCTTAGTAACGAGTTTATATGACCCCCTACCTCAATCAGATTCACTATGTTCAACTTCACGTAGAACTATGGAAAATACAAAGTAAAATGAAATAGGAAAAATAAGAAAAGATAAGAAAGGAGAGGAGTGTACCTTGGTTAGGCAAGCGAATGAAAACCCAAATGTCATGAGAAAATAAGAAATAAAGAAAAGTTGAGGTTAGGAACGATAGGTATCCCGAGAATAATGTTTAATTTTTAATTTTAAATGTAAATAAAACCCCCTTAACTTTCTAGTTTATAATAAGACATTTTTTAATTTCAAACACTTTTATCATGAACTAGGGGCCTGTGTTGATATGGAATTTGATGATTGGTACCACCTCAAGGGGGGCCATAATCTCCAAAAGAGAAAATTGGATCCCTCAAAAACAGAAATGAAAGTTCTCAAGTAGGAAGTCAACAACCCTTCAGGTGGGAAATAAGGATATCTCGATCTAAGCCTTAAATGAGTTAATAAACACTAAGCCAAGAAGGGTTAAATAATGGGATAATTCTTATCACCAAGAAAAAATCACGGAAGCACGAGTAAAATGGGTAAGAAATTTGGCAACTAGCCCACTACACACCCCAAAAAAAGGAGAACAACACCCACTCTATGAATCAAGCCCCATTTTTATCTCCATGAAGGTATTTTCAAAGAAAAAGCCAAAAGTAAGGTACAGATGTTGGTGGTATAAATACTAATGCTATTGGTGTCAATGTGCAAGTGTACACAATAAGTAATAAAGTGATGAGTATTCAAGATCGTCTCCACAGGGATTAATGTTATCAGATTTGCTACAACAATCTTAATAGTGCAGAATTTTGTGCTAAAATAAAATAACACAATTGGTGAAACTATTATACTAATTAAAATAAAAGCGCAATAAATAAAATGCAACAAAGTAAATTATCACGTCAAACTCAAGGATAAAACTAATGGGAATATAGAGTAGTTGAGTGAATAAACTCTCTTAATGGTCTTGACTATTTTATAATGGTTGGCTTGGTTGCTACAGTATCTGCTATAGCACTGGGCAGAATCTTTATGTATCCTCAGCCGTCGCATGTTGGATATCTTATATCTATATGCAACCTAACAATGATCAATTGTTATGCCAACATAAGATATAGCATTACACATTTAGGTTCTATTTACCCTACAAGGTGAATCCCTATGTCTAGTTCATCACTAATTTTAGATTAAGCATGACCCTTTTGGGATAAGTTAAACTCAATCTAGGAAACATAATCTAAAACCAAGTATTGCTCTGATATGTTCCACTAAGATAGGCCCTTTTGCTGCTCTCTCCTAACTTGTATCATTAAATGAGTGATCAACCGAAATAATAAATAAACATAAATACTATCAAAACAAACTGCTACAGCAAACATGCAGCAATACATATATTCAGTCAATAAACCATCAAGATTGTTTATCACTCAACCACAAATAAATTTAGTTCATGGTTTGCAAAAGAAAAATAAAAAACAAAGTTTCCGTCATGAAACACATCCCCATAAATAAATAGAAAATGTGAAAATAAGAGAAGAATAAGAAGGATTGAGCTCCCAATTGATTTCTGCAAATTCTCCTCTTGTGCAGCCCTTAATCTCTCTCTTGAATCTTATTTTTCTTTTGTTTCTTTGTGTTTTTCTCCTTGGGTGACGGCCCTCATTTTTCCTTATAATGTGTGCTTCTTTTATAGTTGAAAATTAGGGTAAACGGAACCCTAGGGCACACATAAGTCAGATTAGGAAACTGCAGATCCCGCAGAATTTTCTCTCGTTGTTCGATTGCTACAAAGGCACTATTCTAGATTTGTTTCAACTCTTTTGTAGTCATGTTCTTTCCTTATTTTTGCAAGCCTATTGCATAGCATTCCTTCCATGAATTATAAGCTTCTGGAAACCTACAATTATGCATACAATTTGAGCACAAATTACTTTAAATCAAGCAAAACTTATTAAGACTGACTAAAATGATTATTTATGCAAAATGTAACAAAAATGCAATAGAAACACATAATTTACTCTCTAAGTAATATTGATTTAAGCCTAAAAGTGCCATGATAACTCTCATTTCATAGAGTTATCAACAGACACTTGAGTGAACTAAGAACCCTTTGAATTCAACTTCAAAAGAGCACTTTACTAACTTAAGCATCAGAATCGGCACACTAGAAACCACCATTTCAGGCCTTATTTCACTTTTTTTTTATTACTTTGTTTGCAGGTTACCTCCATCTATTGCACTTGGTTCAATCCAAGGCAGGAAAAAATCAGGTGTCAACAGTTGTCTTCTCCCTTGACATAGGTAGCCCATCAACAAAATCTATAACAATGACATTCCCATACCTGGGTAGGAATTGGAAATGGCTGAAGTAAACCTAAAGGAATAAATTGTTCAAATTTGTTGCATAAAATATATCACAGGCTACCATAAAATTTTGAATCTTCTTTCTCATACCCATCTAGTAAAAACTTGCTTGAATTCGTTGTTCGTTGCAAGATTTTGTGATATCCTTCATGGGTGCTATTTTGAAAATTACCCCATAATATCAATAACTACAGAAGAATTTCCAACAACATAAATGCTTCTCTTAAAAACAATAATTCCATCCCTATACTCTTATGGTTCAATAGGCTTACCATTTTGAATTCTTTAAATCATGTTGGATAATTCTAAAATTGACTTTGTCTCATCCTTAGCAGCTTGCTAATAACTTATTTTCTTTCAAACCTATACCGTCCAAATCCTTTTCTCTCTTCCATAAAACATTAGGCACAATATTTTCCTTGCCCTTTTTATACTTAATCTCGAATTTAAATCCCTTTAACTTGCACAACCATCTCTGTTGAACTGTAGTAGTAACATGTTCCTTGCTCCTATATATATTTCAAAATTCATTGGTCGGTTAACACCAACATTTTATGCCACAATAAATACTGTAACGCCACAAATTCCCATACATATTAAATTATGGAAATTGGGCTTTCATTGAGAGTTATGGATGGCCTATAACCCTTATTAAGAAAGGGGTACTAATTAAATAGAGGTTATTTATGAGATAATTTTGGAAAAGGGTTATTTTTCCTTATTGAATAGGGTTTCTTAAGATCCCCTATAAATACATACTTTTCCCCCTTCCATAACCCTAAGTTCACAACGTTTATTCTTCTTCTCTGCTGCTCTTTACGCTCTTACCCAAATCTTAGGATTCAAATCTTTGTTTAGGAGAGAATCAAAGCGACGGGTAAGTTATTCTCCTTGTTCTCAACAGATTTCTAATCACTCTATCTAACTAGGGTTTATATTGGCACGATTCTAATGGTTGTAGATCATGATGCATGGTTTAGAATATATTTAGACTTTGCTTAGGGTTTTGATTTAGTATGAGTTTAGTTAATCAATCCTTGACGTATTAAGCACAGGATAATTCTGGACAGTATGAGTATCTCGAATTTAAAGCTATATTTTCTGAACGAATTTTCTTATAAAATTTATATTTCTGGGAACTAGACATGTAGGGCTTCTTGATTAAATTTTATTTCATTGAATTCGACTTCGTTTTCAATTTTATATGTATTTTCGAAATAGAAACCACTGCACTGGAAAAACTGCGATTCCAGCATTGCGATCGGATTCACAAGACTATTTGTACCATCAAATGAACTCGAAAAATTCTGAAAATTTATATTTAGGTTAATATATGTGTCTAGGATTCCCAGTTTTAATTTAATAATTTTCTGATTAGTATTTTATTTTATAAAAATCACGGAACCCGTTCTGTTTGGTTTAGATTATGTGAAAACAGTTTCGAATTTGCTGAGAAGTAAATAGTTTTTAAAATGTTTTTGATATCGGATTCTCTTGTAAATTTTACATGGGGTACTCATGGATGTCCAGAATGGTTCCATAGGATTTTATATCATTCTAAGTCTTGGATTAAGAGTTAAAATTCTGAGAATCAGACCTGTACGGGTATGAATTAGAAAATCAGATTCTTAGAATAAGTTATTGATTGTCATATCTTGTATTTGTTTAAGGTTTTGAAGGTGTTTGAGGCTCTAAGAAGCTTAGAGGTGTGTTAATCCAAGTTCATTTGTCGAGGTAAGTAACTTCATTCCTAATGTACTGGATATGTATAAGTATTTTGATATTATTATTATAAGTATAAATGTTTTGATACTACTTAAAGGATTACTAATTTTGATAACAAAATTAGCTTTATGTAAATGTTTTCAAACCATTCTTTTTAACAAAGTATTTTATAAATGCTTTTTAATATGTAAATGATTTTATGACATGACAACCTTTTATGATGTTATCTTTAAAATGTTATGCAAGCCTATATTATTGATATGAACGTTTATGAAACTGATACGAATGTTTTGTACCTATGTTTGATTTCGATTATTGATGATTGTATGAGATTCCTAATGTTTTGGCTCATTGTCCATAGTTATTCTGATTCTGATTCTGATTCTGATCGTAATATACGATATATCCGTCTGGACCAAGATCGGGTTTCGAATGTGCACACGATATTCGATTACATTTACGGCGGACTATAGGTGACACTATGTGACATGGGCTAACCTGTTTGTTTTCTGTATACGTATTACATGACTTGCTTCGTAAGTAAATATGCTTTTGAATATTCTGAATTATTAAGAATTTATCTTATGTTATTGTGATATATCGTTTTATGAAAATTATGGATTATGATATATGCTTTAAACAAAAGAAGGCTTGCAATATTTTTGGTATCGATAGGCCTAGTGTGTTAGGAATGGTTTTACTTACCGAGTTGACGGCTCACCCCTCGTCATTACTTTTTGCAGATTAAGTTTCTTTGAGAGGTGCACTTAGCTTTGGAGTTAGTGATTTCCAGTTTCCGTTTGCTATTGAATAAGAGGAGGAATAGACTTGTGTTTCTATTTAGTTACTTTTATTATGAACGTGTAATTTGGAGTTTGAGACTTTTATGATTATTTTTATGTCCTCGGGAGAAATTATTTAGTATTAGACGTTTGAATTTGTAATTTTTTTATTTGAATAAGATTGGAGGTATTTCAGTTTGAAACTTATGAGTAAAGATTATGTCTTGTGAGTAACCTCCTTCTTCACGTGCTCCGCACGTGTTAGATTTGGGGTGTAACAAATACGATCTCTATTTTTGCACTGCAAGCACCAAGGCCAGCATCTCTTTTTCATAAGTAGATAGCAACAAATATTTTCCATGAAGATATTGACTATAAAAGCTATGGGTTGATCTTGCATTAGAATTGCTCCTACATCGAACCCACTTCAATCATAGTCAATGACTAATATCTATGAGAAGTCAGGAATAGCTAAAATTTGTGCTTCCATCATGCCTTTCCCAACTGTTGAAATGATTCTTTTGCTGCACAAGTCCAAATAAATGAATCTTTCTGGAACATCTTTGCAAGTGGCATTGCACTTTTCCTAATATTTTGGATGATTTTTTTATAATTGTTAGTCAAGTCTAAAAATCCTCTTATTGTCTTCACTTATGTTGGTTTAGGCCAACTCTTTACCACTACAATTTGTTGAGATCTACTTCAACTCCAACAACTAAAATAACATGGCCAAGATACTGTTGTTGAGTGTTAGAAAATACATATTTATAAAGGAGAAAATCATCATTTTACATTTCAAGTTTTACTAGCAACCCTTACTTTTATGTATTTAAGCTTCTTGTAATTTAATTATGTGTGTTTTATTTTAATTAAGTGTTTTATGTATTTTAGGGGAATCATAGTCATTTCACAATAAACGAGAGATCAAACAGCAAAACGGACATCACTTTTGAACTCATGACGGTCGAAAACCTTAGGAGGAGCATAAAAGGAAAAATGGTATTGTTCACATGTACGGTACTATTTACATGTACGGTACTGTTTACGTTACTGTTCACATAGACGGATCGATGACGTGGCATTGACCGATGATGTGGCATTGACTGATGAGGTGTCATGATCCTGTTGGACTAAAATTCTTATGTACTGTTGATGGTGACGTGGCAGCATATTAGTGGACCAAAAAACGCGCGTACGGTACATGCAACACATGGGATTATTTTCAACTAAACCGCGTTACTGTTCAAACCGTGTCACTGTTCAAACCGCATGGTCAAACCGTGTAGTCAAACCGCGTACTGTTCACACGTACTGTTGACTGATGACGTGGCGCAATCCTGAGCGTCCAAACTGTTTTTAATCCGATGGCCATGATTTACTCGAAGTATCTATAAAAAGGGGACCTCTCCCCCCTAATTTGGCAGCTCTGAATCCATTTTTGGACTCCATTTTCTATAATTTCTTCTCCATCTTGTATTTTCTACGTATTTTAATAAATTTCCATTTTGCCGCTAGTTCAATTATGAGTAGCTAATTTTCTTTCAAGCTTGGGTTGAAGGTGAAGTTTCAACATGTGTCATGGGCTTTATTTGGTAAATTTATTTTCTCTTCCCCTCTAGTTTTTGTGGATTTTTTGACTTTTCGTCAACAAATAATAATAATCTTGTTTAGTACCGCCTTGATTTCACCGGCTCCCTAATATAAAGTTATTATTATTTGGCACGATAAGCCCTTAGCACCATATTGATTAGAGTGTGGTTCATGAGGTGTGGATTCCCCCCTCATTATTTAATTCGTATTAATAAGGAATATTTAGCCCATGGTGCATGTTGATACGGATCTAGATACTCAAGTACGTCAATTTAATAGATTTTCACTTCAATTTATCTTTACCATTTTTAATTCGAATTTTAGGATAATCCAAATTATTTTCACCACAAATCCAACCACCCATTTAGAAAATTAATTATACACACAATTAAAATCCACCTCCTCGTGGGATCAACACTCCTCACCATTGATCTATACTACAATAGATTCGTGCACTTGCGAGTTCAATAAAATTTGCACAACAAGTTTTTGGTGCCGTTACCGGGGAGGTAAGTAATTTTAATTCGTAGAATTAATTTTTGTGAATAATTTCTTTTAATTGTTTTCTTGTAATTTTTTTATTAAAAAAAGAAAAAAAAGTGAATGTACATTTAGAGGTAAAAATTTCTTTTCTTTTTCTCTTCTTTAAAATTCTGTAATTTAATTTTCAAGTTATTTTTTATTTTTCTTTGTAATTTTTTTATTTATTTTATTAATTTATTTTTAGTTAATTTATTTCACGCATTTTTTTAGTGTGTTTTTATAGAAAAGTTGTAACAGCATAATAAGGTTAGTATCATAATTTCTCCTTTTTCTTTATTTTTATTTGTGTTCCTTGCATGCATGGTCGTAGGTCATTATTACCTGATCTTGAGCCTATAGACCTTGGATTAGAAAAAACACTTCGCACACACAAGCACGTTAAAAATAAATTTGAAATGGATTTGCAGCAAGCACCACTAGAGAGGCCATTTAAGGATTATTTCAGTCCCTTAGCTAATTTGAGCACATCATGCATAAGATACCCAAATGTAGCTGCTAGAAGTTTTGAACTAAAACCTAGTGCGCTAAATTGTCTCCCAACATTTTATGGTTTAGAAAATGAGGACCCATATAATCATTTAAATGATTTTCATGCTATTTGTCAAACATTTAAATATGAGAATTTTTCAGATGATGATGTTAAACTTAGACTATTCCCATTTTCTATAAAGGATAGAGCTCGTTCATGGTTAAATACTTTACCTGCTAATAGCATTACATCATGGGAACAAATGATAACAAAATTTTTGAATAAATATTTCCCAGTGCATAAAACCAATGCTATTCGCAGGGAAATTTCAGAGTTTACTCAGAGAGAAGACGAGCAGTTTTTCGAAACATGGGAGTGATTCAATGGGCTACTCTTGAAGTGTCCACATCATGGGTACGAGAAATGGCACCGATGCCAATACTTTTTGGAGGGATTATTGCTGAATGTGCAAGAATGACTAATGGCAACAAGTGGAGGAGAGCTAATGTCAAAAAGTGCATCAGAGATTTGGGAATTCTTCCAGCGACAAGCAGATAATTCCCAACAACGAAGTCGATCACTCAGGAATACTAGAAGAATTAAGGGAGTAAATGAGGATCACATTGGCGAGTCAAGTTCATAAATTAAAGAAGTTAAAGCGATAATTGAAGGTCTTTGTAACACCCCAAATCTAACACGTGCGGAGCACGTGAAGAAGGAGGTTACTCACAAGACATAATCTTTACTCATAAGTTTCAAACTGAAATACCTCCAATCTTATTCAAATAAAAAAAAATTACAAATTCAAACGTCTAATACTAAATAATCTCTCCCGAGGACATAAAAATAATAACAAAAGTCTCAAACTCCAAATTACACGTTCATAATAGAAGTAACTAAATAGAAACACAAGTCTATTCCTCCTCTTATTCAAATAGCAACGGAAACAGAAAATTACTAACTCCAAAGCTAAGCGCCCCTCTCAAAGAAACTTAATCTGCAAAAAGTAATGACGAGGGGTGAGCCGTCAACTCGGTAAGTAAAGCCATTTCTAACATACTAGGCCTATCGATACAAAAAAAAATATTGCAAGCCTTTTTTTGTTTAAAACATATATCATAATCCATAAATTTCATAAAACGATATATCACGATAACATAACGTAAATTCTTAAGAATTCAGAATATTCAAAAGCATATTTACTTACGAAGCAAATCATATAATACGTATACAGAAAACAAAAGGTTAGCTCTTGTCACATAGTGTCACCTATAGTCCCGGTGACCCGAAATAATATCGTGTGCACACTCGTAATCGGTCCAGACAGATATATCGTATATTACGATCAGAATCAAAATCAGAATAACTATGGACAATGAGCCAAAACATTAGGAATCTCATACAATCATCAATAATCGAAATCATACATGGGTACAAAACATTCGTATCAGATTTATAAAAAGTTCATAACAATAATTTAGGCTTGCATAACATTTTAAAGATAAAATCATAAAAGATTGTCATGTCATAAAATCATTTACATATTAAAAAGGCATTCATAAAATACTTTGTCAAAAGAATTTAACTTAAAAACATTTACATAAAACTAATTTTATTATCAAAATCAATTAATCCTTTAAGAAGTATAAAAACATTTATACTCAAAATACTTATACATATCTAGTATACCAGGAATGAAATTACTTACCTCGATAAATGAATGAATAAACACACCTCTAAGCTTCTAAGAGCCTCAATCACCTTCAATACCTTAAACAAATACAAGATATGACAATCAATAACTTATTCTAAGAATCTGATTTTTTAATTCATACCCGTACAGGTCTGATTCTCATAATTTTAACTCTTAATCAAAGACTCAGAATGATATAATATCCTATGGAACTATTCTGGACATCCATGAGTACCCCATGTAAAATCTACAAGAGGATCCGATATCAAAAACATTTTAAAAACTATTTACTTCTCAGCAAATTCGAAACTGTTTTCACATAATCTAAACTAAACAGAACAGGTTCCGTGATTTTTATAAAATAAAATACTAATCATAAAATTATGAAATTAAAAATGGTAATCCTAGACACATATATTAACATACATATAAACTTTCAGAATTTTTCGAGTTCATTTGGTGGTACAAATAGTCTTGTGAATCTGATCACAATACTGGAATCGCGGCTTTCCAGTGTAGTGGTTTCTATTTCGAAAATACATATAAAATTGAAAACGAAGTCGAATTTAATGAAATAAAATTTAATCAAGAAGCCTTACATGTCTAGTTTCCAGAAATATAAATTTTATAAGAAAATTCGTTCAGAAAATATAGGTTTAAAATTCGAGATACTCATGCTATCCAGAATTATCCTGTGCTTAATACGTCAAGGATTGATTAACTAAACTCATAATAAATCAAAACCCTAAGCAAAGCCTAAATATATTCTAAATCATGCATTAAGATCTATAACCTTCTAGAATCATGCCAATATAAACCCTAGCTAGATAGAGTGATTAGAAATCTGTTGAGAACAGGGAGAATAACTTACCCGTCGCTTTGATTCTCTCCTAAACAAAGGTTTGAATCCTAAGATTTGGGTAGGAGCGTAAAGAGCAGCAGAGAAGAAGAATAAACGTTGTGAACATAGGGTTATGGAAGGGGGAAAAGTATGCATTTATAGGGGATCATAAGAAACCCTATTCAATAAGGAAAAATAACCCTTTCCAAAATTATCTCATAAATAACCTCTATTTAATTAGTACCCCTTTCTTAATAAGGGTTATAGGCCACCCATCCACCCATAATTCTCAATGAAAGCCCAATTTCCATAATTTAATATGTATGAGAAGTTGTGGCGTTACAGTCTCTCTCGACAAATAGTATCGTTATCGACTACTAAATCAACAGAGCCACTTGACTATGACTCATATCCAGATCAAGCCAATGCCATAGGTGTAATGAGAAAGCCATCAAATTACAACCCATACTCCAACACATATAACCCAGGATGGAGAGACCACCCCAATTTTTCTCGGTCTCAAGGATTCCAACAGAATGGACCAACAGCTCCAACTCCACCAATGCAACCAATTCCTCAAATTCCTCAAGTCTCTCAGCCACCATTTAGACCGTACAATCAGAACCAGAACTACTCTCAACCCAGACCATGGGAGGATTCATTCCAGAATCTCAAGAATGTTACTCGCTCTACGATTGAGCAACAAAATCGCACCATTGATGGACTACGAAATGAGTTGAGAGCAAGCTTCAACTCACAAGCCCAATCAGTTTCAAGCCTCGAGAAGATGGTGGGACAACTTGCTTCTTCAGTTCAGACCTTGGCAATGACTGTTGAAAAAGGTAAATTTCCAAGTCAACCAGTGCCTAATCCTAAAGGAGTACATGAAGCAAGTACCAGTTCACCATAGCAGCATGGAGAGGTCAAAGCAATCATGACCTTGCGAAAAGGAAAAGAAGTCGACAACAAAGTGGAGATGCCGGTGACAAAAGAAAATCAAATTGTACCTGTGAATGTTGAGGACTCACCATCGGAAGAGAAAGAAGAAACCAACCCACGAGAATATGTTCTTAAAGCTCAATTTCCTCAAAGGTTAGCTAAAGAAAAGAAGGGAAAATCCACAGGTGAGATTCTTGAAATCTTCAAACAGGTAAGTGTTAACATCCCTTTGCTTAATGCTATAAAAAAAGTTCCATCATATGCCAAGTTTCTTAAGGACCTTTGTACTAAAAAGAGAAACATTCATGTTCAAAAGAAGGTCTTTTTAACAGAAAACGTTAGTTCTATACTACAACAAAAAATTCATTTAAAATGCAAAGACTCAAGCTCCCCCACTATCTCATGTAGCATAGGGAACCACACAATTACGAATGTTTTGTTGGATTTAGGAGCTAGTTTAAATTTGTTGCCTTACTCTGTATTCGTGAAACTTGGACTGGGAGAATTATACCAAACTCCAGTGGTGTTACTACTTGCAGATCGATCAACGAAAATACCTCGTGGTATTGTCGAGGACGTGCTTATCCAGGTAGACAAGTTTTACGTTCTTGTTGATTTTATTGTAATTGACACTCAACCAATACAGGATTCAAGGAAGCACATCCCCATAATTCTAGGCCGACCTTTCTTGGAACCTACGGATGCTCACATTCAATGCAGGACTGGAAATATGCAGTTGTCCTTCGGCAACATGACTATGGAGCTGAACATTTTCAACATTGCCAAACAACCTCACAATGCAGATGATGGAATTGTTGATGTGGATTTAATTGAAGTATTAGTTGATGACACTTTTGTTTCAAACCTTAGTGAAGATCCTTTACTAACATGTTTAACTCACTTTGGTTTGGATTTTGATATTGACAGATCGGTCGATGAGGTCAACGTCTTACTTGACTTAGCACCATCCATGGACACTAATAAATGAAAGTCAAGAGTTGAACAACTAGCACCATCAGAGAAGAAACTCATCCCATCATCAGAATCACCACCGAAACTCAAGCTCAAACCATTGCCCAAAACTTTATAATATGCATTTTTGGGAGAAGAAAGTACTTTGTCGATAATCATCTCATCATCCCTCAATGACGAACAAAAAAGTAAGTTGTTGGATTGTTTTCGGTCACATCATTTCGAGCAAAGGTATTGAGGTTGACAAAGCCAAGGTGGATCTCATTTCTAATCTTCCTCCATCTAAAACAGTCAGAGAAGTAAGATCTTTCCTTAGGCATGCTGGTTTTTATAGACGTTTCATTAAAGATTTTAGCAAAGTTTCTAGACCCTTATGCAATCTACTTACTAAGGATATACCTTTTGTCTTTGATGATTTATGTCTTGTGGCATTTGAAAAATTAAAGCAGTTGTTGACATCATCACCCATCATTCAGCCCCCAAACTGGAGCTTACCATTTGAGCTCATGTGTGATGCATATGATTATGCAGTAGGAGCAGTATTAGGACAAAGGGTTGATCGAATTCCTCATGTTATTTTACTATGCTAGTATGACACTGAATGATGCACAGTTGAACTATTCAACTACTAAAAAAGAAATCCTAGCAGTAGTGTTTGCATTAGAGAAATTTCGATCTTATCTCATTGGTTGTAAAATAATTATATTCACAGATCATGCTACTCTTAAATATCTTCTCACAAAGAAAGATGAAAAAGTTAGACTAATTCTTTGGGTGTTACTTTTGCAGAAATTTGACTTGGAATTCAAAGATAAGAAAGGTACAGAAAATGTTGTGGCGGACCATCTCTCTCGTCTCCATTTTAACACAATTACAGAGCCATTAATATTGAATAAGTCATTTCCAAATGAACAATTAATGAGTGTGGAAGTATTACCTTGGTATGCTGATATAGTTAATTATCACAAGTCAACTTCCAGAGCATTGGACAAATCAAGACAAGGCCAAATTTTTTTACGGAAATAAAGAATTTCTTTTGGGATAACCCGTATTTATTCAAGTATTGTGCAGATCAAATTGTTAGACGATGTGTCCCAGAAAATGAAATTCAGAATATTCTTTCATTCTGCCATGAACAAGCTTGTGGAGGCCATTTCAGTGCTAAGAAAACAACAACTAAAGTTTTACAATGTGGTTTCTATTGGCCAACTATATTTCGAGACGCTTACACTTTTTGTTCTTCATATGATAGGTGTCAACGAATGGGGAGCATTACACAAAGGAACATGATGTCACTAAATCCAATTTTAGTGGTTGAGATTTTTGACGTATGGGGTATCGACTTCATAGGACCATTTCCCCCTTCTTTTGGTCATCAATACATATTGGTTACTGTTCCCTACGTATCGAAATGGGTAGAAGCAATTCCATGTAGAACCAATGATCACAAGGTGGTGATAGCATTTTTGAAAAGCAACATTGTTTCGCGCTTTGGATTCCCTCGAGCAATAATCAGTGATGGTGGTGCCCACTTTTGTAACAAAGGATTTAAAGCTCTTTTGAAAAAGTATTCAATCACTCACAAAGTGGTGACCTCATATCATCCGCAAACCAGTGATCGAGTTGAGATCTCCAATTGAGAAATAAAGCACATATTAGAAAAGACGGTGAGGCCAGACAGGAAAGATTGGTCATTAAGACTTGATGATGCATTATGGGCATATAGAACGGCTTTCAAGACCCCGATTGGGATGTCACCCTACAGGCTAGTGTATGGAAAAGCTTGCTACCTACCTGTGAAATTCGAGCATCGTGCATATTGGGCCATCAAGAAATTCAATTTTGACAAGCAGCAAGCCAGCTCAGAAAGAAGATTACAACTGGCAGAACTTGAAGAAATTCGCAATGATGCATACGAAAATGTCAAGATTTACAAGCAACGAATGAAAGTCTTCCACGACAAGAAAATTATGAGAAAATCTTTCACTCCAGGTCAGAAAGTGCTTTTATTCAATTCTCGCTTGCACCTATTCCCAGGTAAGTTACGCTCTCGATGGTCTGGTCCCTTTATTGTTCATACTGTTTTTCCATATGGGGCAATTGAAATTAAAGACCCAAAGAACGGTGTCACGTTTAAAGTTAATGGTCAAAGATTAAAGCCATATCTAGAGTACCAATAACATGGAGAAGACACCAAAATAAATTTGAGTGACCCACCAGATTTGAATTGATTTTTTCTTTTCGGTGATTTGATTTTTTTTCTTTCTTTTTATTATTCTTTTGCTAATTGAAATTATTTTTACATCAGTGTGTTTGTTTAACCATTAAGTTTTCTCTTATCATTGTTAATTATGAGTACCATACTTAAACAGTTCCTCCTGAACATTCTTAAACCACTTCAACGTGTAAAATCTCATCTCAAAAGGCAGATTCAATTTTGTAAAACGCATCGCATTTGGGCTCTACAACCACCAAAGTTAGTAGCCTTTGTTGAGGGTTTAAAAAGCCAACTCAGAGACATTAAGAGAAGTGTTTACGACATCCAGTTAGAGCTTGAGGTAAATTCAATAAGAGGGCGATTTTAATTTTCTTTGTGTGTTTTAATTTGTTTTTCTGTTTGTGTGCTTTAGTTTGTTACCCCGGTGAAGTGGCGGATAATAGTACTCCGTGACAATCAAGTCGGTTACTTCAGTTTCCCATAATAACTGATATTCTGAGGCGAAAGTATAGACAGAAACGAGATTCTAGCGAAGCTTCATAAGCGATTCCCTTCACTTCCTCAGAATGCCCTCCTTACAATCTATAAAGCTCGGTCCGAACGCATGCGATTGCTCATGAGGAATAACATACCTGCTGACATCCGTTGGTTAATCGAGGCGAAAGTACGATTGGCAGGTGAGTTACCTCCAAAATTTATTGCATACATGCCTGGTTGTGGTAAAGGAAATTATGCAAGAAAACGATGAGCTCGAAGAATTTTTGTTGCTTGTCATAAGTGTGCCAGAATGAGTTGCGATAAAAAACCATGTTCTTTAGGAATGGTGTCTGATAACAGGGAAGATAAGATTCAATTCTTTAGGGATGGCTTGAATAAGGAATCATTGGATGATATCCTTTTGTCTCTTGAAACGCATCCCAGTGGATATGTGCAAGGAGCGATTCCCCAGTTATGGCCATTATTCCAGAAAGAGCATGCACGATATAGTCTCAGGAATCTGACTATAAATGACCTTGTTTGCCAGTTTATAAGAAAACTGGATGGGAAGCCTATCCTCGACCCATAGAGGGCGTTCAACCTGTTTCTGGACGTAAAACCAGGGGAAAATGTGAGCCACAGTCGCAACTACCTGTAAATATCCTTTTACTTTACTATTATTTTATTTCATTGTTGTTTATTATTTGCATTATTGTCTTTAATAATTTTATTACTGTTTTTTTTCCTTTTTACTGTTTTCTTTTTCACTATCGAGCCATGTGCTTTACGCGTTATTTGACACTAACATGTTACCTCATACACAGCTGTGACCCACTGTCACCAAGATTCTTAAATGTGATTTTTTTTGTCAAGCACTCACAAATTATTTTTTAGAAGTATCCCAATGGCAGCTGCTCCCAATAGACAATTCAAGAACATTTGTATTCTTTCTGGATTTAACTATGGTAAACATAAAGAGTTCGTTGAGGCAGCCATAGATCTTGGTCGAAGCATAGCAGAGAGAAAATTACACTTGGTGTATGGAGGAGGTAACCGAGGGTTATCAAAATTGGTCTCAGAAGCTGCTTTTATCAGAGGAAGTCAAGTGTTAGGCATCATCCCAAGAGCCCTAAAACCATTGGGCAGTTTGTCTGACTCATCGACTGGAGAAGAGTTAGTCATCTCAGGTATGCAAGAAAGAATAATTGAAATGCTTAATCATGCTGATACTTTTATTTTCCTTCTAGGAGATCTTGCAACACTAGAGGCACTTATCACACTAACATCTTGGGCCCATCTGTACATTCACCAGAAATCCATCGGTTTGTTAAATGTCAATAACTTTTATGATGGCTTCATCGCATTTCTTAATCATGCAATAAAAAACTATTTCATTCCTTCCAATGCGAAAAAGCTTTTTATTTGTGCTCACCCTGCTAATGAGCTACTGGATCTGTTACAAGCTTATAGATTGGAGCCAAACCCCTGGACCTTTGTGTTGGAGCATCCAAATAATGATGGTAACAGTAGCCGCAGTAAGAAGTACAAATTAGATTTAACTCTCCGCCTGTAAATATTTTCTTCTGTGTTGCACCACCCAAGTGATGTCTTCTAAACTCTACTTATTTCCTTTAAAACATTGAGGACAATGTTTCGTTCTGGTTGGAGGGAATAGTCGACAATTGTGGAATCTTGGTTAAGCTTTTACTGATTTTTTGTTGTAGAAACTAACTGTTGCTAATTTTTTGTATTGAAGATGGCTGAATATGGAGTGTAGTGACTCTAGAAACGCATCTTCATCGTTTAAAAAATTAATAAATAAATAAAAAACAAAAAAAAATTCAGACATTTTCTTTTTCTTTATTAAGTTTTGATGTTCATTTTTCTTCTTCTTTTTAATTTCTCCTCTATAAATATACATTTTCAAATTTTTGAGTTGAAGATCGCTGAATATGAAGTTTAGTGCCTCTAGAAACGCATCTTCTTAGTAAAAAAAAAAAAATTTTCTTTTTCTATCATTTTAAGTGTAACTTTTCTAATTGGTTTTTCTACATCATTTTCACATTTCTGCATGCATATTTTCTTTTCATGTTTAGAATAGGTTTGGGGGTAGGATGTTGTTTAAAAAAAAAATTTGTGTGATTTGTTTTAACATTGGATGACATAATGAATTTCATATTTTAGTATTTGTATTATCTTTGGTCTTAAGTGATGTTACACTATGTTTGCTACTCTACATGTTGATGTCGGAGACAAATATGAGTTGCTTGAAGGAATGAACATGTCATAATAAGTAACAACTGAGTTTTTGAGCCTATTATTTTTCTTGGAGAGTAACCCGTTTGCCCATTCTTTATACAACTTAGCAGTTTATTATTTTATACACGATCTCTAGATTTCTTTTGAGTTAACCCTTAAAAAAAATTGTAAAATAAAAAAAAAAGAAAAAAAAATGTGTGTTGCTACATTTGGAGGCCCATCTAACTTGTAGATATTGAAGATTATTTAGAGCCCTAAAAGACGATGGAAATGCCATCTTTAATCCGTTTGAGCCTTTCTAGCCATCCCTTTTATCAAATATCCATAGTTAACCCTTTTGAGCCTTTAAAAAAAAAATTTCTTTGTCAAACTTATCATCTTGACCCACTCCGATTTGGATTATTACCCAATATCTTACAAGTTCCATCACCTATTTATGTTTGAGAAAAATGTAAATAAACATTTTGTACAGCGAAGTTATGCCCAACAAAAGCAAAAAAAAATTTGTTGTTTAAAAAAAAAGAAAAAAATAACAACAAAAGGTGAAATCCACCTTGCAACTTCCACAAAAAAATAAATTCTCTGCATTTTTTCTCAAACATACACTTTGTTTTCCTTATTTCCCTTCTTTGTTAGCCATGTCCCTAGCCTATGTTACGTCCTAATAAAAGTCCTTCTTGATTTTAGAGAATTATAGTCGGAAGTATAAGCTAGTTATGTGGGCTAAAAAGATGTAGTGGTGCATTAAAAAAATAGAAAAAATAATATAAATAAATAAATTGGGTTTACTAACATTTTTATTTGACTTGAGATCGTATTATTTCTAAGTTGAGGGCATATTTCTTTCATCTTGGTGAGAGCATGTGATATCACTTCTTTATTATTTTCTCTCTCAAGTACCATTCATTGGAGTGACTATTTTTATTGGGTTTAATTTCTTTGTGAGAGTGTCACTACTTCCAGTGAGATTTTGGGGTTTGACATGTCATTCTTGAAAGTAACTATGACAATCTACTAGGCTGATTCATGTTGATGGTTGATGTGCGTGTGATGTTCCTTTAAACTGGAGATAATGCTTATACTTTTATTTGATTACTATCATTAGTATGATTAAATAAACACGAGTGTTTAAAAAAAAAAATCATTTTGGATTTCAATTTTGTTTTCGCTTTATTTGCTAGGGACTAGCAATAAGTTGGTTGGGTGGTGTGTTGAGTGTTAGAAAATGCATATTTATAAAGGAGAAAATCATCATTTTACATTTCAAGTTTTACTAACAACCCTTACTTTTATGTATTTAAGCTTCTTGTAATTTAATTATGTGTGTTTTATTTTAATTAAGTATTTTATGTATTTTAGGGGCATCATAGTCATTTCACAATAAACGAGAGATCCGACGGCAAAACGGCAAAACGGTAAAACGGACACCACTTTTGAACTCAGGACGGCCGAAAACCTTAGGAGGAGCATAAAAGGAAAAATGGTACTGTTCACTTTTGACTCGTACTATTGACTGATGACGTGGCGCAATCTTGAGCGTCCAAACTGTTTTTAATCCGATGGCCATGATTTACTCTATGTATCTATAAAAAGGGGACCTCTCACCCCTAATTTGGCAGCTCTGAATCCATTTTTGAACTCCATTTTCTGTAATTTCTTCTCCATCTTGTATTTTCTATGTATTTTAATAAATTTCCATTTTACCCCTAGTTCAATTATGAGTAGCTAATTTTCTTTCAAGCTTGGGTTAAAGGTGAAGTCTTAACATGTGTCATGGGCTTTATTTGGTAAATTTATTTTCTCTTCTCCTCTAGTTTTTGTGGATGTTTTGACTTCTCGTCGACAAATAATAACAATCTTGTTTAGTACCGCCTTGGTTTCACCGGCTCCCTAATATAAGGTTATTATTATTTGGCACGATAAGCCCTTAGCACTATATTGATTAGCTCCAAATTATTTTCACCACAAATTCAACCACCCATTTAGAAAATTAATTCTACATACAATTAAAATCCACCTCCTCGTGGGATCGACACTCGTCACCATTGATCTATACTACAATAGATTTGTGCACTTGCGAGTTCAATAAAATTTGCACAACAACTATACCACTTTTTGGCCAAACTGAATATTTTATTTTTTCAAAAATAATTTATGAGCCCGTGGTATAGATAAAGTACTTTTTCAATGGTGAAGGTATTCTTCCTATGACTTCTGAAAACCCAAGTTCTTAATTGTCCCCAATGTCTATCCTTTCTTTTCCTAAACTCGTTTAGTTTTCCAAAACCCCAAAAAAAGAAAAAAATCAGAAAACAAAAAAAAATAGAAACGACAGTCGTGCTAGCCGTCGTCCAAGGCAACTAGCGTTAATTTTTCATCGTCGATTAGCCTGTAACCACGACCATTCAAATTAGAAAAAACCGGCCATCAATTCTCTGCCTTGTACTCTGCCATTCCACGACTGAGATCATTGGAAAATCTCCATAAACAATGATGATTTTACCCTTTATAAGTAGACATTCTCCAGCTCTTACCACATCCCCCAACCAGGTTATTGCTAGTTCTTAATAATTAAACAATAATATCTTGCAACATTCAATTGAAATATATTTTTTGGATAACTACGTTTACTTCTTTAATCAGATTACTAATAACGATCAAATAAAAATAGAAGCATTATCTCTGGCCTCAAAAATATCATCCCCACATCAATCATTTATAGAAATCAATCGAGTATACTCATGGAAAAAGATCAACTATCAAAGCTATATTAATCTCACGGGTAAGAATGACACTCTCAAAAGAAAATGAACCTACTATAAGGAATAGTAGATTGAAAGAAAAAGATAGAAAAATAGTATCACACACTCTCACCAAGATGAAGAAATAATATCCATAGCTTAGGAAAGAATATGATCTCAAGAATTACTAGTCAAACCAATAATATCATTTGTATGTATTATTATGCATCACTACATCTTCTAGTTCATATTACCAGCTTCTACTTCAGATTATAGTTCTCTAATATCAAGAATGACTTTTAGTAGCACGTAATATAGGCTAAGCAAATAACTTACAAAGAAGAGATAATAGGAAGAACAAAATATGTCTGAGAAGAAATAAAGATCTTTTGGAAATCGCAAGGTGTTTTTATTTATTTATTTATTTATTTATTTATTTATTCTTCCTATTCTATATTTTTAATTTTTACAACTTTTTTATTATCATAATATATATATATATATATATATATATAATTTTTAGTGCACCACTTCTAAAAAAATCCTCCATATTTTTCTCAAACATGAATAGGTTATATAAAACATAAAATATAGGATAATACTCCAAATTTGAGTAAGATATGATGATAAGTTACCAAACAAAAAGCTGTTTTTTTTTTTAATAGGCTCAAAAGAGGTAAATATGGATATTTCACAATGAGGATGGCTAGAAAAAGGCTCAAACGGATGAAAGATGGCATTTTTGTCTTTCTTTTTTTATTATCACTTAAGTCTTTCATATTTACTAGTTCAATGGACTTTCAAATGTAGCAACACACAATTCTTTTTTTTATTGGTCAAATAAAAAGATAAATATAGAGATCGTGTATGCAATAATAAACTACTGAGCTACAAAAAAATGGTTGCTCTCCAAGACAAATAAAAAGCTCAAAAACTCACTTGAACCTTATTATAACATGGCATTCCTTCAAATAACTCAATCAATTTCACACTTGTCACCAACATCAATATGTAAAGTGGCAAATATAGTATAACAGAACTTAAAGGCAAAGATAATACAAATACTAAAATTTAGAAGTCATGACGTCATCAAATGTCAAAAGATCACAAAAAATGCCTTAAATTATATTATTTTTAATTTATTTATTTTTATTGTTTTTTTAACTAAGCTCAAAGACTTGAAAGATGCGTTTTTAAAGTAAATAAACCCCATATTCGGCCGTCTTGGGCTAAAAAATTTACGAAAAATTAGTAAAAGTGCAACAACACAACTATCAGTTATTCCATAACTGTCAATTATTCCCTCCCCTCAACGAGAATGAGATATTGTCCTCAATGTCTGAAGGGAAAGAAGTAGAATTTAAAAAACATCACCTCAATACGGCAACACAAGAAAATATTTATGGAGGGTTAAATCTAATTTGTATTTCTTACTACTACTGTTACCATGATCAGTTGACCAATCTAACATAAGAGTCTTGAGATCTAGTTCTATTTTGTAAGCTTGTAAATGATCAAGTAATTTGTTAGCAGTACGAGCAAAAATAAAGAGTTTTTTTACTATTAATAGAATGAAATGATTCTTAATTACATAGTTAAGAAATACTATCAAGCCATTACAAAAGTTATTAACATTTAACAAACTGATAAGTTTTTATGAATGTTCAAATGGGCCCAAGATGCATACGTAGTCAATACCTCTAGAGTTACAAGATCTCCTGGCAAAAAAATGAAAATCTTTGTACGGTTTAACATCTCGGATATTCTTTATTGCATACTTGAGATGGCTAGCTCTTCTCCAATTGGTGAGCAATGTAGACATCCTAGAGGTTTTAGGGCTTTTGGGATGATATCGAGCACCTGGCTTCCTCCAATGTAAGCAACTTCTGAGAGATGACTCTTGATCATTTGCTCTATATACTAGGTGTATTTTCTCTCTTGTAGTACTTGATTAAAATCTATAGCTGCTTAAAAACCTCTTTGTATTTTTCATACTGAAAGTCAGAAAGCACGCAAATATTTTAAATTGTTTATTCAAAGTTGCTATTAGTGAGACAATTCTCAAAAATAATTTGTGTTTAAAAAAAGCTCGTATTCAAAGATCTTGGTGATAAACATAATGATATACAGCTGTAAATTGGGTGGTGTGTTTGTCAAATGATGTGTGAAGTTTGTGGTTTGAGAGTCAAAAGTAAATAGCAAAGAAAATAAACAATACGTAAAGATAAAATTGCAATATTAAAAGAAATAATGCAAATAATAAAAGAATAGCAAAACAAAAGAATATGTACTGGTAGTTGTGACTGTGGCTCACATCTTTCTCCGGTTTTATGTCCAGAAATGGCTTGAACACCCTTTATAGGTAGATGCTAGGCTTCCCATCTAGTTTTCTTATAAACTGACAAACAGGGTTGTTTATAGTTAAATTCCTGCTACTATATCGTGCATGTTCTTTTTGGAATAATGGTCATAACTGGGAAATTGCTCTCTATATGTATCCACTGGGATGTGTTTCAAGAGTGGAAAGAATGTCAATCTAGCAAAAACAGAACACACGTGAAAGTAAACAACAAAATAAAAACACACCATGTATAAAGCGGGGATGTTAACCGACCATCATCCCTTTATCGAGTTTACCTAAAGTTCTAGTTGGATACTATAGATACCACCTTTGTGTCCCTGAGTTGTCTTTCTGGCTATTGAATATGGGATATTAATGTTGATGGTCATAGATCCTAAACAGGATGTAATTGACAAATTTGGAGCAAACCGCTTGGGTGACGCTTCCCACATTGTAGTTTATTAAGGTGGTTGAAGAAGATCTATCTCATTGAGGTACTCATGACATATATTACAAGTAATAATAGAAAATACAATTGTTAAACAAATGTACTTAAGTGAGAAACAATCGAATAATTTCAATTAGCAAAAAGAAACGACAAAAAGTTAAATCACCCAAATAAAAGACTCAATCAAGATTTGGAAAGTCACTTAAATCTATTTCGGCATCTTTTCCATATGGTTAGTACTCTAGATATGACTTTAATATTTGATCATTAACTTTAAAAGTGACATTATTCTTCAGATCCTTATTTTCAATGGCTCTATATGGAAAAATAATGTAAACAATAAATGGACTATACCATCGAGAGCATTATTTACTTAGGAGTAAATGCAAGCAGTGATTGAATAAAAGCACTTTTTGACCTGCTGTAAAATATTTTCTTATAATATGCTTGTCGTCAAAGACCTTCATCTGTTACTTGTAATCTCTTCATGTTCCGCCAGCTGTAATCTCCTTTCCAAACCAGACTGTTGTGTGTCAAAGTTGAATTTCTTAATGGCCCAGTATACACAATCCTCGAGTTCCACATGTAGGTGACATATTTTTTCATGCATTAGCCTATAAGGAGACATCCTAATAGGGGTCTTGAAAGCCGTTTGATATTATCATAATGCATCATCAAGTCCCAATGACTGGTCTTTTCTGTCTGGTTTCACCGAATTTTCTAATATGTGCTTTATTTCTTGATTAGAGATCTTGATTTGGCCATTTGTTTGCGAATGACATGGGGTAGACACTTTGTATTTGATAGAGTATGCTGAGTGTTGGAGAATGAATACTTATAAAGAGTAAAATCATCATTTTGCACTCCAAACCTCACTAACATTTCTACATTTCCATAATTAAATCTTTTAAACTTTAATTATGTGTATTTTACTATAATTTAAGTATTTTATGCATTTCAGAAGTATTTTGGTCATTTTATAATTAACGAGAAGTTAGATAGCAAAATGGATAGCATTTTTTTATCTCAAAACAGCTGAAAACGTAGAAAGGGCATAAATGGTAAAATTATAATTTTGGGATTTTAGTGGGGCCTAGTAGACATGGCATTGACCAAATGATGTAGCAACATTTTATTAGACTAGAAAATATTGTTGTGGCGTTGACTGATAATGTGGCATCGACCAATGACAAGGCAGTGTCCATTGGACTGAAAAATACTGATGTGGCATTGACTGATGATGTGGCAATATAGTATAGGACTTGATGATGTGATTCAACAAATCTGATCTTTTTACATGGTGTAATCTTGAGCGTCCAAATTGTTTTCATATGATAGCAATGATTTACTCGTTGTATATATAAATAGAGAGTTCCCCCTCCAAATTTGACCTCTAATTTGTGTAATTCTCAATCTGTCTTGTATTTTCTATGTACTTTTATAAAATTACCATTTTACCCCTAGTTCAATTATAGCTGGCTAAATTAATTTCAAGCTTAGGTTGAAGGTGAAACCTCAACATAATCCATGAGCTTAATTTAGTAAGTTTATTTTATTTTCCTCCCTGATTTATGTGGTTGCTTTGACTCATTGTCGATAGGTAGTGTATCTTGTCTAGATTTTGCACAGTATACTGGCTCACTAATGAAAAATCATTATTGTTGAGCACAATGAGCATTTTACATCATATTTATTAGAAAGAGACTCTCCTCAAATATTTTTGGGTCGTATTGACTTAGTGTTGACAATGAGTGCATATAAGTTATTTAGTGGACGGTCTTGCCACCTTGTCGACAGAAGGATTATTACCTTCTGGCACAATGTGTACTTGACACCACATGTAGTAGAAGATCATCACCCTCTGGAAATACTCTCATAAATTAATTGGAATTAAAAAGGAATATTAAGCCCATCATGAAGTGTTGCGTGTGAATCCCAACACTTTGAATCATTTTCATCCTTAATTTGTTCGCATCATTTTTATTTTGAATTTTAATATTGCTAAAAATCTTCTCTAACCAATTCACGTATACACATAGAAAATTAATCTTGCACATAATTAAATCTACCTCATCACGAAATCGACAATCGTCATCATAAATCTATACTATAAAATATTCGTGTGGGAGAAAAATCAAGAGAGTAAATGAAGTCCACGTTGGCGAGTCAAGATAAGAATTTAAGGAAGTCAAAGAAATAGTTGAAGGACTTTCTCACCAAATAAAATCATTAAGGATTGCCAAATCAACATAACTAAATGGCTACAATCAACATGACCAAGATTCATACTCAGATCAAGCCAATGCCACAAATGTGATGGGAAAGTAGTCGAATTACAACCCTTACTTCAATATTTACAACCTTGGACGGAGAGACCATCCCAACTTTCATGATCTCTTGGATTCTAACAAAATGGACCACCAGCTCCAGCTCCTCCAGTGCAATCAGTTCTTCAAGCTCTTCAAGTCTCTTAATCACTAATTAGACAATAGAATCACAATCAGAATGACTCACAAGTCAGACCAAAGGAAGCAGCATTCTAAAGTCCCAAAAATTTTACTCACACCACGTGATATAGGATGCTTATTAGACAAAATAAATTAGAATTTACTAGGAATTATAATGTTTGGGTCAATTTAGTATTTAGTATTTTATTAAGCTTATTTGAGTCATATTTGTAATCCTACTCTAATTAGGATTTTAGATTTTTTCTCTTATTTGAGAAGGATTAGATTAAGTTAGCTACTAGTACATATATGCTTATTATTCATAGTTTATGGTAACACACACAAGCTTCTCATCAATAATATTAAGTATTTCTCAAGTGAGATATTTTCTCCTTTGTGAGAGCCCTCTTCCTTAAGTTTTCAAGAACGTATGCTAGAACGAAATCTAATATCGCTTCTGCCCTGCGTCACCGCAATAGAACAACAAAATCACATAATTGATGAGCTGTGGAATGAGATGAGAGTTGGCTTCAATTCACAAGTCTAATCAATTTCTAACCTTAGAAAGATGTGGGTCAACTTACTTCTTTAGTTCAAAACTTGGCAATGACTATTAAGAAAGTCAAATTCTCAAGCCAGCCAGTACCTAATCCTAAAGAAATGCATCAAATGAGTACAAGTTCACCCTAACAGTCTGAAGAGGTCAAAGCAATCATGACCTTGCAAAAAGGCAAAGAAGTCGACAACAAAGTGGAGATGCCAGTGAAAAAGACGACTCAATTTGTACCTTTAGACTCTAAGGACTCATAACTAAAGGAGAAAGAAGAAAGCAGCCTATAAGAATATGTCCGCAAAGCTCCATTCCCTCAGAGGTTAGTTAAAGAAAAGAAGAGAAATTCTACAGGTGAGATAATAGAAATCTTTAAATAATTACGTGTTAATATCCCTTTATTTGCCGCTATAAAATATGAGTCCTCTTATGTCAAGTTTTTTAAAAATCTTTGTAGTTAAAAAGAAGTATTTACATTCAAAAGAAGGCTTTTTTAAAAGAAAACATTAGTTCTATACTCTAACATAAAATTCCTCCAAAATTCAAAGACCCAAACTCCCCTAATATCTCATATAGTATTGGGAACCACATAATTGAGAATGTTTTATAGGACTTAAAATATGATGTAAATCTTTTGCCTTACACAGTGTTTATGAAACTTGGACTGAGAGAATTACACCTAACTACAATTGTGTTGCAGCTTGCGGATCAATTCATGAAAATACCTCGCGGTATTATGGAGCATGTGCTCATTCAAGTAGACAAGTACATCCCTATTATTCTAAGTCGACCTTTCTTGGCAACTGTCGATTCTTACATTTAATGCGGGACTGAAAATATGTTGTTATCCTTCGGTAACATGACTATGGAGTTGAATATCTTTAACATTACCAAAAAACCTCAAAACAGTGATGATGGAATTGTTGATGTTGATTTAATTAAAGAATTAATTGATCATACTTTACTTTCTAACCTCAGTAATGACCCTTCTAACTCATTTTGGTTTAAATTTTGATATTGACAGATTAATTGAAGAGGTCAATACCTTACTTGATTCATCACCATCCATTGATACAAATAAATGGAAGGCAAAAATAGATCAACTAGCACCATCATGGACAGTCCATCATCAGAATCACCATCGAAACTCGGGCTCAAATCATTACCTGAGACTTTGGAGTATGCATTCTTGGGAAAAGAAAACACACTATCAGAAATCATCTCATCCTCCCTTGACGACAAACAAAATATTGCAGGTACCATTTGCCCCATTTATGGTTCAAAAATGAGATTACAACTAGCAGAACTTGAGAAGATTCGCAACGATGAAAATCCTACGGATTATAAAAGGTGGAAGAAAGCCTTTCATGACAATCAAATTAGGAGAAATTTTTTTATACCAAGTCAAAAAGTCCTTTTATTTGATTATCGCCTGTATTTACTCACAGGTAAGCTACGCTCTCTATGGTCTGGACCATATATTGTTCCACTATTTTTTCATATGAGGCCATTGAAATTAAGGATCTAAAGAATTGTGTCACTTTTAAAGTTAATGGTCAAAGATTAAAGGCTTATCTAGAAGAAGACACCGAAATAAATTTGAATGATCCACCAAATCTTGATTGAGTCTTTTCTTTTAGTGACTTGACTTTCTATCATTTTGTTTTACTATTCCTTTTCTCTTTGAAATTATTTGTTTCCTGCTAAAGTGCTTTTGTCTAACGATTGTATTTTCTCTCTCATCACTTGTACTATATGTCATGATTGCCTCAATAAGACAGATCTTGCTCAACCACCTTAATCGACTTCTATGTGTGAAGCATCACCTAAGCTGACTACTCCAAGTTTGTAAATTTCATCTTGTTTGGAATCTACGATTAGGGGTGTTCGCGGATCGAATTTTACGGATTAGACATCAATCCATATCCGATCCATGATTTTGCGGATTATAATTTTTCAATCCAATCCAATCCACGGATTAATAAAATTCAATCCAAATCCAATCCATACATCTGCAGATCGGATGCGGATTTGACTCAATCCATATCCAATCCATACGTCTGCGGATCGAATGCGGATTTGACTCAATCCATATCAAATCCATCATTTTGCGCATTAGTTTTCGAATTAAAATTTTTTAGTTTTCTCCAACTAATGAAATAAAAATAATCTAATATAAAAATAATTTTGCTACCAATTAAATTTAAAATTGAATAAAATTTAAATAAATTAATTATTTAAATAAAGTTAAAATAATACATTGAAAGTTTCAAAATATAACACATCGAGACTAATTATTCAAATAAAGCTACAATAATACGTTCAAAGTTTCAAAATATAACACACCAAGCTTAATTGTTCAAATAAAGTTACAATAATACGTTAATATAACACTGAAATTATTTGTTCAAATAAAGCTACAATTAATTGAAATGGCGAAGTTTAGGAAACCAAACACAGTCTGATCCTTCACCAGGGTTGTTGCGCCTGTCGAAAAATGGTGATTATTGAGCCGTCCACGATGGGAACCAAGAGAAGCCGTACGGGTGGCGATCTTGAAGGTTGTGATAGTGAAATTGTTCAACTAGAACCAGTGAATGTGAAGTGGTTCGATGGACTTGGGAAAGAAGATGGCTTGCTCTCGTCGGGATCGCACGACCGATGTCCTTCAAATCTGTGTCAAGAGTGTATCCAATCAGTATTGAGTGTTGCTAGTGTGTGTGACGGCGGGGAAGCTTAGGGTTTTTTGTTTGCAAATTGTTGGTGACTTGACGTCATGTTACTTTGCTTTTGGGTGACTTTGCAAATTGTTGGTGACTTGGCGTTATGTTACTTTGCTTTTGCTAGTGCGTGTGATTTTGCTTTTATTTTGTTTTACAATTTTTACAAGTTATATTTGTATATTTGATTATTTAATTATTTTTTATTTTATATTATTATTGGGTAATGGCTAAGATATGTTATAGTGCTTATGTAACTATGTAATGTCACATTTATAATTTTTTAATTAAATTAATAATAATTTTTTAATTATATATATATATATATTTTTTTTTTTTACGGATTCACGAATTTCTGCGGATTTACAGAAGTAAATCCATATCCAATCCATCAATTGCGGATTTTTAAATTTTCAATCCATATCCAATCCACCAATCCACGGATCGGATTGAGCGGATCAGACGGATTGAGTGGATCGGATTGGATTCTAAACACCCCTATCTACGATCACCAGCATTAGTATCTCATTTTGAAGAACTAGAAAGATACCTTAAAGAAATAGAAGGTTATGTCTATGAAATCCAATTAGAACTTGAGGTAAACTCATATTATAAGAAATTTGAATTTTTAAGATGATATTTTTTAGGGAAATTATCCACCATCCACCCGTTTTTTCCAACCTTTTCAAAAATACACAATTCGTTTTTTTTTTTTTGCTGGAATCCACCTAAAGTTACATTTCTTTTCACTTTTCCACTTCCGTTTAGAGATCGTTAAGAAAACTAATGAAATATTATTTAAATGACTTTTTTACCCTCAAATGTAAAAGATAAATTATCCACCGACCACCTATTTTTTCGTATTTTTTCAAAAATACAAAATTTTGTTTTTGTTTTTTGCTGAACTCCACTTGAAGTTATATTGTTTTGCACCTATCCACCACTGTGTCATTGTAAAATGATAATTTTACCTTTATGATGTCAACAAAGTTATAACGGTGTTATAACGAGAGTGGACCAATGAAAAAAATGTTCACTTCAGGTGGAGGGCTGCAAAAAAAAAATTGTGTATTTTTGAAAAACGGTAAAAAAACGGATGGACAGTAGATAATTTTCTATTTTTTACAAAAATTTTAATTTTGGTCAAAGAATGGTACTTATTATGACAAATTTTTGAAATCGTAGCAAATAGTCTCATCCGAACTTATGTCATATTTTTTAACCAATAATTTTTGTTTTGAGACTCGTTAATTGGTCACTAACTTGACTTTTTTACAACAAATATTATTAGTCACGACAAGACATTTTTTTGTCTTGACACATAAATTTCCATAAAAAATTAAACATTTTAGGACAATATTTCATCTTTTATGATAAAATAAATCGTTGAAAAATATAATTATAGGCGACAAAACTATTTTGTCACAAAAAAACGGGTGTAAATTTCAGAAAACTATTTGTGACACATAATATTAGTCTTAAAAGCTATTCTTATTTTTTTATAATTTTAAAACCTTATTTTTTGGTTACAAATAATTACTTACCGTGACAAAACTAAAAAATAGTAGTAAAAAATATTGTTTTAATTAATACTATATTTTATGAGTAAAACATTTTGTTGGCTAAATATTATTCTAGGTGACACAACTATTTCATATCTGAATAAAGTAGAGTAAATTCAGTCAAACCATATGTAACACAATTTTATTATCCAAAGCTAGTATAATTTTCACTAATTTAAGGATTTTTTTAGGGAAATTATCAATAATATACTCTTAGTTTACTCCGTTATCAAATTTACTATAACAGTTTCAGGGTATATCATTCGTCCACCCTAAGTTGATAAAATTTATCTGTCATCCACCAAACCGTTAGTTGCTTTTTAAATATGATAACGTTAGAGGGGTAATTTGGTCTTTTCATATAATACAAGTGATAATTTAAGGGTATATAAGTGATAATAAGAGATTTTAAGGGTATACAAGTGATAATTTTTAAGGGAAAATTTATTAATTCGCTATAGCTCTGTTAACTTTCAAACGGCAGTTAACGGTTTAGTGGTCGGAAGATAACTTTTGTCAATTTAGGGTGGACGATTGATACACATTCAAAGTATTGTAATATTTTTTTATAAAAACACAAATTTAAGGTATATGAATGATAATTTCCCTTTTGTTATTTTGGTCATAGAGAATCACATAAAGTGACAAAAGTAAAAATAGTAGTAAAATTTATGGTTAATTTGGACATAAATTTTAGTAGTGAGAATAAAAATTAAATTAAAAAATTGTATGGTGGCATGGGACTATTTTTATTATATTGGGCAATAAGTAAATTTTTTAGATTGTGATACAATTCTTTCACCATCAACCAATCTAGTGTCATGTGGATAAAAACTCTACTTTGACACATTTATATCACCCACTTAATAACTTATCTTTCCCCTCAGATGTTAACCCTAATTAAAAGAAAGGAAAGAAACTCTTTATTTTCTATCTTTTTTTTCCTCCTCCACGCCACTTCTCTTTCTCAACTCTCAAATTCTCACATCTAAAAAAACAAGCCACTGTCATTTCATCGATCTCTTTCAGAAGGTTTGTATTTAATTATTAATGTTGATATTTTATATTTATTTAATATTTTATTCATTGTTAAAATCTTTTTTTAGTTAGATTTATTTTGATAATTTTTCCAAATCATCAAAGACGAGGAGGCAAACGCAAGCAATTGGCTATGCTCTACACAATAACAATCAATGATGGAGGTACAAAATTATTTTTGACTTTGACTTATTTTACAAATTGGACTTGAAGAAAATAAGGCAATGATTTTTTTCTTTGAACTAATTTTATTATCCTATTAGCACTTGGTCTTTAATTACTATGATAGTTTTGTTGTATATACAAGATAATGTACACTGAGTTTGGGGATATCAGATGTCGCATTTAAGTTGGTACTACAAGGTATGTACCGAGATGCAACCTCTAAATTATTATTGTCTTATTAAATAATTCTTGAATTTGAAGAACATACATAGTCATCAACAAAGCGAATAATATATTGTTTGCTATTATATATATATTAAGTTATTATTTATTATTTTAACTTTACCTTGGATGAATTTTTTTTCTTATATACGTTATCTTTGTGTTTATTATAGGATGAGTTGGAGACCGATGCCTCTAATGTATATTAGTTTGGAAGCATTTGAAGAAGTCAATAAGAGACAACTACAAGTAATTTTTATCACAACTAGAAAAAGCATTTGAAGAGTAACTCGTCATTTAAGAAATTCATCGATAAAGATCAAGGACCAAGACAATTAGTTATCTTTTTCAATTTTCTCAATGTATTACTTTAAATCATTGACATTTGTACATTTTATAATTGAATTTGCATGATAACTTTGTAAAATGTTTTTAACTATGTTTTTTATTTAATCTTAGTGTCATTTGCACATTTTGGCTTATTGATGTTCAAAGCTTTTTATTTGTTAATAATAATGCATGTTTACGTTACTTGTTTAGACTAATTATTTCTGTCACAAAGTGTTTTTAACAACAAGAAAAAAAAATCACCAACAATCTTTTGATACAAAATAAACAATTATAATTTGTAACAAAAGAAATAGTCACAAATCCTAAATATTGGAGACGATCAATTTTCGTCACCGAAGGCAACATTCAATGACTACAAAATGTTGTTGCAGATATTTTTTCAAACCACTATTTGAACATTTTTTTAATACTATTTGTGGCTTTTCAAACTTTAATTAGAAACAAAACATTTAGTCATGAAAAGGTATATTCTTTTGTTCCAACAACAATTTGGTCACTAGAACCTATTAAGACTGTCTTTTCACGATTAATGTCTGACAATTTATTTTTCGTCATATAAAATATAAGGTGACTAATTTGTTATATTCAGTGACTAAAATTTTTGTTACAAAATGTCATTTTTCTTGTAGCCCCAATAAAGTGACTAGAACCTATTAAGACTGTCTTTTCACGACTAATGTCTGACAATTTATTTTTCGTCATATAAAATATAAGGTGACTAATTTTTTATATTCAGTGACTAAAATTTTTGTTACAAAATATCATTTTTCTTGTAGCCCCAATAAAGTGACTAGAACCTATTAAGACTGTCTTTTCACGACTAATGTCTGACAATTTATTTTTCGTCATATAAAATATAAGGTGACTAATTTGTTATATTCAGTGACTAAAAGTTTTGTTACAAAATAGCATTTTTCTTGTAGCCTCAATAAAGTGACGACGGTGAGTTAACATTCCACTTTCTACATTGTGTTTTTATTTTATTGTTTGCTTTCACTTGTGCTTTGTTTTTGCTAGATTAATTCTTTTATTTGGTGCATTGTCATCTGTTACCCTGGTTAAGTGGCGGATAGCATTACTCTGTGACGATTGAAGTCGGTTCCATCAGTTTCCCATAATAACTAATATTCTCCAGCCAAGGCATGGATAGGAACACAATTCTTGCAAAGCTTCACAAGCGATTTTCCTCTCTCCCTCAAAATGCAATTCTCACGATCTACAAAGCTTCCGAATGCTTGCAACTGCTTATGAGAAATAACACCCCCATTGATATTCGTTGGTTAATTAAAGTTAAAGTTAATTAGCAAGGGAATTACCTCCCAAAGTTTTTGCCCACATGTCTAGTTGTGAGAAAGAAACTATTCAAGAAAACGAAGGGCTAAACAGCTCCAAGTTTCTTGTCATACGTGTGCCTAAATTGATTGCAAAAGACTTCCATGTAAATCTTTGGGAATCATGTCTAGTAACAAGGAAGATAACACTCAATTAGTTAGGGATGACTTGAATAAAGAGTTATTGGATGACACCTTTTTCACTTTTGATGCACATCCCAATGGATACGTATAGAGAGCAATTTCCTAGTTATGGTCATTGTTATAGAAAGAATGTGCATGATACAGTCTTGGGAATCTGACTATAAACAATCATGTTTACCAGTTTATAAAAAAACTAAATGAAAAGCCTATCCTTGACCAATAGAGGGAGGGTATTTGAGCCATTTCTAGATGTAAAACCAGAGGAAGATGTTAGCCACAATCAAAATTACCAGTACATATCCTTTTATTTTACTGTTCTTTTATCGTTTGCATTTTACTTTCAATAATGTGGTTTTATATCTAATTATTGTTTGTTTTTTTTTACTCTTTGCTTTTAACCATTGAACCATTAACTTTACGCGTCATTTGATAAATACACCACCCCATATACAGTTGCATATTATTATATTCATCACCAAGATATTTAAATACCAGCTTTTTTTCAAAAAAATCACAAATAGTTTTTTAGAATTATCCCAATGGTAGCAAATTTGAGCAGACAACTCAAAACTGTTTGTGCGCTTTCTAAGTTTAAATATGAGCTTCTTTTTCAAACAACTCATAAATAGTTTTTCAGAATTATCCCAATGGCAGTATCTTCGAACAGATAACTCAAAAATGTTGGTGTGCTTTCTAGGTTTAATTATGGCAAATGTAAAGAGTTTGTCATGGCAGTTATATGAAATACTAACTAGGCAACCCAAGAGGGGGGGGTGAATTGGGATTCTAAAAATTTAGACAACTAAAACTTAATGCAATATAAACTAAGCAACCAAATTTGAAATAAATAAATTAATGCGCAATGAAAAATAAAGAGATAGGGTAAGAGAGAGCAAACACTCGATTTTTATATGGTTCGGCCAACCATGCCTACGTCCAGGCATCCAAGCTCACCGAGCATGAAGATTTGACTAAGCAAGCCTCCAAGACTTCAACAACTCTTACAATTGACTTCCAAGGTGTCAATAGACCTTTACAACAAGAGATTATCCCTAATCTCTTAACCCAAGTGTATCCCAACACTTACAACCTCTCAAGATAAAGATTACAAATGAATTTTCTCTCACACTATGTGTTTGATTACAAATTAATGCTCAATGTGTGAATCAAAGAAACAAAAACAAGTTTAAAGCTCAATCATGGTTATATGCCCAGTAGCAAGCTCAATGATAGCTCTTAGATCTATATTTGTTTGAATTTGATTGAGTTATTGAATAGTTGGAGCTTAAAACTAGCCATTGTTAACTTTCTGAGAGAAATTGGATTGCCGCTAACTGCTATCGGCTTACCGTTTTGAGTAGTCCAAATGATCGTTGTGCTGTGATTTCAAACAGTCGTTTCACCGTTTAAAGTTACTGGTTAGCCATTTATTTCTAGAGACCTGAAAAATAAATTAATACCTCTCTGGAAATTATCGGTTAGTCATTTTAAGTAAACGGTTAGCCATTTACTACAGTGATTGCTAAAGTGAAATTATTTTCTAAAATTATAGTTTTGCTCCAAAACTTTCTATAATTATACTATGACCTAAATCTTAATAAAAATTTACAAATAAGTCCACTTCTAGAGTTTCAAAACTTTTTTCAATTTAGACTATTAATTGAAAATAACCAATTTCATAAAATCATTTTTCCATTAGGTATAAAACCTTTATATTATGAATAATGATTTATTTAAAATATATGAAAAATAATTTGAGCTTTTAAAAACATAATCATTCTTAATCTTGTTTGTTATAATCAAAATCAACATTATGGATACATATATGTTAGCACTATACATCTTGGTCATGTCATAGGTGAAAGAAAACTACACTTGGTATATGGAAGAGGTGACTGGGGGTTATCAAAGCTAGTCTCAAAAGTTGCTTTTACTAGGGGAAGCTAAGTGCTAGGCATCATCCCAAAAGCCCTAAAACCTCTAAAATGCCTACTCGGCTCACTAACTGGAGAGGAGTTAGTTGTCTCAAGTAGGCAAGAAAGAATAACTAAAATGCTAAAACAAGTTGACGCTTTCATTTTTTTACCGAAGATTTGTAACTATAGAAGCACTAATTACATTTGCTTCTTGGGCCCAGTTGAACATTCATCAGAAGCACATCAGTTTGTTAAATATTAATAACTTTTATGATAACTTGATAGCATTTATTAATCGTGCAATTGAGAATCATTTTATTTTATTTACAGCGAAAAAGTTTTTTTTTTGTGCTTCTACTGCTAATGAGTTACTTGATCTTTTAGAAGCTTAAATATCAGAGCTAAATTGTAAATATTTTCTATTGCAGTATTCAGATATTGTCTTCTGAACTCTACTTCTTTCTTTCAAGACACTGAGGATTATGTCTCGTTTTGGTTGAAATTAGGGAATAGTTGACAATTATGAAATAAATGACAGTTGTGCTCTTGTATTCTTACTAACCTTTTTTATTTATTTATTTTTTTGAGTCAAAGGTCGCTTAGTACAGAAAAGCATCCTTTAAAAAGATGGCTGAATATGAAATTTAGTTACTCTAAACACACATCTTTTTAGTCTTGGAGTCTAAATAATAATAATTGGAAAAAAACTAAATTTTGGAATTCTCCATTCCGATATTATTAACTGACCTTTTTGTCTACCTTTGCCATCTTGAGAGATTCAACTGACCATTCTAGACACACGACTACTAGTGGTGGTGGTAAGTTGAGATTTCATTTCATTCGTAAGCAATAACCAAAGGCAGTAGTCATTTTACCTAATAAAAAAAGAAAACAAAGAAACAAAACACTCTCACTTGGTAATCCGGTCTCTTTCCTAAGTAAGCAGAGGGTATTTGTGTAAAACGGTGAGAGTTGATCGAGCTTGCGTGAACTCTTATTTAGTAACTGGGCCTCACGCCTAAGCAAGCAAAGAGTGTTCACATAAAACAGTTAGAGTTGGTTAGTAATACATTATAAATAAACCTGCTACCAAAGGAAGCAATATCGATGAAATGGTAAGTACGAAAGTATTACTTTATTTTAACCAAACTCTATAATCATTATATCAAACATCGTTGATTACAAAAGAAGGTTTGCTAAACTATTGATTGATGATTGAGTAACGAAGGGTTGGTTTTATAAATTGATTTCAATTTGGTTTGGATTTTACTAGATACTATCGCTTAATTGCTAAGGACTACCAATGAGCTGGTTGAAGGATGTGTTAAGTACTGGAAAATGTATATTTACAAAGGGTAAAATTATCATTTTACACTCCAAACTTCATTAAAATTTCTACTTTTATGTATTTAAATTCGTTAAACTTTAATTGTGTGAGATATGTTGTAATTTAAATCTTTTATGCATTTTAAGGGCATTTGGTCATTTCATGATTAATGAGAAGTCAGATAGCAAAACAAATATCATCTTTATTTAGTTTAGAAAGTTGAAAACCATAATTTTAGGATTTTTGGTGGGGCCCAAATGACATGGCATTGGCCAGCTGACATGGCATTGACAAGATGACGTGGTAGTATCCTATTAGACTAAAAAATATTGATGTGACGTTGACCGATGATGTAGCATTAACCAATGACATGGCAGTATCCTATTTGACTGAATAATGTTGATGTGGCATTGACTGATGATGTTGCAGCATATTATATGACCTAATGATGTCTTCCAACCAATCTGATCTTTCCACATGGTGCAAGTCTAAATGTTCAAAAAAATTTCATCTGATAGTCATAATTTACTCATTGTATCTGTAAATAGAGGACTCCCCCTAATTTGACAGCACTGAATTCAAATTTGAGCTCTATTTTGTGTAGTTCTCACTACGTCTTGTACTTTTTATGTACTTTCATAAAATTATCATTTTACCCTTAGTTCAATTATGAGCGGCTAATTTAATTTTAAACTTGGATTGATGGAGAAGTCTCAACATAATCCATGGGCTCAATTTAGTAAGTTCATTGTTGACAGACAGTTTATCTTCTCCCAGTTCAAGACCAAATTCTTCTCTATATATCTCTACAAAACTGGTGTTAGATGATACAAAAACTGATCAAATGAATCACCAAAAATAGAAAAATCATCCATAAAGACTTCAAGGAATGTTCAACCATATTAAAAAAAAAGTTTAACATGCCTTGTTAAAATGTGTCAGGTGCATTGCATAATCCAAATGATATTTTCCTATATATAAAAGTGCCAAAAGGGCAAGCTAAAATAGTTTTTCTCTCAATATTTTTGTGCTATAAGAATCTAGTTATATTTTAAATAGTCATCTAGAAAGCAATAAAAATTAGGACCTACTAATCTATTACTTATTTGATTGATAAATGGTGAAGGAAAATGGTCTTTTCATATGACAGAATCTAACTTTCTATAATCAATACATATGCATCATTCTATAGTACTTCAATGGGTATTGGTTCACTATCGGTGTTGGTAACTACTGTGACTCTTACGTTTTGGGAAAAACTTGTACAAGACTAACCCATGAATTATCACAAATACGGTAAATGATACCTATATTTAATAGTTTAAGAACATTAGCTATAACGACTTCTTAGTCAATGTTGCGTTTCCCTAGTAGGTTTAACATTTTTGTCAAGATGAATGTAAGGTATGTAATCTATTGGGTTTATACTTTTTATGTCAGCTATGGTTCATTCTAATGCTTGTTTACCTCTATTAAAATACCCAACAACTTACTTTATTACTTGTCATTAAGAGAAGATGAAATGATTACTAGCAAAGTGTTTCTTTCTCCCATGAATGCATATTACAAAATGTTGGGTAGTGGTTTGAACTCAAGTTTTGGTGGTGATTTCGATAGTAAGCTGAGTTTCTTCCTCGTTGGTGCCAATTGCTCTATTCTTAAGTTCCATTTACTAGTATCCATAAATGGTAAAGAATTGGATAAGGTATTGACCTTGTCGATTGATCTGTCAATATCAAAATTCAAAGCAAAGTGAGTTAAACATGTTTGTAAAGGGTCATCACTAAGGTTAGAAGGAAAAGTATAATCAACTAATTCTCTAATTAAATCCATATCAAGAATTCTTTCATCTCCATCGTGAGGTTGTTTGGAAATATTAAAGATATTCAACTTCATAGTCATGTTACCAAATGACAACATTATATTTTCATTCCTGCAATGAATGTAGGCATCGAAAATTTTTTGGAAAGGTCGGCCCAGAATAATGGAGATGTGCTTCCTTGAGTCCTCCATTGGTGGAGTGTCAATCAGAATAAATTCAACAAGAAAATAAAACTTTTCTACTTGGACAAGCGCATCCACTACAATACTGTGAGGTATTTTCATGAATTGATCTGCAAACTGCAACACAACTAGAGTTGGGTGTAATTCTCTCAATCCAAGTTTCAAAAATACTAGGTAAGGCAAAAGATTTACATTGGCTCCTAAGTCCAGTAAAGCATTCTTAAATATGTGGTTCCCAATACTACATATAGTGAAGTGAGTCTGGGTCTTTGAATTTTTGAGAAATTTTGTGTTGGAGTACAGAACTAATGTTTTTTATTAGAAAGACATTCTTTTAAATATGAATGCTTCTCTTTTTAGTGCAAAGGTCGTTAAGAAACTTGGTATAAGAGGGCACTAGTTTTTTAGCATCAAGCCAAACGATGTTAACACTTACCTATTTAACGATCTCCATAATCTCACCCGAGGAATTTTCCTTTTTTGCTTTAGCTAACCTCTAAGGGAATGGGGCTTTAGGGACATATTCTCATATTCTACTTTTTTCTTTCTCCTTTGGTGATGATTCTTCATAGTCTAATGGTGAAATACTAACTAGGCAACCCAAGAGGGGTGAATTAGGATTCTAAAAATTTAAGCAACTAAAACTTAATGCAATTTAAACAAAGCAACCAAATTCGAAATAAACAAATTAACGTGCAATGAAAAATAAAGAGATAGGGTAAGAGAAAGCAAACATGAGATTTTTATGTGGTTCAGCGAACCGTGCCTATGTCCACGTCTCCAAGCTCACTCGGCTTGAGGATTTCACTAAGTGAGCTTCCAAGGCTTCAACAACTCTTACAATTTACTTCCAAGGTGTCAATAGACCTTTACAACAAGAGATTATTCTAAATCTCTTAATCCAAGTGTATCCAAACACTTACAATCACTCAAAAATAAAGATTACAAATGAATTTCTCACACACAATGTATATGGTTACAAATGAAAGCTCAAACTGTGAATCAGTGAAACAATAACAATTTTAAAGCATAATAATGGTTGTATATTGAGTAGAAGGCTCAATGATAACTCTTAGACTCTCTAGATTTGAATTTGATTGAGTCATTTTATAGTTGGAGCTAAAAACTAGTCGTTATTGACTTTCAGCACACAATCGGATCGTTGTTAGCCTTTATCGAATTGTCGTTTTAACTTGAACAAGTGACTGTTGTGCTATAATTTCAAATTATCGGATCATTGTTTTCTATATGTCGGTTTGCTGTCAATGTTTACAAGCTAATCTTCAATTTTGTTCGATGACGATTAGCTGTTATCTCCTAAACAGTTAGCCGTTTGCTACAGTGAAATTATTTTCTAAAATTATAATTTTACCCCAAAACTTTATATAACTGTACTATAGACAAATCTTCATAAAACTTTACAAATAAGTCTATTTCCAAAGTTTTTAAATAATACTAGTTGATTTCAAAGCTCTCAAAACTTTTTCAATTAGACCATGAACTTGAAAAACAACTAATTTCATGAAATCACTTTTCCTTTAAAAATAAATCCTTTATATTATCAAAATAATAATTTATTTAAAATGTATGAAAAATAATTTGAGCTTTTAAAAACTTAATCATTCTTAATCTTATTTGTGATCATCAAAATCATCATTATAGACACATACATGTTAACAAATGGTACAACTTGAGTTGTATTTTTCATTGACATTTACACTTTGTTGTCGACTTCTTTGCCTTTTCATAAGGTTATGAGGCTTTGACCTCTTCATACTGTTAGGGCGAATTGGTACTAACTTCATGTATTCCCTTTAGATTGGGCATTGGCTAGCTTAGGAATTTGTCTTTCTTAACGGTCATTGCCAAGGTTTGAACTGAATAAACAAGTTAACTCACCATCTTTCTGAGGTTTTGAATCGATTGGGCTTGTGAATGTATATCAACTCTCATCTCAATCTATAGCTCATTAATGGTGTGATTTTGTTGTCCCATAATAGAGTGAGTCATGTTATTAAAATTTTGGAGTCTCTCTTCCCGTGGTTTGGTTTATAAGTAGCTCTGATTATGTTTGTACTGTTTAAATAGTGGTAAGAGATTTGAGGAACTTGACGAACTAGTTGTATTGAGGGAGCTGGAGCTACTATTCTGTATTGTTGGAATCCGTGAGATCATGAAAAGTTGGGATGATCTTTTCATCCAAGATTATAAGTATTAGAATAAGGGTTGTAGTTCGACTACTTTCTCATCTTATTAATGGCATTGGCATGATATGGTTATTAATCATAGTCATATTGATTATAAGCATGTGGCTTTGTTGATTTGGCAGCCATCAATGATGCTATTTGGCGAGAAAGTCTTTCAACTATATCTTTGACTTCCTTGATTGCCGATCTTGACTCGTTGACATGGACTTTAGTTACTCCTTTGATTTTTCTCACATTCCTAAATTATCAGCATCGCTGCTAGGCGTTGTTTGCTTGTCACTATAAGAGATCCTAAATTTTTTATGCTTTTTAAGAAATTAGCTCACCTCCACTTGTCATCATTAACCATTCTTGCACATATGGCAATACTCTTTCCAAAAAGTATTGACATTGGTGCCACTTCTTGTACTCATAATATGGACACTTCAAGAGTAGCTCGTTGAATAGCTCTCATGCTTCAAAAACTCTGGGATTTCTCTGTGAATAATGTTGGTTTTATGCACTGAGAAGTGCTTATTTAAAAACTTTGTTACTACTTGTTCCCATGATGTGATATTATTAGTAGGCAATGTATTAAACCGAGAATGAGGTCTATCCTTTAGAGAAAATAAAAACAATCTAAGCTTACCATCTTCATATGTAAAATTTTCATCTTTAAAAGTTTGACAAACAGCATGAAAATCATTCAAATGATTATGTGCGTCTTCGTTTTCCAAGCCATAGAATGTTGAGAGATAATTTAGCACACTATATTTTAACTCAAAACTCCTATCAGCTACATTTAGTTATATTATGCATAACGTGCTCAAATTATCTAATGGACTGAAGTAGTTCTTAAATGGCCTCCCTTGTGCTTGTGGTCGTTGTTTCAAATCCATTTCAATTTTATCCTCAATTTTAACCTCTGATACAATATGTCTATGAGTGGAAAGTGTTTTTCTAGTTCAAGGTCTATAGGTTCTAGATTATGTGATTGTGACCTTCAAAAGTGCATGTAAGAAATTAAAAAAAATTAAGGCTAATGAAAATAAAAAGAAAGAGGAGATGTTACAATTCTGACCTTCTCACATTATTACATATTTACTATGAAAACACACTCAAAATCTACACATAAAGCTATATACATAATATTTACGAAGCGAATTAACTCCACAAATTAAAATGACTTGCCTTCCCTATAACAATGCCAAAAAACATTGTTGTGCAAATTTTCTTGTACTCATCAATGCACAAATCTATTGTAACATGGATTAATAGTGACGGGTGTCGATCCCACAAGGAGGTAGATTTAATTATGTGTAAGGTTAATTTTTCAGGTTTATATGTAAATTGGTCAAATGTGATTTCTAAGCAGTAAATGGACTTAAATTAAAAAGATAGCAAGAATAAATTAAAGATTAAAAAAATGCAAATGATGAGTCTCTGGATTCACACTCAACACTTCACCATGGGCTTAATATTCATTTTTACTTCCAATTAATTTATGAAGAGATATTTTCACTCCTCATTGTCCTCATTCTGGTAAATATGGTATCAGACACTCATTGTGCTATGGGGAAATAATCTCCTACTAATGTGGTGTCAAGTACACGTTATACTAGATGATAATAAACCACTGTTGACAATGTGGCAAGACCGCCCACTAAATAAATTAAACGCATTCTCTATCAACACTGAGTCGGGATGAACCACTATTACAAGGGGGGAGTTTCTCACTAATAAATATAGTGTAAAGTGCTCATTGTGTCAAATAGTAATGATACTAGGGAGCCGATATATCGTGCGAAATTTAGACAAGATTGTTACTATCTATCAATAATGAGTTAAAACAATTCACATAAATCAAAGAGAGAGAGTTAATAAACTTACTAAATTAATCCCAAGGATCATGTTAAGGCTTCACCTTCAACAGCTTGAAACTAAATTAGCCACCCATAATTGAATTAGGGGTAAAATAGTATTTTTCTTAAATACATAGATAATACAACATAGAGTGAGAATTACACAAATGAAGCACAAATTTGGATTCAGAGCTATCAAATTGGGAATTCCCCTACTCGAACGCTCAGGATTACACCACATGGCAAACTATGATTAAATGGAACATGTTACCAAGGCTGTGATTCAATGAATTGCATGTAATATATGTGTGTTTTTCGATCCCACAATGTGATGCCACATCATCAATCAATGCAAAATCAACTAGCATTGATTTAGTGTATTTCATGTATTGTAAGCTCATTTTTCGGTCTAATAGGATGTTGCTACATCATCAGTCAACGCAGTAGGATGCTGCCACGTCAGTTAAGCCTCACCAAAATCCTAAAATTACAATACCTTTTATGTCCTTCATAAGGTTTTTAGCTATTTTGAGCTAAAAACTACTATATGTTTTGCTCTCCTATTTCTCGTTAATCGTGAAATGACAAAAACAGCCCTGAAATCATAAAATAGTCAAATTATAAGAAAACACATAAAATAATCAAATTATAACAAAACACAATCAAAGTTTAAAAAGAGTTAAATATATAAAAGTATAAATGTTAGTGAGACTTGGAATGCAAAATGACAATTTTATCCTTTATAAATATTCATTCTCCAGTACTCAACAATTAGTCATTCTTGTTGGCAAGCAAAACACTAATTTATTTGATAACTTAATTTGTAAAACACAATCTAAAAAAAATTGAAAGCAAGAGATAAGAGAAAATCTCTTTTTATTTACTACATTTTTCCCCTAAAATTCACTATAAAACTCACACTAAAATTCACTACAAAACTCACATAAAAACTCCATACATAGTTTGTGCTTGCCTTAATATAGGCCAAATTCTTGTTTTGATCAAATGTGGACATTTACGTGGTAACTCTAGTGAGCTTGCAACCACAGCCTTTAAATGAGCTTTAATGATATAATCCAATGGTAAAACATTATAACCAATGTAGTGCATTATAAAGCGATCCAACTTAACCAATTACCATAACTCAAGTGAAATTGAAACCCTCTATTGGCTCTTTTTGTCAAGGTGGTTGAATTAATAAATTAATTTGTACTAAATCTGAAGCAATGGGGTGAATGCGAGCTCCGACACATAACGATCTTAGTCTTTCAAAATCATTAATGTAACATTGAAGTACTAATCTGATGTGATAAATTCCAACAACTCTTAAGTTTTTGAGTGTCTAGAATCTAAATTTAACATTCACTTTCCAATACGAGCATAAAAAATTCATGAATTTAGGGATTTCCCTATAAACATAAAAATCACACATAAAAACAAATAAAAATAAATAATTCCTAAAATGGACCTAGAATTTGTAAACGTGACAAAGTTGTTAGTATTATTAACATTGTGATTATAAAATTATGATTTTCGCATTTATTAAATGTACACTCTCTTGTGTTAATCATGAAATATAATATTAGAATTCAAATTATAACTCAAATATTAGGATCACAAATATTATTCTTTCGGAACTACATCTACATGCCTAAAGATTGATGCATTAATGACTTAAATATATTTTTTGGTAATTTTTTTTTTTTGGAAACTTTATGATATGTCCTGAGGGTGTAGTTCTGTCCTGAAGGTGTAGTTCTGTTCTAACAGTATATCAATTTTGAGTTAAAATACAGCAACACTCAAACAATATAAATGGTAGAGAGAGGGCCCGACCTATTGCTTTGTTGTCTCCCATCTTTTTTCATTATTTTTCCGGACATTGAATCGATGATTTTTATTTTTCATTACATAGCCTTTAGCAAATGCGTGTAGTTTCCCCTTAAGTTTATGATAGTCGACCCATCTAAACAATAATATAATAACAATGTAGTGTTGCCTAATACCAAATTAGAAAATTCATCAAATAAAAAGAGATATAGTAATATTTGAAAATTAACTAGGATGCCTTTTTTTGGTGGCAGCCTTCTGTTTTAAGTCATAAGCTAGCGCATGAAACGCTTATTTTAATAAGATCGGATGTTTATAAATACAAAGCACCAGACATATATATACTAAAGTGTGAAAAGGAAAGGTGTGGAAGGAAAGGCAGTATGTGTATGTAAAAGAATAAGGAGAAATGAAAGGAAGAGGGAGGAAAGGAGAAGAAACTTTGGATGTGACTATTGTCTCCCAATATTCGAAAGAGGTCCACATCGATCCTGCAATGGGGGGACCCTCAGTGCACTACCTTATTTACATTCTTAAATCATGGCTCTCAAAAATCATATATTATCATTGATATTATAATCTCAATAAGCATAATGTCACTACAAAATCTTTCTTCTTTTATCGGCCCTTTCATAGTCATCCATTAACTTTTTACGATTTCGGTAAATGGCATGTTATTTTTGACCAAACCTATTATTTATGAACTAACATATAATCATTCTCGCATTCCAGGCATGCTTTAGTGAATGAAAAATTATTCATGGTTCACAGTTACTCAACCATAAATTTAAACGATTTGCTAACATAAACCACTGAAAAGGTTCACATTTTAGAAAAGGAAAATGTTTTCTTTTACGAAATGAATGTGACGCCCTCATCATTGTGGGATCGAAGGCATACAGTTGACTGTGCACGACATGCGCGCCTATCGTTTAGTGGCTGTTCGTGTCGGCATGATCTACCTTTCTTAGTGCTACTTGTACATAGTAGTAATTTGATTTTCTAGTTTCAAATTAATAAATAATTTTTAAGTAATTTTATTTAGTAGACGGTTCGAATTTTTAATTACAAAAGAGGTGTAAAATAAAAAAATTAATTTAAATTTTATCTACGAAACAGGTTAAAAAGAAAAAGAATCAGGAGTTTTCTTATAGTACATGTACAACTTTTATTTCCTTATTTGACAAGCATTCATTCTTATGGCGTTTTTGTTACTCATTATTTTTGTATTCTTGAACTAGTATAAAGGCAAAGCCTCGTTGAAGGACAATCATTCAGCTTTAAACATTTTTTTTCCTGCTTCTCTCACTCTTTGGCATGCTTCTTTCCCTCTCTAAATTTGATCATGGTTTGTAAGCTTTGGTGAGGCTGGCGTCTCCAGCGTAATAAAACAACTAACAAACACAGTATATTAACTGTTAGGAAAGAATCTTGGCTGCTTAGAGTTTCTTCTTTTCCATTGGCATTCTATCACGATTGTATGAATGTTTTCACCATTGGGTTAAAAGAGATATTATAACAAACAAGCTTGAAATCGCATTGCATAATTTACTAGTGTCTGATTAACTATGAGATTCCAAGTTAATTATGATGTAATATGCACCGAAATATTACCAAGCAAGTTTGGGCATTAAAATAAAAGATTATCCCAAAATGCGAGGCCGTTATATAGGCATCAATTGATTAGCCACATTCATTTCTTCTTTGTTGCATTTTCAACTAGCATGAATAATTAATGAGATAATTATAATTAACTACAGAAATACCCTTTTATAAATGAACTACAAACATGATTTTACAATTTTACTAGTAAAAAAGAAAAAGTAAAAACATTTCAGAAATTAATACTTCAAGTTGGCCCTTCTTTCAATTTCGACCGTTGGATATGTTGATGCAATACTACCCTAATAGGTTTTGCATGGAAACCAGAAATCATGGTAATCATTAGCCACTCCTCATAGCCCCAACAAGATGTAGTAGACAAGGGTTATGGGCAGTGCAATTAGCATCCCAAATATGACTCTGCAAAAGCAAAAGTAAGTGATAAGAATAACCATAATAATAATAGTAGTAACAATAAGATAAAAGAGTAGGGAAAAAAGAAATCTCATATAAATTTTGTGCAGAAAAAATATACTCACCCTGTGCTGAGAATATCAGGGTGTACGTTGTATTCCTTTGCAAAGACAAAGGGGACAATTCCTTGTGGGAGAGCTGCCTGTTTTTGCAATCCAAAAAATTCCAAGAACATGAAAGGCAAACGGACAAGTGTTAGCAAATGTACAGATGCCTGTTTGGTCTTCATTTATTTACTTTAACAATTAGTTCTTGCTTATATACATTAGATTAATTTTTTTTTCCACAGATGATGGTGTTGGTAACTTCAGCATGCGTGCTTAATTTGTTTGTTCTTTGTTACTTCTATTGTATATTATAATGTCTAAATGACAATATTTGATATCTTCAATAAGATTCAATGTTTCTGCATGCACTTGATCATTATTTAAACAAAATTGAAATGGGTTTGAGAAATAATAAAAAACGTTATCTAGGAGAAGAAAATATATACTTTATAGAAAGCAAATATTTTGGAGCTTTTGTAGTTAAGTTGGATTGGCTGTGTCAGAAGGAAGCAGAGGAGAGTAAAGTGACCTGTACAATGGCAACGTGTAAGAGAACGCCTCTGAGGCCAACAGCAATGGAAGCAGCTGCCATGACAGCTGGACCTGTGAGGAATCTCACAGCCATTGAAAAAGCTGCAATAGAATTTCCACATGCTATTATCCTTGGTTGCAAAGCCATGAACAGACCTGCATGTCATCACATCAAAAAAGAAATTAAATTAAGCATGCCCATCACCAACATCCAACACAACATCTCTCCCCATTGTCATTTGTCAGACTTTTATTTTGTTTTTGTTTTTCCCCCAGAAAACTTTCATCATCATCATCACTAGCACCACTACTACCCATCACTACCCGTTATATCAAAAACTTGGCAAAAAGAGATAGATCTGTAGAGTTAAAAGACATAAAGCAAACCCAACACATTATCATGACTACACTGTTTTGCTTTGCTTTTTCCTAATTCTGGTTGCTTTGTTTACAACATTTAATTATGAAAAAGTAAGGGAGAATAAGAAAAGATTTATTACTAAAGGAAAAAGAGTATAACGAAGCATTTACTGACCAAGACTGAACATGGCCATGCCGAGACCTGCATCTGACAGAATGGAGATGGACTTTGCTACAATGGCAGGCATTTGTACATTCCACCTTAAACAAGCAAGCAACAGCAGCAAATTAAACCAACAAGTTAGGTCAATTAACTAAACTCAGATGCCAAAACTGATGAGCACACAAGCAAATTGTTTGGTAGGAAAAATGTATTAAACAAAACGGCGACATAAAACATTAATAAATCAGTGTCCAATAGCTTTGTTTTTTTAATTATGATATTAAATCTGATTTATCACTATTTTTGTCGTTTTTTTTTCCCCGTGAACATCATTACTCCGATCGAAAGCGACAAGTGGAGCTAACATGTCATGTACCTGAACGAAACTAATGACCAAACGAGGCCAATTAAGCTGGAGTAAGTGTTGGGATTTCTGATAAGTTTTCTCCAAACCATAATCAGTATAAGCCTTGTCATTACACTTGTCGGCGGCATAGCTTTAGGCTTCTCATCACCAACTTTTTCTCCTTCATTGTTGTTGCTCTCTAATCCTCTTCTGTTGCCAAAGCTAAAATCTTCTCTCTCCATGTACTCTTCATGACCACCACCACCCTCTCCTGTACAATGATAATTAAGCTACTTCTAATCGATAATTAAATAAAAATACTTTTAATTAATTAAATGAAATGCTTCTAGCTACCTTTTCCTCCTTGTGGTGACACAGCCAATCTCACTTCTTTGTGGTCATTATTATTATAATCATGGCCACCAAATACATCAGATACAGGAGAAGCACTCGAACTCCAAACAAACATATGAAGATCCCTAGCTCCAGCTCCAGCTCCAGCACCATCTTCTCCTTTCTGCTGAGCTTGACCATTAATAGCCTTCTTATTGGCACTGGCATTAACTCTAGTATTATTATTAGTTGGAGAAAACATGCCCGGATTTGGTGCCGGGTAGTGATGGAACCTTGACTTGTTAGCATTATTAGCTTCATCTTCATAGTTAGATGGTCTTGGGGTGGGTCCACGCGACGTCGCCGAGAGACCATACACGTCAGTGGCGCCGAAGTTTGAACTGCGGCCACCGGCCATCATTGAGTAAAAGTCAGCGTGGTTAAAGCTTGACCCTCGTGGTGTTGGGTTTCTTGATGACTGCAAAGAGTAAATCTCTGCATTCGTTAAGTTTGATGGGCGTGGAGTTGTTGACGACAGCCCTTGAGACCTTCTTGAGAAAATGTCTGATCTTGAGGCATTTGATTTTCGGACAGTGACATGAAGCTTTCCATCTTCTTTGATCTCAGCGTCTGTTTCAAGTGGCTGCCTTCCATCAAGTGACATGATGTCAGAATCAACATGTATTGACACAATAGAGCCTGCAGTGTCTGGGAATTGCTCAGAGATAAGCAACCTGGCACCTCTATATTCAAACATGAATAACATCAAAGTGTACCAAATGATGCATTGAAGAACAACTATTTGCACCATCAAGCTTCCAGAGAACTCACCGTACATTCCTTTGAGTAAAGGAATGCCCATGACAAGAGTGTTTGGTAAAGTTGATACTGAAAATAGAGTGATGGTCCATTCTAAACAACCCCTTTTGCTCAACTTGCTCCAAATTGCTAGAACCACAAGGACTATGATTTTTTGAAGAGTATCAGCTGCAATGAACCTCAAGTTCATTTTGTAAGGGTCGTTGGATGAGATGAAATGGAAAGAGAGCAAGGGGACTGCAAAGAGAGCAACAAAACGGTTGATGCCTGAGCACTGATCAGGAGTGAAAATCTTCCACCATTTCACTGACCCATAAGCTAAGATCATGGCCACATAAAGTGGAACCATTGCAGTCATGACATGGTAAAAGTCTGCGAGTCTGATCATCTTTGGTTACTTGCAACGATACTAATTGAATGAATTAACAAAACTTAGCAATCAAAGAAGAAACAAGAAAGAGAGAGGGGTGGGGGGTTGAAGAAGAAGAAATATTGGTGGAAGTGACAACGAAGATGAGAGGAAAACAAAGGGAACAGCATGTGTTTTTGGGGTTTTGGAGTAGTGGGTAGTAATAAGCAGAACAGAGGAATTTTTTTTCACTGATACAGCTTTGAGAGCTGTGAACAAGCTTGCACTTGCATTCCCCAAAGCACAGAGTATTTTGCTTTTTAAACTTTTTTTTTTATTTTGTTTGTTTTTATCCTTTTTGTTTTGAGTAGTATTTGTGTTTGGATTTGAGAGAGAGATATATATAACTTGGTAAATCTTAAAATCTGTGTGAGGAGGAGGGGAGGCTCTATCTTCAATGGACTTGGCTAATGGTTGTGCAAAGTATATAAGTAGAAAAAGCACTTTTGTTTGGTGGGAGCCTGGAGGTGGATGTGTCTCCGAGTACTTGTTTTAAGAGCTTTTTAAGCTTTGTAAAGAGCCTGCTCCCTCTTGCCTTTTTTCTTTTTCTCCCTCTCTCTCTTTCTTCGTGGAATGGATTCGCTTTTTTATCTTCATGGGTTGTAAATAGCTGTGTGTGTTTATGCTTATTATGATTTCCCCTTCTTATAGATATTTGTGAGAAAGCTAATAGTAATTCTAATATTCTTCCATTTCCTAATTTTCTGGCAAAATTAATTTATATCATTTTAGGGAGAAGTGAACGGCTCCACGCGCTTAGATATGGGGCGCTAAATTTGGAGTAAAAGAGGACAAGCATTTTTGAAGTAGGGTGATTCCTTCACGTGGATCCTAAATTGTCCATTGCTAGCCATTGCTAGCCATATCTTACTTGGCATTTCCAACGGCTCGGGCTAAATTTTAATAGTGCGTTTATTTTTGTACTGACAAGATAGAATCTGAAATTGAAATTATTATTAGTGTTTATTTATTAAAATAAATGTGCATATTAGAATGAATATGGTGCACTTCATGTTAATATAAAAATAAGAAATGAGAGTCTACTTACAAGTGCGTAGATCAGTTGGCGTGGGACTGTTATATCTTAATTAAGTTCCTTGATTCGATATTTGAGAATGCAGTTGTACTCAAATTTAAAAGTTTCAACTTTGTCTTGACTTAAAAAATTTAAAAATTAGAAAAACAAAAAATCATCCCAAATAACAGAAACCCTAATCGATTAATTTACTAGCCCTCAAAAGCTCCAATTCCAGCAGTCGTCGATCTTATCTCACCATTATAACCGATAATTGTGTTACTGTCCATCATTAGTACAAACTTCCTTCATCGGTAAGTTATTGAAATAGCCTTCACAAACCCTATTGCTATTGTTGTTGTTGTTATAGTTGTTATTACTATGACTATTATTAATGCAATTATTATTATTGTTGTTGTCATTAATATTATTGTTATCGAAGAAAAATATTTTATTATTAACAACAACAGTAATCAATAATAACAATAATAAAAATAATTTTAAATAATAATAATATTGTAATAATAATAAACAAATGGCATCTTTGTAACTTAGAAATAATTCATTTTGATTACAAGATGAAGTAATAATTCATTCAATTTTTATAATTCAAGTAAACAACTTATTTTGATCCAAAATAACCATTTTTCAATCTTATCCAACTCCAATCCATTTCATTATAGTTCATTTCGATTATTTATTGGTAAACACACCACATATACACTGTTACAGAGACAAAAGTCATGTAGAATAAGGATGGCAAAAAATCAGCCCTAATCGCCTGATTTACATTTATCCAATTTAATGGTGGGACAATTGAGTCTAGATTTAATTTTTTAAAGATTGGATTGGGTCAGAGATTAGGCATACATTAAAAAAGAAAAAAAGAAAGCTTAAGCTAAGCCCAAGCCTTGGCAAGGTTGTTATTCTACAAGGGCTATTTTTAGAAACCTCCCCTGAGGTTTGATATAATTTCACTTAGATGGTGAGGTTGATTGTATTCTTACTTACCTCCCCTACCGTTAGTATACATACATGTATAACGTTAGTATTTGAGGGCAAAAAAGTAAAAGATAAGCTGAAATTCTAAAAAAATCAAATAACAATTAAAAAAATAGTTTAAAATCTATTGGATAATTGTATTATCCGATTATACACAATATACATTGTGTAAAAGAGTGTATTTCGCTTTCCCGACTAGAAAAAAGCAATGGAGATAAACACCATTTTCACTCCACTCCACTCCTTTTTCACTCACAATTGTCGACCTTCACCATTTCTTTCTCTCACAATTTTCACTCCACTACCCTACTCTCATTTGCTGGAACAAAAAGAAATAAACACCAAGAGCATATATAACCCATGAAGAAGAAAAACATGGATGATCGGAGAAGGCCACCGACTGGTGACGATTGACGGCGGCTGGGATATGCTACTGGTATTGGAGTTTGTAAGAGGTTTGTTACTTTATCAAAGTCTAAAATTTTAAAATACTTTTGATTTTATTATTTTTGGAGATTTTATAAGTGGTTGTTGTTGGTTGTATTTGATTTGTCTTGTTCATGGGTTGGTGCTGGAAAATTTGATTAAAAGGAGAATGGGTTCAGACATATGGGGCCATGAGTTGAAAAAAATTAATTATTAGTTATTTTATGTTTGTGATTTACACCATACATAGTGTAATAAGGCATATAAATCAAATAATTTGTTATTCTTATGTAAATGGGTGTGTAAAATAAAAGTAGTTTTAGCTGTAATTTTTATTTTTCTCGCCAAAGTTTACTAAAGTTGATTTGTTTATAAATTTGCAGTGTTTGTGTGCGTCTATCGCACAAACACAGTTCCTGCATTTTTGGGCGACAAGGCATGTCTCCTGTGCGACAAGCCCTCGTCGCACGAACACAGTTTCTATGTTTTTGGGTGACATTGTTGTCGCACGTGCGATAGTTTTTGTCACACGGACGCAATTTCTGTTTTTTAGGCGACAGGCATGTCACATGAAAAACATTAAAATGTATTACTATTATCATTATTTATCTTTATTATTGTAACTGTTGTTGTTGTTGTTTAGTAATATCATCATTATTATTATTATTCGTAATTATTACTTTACTTTCACTTATTAACGTGTGCTTATTGACATATGATAGGGACAAAAGGCCAGTTGAACTGTCTACTGTTCCACTAGAACCTGCAGCAGAAATGGACAATGTCATATATAAAGTATAACTTAACTATCATACAACACTGTTAGTGTAGTTGTTATTTTTGTTCTTTTTGTGTATATGGGCAACTGTTGGATGTATAGGCTAATGAAATTTAGTCCAATTGTGATTGTCACCAACTGTAAGCTGTGGAAATGCACATTTGACTGTTATTTAAATGATGGTGCTATTCTATTTAGTGTTATTTTCCAATTCAATTAACTCATACTAATTTTTTTTCCTCTCGCCACAAATTAAAATGTTTGTTATTTTTTATTTGTATTGCCGGTTTAGTGACATAAAACTTGATGGTTTCGAATTTAATTATTTCTTTAAACAAGTAAAATATTGGTGGTTTGTTTGGTAGAGACTAATATAGTCTATTGTTGAGAGAACTAAATTATGTTTTAGTGGTTTTTTATTTCACCCTCTAGCCCTACAAGCATTCTATAATTTGGGAGACATGCACTTGTCGCCCGGGAGACGACATTCGTCGCTCAAAATTACAGAAACAAGCATTCTATAATTTAGGGAGACAAGCACTTGTCGCCCGGGAGACATTTCTGTCTCCCCAAATTAGTTTGGATATTTTAGTCATTTCATAAGTCAACTAACGGTCAATCCGTATGTATACTAACGGTAGGGGAGGTAAGTGAGAATACAATCAACCTCGCCATCTAAGTGAAATTATATCAAACCTCAGGGGAGGTTTCTAAAAATAGCCCTATTCTAAAATTTTTATTTTTTTGTAAATACAATTTTTATTCTAAAATTCTCTTATTTAACTAAAATCTTAAGATTTAATTCAAACAATAATGCTAAGGATTTCAATATTTGAGTGTCAACTTGAGTCCCAATATTATATGCCACTCATCTATTAGAGGATAAACCCAAAATTATTTTGCTACTGTATTTTACTATCTAATTGACGAATGCCACATTAATTAAGATTCAAATGTTGGGATCCCTACCATTACTCTAATTTAGAAGGCCACCAAAAACATTAAGCATTTAACTTTTTTCTTCTTTCCTTAACTAATAAAAGATAATAATTTTTTTCAATAAAAAATTCAAAAAAATTGAGGCACAGTAAAAGCTCAATCTAAATAGTCAATGGTCGGATTTTTATTATTATTTTGGTTTGATTCAACAACGGTTAGGTTTGGCTCAGGATCGGCCAATCCTGGCTTAGCCTAGGCCGTTTGCCGTCCTATTTACAACATAAAGTTAACATAAATGCAATTGGCAATAACTATCCGACAATAATTAGTAAAGTGTTGTATGTTAAAGGAAATTCAAAACAAATGTTGAAATTTTATTATGCACTGAATGCTAGGTTGTTGGGTTGAATTGGATAAGATTAGATTTATTAGAATTATTTTTAGTATACTTCATATTTTATATAATATATGATTCACTAGATCATGTTTATAGTTTTAACATTAAAAATTTATATATTTTAACAAAATGCTTAAACATTGTATTTAATTGTAGAACATAAAATATTAGTTTAATAAAATAAAATATATATGGGATTTCATAATTATATGATAATTTAATGTGAGAACAAATCAATTACATATCCAAACCAAAATAAACAAAGACCAAACTACAAACTAAATTTCTAATACAAGATCCCTCATGTTTGAACTGAGTTTTGGTGGATTCAATTAAGACATATAAATTTGTTTAAAAGGCAGTGAAGCTACCTCACTAAGCTTAAGGTATACTCTTGCAAGGGGAAGGAGGATGGCTAAGCGAGTTAGGATGTTAAATGAGAGTGGAAGCTGGACAAAAATGCAGATGAAACCCGCAAGCTCTTAAGCCATTTCAAACGTGTAAAATGGAACAAGTTGAGCTCAAAGGTAGAGCCAGTTGTGGTCCGATGCTCAGGTTATATTATGGACAATATGATGCTAGCCTCAAGATCCAAGGAACCTTGAAGCTTTGATAATGGTGTTATTCTTTTCAGTTGAAGAAGACAAGTGTATTTTTTATAATGGCGTTATTCATTTTGGTGAAAGTTATTTTGGTCCATTTAGACATTTATAACATATATTCTTTGGCTGACCTCCTCTAGGTGAGGTTAATTTAGCATTTTCGTTTGTCTTCCCTTTGATGGTGACATCTATGGGTTTAGAAGGCAAGAAAGCCCTCAACGTCTTTTTTGTTTCTGTATTTGACCATGTGGCAGCTCTCAGTATTGTGCACCTGATGCTTTTTAGGTAGCAGTAGAGAACAACTTATATGGCTCCATCTCATTACTTTACCTAAAGAATCTTCACTCTCACTAGTTCCTTTCTTTCAACTCAAAAGAGAGATATTTTTATTTTTTCTTATGATGGCGTGCATTGTTCACGTGTTAACTCCAGCTATCAAATTTGGGTTTCAATAATACACCTTAGTGTTGAATGTATTTATTAAAGTTGTCCTTTTCTAAGGAGCTTATCTTGCGATTTCTCTATGCTATTGTGTTATCTGGTCGAATGGACTTACTTCATTTTAGCTTATTTACCATTTCCATGTGTCATCCCAAAACACCTCATTTTAATAGAATGAGAACCAAATTAAAAGACATGAAAACACATTTTTTAATATAAAGTCTTTAGTCCTCTAGCAAATTGGATTTCATGTTTTATGTCTTTTATTTTGATACACATTTTCTATATGTATATTGCATTCCATATATCCGTAACGCACAACATAAATAAGAAAACTTTCTTTCCAAGGTTAGAATGAGACTATTCTTGTAATAGTGTCATTGTTAGATCTTGTTATGATAAATTAATAATTAAATTTGGTATTATTATTTATTAAAATTATTAATTATTCTACTCTTTATCTTTTCTAATACATCTTAATTAATCTATCGAGCTTTTTCAGAGTCTAATTTTGAAAAAAACTATAAGGGTTTGGTAGTTTATTGTTTGTGGGAATGGTTAGAAAAAAAAATAAAGAAAAAAAGGTGGAGAGTTGATAAAAGCTAATTTAGCCCAAATTATGAAGAGATTGTTTCAAGTATTCAGTGGTAATTAGAAATGAGATTAATGTCTTTTGTTGTTGCATTTAACCATAATAAAATAAAATAAAAATCAAGCCCTATTTAGAATACACGATGACTCATGTTACTATTGGTGTCATCATTAGAGTACATAAGGTTAATATTTTAAAATAATTGACTTATGTTGTTTAGCGAAAACCTTTTGCCACTAGCCCAGATCTATGTTATCACACAATGCCATCAACGTTAAATTTTATATTTTGTTCTAAATACTCATTTACTGCCCACCAATTTGTAATCAAAGATATAAGTTACTAAGTGATAGCCTAATGGCTATAACAATTAATATTGATTTCTTTGATGACATAAATAGGGAGGACTAATATGTTTAATTGAGTACCTAGTGCAACTTAAGCCACTTGTATAGTGGTAGAGTAGCTACTAATGTGATGACTAATAATGACTCACATGACTGTTGACGTCATCACTAGAGTACACAAGGTTAATGTTTTAAAGTAAATGACTTTTGGCGTCTAGCGAAAATATTTTACCACTAGCATAGCTTTATGTTATCACACTATGCTATCAATGCTAAGTGTTATATTTTGTTCTAAATACTCATTTATCGCCTGCTAATTTGTAATCCAATCTTATGTTACTAAGTGTTAGCGTAATGACTATGACAATATTGATTATGTTGATGACAAACATAGTGAGGATTGATGACAAACATAGTGAGGACTAATGTATTTGACTGATTTTATATTAAAGCCATAAACATAATCTAACTATATAAAATGACAAATGTGCCACAAACCAAATTCTTAAGAGCATGGATGGATTTATGAATTATGATTAATATTGCTTGACTGAATATATGGTATAACTTTGATTAATAAATGGCTTTGGAATCATGGAAAATCTATTAATACAACAATATTAATTTGTTTATAAATTAATAAAATTATTAGTGATTTATGAAGATATGATCAAGTTTATATAAAAGGATTTTTTTTAATAATTTAGTATAAATAGATAAGACATTTTAGAGGCAAGTATATTCGTTCTCTCTCGTACTCTCTTATCATAGCACATATTATACAGCAATGGCTTCTTATCTTAAGAAAATGAAGAAAGCAACATTGACTAATGAAATGTGTAAAACATTATTTCAGTCCAACAAAGAAAATCCAACTAGCTTTTAGAAATAATTGCTACAATGAGTTTTAGGTTAGTTTAACTTACAAGTGAGTCAAGAGACAATATTAAATACAATCAAGCAATCTTCAGAGTATCTCTCAGTTGGATTTTGACAAAGGTGACATTAAACAATACAAGTTTTACCAAATTTTTGCAAGTATTTGATGTGAATCAATTAGGTAATTTTTACTGTATGCGACTAAAAGCTGATTCCAACAAATAAATTTATATTTAATAGGAGTTTATACTAAATTTAGATTTAGATTTTTTTTTCGATGTTTGGGGCAAGTGATTAGCTAAAGTACACTTACTGGTGAGCTAAAGTAATATGCGTAGTGAGTTGAGGTGGTCACATAGCGAAAAATAGAGAGAGCTTAGTGCAGCCCCATATGAGTTTTATATGGGGGCTAATGTATGCTTAAGAGTAGCTTAAGTGTACTTAGAGGATAACACATGTGGTCTCACAGAATACTTAGCATAACTAAGGTTACTCAGATAAGCTTATACGTTGATCTCAACTTCAAATTAAAAGTACTCTAAAACAAACATCAATATAAAGAACGCATGATATTTACGTGGTTTGGTCTTTGGCTTACATCCATTGAAGCAAGTCATCACCAATCCAATATATAAAATAGAGGTTACATAAGATTTTACATTATCCAAGATGAATAATATAAGTTAGAGCTAGATGTCGTCCTTATGTGAAAAGGAAACAATGCTTTTAGGGGTATGTGTAATATTTAGGGAAAAAGGATAAGAATAATCTTTTTTGTACTAGGTTTATTCTTTTCCACAAATATCTTGAAGTGTCAACCTTGACCATTGATTTCCAAGCCCATTCAATGTAGTAAATTCTTCCAAATGATATCTTTACATACTTTAAGTAAGTGCCCATTTTGCCCTTGTAATTGTCCAGGTGTCATTGAATTAGCGGTCTAAAAATATCATACCAAAAATTACCACCAAACAAGTACGAATAAGCAAAGTTCTCCTAATAGAGAAGGCTCTCTATCAGTGGATTATTTTATACCAAGAATTTGTGAATATGACAAGAGAACTAATCACAGAAAAGACAAAATAATTTGTAAGTAAGATCTTCCCGGTAGATAGCCCACATTTCAAATTTTCTCAAGGTTGCCTTAAGTACTTCAAATATAGATATAGGATCAATTCATGTGATACTTGAAATTTGAGATAAAAAAAGATATATAGAAGACAAAAAAGAAAAATGAAAGCATTAAAGAGTTATTAATCGAGGACGATCTTAGGTGTAGAGAAATTTCTCAATTGTAAGTCAAATGGAAACTAACATTTTTCCTTTTAGTGTGATTAAAGCAGGTTGTGTAGCATAATAGATAAGTAGAAACTAAAATAACATAATCCAAAGTAATAAAACCAACCATGAAAGTCATTCTTTTTGGTAGAAATTCAAACCGGGAAAGATCGTGTGACCATAGTCTTATATAACCTTCTGCTATATAACTAACAGAATTAAGCACAAACTCTTCTTGAGATAACACTAGATACTCTCAATATTAAGAATCCTATAACTCTTGATTCACAACAATAACTTACAATTAGTTGCTCTCGCAAGTAAGCAATAATGAAGCTAACAACATTTTTTTCTTTTTTTTTTTTGGTGGGCTAAATTTCTTGCTTTTCTATCCTTTTATATTATACAAGAGAACTTTATCAATAAATAATGAAAGATACACCTAATAAGGGGAGACACAATGAGATTTACTTCTTAACATATTTGTTCTATACATCATTTGAGATTATTTAGACAACACATTTACCCCTCAATTGATGAATTTAAACAAATATTTTAAGATAGTTGAAGAGACGACATAACTAATTAATATAAAAATTGTTTTATGGATTTCAATAAGCATAATTTTGTAATTAAATAAAAATATTTTCTAAGGGAGCAGCTTCACCACTGTAAGTTGGTATATCAAGTAAAATAGCCTAATAGAAGACAAAATGATATCAACACTTTGTAGAAATATAGAGGGCGATGTTAGGAATTTTACCCTTCAAAACTAAAACTGTCACCCCTAAAACTAGAAGTCATGGTCATATAGAAGCTCAAAATTAATGTATGTACATTATACATATTTTTCAAATTTAATATCCTAGAAGATAGAGTGCTTCAAATGCTTGAAGTATATAGAACATAATTGTATAAATACATCAGTCATTATTTTTTTTTTATATCAAATCATTAGTTGCAAATTTTGGAAAAGAGTTGGATTGAGAAAATTGAAGTTGCCAACAAAACAATACTTAATTTTATGAATTTTATATTGTTTAATATTTTTTATATTAAATTAATTATTAATTTATACTTTCATTGGTCCCCAAAGGACTTGAAAAAAAGTATTACCTTATGCATTTAGCAAGATTATTAGTTCATTTCGCTGGCCTAAATCGGGACCGGAAGATATTATTATTTAATTAAGGTTATTTATTTATTGAATATTCATTTATCAAGGTTTTACTACATTTTGAAACAACGTGACTCTTTTGGATGTGTTAAATATGATTAATATGATTAGACCCAAATTTGATACATTTAATTCAAATGTTAATTTTTATTTAAATTAAAAGTTATATACAATATTACCTAAAGATAATTTTAATTTTAATCAATCTATTTATTAATTGTGTCAATTCTTCTAAATAAAATTTACTTATTTATTTATTTTTTGTTTAATCATATTCATGTCAAATTGTTGAATCATTACCCAAATTGCTGGTCTGGTATGTAATTGACATAAATTAAATAATTTGATAAATTCAATAAGAAATCAGGTGTATAATTCAACGGTCCGCATGAAAAAAGAAGGCTGGATAATGGGCCAAGCCCCATTCACAACTATATTTTATTGTACTTGTTTTCATTGGGCCATAAAGGATTCGAAATTGAAAAAAAATTATTATCTTATGTGTTTAGCCAGATTATTAATTTATTAAGTTGGTTCATGTCAGAATTGAAAGATTTAATTATTTAATTAAGATAATTAATTAATCAAATTTTTATTTATCAATGTTTTACTGTATTTTGACATGACACAATTCTTTTAGACATGTTAAACGTTATTAAAGCCAAATTTGATAAATTTAATCTGAATGTTAATTTTTATTTAAATTAAAAGCTATATGTACAATGTCACCTAAAGATCATTTTAATTTTAATGACCATTTATTAATTGTGGTAATTTTGTAAACAATTTTTTTTTTGTTTTAGGCTCAGTCATATTCTTGTCAAATGGTTAAATCGTTGCCCAAATTGCTATTCTGCTATGTAATTACGTAAATTTAATAATTTGCTAAATTTCATAAGAAATCATGTCTATAATTCAAAGGCCCGCATATTAAAAAAAAACAAAAACAAACAAACAAACAAAGGCTGTATAGTGGGCCAAGCCCAGCCAAGCCCCATCCACAACTAAATTTTGTTTTACTTGTTTGTATTGGTTCGTTGATTCGTTCTAGATTAATTTCTCAGGCAAATTGCCGCCGGAAACAAGAAAAACACTCCAAATATTAGTGTTGAAAAAAATAATTGGCTGCTAACTACAGAAAGGCAGAATAATCTCATTTCGCAAACTACACATGCACATGCTCTAGTTGAATGAGATTCAATGTGGATAAGGAAACTATCCATATTTAATTATTTTATGGAATAATTGATCATGAAAGATAATTAATTAAAGTATAAAAATGTTCACAAAGTTGCTTTAATGTAAGCAAAGAAGAATGTCATTTTGCATTTTCTTATTGATTATGGATAAAAGTTTGCTTTTTTGAATTATGTGTATTTTATTTTTATAATTTAAAATTTTTTTTACTTTAGATTTTGGGGCATGGATATACATAGAATTTCGAAAACCATCCATCCAAAATTGACTTTTGCTTTGGAATTAGAAAGAACGGGGGTGGAGTTAAGATAATTTAAATTAATAGCAGTGTAAGCTTATCATATGGAAATTAGGATCCTAGTGTTCACACGTGTTTTTAAGTGGTTCGTGCAATGTTTTTAATGGCCATCAAAACTCAAATTATCGAGTTGAAGTTCAAAAGTTATACTTGATCGTTTTTAAAACTTGGGAGTTGGGACGCTATCAATTCAATTTCCCAAGTGTTTTGTGAATTTACTTATCCAAGACACACATGGGAGACTAAAGAAAAGCACCTGTAATTAATTGAAGAAAAATATTATTTTGTGCATGTCTTTTCTATTCTAATACTTTATGAGTGCTTGCTTAGACAATGGCATGAGTTCGATATAACAAATAAAGCCTGAATCAGGCCCCTAGTTGGATGGTTGTTGCCCACTCTTCAAAACCTCCCAACTCGGCAGGACTCCGAAGCGTGTATCACTAGAGATGGTAAAATCCTCCATGGATTTGGGGTTTTATGAAACCCCACTTTAAATGGAGAAAATTTTGAATAATTTTTTAAGAAATGGGGGAAAAATAATCCCTAAATTATTAACGGAGTAGAGTTTGATTTTGCACTCCCCACTCTACCCCTACCCCCACCCCAATCCATATTATATATAAATATATTTTTAATTCTTATTTAATAATTTTTATTTTATCAACTATAATGTCAATTAATAATTTTTTTAATTTTTATGTAATATAAACAAGATATGAATAAAAGAAAACCCTATAATATTTTTCAACTCTAAAACATTATTATGTTTTCTTTTCTCTTTTAAAGTGCTGCTCTCTTTAAATATTTTTCACTTTTAATATCATTTTAAGACATTGTTTCAAACTTTTAGAGATTTTTTTAAAAATAATTTAAATACTTTATAATATGGTGATGATTTTATTTTAAGTCTCTAATTTTTAATTTACTGAAATCATGTATCTATACATACTATAAAATAGCTAAATGAGGAATAGGGTGAGGATGGGGAAATCATTCCCCACATGGGGATTCCCTATCCCCACCCCACTAATGGTGCGTTTACTTCATGGGAATGGGAATGAGGTGGAATGGGAATGAGCTAAAAATATGAATGGACTGGAATGAGAATGAGTAATGGGAATGGGATTTCAATATTTACTTGACAAAAATAAATGGGAATGAGAATGTGCTGGAATGTCATTGATATATTTACTTGGCAAAATAAATGGGAATGTGGAATGAGAATGAGAATCAATTTACCAAAATACTCATAGTATTAATAATTAATAAAAATAATTAATTTATCGTTATTAACAATATTATCATTATTGTTGTTGTTATTAATAATAATAATATTATTATTATTATCATTATTAACACTTGTTATTATTATTATTATTATCAAATTTTATTAACTTTATTATTTTAGTTATTATTAATTATTGTTATTATTATTTTTATTAATATTATCATTATTAACATTTATTATTAATAATAATAATAATATTATTAAATTTTATTAACTTTATTATTTTAGTTATTATTAATTACTGTTAATAATATTATTATTATTATTATCATTTTTATAATAATATTTATACATGTATCTAGATGATGAAAATTACATTATTATTATTATTATTAAATTTTATTAACTTTATTATTTTAGTTATTATTAATTATTGTTATTATTATTTTTATTAATAAAATAATAATAATAATAACAACAACAATAATGATAATATTTTTAATAATGATAAATTAATTATTTTTATCGTTAATAATGATAATATTAATAAAAATAATTAATAATAACTAAAATAATAAAGTTAATAAAATTTAATAATAATAATATATTATTATTATTATTAATGACATTTAAAATAATAAAATTAATTGTGATTTGAACAAGGGTAATTTAGGAAATATGAAAAAATTAGAAGGATAGAAAAGTATATTTATGTTTCATTCCCATTCCCACATTTTCATTCCCAACCCCCCTATGGGAATGAGATTTCCATTTCTTATTCCCAAATTGTGTAAGACCCACATATTTTATTCTCATTCCCAAATTACATTTTGTCAAGTAAACATAGGTTTCATTTTCATTCCTTCATTCACATTCTCCAAACCCACAAGTAAACACAACATAAATTTATTGAAAAATGGAGACAAAATTTTTTAATGTGGTGGAGAAAGGGGTAGGCCTCCCCACCCATACCCCACCTCATTGCCATCCCTATGTATCACCTATTCTATTTCCTAATTTTCGAGTTGCTCTAATTGAGTTAGTTCAAGCAGTGTCTCAAATCGCTTTAATTTGCGATTCTGATATCGATATATTGTAATGTAATATGAAATAAAATAAAATAAAACAAATTACTTAAATAAAATTTATTTAAATGGAATGAAAACTTATAATTAAAAACTAATAATTTTTTCAAAAAGAACCACTTAAATTAAACGTGTTTGAGATCCGCTTAAACCAACTAATAACTTTAACCAAGGAAAAAGAAAAGAAATCATTACTAAAATAATGATGTCACCAATGCGGCTTTATACAGTAGTAATGACGGATTCAATAGAATTATGATTTGTTTAGTGGGTCTTCTTTTTTAGAGCCTATTGGACTCTACGGGTGCTCAAAATTCACTCCATTCGATTCACAAAAATTCGAAATGTAAAAATTCAATCTATAGATTGATAGATTGAAATGAAATGAAATGAAAATTTAAAAATTTATAGTCGATGGATTAAATATATATTTATTTTTGTAAGTTTATAAATTTGCAAAAGTAATAAAAATAATATTTATATTTAATGTAAACAAAAAAATTAAAACTTGCAAGTGCAGTATTATTAGTAAATAAATATGTTAAAGTGTAGTTACACTAACATCACATTATGTCTTATTCAATAATAACATAAAATAAAAATAATTAAATATTAATAAGCAAATATGGCCAACTAAATAGTAAACTTTAAAGAAAAATTAACAAGCTTTCCAATTTCAACTTTTGTATTGTTTTAATTCCATAATTTTAGTTAATCTTCATGTATGAATCTGAATGAATCTAATTTTTAATTTTTTGATGTGTTATAATTTAAAACTTTTGAATGTATTATTTTAGCTTTGTTTAAATAATTAATTTATTTGGATATTATTTAATTTTGAATTTGATCAAAAGTAAAATTATTTTTATATTAGATTTTTTATTTAATTAGTTTGCATATTAGAAAAAATAAAAAAAATTTTAATCCGCAACTAATCCACAAAATGGTGGATTGAATTTGTATTAAATTTAATCAATTCGTGAATTGGATTGAATTAAAAATTTATAATGCCCAAAATCATGGATCAATGTTGTGCAAATTTTAATATACTCTCAATCGCATGAGTCTATTAAAGTATAGATTAGGAAAGTTGAATCTAATCCAAACTAATCAAAATTCTACCCTAATTAGAAAAGAAAATATTTTGTTTGAAGAAATTAAAACTACAGATGCAATTAAAATTAAAATGAGTAAATTACCACAAGAATTCAAGAGACTGAAGCTATCAAAGTTTCAGAGCCCACCACTATTCAACTTAACAATTATCGAATTACCAATCAATTCTTAATTTTAGAGTGACAACTCGAAATCAACTTATATCTACTCATAAATATAACAATTAAGCTCAATTAAAATTTATCTTATATAGATTCTTTTTCTGCTAAATAGTATGATATCTAAGCATATACTGAATAACAAAGAGTAAAATTTTTCTTAATTACTCTGCGTAAACAATTTAATGAAATATATAAAATCAATAATAATCATATGTAAACTTTATCTATCCAAGCATATCTTTTAGTTAAATATTAATCGTAACAATTAATATTGTATGATAGAGTTGATGAAAAGATTTGATTATATTCAACCAAATATGTGAAAACTGTAACCATTAGAGCACACAAGTGGGGAATTAATTGAAAAAAAATAATTTATTTCTTTGAATAGGGCTTCATCTTTAACTTTAGTATAAAATATTTGTTACACATAATTGAATTAGAAATAAAAGAGCAGGGAAAACTAGTCATGGGAAATAAATCCAAGTGGCTAACTGTTTCTCCAAATCATGGCTACTACTCTGCTTTGATTATTCTCGGCGGCTACAATTCTCCTCTTCCTTCCCGTGCAAAAGGCAAAGTTTGGTCTTATATTCTTTAGGGGTAGGCAAATAATCCGACCTAAGCTGATCCAAAAAATTCAAGTTCAGATCAAATTCGGATGAAGAGTCTAACTTGATCGGGTTGAATTTTGGCCAATCCGATCAACTCAGATTGTGAAAATCTAAAGAATCAAAACACACACAAACACAAATTTCTTATTTAACCTAGTTCAATTCGAAATAATTCGGATCCGATCAAATCAGATTATATGTTTGGATTGAATTCAGGTTTTCTTTTTCTCATCTCATTTAACTTGAAATCTAATGGGGTTGATCTGATCTCAATTCAAACTAGAATTTACCCACATCTATCCTTAAGCCACCGACCTTAATAATTAAAGCTTGGATTTTTGTTTGTTTTTTTGCCCTTTTTCATCTTGACGAAGCCCATTATAATTTCTACTGAATTCACAAATGTCTAGGCCCACATTAGCAACAAACCCAATAATCTTCATTTCTCTCTAATTTTGTTCCCTTCAAGCCGCTTGTTCCATAAATCTTCAATTATTTTCCCATTCAATAAAATAAATAAATTAATTAAAAATATAATAAAAGATACTAACTAATATGTAATTACAGGAGAATATGCCCATCAATTAGATATGAATTGGTGTCCAACTCACAAAATTTGATATGCCAATGCCCTTAGGTTCAACTAAACCCAACTAACCATTGTTGAGTAATTTTGATCGAAATTTCAATGGAGCAAAAATCTCATCCATGATTTCCGTAATTTCCATGGAATTCAGGTGGCAAGTGCTAGACAAACTTTAGAAGCTTGATTAAAACACTATTTTCAACTAAATTTTTAACCGAATAGTTATGTTCTGTATTTGGCTAAACATTACAGGAAGCTAATGAAATTTCTAGTTTGACCTAATTAATCAACTCTCCAGTTGATTCATGAGAAAAGTACCACGATCTAATTCGCTTGTAAACCTTTAAACAGTAAAAGCCACTCAAGAGTATGGACTTATTTAAGTCTTAAGAACCAATTCATACTTGAAGTCAAAGGTTTGAATCTTTATTTTATTATTATTTTATTTTGGTTGGAGTTTAGGTCAGACAGATTTATTATGCTATATTTATCAGTATTTATATAAACTCTCTAATATAATACTCCAAAATCAAAACCCAACTGCAGTTCCCCTACATTAAAGAAGGGAAAAAAAACAGCAAATAACTAATGTAACAAATGCCTACCTATTGTTATAATTGTTAACAAGAAGTAAATAATACAGAATATGAGCTAATGTTTATGAAACCAGAGAGGAAATTTTAATTGATTTTCCATTGGACAAAATTAAATGGCCACTGCCATACTAGTAATTTATAGCCATTGAAAATTTGCCATGCATGAGGACAGGTGATGGCTCCAAATTTGGGCTGCTCCATAGCTGTTTTGATTTGTCTTAGCAAATGAGCCAATATTAGCTAGTAAGCTGACGATGCAAGTAAGATGCATGAGATTGGCATCGGGCATTACAAGCAGTGTGCAGGAGTAACGTGAAGATCATTCCCAAATGTGGTTAGCCACACCACTTCCGTACACTTATGACATATTTCAAGGGAGAAAAACTTTTGCCGACAATAAGCTCGAAATCGAAACATAATTTTGAAAAATAAAAGGTGGGAACTATCAATTTATCCTATAACAAGGTTACCCTTCATCCAATGGCAAATCTTTCTTTTTGAGCACAATTTTATGGAAGGATCAAGAAAATATAGTAACAGAATGAATTTTAAAGCTGGAATAAAATGAAATTATTGATTTATTTCTCTCTTTGAATGTGCTTTACCAGTACATTAGCAACAAAGCAAGCAGCTACTTCCTACTTCTTAGAAGGAGAAAAACTTTTATGGGCCGCCTGCCACGTCACCGGCTACTCTGCTTTGCTATTTGGGAGGGCAGTGGGAGTCCAAAAGCGTGAGACTCACTTCTGGTCTTCTTTAGAAGTTCTCTCTCCTAAGAACGCTTTTGGCATGCACTTGCCATGTCAGAACTTCGAGCAAATGACATGCTGACAGAATTCACCCTTTCTTTAGAGTATAATCAATAAAAAAATTATTTGATCCTACGTTATCGTGCATTTACTGACTTGGAATCGAAATGGAAAATAAAAATTAGAATAACTTGTTAATTTGTGTTACAAGAATAAAAATCGGAATTAATAGTATTTTTTATTAATATGTCTATTATATTTTGTAATCAGAATAGATCATTTCAAGTCACAAAAATACTTTTACTAAATCTTATGTATTTTTCACTCACAAAATAAATAAGCAAACATTTTAGAGGAAATATATACATATTTTATCATTATCATTATTTTTTTTTATTTTATCCTAAATGATGAGTACAAACCTGATTCATATAAGTGGCTACAAGTGCAATCAAGGTCAGTTTTTATTACATAATGACGGCTAAACTGACACTAACTTTCAAACTCACTGAAAGACAGGCCGCGGAAATTCTGAAACCAGTCATCTATGCATGGAAGAGCACAAAGAAGAGCATTCATAAAACATTATAAAACCCTTGGAACCAGGTAGGTTACACAGCCAAGTCCACCGAAGTTGAAACTGTAGTTGAACCTGCAACTCACCGCATTCTATATTTGTCAATTTGAGATCGAGATCTTTAACAGCGTTTCTTGGCTCCAAATTAATCTTTACGTCTTTCATATATTCTCTAATATCAATCTTGGCATCTTTCATTCTATCATCTTTGGTAAATGAATCATGGTCATACACGGACTGAAAACACACAGAAGCAACAAAATTATTAATACTAATACCAGAAATTAATGTGAACTACGGACATCAACTAAGGTGAAAAGAATCAAAGGGATAAAAAAAAGAGAGCAAATTTGTTAATTTTCAATTTAAATCATTCCAGCTTTTTTTCTTTTCTTTTTCATTTTTAAAATTTTATTTTATTTTACAAAAAAAATCATGGAAATAAATTGGATATTAATCAAGTCTTGTGTTGTAACTACTATAACAGAAAATTAGTTATTGAAATTTTCAGCTTTAAAGATGATTATATAGTCGATGAAATATAATTTTTGAAGACCAAAATTGATTACAAATAGAAACCTTACTAGCATGATTGGAACATTAGGATATGTAGTTGAAAACGGCAAAACTTGGTTCCATTCCGGATTAACATTATTTCCAATAAAACGAATCTTGATATTCTGCGTAAATTACAAAACATAAACGTGATTAATAAATATTGAAAGAATAATTTTAATTTACAATAATAAATAATTAGAAGAAGAAACGAAATCACCTCTTTGGCCATCATAACAAAAACGCAAGGATCGCTTCCAGAGTGATCGTGAATGGCGAGATTAACGCCTTGTTTGATACGAAGTCTGAGACTGAGAAGCGGCGTCCGTCTACCTTCGTCTGCTACTCCCATCTTGTTCGTTTCGGTAAATCCACCGTTGGTGATCACTATGATCTCTCATTCTCTCTCACTATATATAGACGGAGTTCGGGTAAAATTTTGATTTTTTTATGGGTATTTATATTGTCACCATATAATTTTTGTATACCAATCCCACTTTCACGAAAATACTATACAAAATTATTATAATAGGTTCATATTATTTTCAAAACATCTATATCTATCTATATCTATATATATATATAAAGGTGGGACTACAAGAGGTGATGTAACATCATTATTTCTCATCTTCTTATATTCTCTATTATTTAATATATTGGTTGAGATTAAAAAATAATTACATTACAAAATATTAAAAATAAAAAATAATTATTAGATTACAAAAGATTACATGTGTTTTCCTCTTTCTAATTAATTATAAGTTTTGAAACATTTATTTATTTTATTATGGCAACAATTAAACTTTAGTAACTTAAAATACTTCGATTAATTAATATAAGAAGGAAGGTTCCTTCATCTTCCCCCAACAATGCTACTAGGACCAAATTTTGATGTCATAATCTCATATTTAATTATGCAACATTTTGTTTAGTGCCTTTTGACTTCTTCAAACTCTATAAACTTAAGTATTTAAGATTTGTGGCATCATTATTTCTTATCTTTTTATATTCTCTATTATCTAATATATTGGTTGAGATTAAAAAATAATTACATTACAAAATATTAAAAATAGAAAATAATTATTAGATCACAAAAGATTACATGTCTCTTCCTCTTTCTATTTAAATTCAACAATATGTAACCATTAATAATAATTAATTATAAGTCTTCAAACATTTATTTATTTTATTAAGCCAACAATTAAACTTTAGTGGCTTAAAATACATCAACAATTAAACTTTAGTGGCTTAAAATACATCAACTAATTAATATAGGAAGGAAGATTCCTTCATCTTCCCTCACCAATGTCACTAGGGCCTAATTTTAATGTTATAATCTCATATTTAATTATGCAACCTTTTGTTTAGTATCTTTTGGCTTCTTCAAACTCTATAAACATTAAGTATTTAAAATTTGTTATGTTTGCATTTTTTTTTATTTAACCAACATCCTCTTTAGAAATATTCTTGTGTTTTTATTTTTTGACTTATTTGAATTTTTAGTATTGTGTGCTTCATGGAATACTTTTTCTTCATGAGTTGAACAATGATAAAGATAGTTGGATGATAAGGGTTAGACTTTATAGGATGTGGGAGTCTGTTAATACCAAGAAGAATAGATAATTGATTAGTGTGAATATAATTTTTATTGATGAAAAGGTTGTATAAAAAATTCTTTCTCCCATTGTTTTCTCTAATTTTTTTCCCAATTGTTTTACACTTAATGTAGCATTTTTTTTTCGTAGGAAAATCTAATGCATGCAACAATCAGGACAAATTTGGTAACAAAGTTTAGGCACATGTTGAGTGAGGGTTCTTTGTATAGTGTCAAGAATTTGAAAGTGGTCTATAGACCACTTTCAAATCAGTATAAAATTATTTTCTTGGTTATAACTTCGCTTAAGAGGTTAGAAGAAGGAAATGTTAAGATTCTGATCAATGGATTCCAATTCATATCTCCGAATTTGATTGATATACGTGTGAATGATAACACAATCCTCTCAGATATTTTTTTAATTATTAATGTTTGTTAATCTTTAAGTGTATATTAGAAATTATTGATCCTTATGTTTTAACATGTTATTTTACCATAATATTACAAATGTTGTCGGAAGTTTATGTGGTGTGGGTGATATTGAGATCATTGGAGCTGGTTTGTAAAAAAAAGATATAAAAGTTCTAACAAATTAGTAAGTTGAATATAATTTGAAACTTATCAACAACTATAAAAGATATAAGGTTTGTACACTTACACTATACACATTAATATATATTTTTAAAGTAAACAAAAAATAATTAACTTTCATAAATAACATTAGTTTTATAAGGATGCCTCATCTTTAAAAAAAAAAATCAATCCATATTTTTTATCAGTTTCATCAAGTGTAAAGTAAGAAAAAAGGATATTACTAAATTCTTTTTTAAAAGTCCCGCGAAGCACAGTTCTATTTCCTAATTTAAATAAAAAAGAAGTATTGAGAGTTAATCAATAAATCCATCTTAATTTTGTGTGAATGAATTTTTTTATTATATTTGACCACAAATTTCTTTTTTCCTGAGTTAAATTTTTTTATTACCTTTGACCATTAAGCTTGATTTAGTAAAAAAAAAAAAAAAGATAAAAGTATCAAAATAACTAAAAATTTATTTTAAGTTTAATAATTTTTAATACAAAATTTATTTTTTTCTAAATGAATTATAAATACTACTTTATTAGTATGATTATTAAAATTCAATTAAACTCATAAAATGCAATCATAACATATGAGGTACTGAAAATTATTGAATTTTATTTAAATATTCGATTATAAAATGTAAAACTTTATGTCTAAACTCTCACTTACAATAGTACATATTTTTTGGGGCTATTCGCTCATTATATTATAAGGGTAGAATAAATTGTCAAAGATTTTTAAAAGACCCAAGTTAAAAAAAGAAACAACTTAAAATAATGATTTAATAAATTACTTGTTCAATTTTATTGTTAATTTCTAACTTTATAATAGAATATGAACTTAATGCAATTAACTTACGATGGTGGGGCTAGTTTACAAAATTGGTGAGTGGAAATTAATTTCCCATCCCTTTTTATTTGGGATAATTTCATATTACTATTCATGAAATTACAATATTCAAAATATCTCAAATTATTATAAATCTTAACTTATCCCATTTTTATGAAGAAGACAAAAGAATTTTTATTAATTTGACCTTTCTTTTTTCTTATATTTTAAACAAAATTGAGAGTAAGTTAAATTTACAATAAATTAAAGTGTACATTGAATATTTTCATTTCACAATTAGCAAGTTCAAAATTTACATTTTCAATTTCACTTTTTTCTAAGAAGAAAAACCAACCAACGAAGTCAAAATTGTACTACCTTCTGTCTAAAATTCCTATCAATTAAGATTTTATTTATTTTTTAAGATAATTCTATAATGTCGTGATTAAAATCATGGCATCAATGCCATGATAAACATTAATTTTTTAAATTATCCATATAACTTGTAAATAAAAGGTAAAACAAGTAAATTAATAGAAGAGTGGTAAATTAGTATTTTAAAATTACGAACAAAATAAACACTTATAGAAATAACAAAAATTTGTGAATCAACATTAAACTTTGATAAAAAAAATAGTTTATTCATTTAATTTAATTAAGCAAAGAAAAAATTTACTCATCAATTGCGAATAAAAAAAATTGTATTGAAAACAATTGGGATAAGTTTTATTGAATTGTTAAAATCATAAATTGCATATTCATCCTATGATATTTATAATTTTTTTAATTCTATATAATAGTATTTGTTGACTAAAATTGTTAATTAAGAAAAATTATTTTTCTTGATATGGATCAAGCCAGAACAAAATAAAAAATTTTCTTCTATTACTAAACGTATATGATTTATCTATAAAACTGGATATGGTTTTAAATTTTATACATATTTCATGTAGTTGCAAGCTTTGCTTCTTACTCATACTTAAAAATTTATTTACAATTGTTGTCAAGAAGGTCTAGGATGATGTAAAATTACCTCAGCTTACAAACAGCTTTAAAAACATGAAAAGATTAACTTTTCAAATTTTAATTTTAAGATAAATTTTATTCTTAATAAAATTTCACATAAATCATCACGTGTATTATATGAACCCAAAACTATCATTATTCAATTTAGAAATAAAATCAATAAATATATAAGGTAATCATTATTATAATGAGTTTTTAATTTACATTTGTAAGCTTTTATTTTTTTAATAACTCTTATATTAATTTACTTATTTTACCTTCTATTTATAAGTTAAATGTTCAATATACATAATTTATGTTTTATTTTATACTTAATGTTGATTTACAAATTTTATGTTATATTTATCAATTTTTATTATGTTTACCAATAGTGCACTAATTTATCATTTTTATGTTAATTTACTTGTTTTACCCTCTATTTACAAGTCTTATGTTCTATTTATGTAATTTATGTTTTATTTTTACACTTAGTGTTGATCTACAATTTTTATGTTATATTTATTAGTTGTTGTTTTGTTTATCAATAACATACCAATTTACTAATCTTAAGTTAATTTACTTGTTTTACCCTCAATTTACAAATCTCATGTTTTATTTACATTTTGTTTTATTTTACACTTAATGTTGATTTGTAAGTTTTATGTTTTGTTTTGTTTATCATAATACGTCAATTTCCCATTTCTATATTAATTTACTTATTTTACTTTCCATTTGCAAGGATTATGTTTCATTTACTTTTATGTTATATTTGTAAGTGTTTGATTGGTTTACCATTGATACACCAATTTGACACTTATATGTTAAATTACTTTTTTTACCTTCCAATTCCACCATTTATATTTTATTTTACACTTATTATTGATTTACAATTTTTATGTTAGATCTATAAGTTCTTATTTTGTTTACCAATAACACATCAATTTACCACTATTATATTGATTTACTTATTTTACCTTCCATTTACGTGTCTTAGGTTTCATTTACACAAATTTTATTTTATTTTACACTTAAGTTGATTTACAAGTTTTATGTTATATTTGTAAGTTTTTATTTTATTTACAAATAATATACCAATTTATCACTCCTATAGTAATTTACTTATTTACCTTCAAATTACAACTCTTGAGTTCCATTTATATAATTTTTGTTTTATTTTATATTTAATCTTGATTTATAATTTTTTTCTTAAATTTATTAATCTTATTTTTCATTTACATAATTCATGTTTAATTATGGTATTGATATAGTGATTTTAATTATGAAATTATAGAATGATCCTTATTTCTTAATACACAATAATCTCAAGAAGATGCAATTTTCTTTTTGCTTTCTCAATTTCATTAATTAGTTGCTAACACGTGCTATTAATGTCCCATAGAATTATATTCTTTTCTATTGCTAATAGACAAATCATATGTTGTGCCGGGTCTAATTAAGGATAAATTCTTATTAACTCTTTTTTTTGTTTATTTTGATAAACTTTCAATAAAATACATACATATTATTTATTTTTTTCAAAAAATAATTTCAATATGGCCCATCTTTTAAAAAAATCTAGTATCTAATACCTTTACTAAAAATCCTTTTATCCCACCTAAAAAGAATCTGGCTTCAATCTTGGCACCTGTTTAGTTGAGTGATAGCGACCTCAGTGTGTTATTTTTTGAGGTCGAGGGTTATATCTTCCATATAGATGGTCTATCCTAGATTCCTATCACATAATCTAATTTAGAATATTCTAGCCATTTATTCTAAGATTTAGACTCAAGTTACCGATTAAAGAAAACTACATGAACTACTCGGCTTAATTATAAGTTAAACCTTCAAAATTGAATGAATGTATGTCATGGGATAGTAACTTAGGTGTTCTTTGCATGTGTTATAGGGTTAAGTTGGAGATGTGGTCGAAGTTTAATGTCCTATTATTCCATTGATTCTTAAGAATACCGAAATAAAGAAATGACCAAATTCACATTGATTCGAAAGAATATTGTGAGCCTAAGAGGTTAAAACTTGTTGATTCCACATATTTCCGAGAAATAACTAAACTCAATAACTCACATAGAGCTTTAAAAACTGAGATTATTATTGAATTCAAATATATCTTCAAACATTACAGGAAAGGTTTTCTATACTAGTAGTAATTATCCTAAACCGTAAAGAAAAAGGAAAACAAGTTCCTAAACTAGTAAGAAAATATAAATAAACTTTAGACAACAAACAAACTAATCCAAGTATAATAAGTATTCCTAATATGCATTATTGCCCCAGGTTGGAAAGAAATCACCCTTGAATTCAAATTTTCAGTAACAACATCTTCGTCATGATCACCTTTGAAAGGAATAAGATGTTTGACACTGAATACATCTACTGTGCGGATATGACTAGGAAGCTTCAGTATGTAGGTATTATGATTTATCTTCTCTATAATTTCCAAAGGTTCGATTTTTCAGGCATAAAGCTTGTTGTACTCTCCAATTAAGAACTTGTCTTTGGTTAGGATAGCCCAAGCAAGATCTCTTAGCTAAAATTCTGAAACTCAATACCTTTTTATTTGCCACAATTTTATAACCTTTAGTAGTCTTCTTTAAAGACTCTTGTGTAGATGTATGAATTTTTTAAAACAGCTCAATAAAGTCTTCTGCCTTGCTACTTTTGCAGCTAAAGCTGGAACTAAGGCTAAATCGATGGGTGCTCATGGATTATATCCATAATTCACTTTAAAAGGACTTAAATCAGTACTTTACTTAGCAAAATGATTATCAGCAAACTTGATTTAGTATAACTTTTGATCACATATCTTCATGTTATCATTAACTAGACTATATAGATGGTTTTCTAAAGAGTAGTTGGCAATCTTTAGTTTGATATTTGTCTGTGGGTGATAAACACTTTTAAAATTTAGGCAAGTATTAGTCAACTTCGACAATGTCCTTCAAAAGTGTCTAAGAAATCGTGTATCTAGGTTAGATACAATAAAAGCGGGTAAACCATGCAATTTATAGACTTCCTTTAAATATAGGTGAGCAACAGTCAAGACGTCTATAGTCTTCTTTAATGCAATAAAGTGAGCTATTTTCGAGAACTAATCAATAGTGAAAAATAGTAAATCCATGCCCTTTTGAGTGCAGGGTAATCACAAAAACAAAGTTCATGCTAATGTCAGCCCAATGTTGTGTTAGAATTAAAAGCGGCATATATAATTCCGCATCTACCGCAGAACCTTTGGAAACATGGCAAAAACAACAAGTCTGGACATCATGATTGATATCTCCCCTCATATTAGGCAAAAAATAAGCATTTACTATTAGAGCCAGAGTTTTGTCATGACCCCATATGCTTTTCATTATGTAGTTCTGCAATGATCTTTAGTCTCAAACTTGTATCAGAAACGTGTAATTGATTACCTTTGAAAAAGAATCCGTCATGCAAATGATAGTTTGAATAGAACCTCGCAACAATGTATTCTAATAAGGGGGCAAAGAAAGGGTCAGTAGCATATAACTTTCAAAATGTGTTAAATCCGAGGACTTGATTATACATTTATGTCAACAAGGAAGATTGTTAACTAACTGCATCTGCTACCTTGTTAGATTCACTGGAAGTATGCTTTACTACGAATGTAAACTACTGAAGGAATGGCATCTACATGGCATGCTGATAAGGGACGCCAATGTTTAGTGGTCCAAGCAAAGTCTTGATGAATCAGATAATGACGCCAATGTTTTAATGCTTGGACCACAAAATGAAACTCCATATCATAAGTACTGTGATGTGCCTTTGCTTTATTCAATTTCTCGCAGAAATAAACTGTAGGCTTACTCTGCTGGCTACGAATAACTCCAATACCTATTTTGGATGCATCGCAATGCACCTCAAAAGTAAGTGAAAATCTATTTGGGCAGGTACTATATATAAGTATATCACAAAAGTAAGTGAAAATCTATTTGGGCAGGTACTATATATAAGTATATCATTGAAGCAAACAACCATAAACTTTCCAATAAAAAGACGAAGAACTTGATTCCCAACTCATTGAAAAATCTAGTTGGGCAGGTACTATATATAAGTATATCATTGAAGCAAACAACCATAAACTTTCCAATAAAAAGATGAAGAACTTGATTCACAACTCATATGAAAGTACTGGGAGCATTAAATAAGTCAAACACATTGCTAGGTATTGGGAGCATTAGATAAGCCACATGGCATTACTAACCGCTCATGTAACCTTTCATGAGTTTTTAAAGGCCCTTTTCTATTCATCTCCAGCCCAATTCAAATTTGATTGTAGCCATTCTTTAAATTAAGTTTTGTAAAAACTATTGCCCTATCTGATCCATTAGTCATCTAATCAAGGGATTGGAAAATGATATCGAACTATAATTTTATTAATAGCTTGGCTGTCTATGCACATTCTTTAGGAACCATCTTTCTTTGGAGTTAATAAAGTAGAAACTACACAAAGACTAAGACTTTCATGAATAAATCCCTTTCCCAGTAACTCCTCCAATTGCCGCTTCAGATCCTCATGTTCCATAGGACTCATAAAATAATGAGGTCGATTTGGTAATGTAGAACCTGCTACCAAATCAATTTGGTATTGTATATCCCTAAGAGGTAGTAAACCATGTGGTGTCATAACTTTAAGTATCTTTAAATTGCTGTAGTTATTCTTTCTTACAATATATAGACCTTATTCGTCTTTGTTACAACATCTATAAATGGCTTCTTACCTAACAAATAATTACCGAAGTCTTATTTGAGATTGATCAGAAGAACAATCTCAGTGTTGTTAAACATAAAGCTGTAGGTATTTGTTTTCCCATCATGTATTAGGTTTTGATCATACTACCAAGGTTTTCCCAGTAATAGATGATAGGCATCCATAGACACAACGTCACACCAAACTTCGTCTTTATAAATTGATCTAATAGATAAGGAAATTAAGTAATGTTTAGATATTATTACTTGATTTCTTCTCTTCAGCCATGTAACTTTTTTCAAGTTTAATGATGTTTTGCCTTTAAGTTTAGTTTTGTTACAATTTCTTCTAAAATAATATTCTTGTAACTGCTTAAGTCTATGATTATACGACATACTTTAACCCAATTGTACAAGTAGTCTGAAAAATACTTTTATGTAACCACTTCTCTTTGTCTTGTCCTTTAGGAGTGAAGAATGCTCGATTTACTATCAATATTAGCCTACTATCACTAGGTTCTTCAATAGATTTTGCGTTGTCACTACTATCAAAAGTTGGCTCTTTAGCAGACTTTTCAATTTCTTCCTCTTGGTGCTCTTCATTTTCCTTAATGCCTACAAATAAGCCTTTAATGTACTTTCCTCCCCTTTTTACTATTTGTCATTCAGTGTCTATTTTCTCTGCAATTAAAACAACATAATCCTGAGCCCTAATATTGGGTCTTACTGCTTTGACTACTTTCATTAGATTTAGTAGTTTTATTTCGAGGATTTGGAGGAGTGAAATTACAAATTAAGAAATCAGATTTGAAATATTATGAACAAACCTTTGAGAACCGGAAAGTTTGGGTCACTAGTACACCAACTAAATTGCTTCTCCACCTACAAAGCTAGTTGTTGTGCTTCTGAAACAGAGTATGGATCAAATGAATTCAATTGATCTTGAAACTGTTATCATAGGCCCCCGATATAGTGGGAAACCTATTGTTCTCATGTCCTTGTTAAGTCATTGCATGCTACCAACCAATGGAATTCTATGGTGTAATCATCTATTAATCGATTACCTTGCCTCAAATTTTATAATTATTGGTATAAAAATTTGGCGTAATTGTAAGGTAAAAATGTTCCACACAAGTGCTTTTTCAACTTTTCCCAAGCGAAAATCTTCTTTTTAACTTGCCTCATCTTTTTAAGGTTTTGTTTGTTGCCCCTCAGCTGCTGCCCTTCCATGAAACTGAGCTGTAGCAAGCAAGACTAGTTTATTATTAAGAACTTCCTTGTATTAAAAAACTTCATGGTATTAATCAAATCCAATAATTCTTCTAGCTAGCCACTTTCTTGGAATTTAGGAATGTCAATTCTCAACCTAGATTCCCAACTTCTATCATCAGTAGATTCAGTTCTATGTCGATGCCCAAAAAAGATGTTTGCAAAATTTTTACTCGATTTGTCTTCATGTTTTGGTATACGATGGTGTTTGGCAAATAATTCTGCCATTTATGCAGCTAACATAACAATCTTGGCTGTCATGCTAGCCATGACTTCATCTCTAGGAATATCATCCTGATCGTAAGTTACTGCATGAAGGGCATAATGCCCATGGGCTTTTCTTGGAGGCATTTTTCTAATTAGGTTTAAAAAAGGATGGGCTAAACTGAAAATGAATTAAAATTTTGGGTAAAACAATAATGAAATAAAAGTTTAGGTTACCATTGATAGTGGTTGGAAATCAAGCAAGGATGGGTGGATCTGAAAGATTTAGAGTTGATAAGTACAATGCTACGGTGGCTTGTTTGAAAGGGCGGTGATTTGGTCAGAAATTGAAGATAACGGTGATGGTTTGGTTTTAGCTTCGATTCCGAAAATCGGTGCATAGATCGACGGTGGTGAGTGGTTAGGAAGATTATGCTGGTGGTGTGAAGTTGATTAATGGTGGTATTGTTGGAAAAATCGCCGGTGAAGTTGGTGATCGGTGATGGTGGAAATCACAATTGTGATGGCTATTTTCCGGCAATCTGTGGCTACTCGACAGTGGTCCTTGCTTGGGGTTTGATGGCCGGTTCTTTCTGGTATTATTAGTGGTGAAGGTAGATAGAAAGACGAAGGGAAAGTGACGTTAGTAGTTTTAGATGGCGGTCGACCTGGAGGCTGAAGCTCCTAGTTGTTTTTTTTTTTTTTAAGGTAAACAATTTTAGGAAAAAAAGATAGGTGTTGATGATAGTTAAGAAATAGGCTTTCAGCTCTAACACCAAACTAATGCAGTGAAAGTTTAATGTTCTATTATTCTGTTGATTCTTGAGAATACCAAAATAAAAGAATGTCACATTAATCCGAAAAGAATACTATGAGTCTAGAGGTTAGGACTCATTGATTCTGCAGAACGTCGAGAATTAACTAAACTCAAAACCTCACACAGAGTTTGAAAAAATGAGAATATTATTGAACTCAAATTTGCCTTCAAAGGCTACAAGAGAGAGTATTTATACTAGTAGCAATTATCCTAAACCTTAAAAAAGAAAAGAAAATAAATTCCTAAACTAGTAAGAAAATATCAATAAACTTTAGTTAATAAGGAAGCTAATTCAAATATGATAAGGATTCTTAATCTACATAAGTTGAGAAGTTGTAACTAAATGACATGGAAGGGAGATTACAGGGAAATTAACAAGTGATGGTAACAAGTTTGGGGGAGCTGCAAGTTATAATATAAGTAATTTGTATTGACCTAAAAGTAATTTTTCATGAAGTTTTGTTGTTTGACAAGAAACAATTAATCATATAGAAAATTAGTTTTAAGTTGTTATAAATTTTAGATGATGTAACATGAACAACACCTTAAGTTTACGATGCTTTTTTCAATTTATTTCACCGCCTGTGCCATTTTTTTTTCAACTTGGGTTGGGTGTAGTTTTCGCTTTGTGCCAGTAAGGTGTCTATATTCGTATGAAAAAGTATCGCTTTCGAACAAGTGGAACAAGTGGATCAAAAATTGAATTGGAGATAATGAGATAAAGAAGCATATAAGATATTAAGATAAAGAAGAATATAAATATCATCGGTCCCTCAAATTTCCATGTGAATTTGCTAAAAGATACATTATCTAAAAGTTCGCTTTTATGTGATCGTGGGAATTTTTTTGAAAATTGTATTCGTGGGAGTTGGACTTTGAAATTTGAATTTAACACGTGATGCACGACTATGAGGATGCGAATGGAGGAAAATCAAACGAAATCAACAAGTAAAAGTTTAGTTTATGTCAATTTATAAGATGGTATGATGTGGCCAAATAAATACATACATATAGATAGATTAATCGTTTTTAGTGGTGGGATTATATGCTCTTTTAAAGCATATTAATCTATTTTCTGATTAATAAAATATTGGAGATATTTTCAATTGCATAAATATTTTGAATAAGGTTCGTTTAATCATATTATATGTATTTATGTGATCATCATATGGATTCACAAAAGACATAAATACAAGTTATCTTAGAATTAAATAAATTAAGTTCGCAGTTGATAAATAGAGTTGGGCGCTCTATTTATGTTTAGACTGTAGTACATTCATTGAATGATTTGTCTTAATCATGTATGAATTTATTGATGTAGTTTGACTACATTGAGCTGGATCACATATGAGATTTAATTAATCTTGAAATGACTGTCAGACTTATTAAATCTCATAGGCATTGATTTTACTGTAATCTTAATCTTGAGTTAATTATGATTTCATGATTGTAATTATTATTCCATTTGAGTTACCAATGGGCACGACACATACTTATAGTCAAGATTACCCAGTATCTTGGTGTGATCAATTATGAATATTGGAGTTATAGATTGACAATATAGAATTTGTACAACACATCTCTTGATGAGTTTTCGGTACTTGATCATAGAATTCTCTGGCCAGAGTGTGTCAATATATTTAGTATGTTGAAAATAATCATTAGAGAAAACCAGTAAGAATCAAGGAACAAGATGTAATTAAATTGATTAAACAGTTGAGATATCGATTTAATTAATGATGTGGTACAAATGATTGTGCAGTAAAGAAATCAATGTGGCTTGGGAGGAATTATTATTCGAGCATACAATTATGAATGTCAGTTCCAATCTTTTAGTGGAGTAGATTTGGAATTAAATAATTGGGCTAGTTTAATTACAGGCCTAATTATTGTAGCCACTATTGTATGTTCCCAAATGATCCCTGGATTAGCTCATTTAATTGACTGCGCCACTACTGGATTAATAAGCAAGATAACTAGCTATTTGGGTTAAAAGTCTAAATATATTATTTAGTGGGAGGCTCCATGTAATGCACTTGTGTCTAAGGGGCCTTGTGTTATTTTACAAGGTAGGCCCCTATGACAAGAAAGAAGTAACATTACTTTTGGTTTATTATTTTTAATTTAAATCAAACTTGATTTAATAGAATAAATAATATAAAAAATGGAGCCTAAGATTTCCACTAGATAGAAATATAAAATGACTTATTTTCTCCCAAAAGAAAAAGAGCAGCCACTTTATACAGATCAGAGAAAAAGATTTTTTCTTTCTAATTTTGAGAGAAAATTTTTCTCGTGCTAATTGCTTATAGTGGTGATAAAGGCGCCCACACGTTAAGTACAGATCAAACCTGAGTCATAACCTGAAAGATTATTTGGTGGCAGATTGTGATCTAACAGGAGTGGTGGTGACGGATCGTGATCTGACAGGAGTGGTGGTGAATGGGAGCCTAAATCACCTCAGCGGAAAAAGCCAAATTGAATTTTTAAGGTACGATTTCTAGATTATAAATTCTTATATATTGTATGAGAGCGATCCTAAAAGTTTTTATAAAAATTTTAAAAAAATTTGATTTTTCCTTAACATTTAGATGTGGCAATCATAAAAACATAGACTATACCATTCAAATTCATACTTTATAAATAGCAAGCACCTGCACTTAGTAATATTTAATACAGTTGTATTCTCAAATCTCAAACTAAGAACCTTAGCTAAAATAAAACAGTCTCATATCGGCTGATCTACGCACTTGTTGATTTTTACCTTTTATATATATCTAATGGTGTATTTAGTATTAGGGAAAAGGGCCGCCCTTAATTTTTGTCTTAAATATGGAATCCCACTTTAACATAAGGGGATGAATGATTTCAATGCATAGTATATACATGGCGAAGGGCGAATGACCCCTTAAAATTACATTTATTTTTACATTATTTATTAGTCTTTAAATTGTAACTAATGCATGACCAAGATTAGATCGATTTAATAACATAGGTCTATGATAATAAATTATTTACAGCATATAATTAGTAATTCTTAATTAAAATTTCTCGCTCCTACATATTTGTCTATCCTTTCATAGTTTTTATTTTATTTTTTTCATTTATCTCTTACTTTGTGTTTTGTTTCATCTTCTCATTAATTCTTTCAGTTCCAACCTCTGGACAATATTCGCATGCATTTGAAGTTGAAGAACTTTTTGTTTTTCCGAAACATATATGCAATTATCAATCTTCAAAGTGTACATATCGAAAAAAATTATTTCATCGAAACTCATTGAATTTTATTTAAGCCAATATTAACTGATCGACGGCTCCAGGCACAATTAAATTATAGATCAATAATTTCTACTTAAGCTTTCAAAATATCTATGATTTACTGTAGTGTTTTAATCTGCTCTGTAATATGCAAGACAAATAAAACACTTCCCAGGACCTTTGATAAAGACTATTCAAGACGCAAGATGAAGAATGAATCCAGGCAAGTGAACACAATGTACCCAAGAACTAGAAAGAATAGAGATCAAGAAACAATCAAGGAACAGACCACACAAGAATCAATTACGTGGTTCAGTTGCACCAATTGGTACCACCTACATCCACGGGAAAAGTTTTCTGCAGAGCTTTTATTACTCAACAATGGAGGATCTTATCTTACAGAGAATGGTTTACAAGATTTCAGAAACTCACAACACTTTCCTGAAATCTCTCTCTCTCTAATATGAATTCCAAAACCAGCATCTAATTCGTTTCATCAGCCTGCCCTTATAGGTAACAGAGCAACTAACCAGTTAAACCCAGATCAAACCGATTGCTTACACGTAGCATAACCAACTTAACGAACTGAGACGAGCCCTTCACGCATCTGTCACGTGCATCACTTATAAGCTTCCCTTAAACGACATGATTGAACTGCCGTTTTAAGCTTTAACCTTTAAGTGACAACACACGTGCTTTTCACATGTCCTTTAAGTGCTCCTTCAATTGCCAAAACGTCATCGTTTGGTTCTGATGAGTTTGATTCACCAGCAAACCTCACATTTACATTTTATAAGCTCGCATATGAAATGAAGTTTTTTATCTTCTAAAGTTTCATTGTGTTTTAATTTTACAGTAATAGATATCGAAAATATTTTTTTTTTAAAAAAGACATAAATGTACTATTGTTCTTTGAAACATTCTGTAGTTTTTCTATTGTTTTGGACAAGCGTTTGTTATACTATGAAACAATGAAGATGACGACAATGAGAGATTAGAGAAAATGAATTGAGGTATGAGTAAATTGAAGAGAGAAAATCTTGGCTATATTATTAATTATTCATAAATATAGTCCTTGTAATTAATTACATCTATTCCTAACCATTGATTAATCATTTATCCATGGGTCAAAAAATGGTCTAAAAATAAGTGTAATTTTAAGAGGCCATTGATCGTCCCAATATATATATTACCGTTAAAATTATAGTTTTTTCAGGAAAAAGAATAAAAATGATGGTCAAGCTGTCCAATAATTACCAACTATACATAATTTTTAAGTTAACAAAATTAAAAATAGAAAAAAACTAAGTGATAAAAGATAAAATTTAGTAATTTGGGTCCAAAGTAAAATTTATTGAACATTTGGGTATGTGTAAATATTGAGATGTAGTGGAAATTAACCCATATAAAAACATACAGTTTTGACCTTTTATTAGTTAACCGTTACCAAATGCACAAATATGATTTATTCTTTTAGCTGTTAAATCGAACAGAGACATAGCAATATTTCGGAATTTTTTTTCCCTAGGTCAATTAAAGATAGTCACTCTAGGTGAGAGCAATTCGAAATTTATTCATGAAAAAAATGAAAATGAAGAGTTGATGAAAGCTACTTTTAAATAGGGGTGTTTAGAACCCAATCCAATCCGCTTAATCCATCTGATCTATAAAAATTCGATCCGTAAAAATCTGATCTATGGATTGGTGGATTGGATTGGACTGAAAAATTAAAAATTCGCAGTGAGGGGATTACATATGAATTTACTTATGTAGATCCGCAAAAATCAGTGAATCCATAAAAAAATAAAAAATATTTATTTAATAAAAAATTAAACTTGTAAATATTGTATTATACTTACTAATAAATAAATAAGTTAAAATATAGTTACATTAACTCCATATTATATCTTATCTGATAATAATATAAAATAAAAAATTAAATAAAAAAAGATAGCTTCCTAAACAGCTAATTTTCATGTATTGATCTGAACAAATGAGATTTGTCTTTCTTTTTGTTGTGTTATATTTTTAAACTTTAAAAGTATTTTCTAGCTTTATTTAAATAATTAATTAATTTTAAATTTTATTTAATTTTGAATTTGATCGGTAGTTAAATCATTTTTATATTAATTTTTTTATTTAGTTAGTTCGTGGATAGGACATGATTAAAAATTTTTAATTTGCAAACCAATCCGCAAGATAGTGGATTGGATATGCATTAGGTCAAATCCACATTCGATCCGTAAACGTATGGATTAGATTTGGATTGAATTTCACCAATCCGTGTATTGGATTGGATTAAAAATTTATAATCTACAAAAATCGTGGATCAGATATGGATTGATGTGCAATCCGTAAAATCCGATCCGTGAACACCTCTACTTTTAATGATGGCCAATGAGCCGTGCCGTGCTGGCACAACCCATCAAACCAAGGCCAATTAGGGCCCATAAGCCGGCATAGCATGGCCCACCAAGTGAATGGACTGTGTCATGCCATGCCCAAATTTGTTTTAAGCCTGAGATGGCACACGGTACGAGCCCATGCGTGATGTGCTCGGCTGTGCCCAAAAATAGCCCGCCAACCTTTTTTTCTTCACATGCTTACAGTGCTTTTTCAATTCCACGTGTCTGGCGTACTTTGTTTAAGCTCACGTGCCTGGCGTGCTTTTTCAAGCCCTCCAACCCATTCGCTTATAACAACAACAACAACAACAATAATAATTTTTATTAAGGAATAATTAATATTTCATTATCAGTTTATCACAATTTCTTAACTATATATTTAATTTCACAATAACAAATTATAATTTAACAATACATAAATTTAATTCCATTGATCATAGTAATGATTAATAAAAATTAAAATTACAATCCTCGAATAATAATTACAAGAAGTCACAACTACGAGATATTAATTATAACAAGTCACAACTTAGAACTACGAAATGCGGATTACGACTAATCACAACTACAAAATATACGAAATATTGATTGTTAAGTACGAAATAACGTTTATTAATATTTCATTTATGAAATATTAATGTCGTAAAATTTTATATTTATCATTTATAAAATCATGATATTTATAATTTTATTTATTAAAATCAAGATATTATTTATTCATTTAATAAATTATAATCATAAAACAATTAAAATATTTTTTAAAATAAGACTTAAATTAATTTTTAAAAGCCTATGCTAATAAAATATATTAAAAATTAAATTTCAAGATATTTGTAAACTCATAACAATTTTATATTTACTTTTCATTAAAAAAATTTACTTTGATAATACTTTAGCATACATGCTATTGATGGCCCACGAGTTGCTTGCTAGCCCACCTATGAAGTGTGCTTATTACATGCCTTTTTGCGTGCCGTGCGTTAGCCCATTTCTAATCGTGCCATGCTTTTACGGCCCACGTGCCTAAAATTCTAAGTTTGGCCCAACTCACGTGTGTGCCGTGCCGTACTGCGCTGCGTGCCCTATTGAAATTTGTTCGTGCTGTGCCGTGCTGTATGGATACGTGTAGTGGCACGCCCGTTAGCCATCTTTAGCACAAATTATGAATAGATTGTTTTCAGTATGCGGCAGGTTGTGGTACATATAAAGATGGCCAACATGTTGGCATGACCCATCAAAAGCAAACTTATGAGGGCACATGGCTAGGTCCGACTCTTTTTTCTTTTTGAGTTTTGACACCAATAGGTTTCGAACACAAGCACACCCCGAACGCAAAACTCATGAGGGCACGTGGCCAGGTCAGACGCTTTTTTCTTTGAGTTTTGACACTGATAGGTTTCGAACAGAAGCACACTGTACTAGGTAATTTTATTTTACCCATTCAACCACACCAAACCAAAGCTTTTGTACACAAAGCTACTGTAAACATGGGTCTAAATATTATAAATTCAAAAACACGAATTTTATAAAATATTGTTATCATAAAATAAAATTAGACAAATTACAATACTTTTAACTAACTTTTTTAGAAACATATTATTTCACTAAATTGAAGTTTATTGAAAAATTTATTACATTTGCATTACATAGCACCAATAATACTTAAAAAAAAAACTTGACAAACAACATTGCACTCAATGACAAATCCAAGTCAATTCAAATTTGATTAAATCTTAAAATAACATAATATTAGTTTATATTAAAAATTTAAATAATTAGAAATAGAAAAAAAACTTCTTAAATTTAATATTGTACATTTTAGATTCATTTATTTAAATACTATATAGCAGTATAATTTAATTAAAAATAAGACAAGATTTAAAGCGTGATCTCTGTGGGTTTTTTCACATCTCGTACTTTGTCCATTTCCAGTCGTGTCGTGCAATTTCTGTCTGTGTGCCTAAATATCTAAGCGAACCCAACTCACATGTGTGACATGCCATGCTATGTGTCCTATCAAAGTGTGCTCGTGCTATCTTATACTATATAAAGGCTTGTTGCACCTGTGCTGTGTCTCGTTTTGCTAGACCCATTGGCCATTTACTTAGAATTGAGACTGTTTTTTTCCGATTGTTGCACTTAAATGTAATCAGATAAATCGCCAAGCTCTATTTTTCCCTTACAAAGAATAAAAACCATGACCGATATGATTCAAGTGATGGTAAGTCATGACCTCACAACCTTATAGCAACTGGCCCTACGACCTCATGGCACGGAAACTAGTCTGCCACTCAAGCTACTTGTGAGGTAGTGAAGTAACTTCACATGTAACGACTGGCAACGGCACATAAGACTGTTGTCGTCATTATAGATTAATTTACAGTACACAATGTTAATGTTTTAAAGCAATCGACTTTTGTTGTCTAGTAAAAACCATTTACTAGTAGTACAACGCTATCAAAGTTAAACGTTATATACATATATATATATATGTTTTGAATACCCAATATTTGGCCACCAATTTGCAAATTAACGAGAAGGCATCAAGCATTGGCCTAATGGCAATAACATCGTTGATTTTGTTGATAACAAACATAGAGAGAACTAATATGTTTGAACGAGTTTATATTAAATCCATAAACATAATCTAACAATATAAAGTGACAAGTATACAATAGGGCACATTCTTAAAAGCATGGATGATTTTTTTGATTGTGATTAAGATCCAATACTTGATTGAATATATGGTATACCATGATAAATTAATAGCCTTAATTAGTACATGGAAAACCTAGTAATTTAGCAATAGGTTAAACTTCAATTTACTCTCCAAAGAGAATGATAATCTTTAATTTACCGCTAAAAGTATGAACACTTCAATTGTCAAATGGGGGGGGGGTACATTGATGATTTTTTTAGTCTTCTAAACAATAAATGGGCCTAATTGAAGTTTTCATACTTTCGGGGGATAAATTGAAGATTGTCATTCTATTTTGGGGTAAATTAAAGTTTACTCTTAACAACAATAGTTAATCATAGATTAATAAATTATCAATTTATTGATAAACTAATGATATAAATATATGAAGAAATGATCACATTCATAAATATATTGATAAGACTTTATGGAGGTAAGTACATTTAGCCATACTCTTTCTTATTCTATTAACATATATACCATTGTCGTCTATCTTAAAGGTGTAAAGAAAAATAATTGATGAAATGGTAAGGATTTTAATATTAAATGTTTAAAGAACATTATTCAACATTGTCTTCTCCAATTGTCTTAACATAGCACATACAAAATTGTTGATTCAAGATTTTATCCATGTTTTGTTGGATAGCCTGGATAGATATCATCACCAAGGTTGGAAAATTCAAGGCTTTTCATTAGCACCGAATTCATTTTCTTACAAGGGAAATGATGATTATTTTGAGCTTGCAACTAGCAAAATTCGGAGATGAATTGTCTTTATTCTGGTGGAAATGACAGAACAAGTGATTGAAGAAATCTTAATTAGATTGAAATTTATAATATTTAGGAATATTTTAATTAATTTACATTTTAGTTTAATTTTGTTGTCTATTTAGAGTTTCATTATTTATGCATTACTTATTTGAGTTGTTTTCTAATTTAGTCAGGAGTCTTATCAAAATGAGTTTTTTAGTCAAATAAGGATAAGTCATAATTAGTATGAATAAGTGTCTTTTCTAACTATTTTAAGCAACCTTTGGTTATTTGTTATTGATTATTCATGTAGTAAACTCTTGGTTTGAGTTCTATTCTTATTACTTCTTAGTATTCTGTATAATCAACGAGTTTAATATTTTAGATTTGTGGGTATTCTTAGAATCAATGAGGATTTTTTTTTGTTATTCTGGTATTCTCAAGAATCAACAAAGTATTTAGAATATTCTTATCTATCCATCATCTATATCTTTTATCGTTTGCTACATTATTTTATTTATTTGCTATGTCAATTTCATTGTAGAGCGTTCTTTTGTAGAACTGCACTGCATCAGATACCTAGTAGATCAAGTTCCATATATAAATTATGCTTTATTAAGATGATCTCAAATGCAGTGATTTGGCTTTGACTCGCTAGCCCCTTTTCCTAAATGCATATCTCTACCTATCGCACTAGCTAGTAACAGAGGAATCAATATCGATCTACGAACAAATATTGATGTATAATAGGTTGTTCACTCAATGATAGCTCTTTCTATCTCTATCGAGCTTGCATTCCTTGTTTTCTTTGAAGAGTCTCTACCCACCTTTTTTTTATACTCGAAAAGCCAATGGGCTTGTCTGGATAAATGTTGTTTCGGAACCCGAGATAACAAGTAGATTCGGCCACTGGTATTGTTACTGTTACGATGCTCGGGTAACCCGGGTTGAAGCTACTCGGCTCCTGATGTAGCATTCATTCGGACCATTCGACGTTTGATTCTTTCTATCAGGGATACCGATGGCTCTGTGAGAGGGCAAAGCTACTAATACTAAGGTGGTTTCTTTCCGGTTACCCGGTTCAAGGCTTTGTCTTACTAGATCATTTATTGGTAGTAATGATTGAGGGATCAGGCAAAAATCCATCAGGATGGGAACAAGCGTTTATTATTAAAAAAGAATATGACAGCATGTCTTTCCTGTCTTTGTCAATAGAATGTATTGAATTATCAATACTGTTTTTCTAGCTGAAGTGTTCACGTAGGTCAAATAGCTTCTATAGCTCAATCCAATAGTAAGAGTAAGTAATCAATATAGATAGAATAAATCCCGGTGAGTAGAAGTGGCTGCCCATTTATTACCTCTTTTCTTCTGATTCTGCCTGACTGCACGGGAAGACCAGACTTCGATTTTCACTTGAAACTGAAGCTGCCTTTGATGGTGACCCGGCTCTGCTTCGCTACACAAAAAGGTAAAGGGTTCAGATGAGAGTAATTGAGTGTATGCCGTCCCTGTTAGTGTCAGTCTCTAGCATAGATAAACTTTTTCCTCGTAAGAAAAGGAATCCATTGCCTCCTTCACAATTTAGCTAGTCTTATCTCAGCTACCTACTTGTACTTCCTGATAACCTTGCTTGTCGCACCTGACAGTCTCAATCTATCATTCTTTAGCTTAAAAGATAGATCCCAAACCTACAAATATGAAGTAAAACAAGCTAACTTTTTCTTTTTCAATAAGGAACTGCTTTGCTTTACTTTATAATTTTAATAGTTGATTTGAGAAACAGTCAAGGGATAGACTTGACACAAGATCTAATTTGAGGTTTGACTTTGTATAAGAAGAAGTAAATAGTTTGACTAGCTATTATCTCTTTCCTTCTTCTAATCCCTTAACCATTAGAATTTGATATAGAACCGATAGGAGTAGGAGCATTCATTAACAGAGATGGATATTGGCTTCGGTTGACCTTCAACCTATGGGAATGCTTGAAAAAGCTCAGATTCCAATAAGCTCTTGACCACTCTCAGAGGTAGCTGGGAAAAAAGGTATAAGCGCTCAAAGCTAAGATCAGCTGCTATTGGACTTCTTTCCTTGGCGAGAAGGGATCGTCTCACACCTGGCCTGGCAATCTCCGAGAAGGGGGAAAGAAAGCAGCCTTGTTAATTAAAGTAAAGAACCGGGTGTAAATAGGTCCCTACATGAAAAGGAACTCAATGCCTTTGTTGCAACGAGAAGGCCCATTCCATTAGTTTTTTAAAATGGCAATTATCCTCCTTCTATTCGTTCTCACTTGGGAACTTTTCTAAGGAAAAAGATCAAACTTGAGAAGTTTACCTCTTTTCTGTGAGTTTTAAGTAAAGTATAGAATAGAAAAAAAAAGGAGTTCGAAAAGCTAGTTATGCAGAGACGAATAAGAAAAGGAGTACTAGTAGAAATCCACACTAAAGGCTTCTAAACCAGTGAAAAGGGAGGTTGAGGCCTGTAGAAGCGATGCAACTTTACTTCGAAGATAAGGATAGGTTGCTGTAAGCAAGCGAATTAAAGAATTGTCGAACTTGGTCCTCGAAATCACTAATTTGAGACCTTGAAATAGGCAATACTACGAGGTAGAGGGAAAGAAATGTTCCTAAAGATATTCTTAAGTAAAGTTGGTATGAATGGGTATTTTGGTATAGCTTCGTTACCACTAAGCCAAGAAGACAGATGAAATGCTTCTCAATTCGCAGCTGTAGGCTGAGGATAAAGCAGTGCTTTTAGTTCATCAACCTTTTTCACTAACTACTCAACTTAGACATAACCGCTAGGGCGCCCTTGAAGCCCATGAGTTCAATATCCATGGCTCATGTGCAAAGTACTGAGAGTCAATGTAACCCTAACTAGGATCTAATCGATATGGTTCACCATTGTTGATTTACAGTAAAGCAGATTCATTCACACTTTGTTTAGATAGTCAATGCCCTTAAGCATAAATTTCATTTAGACACCTTTGTTTGGTCCCTTTTTCAATATCAGAACCCAAAATGCCATTTTTACTTTATCAAAACAGCCATTATATAAACATTGGATTGAGTGAATGGAAAGAATTCTCCATTCAGATCCCATTTTTTATTCCCTAGGTAGGGTGCTATAGGGATTGCTACCTACAAATCTAGATTCTTCTATGAGTTTATCCAATCATATTATTTCAATTGATATTATCTATGCAAATAGGCCGTGTAATAAGTTTTGGGATCTGTTCAAAGGTAAGGCAATTCAATTAGTATAAACAGGGTTTCCATGTAATGTTTAGGGCTAGAAGACTTACATAGCATAAAACTACTCAAGGAATGATCGAAAGTGCATTAACAGCCATAATTTTGGCATTTTTTTAGTATAAAGAATTTGGGTTAAAGTACTAATGATGATAAAGTGGGATTAGTGAATAATGATCCAGTTTATGTGTATTTGAGCAAATTTAAATTAGATATGAGTGTTGTCTCGCTCTAAATCCTTAAGTTAGGCACCAAGGTAAAGAGACTTGCTCTTGAAGCAGCAATGTTAGCTTTGGAGACATTTTTATCCTATCAATGATGAACAAGATTTCATTAGTTGACTGACCTGAATGGGTAACAATCCAAATCGAGACCACAAAGCTATGGTGGAGGTTGTGATGGCATGCCAGAATCCACTATAACTGAAGTGAAAAGTTTCCTTTCATATGATCTTGACGATTGAGCTTTACTAAATTTAAATAGGTCATGGGCCTTAACACTAAAAGAAGAAAATGGAAAGTGGTGTTAGAAGAGAGGATTGCTTCTAAGCCAATCAAAGGGTAAGCCATCAAAGCTAATGCAACATTGAGTCATCTCGATCTATGCATACAACCATACAAGTTCTTAGCCAGTCTCTTTTTCTTCACTAAATAAGCAGCTACTGAATTCCTTGTTTATTATAGAACTTTATTATCAACCAATAAGTTTAGTAAGCTATGTTGTCCTGTTAGTAATTAATGTAAATAGTATACAAAGAATATATTGAATCCCCTGCTTTCTATATCATAGTTGGGGGATGGAATAGTCAGTCAACGAATAACTAGTTACTAGAAAAGCTTAACATTGAGACCAAGACACGGCTAGTTGAAGGAATAGTAAGGGCGAGGGTGCCGAGTCTAAGTGAAGATGATGATGACTAGTACACACAACATTTACTGGATGATCTACTAAGGCATTGGTACATTTAGATTAGTTAAAAGAGGATTTTTCACTTTCATCATCACAAGCAGAAGCTCCTGCTTCCGAATGAACATTGACTACTAGCTCAGGAACAACATCTACAGCTTAAACTCTCAAATCTCTGGTTCAGTAGACCGTGTTGATGGCCTGGCTAGCAAAGACTATGTTGTTGGTCCGCGCATAGGCTCAAGAGAGGGATACCCGGGCTCAGAGGACTATCAAGTTGGCTGGGAGAGAAGAAGTTCAGAAGGAACAATCAATCCCGTGGGTACCAGTTCAGTAGGGACAGGCCCGGACTAACGGACAATGGACTAACGCTTCCAAATTCTATTGCTGACCAGTGTTTACTACTTATATATATGGAGTATCGATAAATGACTGCGTTTTTTTTTTTTTTATAAAAACTCCTCAACTTATTGGTTGGTGTTCAATTCATTTTATTAATACTATGCTTTATTCTTTGTATCTCTAGTCATAGTGCTCTAACTCCACTTAACTTTGAAAAAAAGTTCCTAGATATAACTTCTTATTGAATAGTCTACCACCCTCTCCCCGTCTTGAAGTGCTGAGAGATGCTCGAGCAAAGAAGCAATAGAAGGTGATGGCAAAAGAATCAAAATTGCGACAATATATGTATTGGAGAAACTAATTGTTCGAAGGAAAAAAGAAAAGGTTTGTTAATACCTTTTGGTTGTGATTCTCATGTTGGCGAATTGTTATTATGGATCGAGTGGGTAATCTCTCTGGGCCATACTCTTTAAAGGACCTAGGAATCTTGCTTTTAGAATCCTCAAGAGAGAGTTGGCAAGAGTAATTTACCAGTAGCAGAGTGGAATGAAGAGCGTAACATTTGAAGGTTAGTATGTAACTTTTAGTTTTTTTCATTATTTATTTTATAATTATGTTGATTTCTGTTTCTTCTCATCTGAGTGAGCCAGCCAGGTCAATATGCTGGTTACAACGGAGTACCATCTTTTCTTGATTATGTGTATCGTCATATTCAAGAGAGGATATGAAAATATTATGTCCTTGTGTCAAATGTAGTAATCGGTATAGGAGGGTTCGAAGTGAATTACACAAACATCTTTTAGAGAAAGGGGTTATGCGTGATTATACTACTTGGTATTGCCATGGGGATGCTGGTGATAGGAATGAAAATTATGAGAATATTCAGCAAAATGAGATGTATAACTTGATCCAAGAAGGTTTTTCTCAAGATCCTAATGAGAAGACACAAAAATTCTTTAATTTGGTGAAAAAGGTTGAACAACCTGTATATCCAAATTGTGAGAAGCACTCCAACTTAGCATTTGTGGTCTAATTGATGCACATGAAATGCATCAATGGTTGGAGCAATAAATCTTTCAACATGTTGTTGGAGCTATTGAAAGATGTGTTTCCAATGTGTGAAAAGATGCCTACTTCCAACTATAAGGCAAAGAAAATTGTAAAAGACCTTGGCCTCCATTATGAGAAAATTGATGCATGTTAAAATGATTATTTCATTTATTACAAGGAAAATGCACAACTATCTCAATGTCCGGTTTGGGGAGTTTCTAGATGGAAGCCTAAAGGAAAAGGTGGTAAAGGATCTACCAAAAGGGTTCCATGGAAAATCTTGCGCTACTTTCCTATAAAGCCAAGACTTCAAAGGTTATTCATGCCATCCAAAATTGCTGCAGACATGAGATGGCACTTTGAAAATCGTGTGAAAGATGGGTTGTTAAGGCATCCAACAAATTATGAGGCTTGAAAGGCTTTGCATATGATCCGCGAAATGTAAGGTTAGGGTTGGCTACTGCTGGGTTTAATCCTTTCAGAAACATGAACGTTGGGCACATAACTTGGCCGGTTCTTTTATTTTCATACATTCTTCCTCATTGGATGTGTATGAAAGAACCATATATATTTATGTCAGTACTTATCTTAGGACCGAAAGGCCCGGGAAATGATATTGATGTATATTTGAGGCCTCTAATTGATGAGTTGAAAATATTATGGGAAAGTGGTGTAGATACATATGATGTCTCAAAAAGCCAAAATTTCCAAATGAAAGCAGCAGTTATATGGACTGTTAATGACTTTCCTACATATGCTAATCTGTCCGGTTGGAGTACAAAAGAAAATTTAACGTGTCCATGTTACACTAAAGAGACCTCATATCGTAGGTTAAAAACTGGTTCCAAACTATGCTATATGGGTCATAGACGATTTTTACTTGAAGATCACTTGTGGCGGGATCAAAAGATGCAATTTGATCGAAAAATAGATGAAAGAGCTGCACCAAAACGTCAAGAAGGTGATGAAGTTTTAAATGAACTTGATGGTTTGAGACTTATAACATTTGGAAAGGCTGGAAAAAAACAAGTAATTTCTGGTTTTGGGAAGAAACATAACATCTTTTTTGAATTGCCATATTGAAAAACATTGTTGTTGCGTCATTGTTTAAATGCTATGCATATTGAGAACAACGTGTGTGACAATGTGCTTGGCACTATTATGAACATTGAAGGAAAAAGCAAAGACTCTTTAAATGCTCGGTTGGATTTGAAAGAAATGAGGATAAGGCAGGAATTTCAGCCAATTGAGGTGGATGGAGAAAATTTATTACCCCCTGCTTGTTATACTTTGACAACTGATGAGAAGAAAAGTGTCTTGCAGTGGTTGTCTGATATAAAAGTCCCGAATGGCTATTATGCTAATTTGTCACGATGTGTTAATGTAAAAGATGGTAAAATTTCCAGTGTGAAGACACATGATTGTCATGTATTTTTAGAAAGGCTGTTACCACTAATAGGTTGTGATATTTTGCCTAAACATGTATCAGATGCATTAATTGAACTAAGTAATTTTTTTAGAGAGTTGTGTGCTAAAGTATTGAAAGACGATGAGTTAGATTGACTTGAAAGTCAAATTGCTGTAACTCTTTGCAAGTTAAAAAGGATTTTCCCTCCAGCCTTTTTTGATATAATGATACATTAATTACCGATCCACTTGGCTTGGGAAGCAAAGGTTGCTGGTCCAATACAATATAAGTGGATGCACCCAATAGAAAGGTAATGTCCAATTTATTTTTTTACTGATTTTATATTAATAAAATATGGTTACAATATAATTTAAACATTTCTAGGTTTTTACATAAGCTTAGAGGATATGTTCGCAACAAAACTTGTCCTGAAGGTTCCATTGCAGAAGGTTACTTGGCTGATGAGTGCTTAACCTTTTACTCTCACTACCTTCACGGTGTGGAAACTAAATTTAATAGACAAGAGAGAAATTACGATGGAGGTCAGCTCTCCACAGATACATTACCCATTTTTTCTACACCAGGGTGATCATATGGGAACTTACATGTGAGGGAATTGAGTTATGCTCTTCACAATGCTGCGACAATTTATGTGATTCAAAATTATGATGGATGTCTTCCGTTTATTGAGTAAGATTTAATATTAATGTCATTATAAAACTTTTTCAACTTTACAAAAAAGTTGATTTATTTACAGGGAGCACAAAAATATATTATTGAATTCAGGTGTTAGAAATGTATAAGAGGTTCACAGACAAGAATTTATTAGTTGGTTTAAGGAGAAGGTAAAGACTATTTTTTACATAATAATTGAAAGACTTGTGACTTTCAGCATAACTTGTAATTGTGACATTTTATTATGTCATTCTATTTGTAGATCTTAAAGCTTTATAATGAAGGGCAAGCTAATAGACACATGTTTTCTTTAGCTCAAGGTCCTTGAAAAAGAGCAACATTTTGTTCGGGCTACAATACAAATGGATTTGGGTTTCACACAATACAATGTGATAAAACAAGAAAAACTCAAAACTATGGAGTTGTAGTGGGAAGTGATGATCAAAGTCTTGCAGTGCCTTATTATGGAGTGTTGAAAGAAATTGTTGAACTTTATTATAATGAAGGGGATAAAGTTGTATTATTTAACTGTGACTGGTTTGATACAGTTCGACAAGGAATTTGATTTAAGAGAGATCATCATGGTAAAATCATTCTTAACATGTCAAGAAAGCTCAGCACTCAAGAGCCATTGGTGTTAGCATCCCAAGCACAACAAGCTTACTATGTGAGAGGGATAAAAGATCCTACATGGAGTACTGTAATTGAGACAAAGCTCAGCACTCAAGAGCCATTTGTGTTAGCATGTCAAGAAAGCTCAGCACTCAAAAGCCATTTGTGTTAGCATCCCAAGCACAACAAACTTACTACGTGAGAGGGATAAAAGATCCTACTTGGAGTACTGTAATTGAGACAAAGCCTTGTAACCTTTATGAGATGCCTAATAACGAAGGAGAACCATATTAGGAAGAATATATTCAAATGGCTATGGAATGAATTTTTTTTGTTTTGGTCCATTATAGATAAGTAAGTTAAAAAAAATTCAGATATTGGTTGCTGTTCATTATAATTATTATTCTTGATTGCTTTATTTCTTTTGCTTTGAGCTAGTTATTAGTCGCTTCTTTTTTTTTTCATGTGAATGTTATTGTCTATTATTGTTCTTGTTGGTAATGGCTTATATTTTGAAAATGTAGATACTTGGCAATTATGGGCAAGAAAAGTAATGGATTAGTGACTGTCGGCAGCACTTTAGATCAGTATATGATCAACTATAACAATAATGATGATGCAAGAACTTCTCGGGCTGACAATATTGCATTAGATATTTTGCTTCCCGTGCAACATAAAAATAGTGAGGCGCAACAGGAAAATGGTGAAGCTTGTGTTTCTAGCATGGAATCTTCAAAAATGGCTGTAGATAATTATTTAAATGAATTGAAAAAGATTGTCATATAATGAAAAATAAGTTAATTGACTATTTCTAAACAACTAGAATTTTTATTTTGTATTATTTTCAGTTAGAAATAAAAGGAAAGGTCGTGGGAAAGCTAAAGGTATACCTAAAGGCAAAAATATAGAAGTGGAAATATATGCTGGCAGGTTATTATACATGAAATAAACATTTACATGTTCATATGATGTTATTAGATTTATAAGCAAACTTTAATATATTTTTATGTATAGTTAACGAATAAGTATAATGGTTTAATGTGTTAGGATCATAACTACGGAAGCCGTTCGAGAAATTTCTGTTATTTTCCATGAGTGTATCTTAGGACCTTGGATAACATTTTTTGAATATCCACAAGAAGCATTTGATATATTGTTTGGAAATTTTAAGAATGTGGGATTTGCTTATGCATGTACTGAGGAAGAACTAAAAGAAGCTGTCCGCAAATGTGTAAAATCTTGCTATCCAGATCGGATGTCAGAGTTGAGAAATGGTATGTTTGAGAAGCATAAATCACTTGGAGAGCGCTACGCTCATGATCCAGATTGTGTACCACCTACTGTATGGAGACAAATGGTTGATAAGTGGATGAATAAGAATTAGAAGGTAATATGTGGAAGTTTTTTTCTTTTTAGTTTTAACTAACATACAAGATATATACTAATGGTTTCGTTATTGAATAACATGCAGAAAAAAAAGTATGTTAAACAAGGGTAATCGATCATTGAAGCGCACTTCTCATACAACAAGTTCAATTCCTATGGCTAAGTGTAGAAAAGATCTAGTAAAGTTTTTATGAGTTTTTAATATTTAAAGCCTATAAAAATGCATACATATGTGTGTATGAGTTGGTGTCTATTTTATACCCTAATTTTTTATTTAATTTCAGTTAGATGAATCAGCAGTTGAACCTGATCCAATTGATTGCTTTAGAAAGTTTCAAGTCAAAAGAAATGGTGATTGGGCAAGTGAACATGCAAAGGAATTTCATGTACATACTTTGTTCACTTGTGATTTATTTTTGTCTTTTTTAATTTTATCTATAAAAAATACATTATTATCTGAAAATTTGCAGGAGAACATGGAATCTTTATATCAAAGTGAAGGTGCTGAAAAGTCCAGCTTGTCTATTTATCGTCAAGTAATGGGACCACCTAAGAAATGTCGAGTTATGGGCTGGGGAGGTATTATTATAAATGTAATTGAGTCTTTTATTACAAAAAAAAAAATGTAACTTCAAGTTAGTAATATTAGGTTAGTACTTAATTTGTTTGGACTCCATTTGTACATTTTTGTTTTGACACCAAATTCTGTTTTCAACTGGGTGTAGGTATGAAACCAAATGATGTTTGTCGTTCTTTAGATGAAGGAAGTCACAAGGACATTCATGTGATACCAAGGAGAGAACTGGAGCTAAAAGTAGAGAAAATGGAAGAAGAATTAAGTGAGCTTAGAAATGTGAAAGAGCAAATGAAAAAAATGGAAGAGAAAATGAATTTTATTATGTCTCAATCAAGATTCTAGCAAGAGTTTAACAAGGTTTGATTATTCTTTTTACCCCCTCTCTCTTGCTCAAGAATAACACTTATTATTATGAAAATTTATTGTTGATGGATAAACATCTTAATAAGTATTCTTGTCATGAATCTATTCTAGTATTGTTGCTTTACTTTCAAGGACCCTTGATAATAATTGCCGGACTATGGTATTCTAGTTGATAATGATATTTTCATAATGTTATTAAAGATTGATGGTTGAAAAAGGTGGGAAACACATATTTGAGGGAATATATGTGGCTTGATTTATTTTTAACATATGTGCATGGTAAATGGAAGTTTGCAAATACACTAAGTGCACAATGGTTAATAAAAAAAAAGTTATATATAAATGGTTGGTTTTTGGAGAGTTCTCCAGCCTTAGTTTCCGGCAGGGGAAGGGGAGAACAAAAAGCTACATGGAGAAGTCAAGGTGAAGAGGTAAGTAACACTTCAACTGCAATGTAGGGACAAAATTCTTTTCATACTTAACTTCAGTTTTAACAATTTCTTTATCTTGTGATGACTATTATAATGTGATTAGTTATAATCTAAATTTTTATATGATCGGTTATGCCGCCTATATTATGATATTTTCTTATTTACTCCTTGTATGATTGACCATTCCGCCTAATCTGTGATAATTTTACTCAATTATGCTATGGTCGGCTCTGCCGCCTATATTATATTCCCATTTTGTTTAATCTCCATATGGACGGCACTGCCGTCTGCATTAAAGAATGTTGTCCTTAAATAACATTGTATGTTAATTCTGTTGTTCCTCTAGGAACTTCACATGTTACGATGTAAGTTACATTAAACGCATGCATTTCATGGACTACTTTATAAGAAGATGTTTTAGAAAATGAATTTCTGAAAAATGAGTTGTTGTACTATATGGTGGTAAAGTTCCCAAAGAGGGCAAGCCCTTCAAGCTTAGTAAAAGGTAATCTTTTGGGGACAACGATACGTAATACCTAAAAGATCAACTAATCAGGCCCAAGGGCATATTGTTTAAAAAGTAAAAGTGCTAGCCTTGTAGTGAAACATACCTAGGGTCCTAATAAAATTGTTTTGTATTTTATAAGTTTCTTTTAAAAAACTTAATATGGTCATCTATATGCATAATAATTTATACATGTATCAAAGTGTTATCTTACTGGGCATTAGCTCATAATAATTTATACATGTATCAAAGTCTTTACATCGCAGGTAACGATGAGTAGAGCAAGCTGCCGCTAAGTCCTAACTAAGGCGAAGTGCAAATGGGCATAACAAACCTTGCGTTTTATGATGGGCTCTCCTTTGTTTCAATAAAAAATAAATATCTTAGCTTTAGTAATAATAAAGTTTTTGAGAAATATACTAAGGAATCTCTATATGTCTCTTACCTTTTGTAAGGAAGCTTTGTTTGCTATGTAATTTTCTTAGAATTTGTATTTATATTAAAATGTAACAGTGTTTTAAATATTTTTAAAATAAATATTTAAGTGGAGTGTTACACAATTTAAATAAGAATAAGTAAAAATCTGGCCAATTTTGGAAAGGAATCTTCGGTTGAAACCTAAGTTTTCAATTTCAGAATCTTGAATTTTGGGGTAAAATTGTGTTTATATGGTATAAAAAAAAGGCTGCTTGAGCGATTTAGAATCATATGGGGGCTTCCATTTGGCAAGAAAAATGCAAGAAAATGATGAAATCCTTGAGAGATAATGAGAGGTGCCGCCGCTTAGAGTGAGAAACGATAAAGGGTTAATTAGAAAAGAATAAGAAGACTAGGAACAAGTCTTATCGCACGAAGTCGGCGAGCTGTTTTCTGTAATTGGCTAACCGTTAAAATTCAGAGACCCCTTAACACACAATCAATTCACCGCTTTTGTACATCAGTTAACTAATATCGAACAAGAAGTTTTCACCTCAAAAATGGTTATTTGTTCAGGCAAATTGGTTAACCGTTAACACCCATAACCTTTCTGTTTTAAAATGGTATAACACTCCATTTAAAAAAATATTTATTTTAAAAATGTTTAAAATACTGTTACTTTTCAATATAAATACGAATTCTAAAAAATATTTACATAGCAAGCAAAACTTCCTTAAAAAAATTAGAAGACATATAGAGATTCCTTAGTATATATCTCCAAAACTTTATTATTACATAAAGCTAAGATATTTATTTTTGATTGAAACAAAGCTGAGCCCAAAAAAAAACCAAAGGTTTGTTATGCCCATATGCACTTTGCCTCGGTTAGGACTTGGCACTAGCTTGCCTTACTCATCGTTACCTGCAATGTAAAGACTTTATGAGTTAATATCTAGTAAGATAACACTTTGATGCATGTATAAATTATTATGCATATAGATGACCATATTAAGTTTTTAAAAGAACTTAGAAAATACAAACAACTTTATTAGGGCCCTAAGTATGTTGCACTACAAGGTTAGCACTTTTATTCTTTAAAGAATTATGCCCTTGGGCCTAATTAGTTGATCTTTCGGGTGTTACATATCGTTGTCCCTAAAAGATCACCTTTTACTATGCTTGGAGGGCTTTCCGTCTTTGGGAACTTTACCACCTTGTAGTACAACAAACCATTTTTCATAAATTCATTTTTTAAAACATCTTCTTATAAAGAAATCCATGAAATGCATGCATTCAATGCAATTTATATCATAACATATGAAGTTCCTAGAGGTACAACAGAATCAACACACAACGCTATTTAAGGACAACAATCTTTAATACAGGCGGCAATGCATCCATATAGAGATTGAACAAAATGGGATTATAATATAAACAACAAAGCCGACCATAGTATAATTAAGTAACAATATCATAGATTAGGCAGCATAACCAACCATACAAGGAGAAGAAAAGAAAATATCATAATAGTAGCCATCACAAGATAAAGGATTAGTTAAAATTGAAGTTAAGTATGAAAAGAATTTTGTCCTTACATTGCAGTTGAAGTGTTACTTACCTCTTAACCTTGACTTCTCTAAACCTTTCTAATTTAAGGATTTCTCTACTCTTGATGTTATGACTTGGAATAGAAGAGGGTGGAATTTCTAGGTTACATTGAAAATAAAAGTGTTAAGGGGTATTTAACGGATTTCTTAAGGCTAATGGATGGTTAGGATTTTGCCACCATAACTCTTAATTAATGGTTGAGATTATCCTTCATAAATAACTTACTAAATTCTAGAATTCTTATCTGTACAAACTTCTCTTATATCATCACTTATGTCATTGCTTATATCATCATTACTTAGAATTAAATATTTATTATTATTATTATTGTTGTTATTATTATTTTTGTTGTTGTTGTTATTATTATTATTATTATTATCATCATCATCATTATTTTAATACTTAAAGGGTCTTGTCAGCTTAAAGTAAATTCTATTACATTTAAGTGAGAAACATTATACCTCACAAACGGTAAGCCACTATCCCCAATCGCTTAACTGTTTATTAGTATATTTCATTTCCTAAGTTTCTGTTTTTAAACGGCTATCCGTTTATTTTAACCATAATTTCACACATCTATTTTGATCTTTGGCCAATAATTGTTCTATTCTAAGGTCACTTCATGAACTTGAAATGTTTCAAATACCATTTTTAATACATGTAAAATAAATGCATAGTACACCATACAAAATTCAAAATCAAATAAATTAATCAACAATAAAATACATACACACCAATAACCATATAATAGATAGTCTAATGGTCACGATATCATTCAAGAATATGTTAATATGAAAATTTCATCATCCTAAGTTCACATCAAATTTCGACAAATTGATCCTCGCTAAAGGGTTTTGTAAATATGTCGGCAAGTTATTTTTTGATTGAAACAAATTCTAGCACAATATCCCTTTTTGAACATGATCTCTCAAGAAATGGTGTCTAATCTCTATATGCTTGGTCTTAGAATATTGAATAGGATTCTTTGACAAATTTATAACATTTGTATTGTCATACATGATAAGTATATGATCAAGGTTAATCCCGTAGTCTTTAAGAGTTTGTTTCGTCTAAATAGCTTGTGTAAAACAACTAACGGTAGAAATATATTCATCCTCGGTGGATGAAAGTGCAACTTAATTTTACTTTTTACAAAACCAAGAGACAAGTGAGTGGCCTAAAAAGTAACAAGTTCCACTAGTACTCTTCCTATCGACTTTGTAACTAGCAAAGTCAGCATCTGAGTAACATGTTAAATCTATATGAGTCCATTTCTGATACCAAAGATCAAGATTAGTTGTTCCACTTAAATAACGAAAAGTTCTTTTGATAGCAAGTAAATGAGACTTCTTAGGACATGAGTGAAATCTTGCATATAAACATACACTAAACATGATATCGAGTCTACTAATGGTTAAGTAAAGTAGAGATCCAGTCATACCTCGATATGTTTTGATATCAACTTCTTTACCTTTTTTATCTTTGTCGAGCTTGATTATTGAGCTCATTAGAGTACTTTTAGCTTTTCCATCTTCGAAGTCGAACCTTTTGAGTAGATCTTTCAAATACTTGGCTTGATTTATGAAGATTTCCTTATTGTTTTGTTTATTTTGAAGTTTAAGGAAAATAATTCAACTCTTTGCTCATGAAAGATGAAAAGTAGAATTAAAGACAACACCATCTACATAAATTTAAACAATAAACAAAGAGTGTAGTATCTGCTCTATCATTTTTTAAAAGAAATCTACTAAGCCTTTCATACCATGCTCTGGGGACTTGCTTTAAACCATATAAAGCTTTCGACAACTTGCAAACATGATTCGAAAACTTTACATTTTCAAAATCAAGGGGTTGTTTCACATAAACTTCATCTGTAATATTACCATTTAGAAAAGCACTTTTAACATTGATTTGATGCAAAATGAAATCCTTATGATGTACAAATGCTAAGAGCATCCTAATGGATCATAATTTGGTTGCAGGAGCAAAGGTTTCACCAAAATCAATTCGTTCTTCCTTGTTATATCCTTGAGCCATTAGTCTAGCCTTATTCCTTACAACTACACCAGATTCATCCATTTTATTCTTAAATACATGTTTAGTGCATATTACAGATTGGTATTCTGGTTTAGAAATAAATTTCCACGCATTGTTTCTCTCAAATTGATTTAACTCTTCTTACATTGCCATAATTCAAGATTTATTTTTTTCCGCATCTGAAAATGATTTTAGTTCAATTCGAGATATGAATGCAGTATGTTCACATATATTTCTAAGTGATGATCTAGTAATTACACCTCATGAAGGATCTCCTAAGATTAATTCTTTTAGGTAAGAAGAAATATACCTCCAATCTGTGGGGAATGATTGAGAATTACCTTCATTTTGCTCCATATTAGTTTGTTCCTCTTGTCACTCCTCTTGATTCTCACATGGTGCATTATCTTGTTTGTTATTCAAAGAGTTTTCTTTTTGTATCTCTTCATCTGCATCATCATTAACAACATTCTCCAAAGAAAAATGGTTAGATTCATCAAATGTGACATGAATAGACTCTTTAATAACCAAGGTTCTTTTATTATACAATCTATAAGCTTTGCTTGTATCAGAATATCCAAGAAAGATACCACCATAAGGTTTTAGATCAAATTACCAAGCCAGTCTTTAGTATTCAATATAAATCATTTGCATTTAAAACTTTGAAATAACTAATTTTGGTTATTCTATCTTTCTAATGCTTATAAGGAGTTTTATTGAGGTAAGGTCTAATCAACACGCAGTTTAAAATATAACAAGCGGTGTTGACAACTTCGGCCCAAAAATATTTTGGTAAAATATTTTCATTCAATGTAGTCCTAGCCATTTTTTGAATAGACTTATTCTTTCTTTCAATGACTTCATTTTGTTGTTGATTTCTTGGTGATGAAAATTGATATTCAATGCTAAAATTATAGCAAAAATTTTCAAAATCATGATTTTCAAATTCTCCACCATGATCACCCTAATGCAAGAAATAACATAACCTTTTTCATTTTGAACCTTTTTGCTAATTATTTTTAAAACATCAAAGGCGTCATCCTTATTAGATAAGAATAATACCCAAGTATATCAAGAATTTGAAATGTATAGTATTTATCACTTAGATGTTCATTGACAATCACAAATGCATAGTATTTATCACTTAGACTTGCATATCTAGAAGATCCAAATAAATCCATGTGAATAAATTGAAGTAGTTTTGAAGTGGAAACATGATTTTTGTTTTTAAAAAACTTTTTGATTTGTTTTCCAAATTGACAAGCTTCACATATTCTATCTTTTTTAAAACCAATCTTTGGAAGATCCTTAACTAAATCATTTTTTGAAATTTTTGAAATCAAATCTATGCCTACATGACCTAGTCTTCTATGACACAACCATCTATCATCATGTCATGCAGAAAAATATTTATCATGAGGCAATACACAATCTATATTAATGGTGTACACATTTATGCACCTTTTCCAATAAAGAGAACTTTACCATCACATGCATTCTCAATAACGTATTTTGACTTATCAAAAATAACTCTAATCTTTATCAAATAATTGACTGATTCTAAGCAAGTTATGTTTCAAGTTTTCAACCAAGCATACAATTTCAATAATGGTAGAGGAATTTATATAAACGTTTCCTACTCCAAGAATTTTTCATTTTTAATTGTCTCCAAAAGATACCTATCCACCATTTTTAATTTTGGTGAAACTTGAAAGCTAAGAATGATCATTATTCATGCATCTTAAGCGTCCGTTATCCAAATGCCATCTATTTTTTTCTTTTTTAATCCATGTAGAAAAAATCTCAAATTAATTTTTTAGGTACCTAAACTTTTTTGGGTCCTTAAATGTTAGTAATGGTTCTTTTTAATACTTAGACAAGTATTTCTCTTAATTGGACATGCATAGCTCATATGACTATTTCTATTACAATAGTTGCAAACAATTTTATGATCATTAATGAAGGTAGCCTTAACGAAGTAATTCTTATAAAATCTTTATTTCATGTTTGGCTTGTAACTAATGCCTCCTTTGTCAAAAACACATTTTTTAGACCTGAGAAGTTTTTTTAAATTCTTTTGACCATTTGCAAACTCTAAAACAATATCATTTGGCCCATTACTCTTTTTTCTAAACATTTCATTTTCCCTTTTCAAATCATTAACAAGTAAACTCTCATGTCTAGATGAAACATTTTCTTTTTATTCAAAACACATAATTAATCCATGCAATCTTTTAATTTTTACTTCTAGACATTTAATCTTCTTATTCAAAGAATCATTCTCATTTGAGAGTTCTTCATTAAGCATTTTTCATTCCAATCTTCTTTAAATCATGATGCAATTCAATGAATATTTTAAACAATTTATCATAGGAAAGAAGATCACTTATCTCATCAAATTCATCTCCTATTGTTATAAGTGCCAAATTTGACATTTCATGAGATTCCTCCTCATCTGTAGTCTCCTCATTGTTCGCCTCTTTCTTTTCCTTTTGATTTTTGAAATTCCTAAACTTTCTTCTCTCATTGGATTTCTTGAAGAACTTTTTGATTTTTTGGGCAATCATTGCTATCTCTTCATCTTCAAACTCGATCCCTTCATCATTTTTAAATTCTTCATCGTTTTCAAGTTCTTATCCTTTTAGGGCAATACTCATCTTCTTTTTGTCTTCATGTAATTTTTCGATAGCTAAATCTTCTTCATAAGAAATAAGCGAGGCAATTAAATTGCAAAAAAATCTAGAAATTTTACTAAAATCTTTAACGAAACATCTATAAAAGCCAACATGCTCAAACAAGGATCTTACTTCTTTCACTGTTTTAGGTGAAGGAAGATTGGAAATGAAATCTACCTTAACTTTGTCAGCTTCAATACCTTCATTTGAAATGATGTGATCTTGGAAAATACATTGTTTTACTATAAAATGACATTTCTTCCAGCTCAAGAACAAATTCTTCTCTACACACCTGTGTAGAACTAACGTTAGATAATACAAACACTAATTAAATGAATCACAAAAAATAAAAAAGTCATCCATAAAAATTCAAGGAAACGTTCAACCATATTAAAAAATATGCTTAGCATGCATCGTTAAAATGTGTCAGGTGCATTGCATAATCCAAATGGCATTCTCCTATATGCAAAAGTGCTAAAAAGGTAAGTAAAAGTAGTTTTCTTTTGATATTTTGGTGCTACAAGAATATGATTATATCCTGAGTATCCATCTAAAAAGCAATAAAATTCATGACTAGTTAATCTATCAAGTATTTGATCGATAAATGGTAAAGAAAAATGGTTTTCTCGTGTAACAGAATTCAACTTCCTATAATCAATACATAAGCACCATCTTGTAGTTACTCTAGCGGGTACTAGTTCATTGTCGGTGTTGGTAACTACTATGACTCTTGACTTTTCAAGGACAACATGTAAAAGACTAACCCATAAACTATCAGAGATAGGGCAATGATACATGCATCCAATAGTTTAAAGAATTCATCTCTAACTACTTATTTCATATTAAGGTTTAACCGATGTTGCATTTCCCTAGTAGGTTTATCATTTTCATCAAGATAAATACAGTGCATGCAATCTACTGGGTTTATACATTTTATGTCAGCTATGGTCCATCCTATGCCTTTTTGTACTCTTTTAAAACATTAACAACTTACTCTTTTGTCTATCATCAAGAAAGGATGAAATAATTACAGGAAAAGTGTTTTCTTTTCCTAATAAAAACATACTAAAAAATATCGAGTAGCGGTTTGATCTCGAGCTTTGATGGTGATTTTGATGATGGCCTAAGTTTCTTCTCCAATGGTGCTAGTTGTTCTATTCTTGACTTCCATTTCCATGGATGCTGATGAATCGAGAAAGACATTTACCTCATTAATTGATCTGTCAATATCAAAATCCAAATCCAAATCAAAATGAGTTAAACATATTTGTATAAGATCATCATTAAAGTTAGATGAAAAAGTATAATCAATTAATGCTTCGATTAAATCAACATCAACAATTCCATCGTCTCTATTTTGAGGTTATTTGGCAATATTAAAAATATTCAGCTCTATATTTATATTGCCAAAGGGCAACTATATATTTCTAGTCATGCATTGAATGTGAATATCGGTAGTTGCCAAGAAAGGTTGGGCAAGAATAATGGGGATATGCTTTTTCGAATCCTGAATTGGTTGATTGTCAATCACAATAAAATCAACAGGAAAATAAAACAAGTCTACTTAGATAAGCACATTCTCGACAATACCGCAAGGTATTTTAATGGATCCATCTGCAAGTTACAATATAACTAGAATTGGATGTATATCTTTCAATCCAAGTCTTACAAATACTGAGTAAGGCAAGAGATTTACACTAGCTCATAGGTCCAACTAAGTATTCTTAATAATGTGGTTATCTTTATATTTTAGAAGAGTTTTCTGTTGGAGTAATGAAATAATGGTTTATGTCAAAAAGCCTTCTTTTGAATATGAATACTTCTTTTTTTAGTACAAAGGTCTTTAAGAAACTTGGCATAAGAGAGCACTTATTTTATAGCATCAAGAAAAAGGATGTTGACACATACATATCTCCATAATCTCACCTGTGGAATTTCCTTTCTTTGCTTTAGCTAACCTCTGAGGGAATGGGACTTTAAGGACGTATTTTCATGAGATGCTTTCTGTTGAGTGTTAGAAAATACATATTTATAAAGGAAAAAACCGTCATTTTACATTTCAAGTCTTACTAACACCTTTACTTTTATGAATTTAACCTTCTTTTGATTTAATTCCGTTTGTTTTATTTTAATTAAGTATTTTATGTATTTTAGGGGCATCATAGTCGTTTCACAATAAACGAGAGATCAGATGGCAAAACGGACATCACTTTTGAACTCAGGACGGTCGAAAACCTTAGGAGGAGCATAAAAGGAAAAATGGCACTATTCACATGTACTATTCACGTGTCGCATCGCTCATGACAATGTTCACGGATCGATGACGTGGCATTGACCGATGATGTGGCATTGACCGATGAGGTGTCACGATCCTTGGACTAAAATTCTTATATCCGTTGATGGTGACGTGGCGATATCGCGAAAAATCTCGCGTCACGATGCATCACACGATTATTTTCAACCAAACCGCTGTTCATCCGGTCAAACCAAGCGTTCGTTCAAAGTCGGGTCAAACTGTTCATCCGCGTGGTCAAACCGATCGCTGATGACGTGGCGCAATCTCGAAGCGTCAAACTGCTTTTTACTCCGATGGCCATGATTTACTCCATGTATCTATAAAAGGGGGCCTCCCCCCCCTAATTTAATATCCCTGAATCCATTTTTGGACTCCATTTTCTGTAATTCCTTCTCCATCTTGTATTCTCTTCGTATTTTAATAAATTCCCATTTTGCCCCTAGTTCAATTATGAGTGGCTAATTTTCTTTCAAGCTTGGGTTGAAGGTGAAGTCTCAACATGTGTCATGGGCTTAATTCGGTAAATTTATTTTCTCTTCCCCTCTAGTTTTTGTGGATGTTTTGACTTCGACAAATAATACTAATCTTGTCTTTTTCACCCCCTCTAGTACAAGGTTATTATTATTTGGCACGATAAGCCCTTAGCACCATATTGATTAGAGCGTGGTTCATGAGGTGTGGATTCCCCCCTCATGATTTAATTGGTATTAATACGGATTATTTAGCCCATGATGCATGTTGATACGGATCCGGATACCCAAGTACGTCATTTCAATAGAATTCTCTTCAATTTATTCTCGCCATTTCAATTCTAAATTTAGAATTTATTCTCGCCATTTTAATTTAAGTTTTAGCATATTCCAAATCATTTCCACCATAAATCCAACAACCCATTTACAAAATTAATTCTATACACAATTAAAATCCACCTCCTCGTGGGATCGACACTTACTACTAGATTCGTGCATTAAAATTTGCACAACAAGTTTTTGGCGCCGTTGCCGGGGAGGTAAGTAATTTTAATTCATAGAATTAATTTTTGTGAATAATTTCTTTTATTTTTTTTTCTTGTATTTTTTTTATTATAAAAAAAAAAGAAAAAAGAAAAAAAAAAGTGAATCCGCATTTAAAGGTTAGTATTTCTTTTTTCTCTCTCTTCTTTAAAATTCTGTAATTTAATTTTCAATTTATTTTTTTTTCTTCTTTGTAATTTTTGTTTATTTTATTAATTTAATTTTTAGTTAATTTATTTCACATATTTTTTTTTTGTGTATTTTTATAGAAAGGTTGTAATAGCGCAATAAGGTTAGTATCGTAATTTCTCACTCTTCTTTATTTTTATTTGTTTTGTTCTCATCTTTATTTTTATTTATTTTGTTCCCATCATTATTTTTATTTGTTTTGCATGCATGGTCGTAGGTCATTATTACCTAATATTGAACCTATAGACCTTGAACTTGAGAAAACACTTTGCAACCACAGGAGAGGCCATTTAAGGACTATTTCAGTCCCTTAGCTAATTTAAGCACATCATGCATAAGATACCCAAATGTAGCTGCTAGGAGTTTTGAATTAAAACCTAGTGTGCTAAATTGTCTCCCCACATTCTATGGCCTAGAAAATGAGGACCCATATAATCATTTGAATGATTTTCATGCAATTTGTCAAACATTTAAATATGAGAATTTTTCAGATGATGATGTAAAGCTTAGATTATTCCCATTTTCTTTAAAAGATAGAGCTCGTTCATGGTTAAATACTTTGCCTGCTAATAGCATTTCATCATGGGAACAAATGGTAACTAAATTTTTAAATAAATATTTCCCAGTGCATAAAACCAATGCTATTCGCAGGGAAATCTCAGAGTTTACTCAGAGAGATGACGAGCAGTTTTTCGAAACGTGGGAGCGATTCAATGGACTACTCTTGTAGTGTCCACATCATGGGTACGAGAAATGGCACCAATGCCAATACTTTTTGGAGGGATTATTGCCGAATGTGCAAGAATGACTAATGGCAACAAGTGGAGGAGAGCTAATGTCAAAAAGTGCATCAGAAATTTGGGAGTTTTTCCAGCGACAAGCGGACAATTCCCAACAACGGAGTCGATCACTCAGGAATTCTAGAAGGATTAAAGGAGTGAATGAGGTTCACATTGGCGAGTCAACTTCGGGAATCAAAGAAGTCAAGGAGATGGTTGAAGGTCTTGCTCGACAAATAGCATCGTTATCGATCGCTAAATCAACAATCACATGACCCCGACTCATATCCAGATCAATGCCATAGGTGTAATGAGAAAGCCATCAAATTACAACCCATACTCCAAGACATATAACCTGGATGGAGAGACCACCCCAATTTTTCATGGTCTCAAGGATTCCAACAGAATGGACCCTCCACCAATGCAACAAATTCCTCAAAATCCTCAAGCCTCTCACCTCCATTTAGAACATACAATCGAACTTAACTACTCTCAACCTGGGAGGATGCATTCAAGAATGTTACTCACTCTACGATTGAGCAACAGAATCGCACCATTGATGGACTACGAAATGAGTTGAGAGCGGGCTTCAACTCACAAGCCCAATCAGTTTCAAGCCTCGAAAAGATGGTGGGACAACTTGCTTCTTCAGTTCAGACCTTGGCAATGACTGTTGAGAAAGGCAAGTTTCCAAGTCAACCAGTGCCTAATCCTAAAGGAGTACATGAAGCAAGTACCCACCACAAAGAAGTCAAAGCAGTCATGACCTTGCGAAAAGGAAAGGAAGTCGACAACAAAGTGGAGATGCCGGTGACAAAAGAAAATCAAATTGTACCTGTGAATGTTGAGGACTCACCACCAGAGGAGAAAGAAGAAACCAACCCACGAGAGTACGTTCCCAAAGCTCCATTTCCTCAAAGGTTAGCTAAAGGGAAAAAGGGAAAATCCACAGGTGAGATTCTTGAAATCTTCAAACAGGTAAGTGTTAACATCCCTTTACTTGATGCTATAAAGCAAGTTCCATCTTATGCCAAGTTTCTTAAAGACCTTTGTACTAAAAAGAGAAATATGCATGTTCAAAAGAAGGCATTTTTAACAGAAAACGTTAGTTCTATACTCCAACATAAAATTCCTTTAAAATGCAAAGACCCAGGCTCCCCCACTATCTCATGTAGTATAGGGAACTACACAATTGAGAATGCTTTGTTGGATTTAGGAGCTAGTGTAAATTTGTTGCCTTACTCTATTTTCGTGAAACTTGGACTGGGAGAATTACACCCAACTCCAGTCGTGTTACAGCTTGCAGATCGGTCCACGAAAATACCTCGTGGTATTGTGGAGGACGTGCTTATCCAGGTAGATAAGTTTTATTTTCCTGTTGATTTTATTGTAATTGACACTCAACCAATACAGGATTCAAGGAAGCACATCCCCATTATCCTAGGCCGACCTTTCTTGGCAACTGCAGATGCTCATATTCAATGCAGGACCGGAAATATGCAGTTGTCCTTCGGCAACATGACTATGGAGCTAAATATTTTCAACATTGCCAAACAACCTCACAGTGCAGATGATGGAATTGTTGATGTGGATTTAATAGAAACAATAGTTGATAATACTTTTCTTTCAAACCTTAGTGATGATCCTTTAAAAACATGTTTAACTCACTTTGGTTTGGATTTTGATATTGACAGATCGGTTGATGAGGTCAACGCCCTGCTTGACTCAGCACCATCCATGGACACTAATAAATGGAAGTCAAGAGTTGAACAACTAGCACCATCAGAAAAGAAACTCACCCCATCATCAGAATCACCACCGAAACTCGAGCTCAAACCATTGCCCAACACATTGGAATATGCATTTTTGGGGGAAGAAAGTACTTTGCCGGTAATCATTTCATCATCCCTCAATGACGAACAAAAAGGTAAGTTGTTGGATGTTTTAAAAGAGCATAAAGGAGCATTAGGATGGACCATAGCAGACATAAAAGGTATAAACCCTGCAGATTGCATGCATTACATTCACCTTGATGAAAATGCTAAATCTACTAGGGAAATGCAACGTCGGTTAAATCCTAACATGAAAGAAGTTGTAAGAACTGAAGTCCTTAAGCTATTAGACGCAGGTATTATTTACCCAATTTCTGATAGTTCATGGGTCAGTCCTGTACAAGTTGTCCCCAAAAAGTCAGGAGTCACAGTAGTTACCAATGCTGATAATGAATTGATACCAACTAGAGTGACTACAGGATGGCGTGTATGCATTGATTATAGAAAATTGAATTCTGTCACACGTAAAGACCATTTTCCTTTACCATTTATCGATCAAATGCTTGATAGATTAGCAGGCCATGAATTTTATTGCTTTCAGATATAATCGATTCCCATAGCAAAAAGATCAAGAGAAAACTACTTTCACTTGCCCTTTTCGCACATTTGGAGAATGCCATTTGGATTATGCAATGCACCTGCTACATTTCAACGATGCATGCTAAGCATTTTTTCTGATATGGTTGAACGATTCCTTGAAGTCTTTATGAATAATTTTTCTGTCTTTGGTGATTCGTTTGATCAATGTTTACATCATCTAACGCTAGTTCTGCAGAGATGTATCGAAAAGAACTTGGTGTTAAATTGGGAGAAGTGCCATTTTATGGTAAAACAAGGTATTGTTCTCGGTCACATCATTTCGAGCAAAGGTATTGAGGTTGACAAAGCCAAGGTGGATCTCATTTCTAATCTTCCTCCACCTAAAACAGTCAGAGAAGTAAGATCTTTCCTTGGGCATGGTTTTTATAGGCGTTTCATTAAAGATTTTAGCAAAGTTTCTGACCTTATGCAATCTACTTGCAAGGATGTACCTTTTGTCTTTGATGATTCATGTCTTGTTGCGTTTGAAAAATTAAAGCATTTTTGACATCATCACCCATCATTCACCCCCAAACCGGAGCTTACCATTTGAACTCATGTGATGCATCGATTATGCAAAGAGATTAGGACAAAGGGTTGATCGAATTCCTCATGTTATTTACTATACTAGTATGACATTGAATGATGCATTGAACTATTCAACTAAAAAAGAAATGCTAGCGAGTGTTTGCATTGGAAAAATTTCGATCTTATCTCATTGGTTGTAAAATAATTATATTCACGATCACGCTCTTAAATATCTTCTCACAAAGAAAGATGCAAAAGCTAGACTAATTCGTTGGGTGTTACTTTTGCAGGAATTTGACTTGGAATTCAAAGATAAAAAAGGGACAGAAAATGTTGTGGCGGACCATCTCTCTCGTCTACATTTTGACACAATTACAGAGCCATTACCATTGAATGAGTCATTTTCAGATGAACAATTAATGAGTGTGGAAGTATTACCTTGGTATGCTGATATAGTTAATTTCTTGTTACAGGTAAACTTCCAGAGCATTGGACCAAGCAAGATAAGGCTAAATTCTTTGCAGAAATAAAGAATTTCTTTTGGGATGACCCGTATTTGTTCAAGTATTGTGCAGATCAACTTGTTAGACGATGTGTCCCAGAAAATGAAATTCAGAATATCCTTTCATTCTGCCATGAACAAGCTTGTGGAGCCCATTTCAGTGCTAAGAAAACTGCGACTAAAGTTTTACAATGTGGTTTTTATTGGCCAACTATATTTTGAGATGCTTACACTTTCTGTTCTTCATGTGATAGGTGTCAACGAATGGGGAGCATTACACGAAGGAACATGATGCCACTAAATCCAATTTTGGTGGTTGAGATTTTTGACGTATGGGGTATCGACTTCATGGGACCTTTTCCCTCTTCTTTTGGCCATCAATACATATTGGTTGCTGTTGACTATGTATCAAAATTGGTAGTCGAACCAATGCTCACAAGGTGGTAATAGGATTTTTGAAAAGCAATATTGTTTCACGCTTTGGATTCCCTCGAGCAATAATCAGTGATGGTGGTGCCCACTTTTGTAACAAAGCATTCAAAGCTCTTTTGACAAAGTATTCAATCACACAAAAAGTGGCGACCCCGTATCATCCGCAAACCAAGGCTTGAGATCTCCAATCGAGAAATAAAGCACATATTAGAAAAGACGTGTAAAAGATTGGTCATTAAGACTTGATGATGCATTATGGGCATATAGAACGGCTTTCAAGACCGATTGGGATGTCACCATAGGCTAGTGTATGGAAAAGCTACCTGTGGAACTCGAGCATCGTGCGTATTGGGCCATCAAGAAATTCAACTTTGACATGCAAAGAATGTTAAGATTACAATTGGCAGAACTTGAAGAAATTCGCAATGACGCATACGAAAATGCCAAGATTTACAAGCAACGAATGAAAGTCTTCCATGATAAGCAAATTATGAGAAAATCGTTCACTCCAGGTGTTAGAGTGCAATTTATGCACTAGTTTTGCATTGTTTACTTCTCTTAATATCGATGTTTTGCACTTAATAATAATGATTTACTTGTGTTTTACTTTTGTAGGTGCAATTCTATTGATTTGTGATAAAATTGAAGTATAAGATGATGTTTAAAGATGATTGTTCCCTTGGAGAAATTATGAGCGGCAGAAGAACATTGTTGATAAGGCGTGGGCGCGTGCTGTCAACTGCGGACCTGCAGTTTTTAGTTTAACGTGTTTTATATTTTTGGCTATTTTTGTAATTACGAATTTAATATTTCAGATATTAGGATTTTATTTTAAATAGAATTCTAAAAGAGAAGAGAGAGAGAGTATTTAAGGGAGGAATCTCTTGTGAAAAAGGGGGAATTTTGGATTGGAGGAAAAGAAAGAAACCCTAGATCTTAATTTTTCTCTTCTCTCTATGAAGAACTAAACCTATTTTTCTGGTTGAAGGATAATGAAGCTTTGATTCATCACTACTGTGAGATCTTTCTTATGCTTTAATTGTTTTATTACTTTTTGGGTATTTGTTTATTCTCTGAATTAGTTCCATGATTATGTTTGTTAATTAGGTAATTGGCCACTATTTAATTATCAACTTAATCTATTGTCAATTAAAGGATTCATCGTATGAAGAATTTAATGTTTGTGACAAATAACATAGCAGAGAGTTGTGTTGTGAGAATAAACAATCTAATTTAAATGAATCATCATATGTGTTGATTAGGATTTGGGTCTCTCTGGTTTTTCAGTCACAATTGATTAAATTCTATGATCGTATCTCAGGGTTGTCTATTGATTAGGGAAATAACCAAAATTATCGACTAGTTAAGGAGAGATTGGCTATTAGAGGGTCTCAGTAGCTATAACCGGTCGATTCATGAGTAATAATAATCTATATTTGAATCAATGATCAGTAGTCGAATCAAGCTGAGTTAATTCCTTCAACCAGAGCTTTCTCCAATTTGAATTACAACTTTAATTTGCATTCTTGTTATTTTAATTTAATTTTTATTATTGTCAACAATTCCCCCATTTTACGTTTTATGTTTCAAAAGGATTTGAATAATTACCGATCTCTGTGGACACGACCCTGCTCAATCACTATACACAATCTATTTAGAGTAGGAATTTATTTTTGTTGGCTTCGACACCCATCACCAGGTCAGAAAGTGCTTTTATTCAATTCTCGCTTGCACCTATTCCCAGGTAAGTTACGCTCTCGATGGTCTGGTCCATTTATTGTTCATACTGTTTTTTCACATGAAATTAAGGACCCAAAGAATGTCACGTTTAAAGTTAATGGTCAAAGATTAAAGCCATATCTAGTACCAACCACATGAAAAAGACACGAAATAAATTTGAGTGACCACCAAATTTGAATTGATTTTTTTTTCTTTTCGTTGATTTGATTTTTCTTTCTTTCTTTATATTATTCTTTTGCTAATTGAAATTATTTTTGCATAAGTGTGTTTGTTTAACTATTAAGTTTTCTCTTATCATTGTTAATCTTGAGTCTCATACTTAGACCATCTCAACATTCTTAAACCACTTCAACGTGTCAAAACTCATCTCAAAAGTGATTCAATTTTGTAAAACACATCGTATTTGGGCTCTACAACCACCGAGTTAGTAGCCTATGTTGAGGGTTTAGAAAGCCAACTCGTAGACATTGAAAGAAGTGTTTACTTACATCCAGGTTGGAGCTTGAGGTAAATTCAATAAGAGGACGATTTTAATTTTCTTTGTTTGTTTTAATTTATTTTTCTGTTTGTGTGCTTTAGTTTGTTACCCCGGTGAAGTGGCGGATAACGGTACTCCATGACAATCAAGTCGGTTACTTTCCATAATAACCGACATTAAAGAAAGGCGAAAGGAAGCTTCACAAGCGATTCCCTTCACTTCCCTCGTAATGCCCTCCTACGATCTATAAAGCTCGGTCGAACGCATGCGATTGCTCATGCAGGAATAACATACCCGATATCCGTTGGTTAATCGAGGCGAAAGTACGATTGGCAGGTGAGTTACCTCCAAAATTTATTGCATTCATGCCTGGTTTTGGTAAAGGAAATTATGCAAGAAAACGACGAGCTCGAAGAATTTCTGTTGCTTGTCATAAGTGTGCCAGAATGAGTTGCGATAGAAACCCATGTTCTTTAGGAATGGTGTCTGATAACAGGGAAGATAAAATTCAATTCATTAGGGATGGCTTGAATAAGGAGTCATTGGATGATATCCTTTTGTCTCTTGAAACGCATCCCAGTGGATATGTGCAAGGAGCGATTCTCCAGTTATGGCCATTATTCCAGAAAGAGCATGCACGATATAGTCTCGGGAATCTGACTATAAACGACCCTGTTTGCCAGTTTATAAGAAAACTGGATAGGAAGCCTATCCTCGACCCATAGAGGGCGTTCAAGCCGTTTCTGGACGTAAAACCAGAGGAAGATGTGAGCCACAGTCGCAACTACCTGTAAATATCCTTTTACTTTACTGTTATTTTATTTCACTATTGTTTTATTGTGTGCATTATTGTCTTTAATAATTTTATTACTGTTTGCTTTTTCCTTTTTACTGTTTCCTTTTTGACTCGCGAGCCACGTGCTTTACGCGTTATTTGACACTGACATATTACTTCATACACAACTGTGACCCATTATCACCAAGACTCTTAAATGTGATTTCTTTTGTCAAGCACTCACAAATCGTTTTTGAGAAATATCGCAATGGCAGCTACTCCCAATAGACAATTCAAGAACATTTGTGTGCTTTCTGGATTTACCTATGGCAAACATAAAGAGTTCGTTGAGGCAGCCATAGATCTTGGCCGAAGCATAGCAGCGAGAAAATTACACTTGGTGTATGGAGGAGGTAATCGAGGGTTATCGAAAATGGTCTCAGAAGCAGCTTTTATCAGAGGCAGCCAAGTGTTAGGCATCATCCCAAGAGTTCTAAAACCATTGGGCAGTTCGTCTGACTCATCAACTGGAGAAGAGTTAGTCGTCTCAGGTATGCAAGAAAGAATAACTGAAATGCTTAATCATGCTGATGCTTTTATTTTCCTTCCAGGAGATCTTGCAACACTAGAGGCACTTATCACACTAGCATCTTGGGCCCATCTGCACATCCACCAGAAACCCATCGGTTTGTTAAATGTCAATAACTTTTATGATGGCTTTATCGCATTTCTTAACCATGCAATAAAAAACTACTTCATTCCTTCCCATGCGAAAAAACTTTTTATTTGTGCTCACACTGCTAATGAGCTACTTGATCTGTTACAAGCTTATAAACCGGAGCCAAACCCCTGGACCTTTGTGTTGGAGCGTCCAAATAATGATGGTAACAGTAGCGGCAGTAAGAAGTACAAATTAGATTTAACTCTTCGCCTGTAAATATTTTCTTCTGTGTTACACCACCCAGGTGATGTCTTCTAAACTCTACTTCTTTCCTTTAAAACATTGAGGACAATGTTTCGTTCTGGTTGGGGGGAGAGAATAGTCGACAATTGTGGAATCTTGGTTAAGTTTTTACTGATTTTTTGTTGTAGAAACTAACTGTTGCTAACGTTGTGTGTTGAAGATGGCTGAATATGGAGTGTAGTGACTCTAGAAACGCATCTTCATCGTTTGAAAAAAAAAATAAAAAAAAAATAAAAAAAAACAAAATAAAAAGTAAAAAAAAAAATTTTTGCAGACATTTTCTTTTTCTTTATTAAGTTTTTATGTTTCTTTTTAATTTCTCCTCTATAAATATACATTTTCAAACTTTTGAGCCTATAAAAAAAAAAACCATTTTCTTTTCCTATCATTATAAGTGTAACTTTTCTAATTAGTTTTTCTGCATCATTTTCGTATTTCTACATCCATATTTTCCTTTCATGCTTAGAATAGGTTGGGGGGTAGAATGTTGTTTAAAAAAAAAAATTGTGTGATTTGTTTTAACATTGGATGACATGATTAATTTCAAATTTTAGTATTTGTATTATCTTTGGTCTTAAGTGATGTTACGTTATGTTTGCTACTCTACATGTTGATGTCGAAGACAAATGTGAGTTGCTTGAAGGAATGAACATGTCATAATAAGTACCAAGCGAGTTTTTGAGCCTATTATTTTTCTTGGAGAATAACCCTTTTGCCCACTCTTTATACAGCTTAGCAGTTTATTATTTTACACACGATCTCTAAATTGCTTTTGAGTTAACCCTTTAAAAAAATTGTAAAATAAAAAAAAGAGAAAAAAAAAACTGTGTGTTGCTACATTTGGAGGCCCATCTAACTAGTAGATATGGACGATTATTTAGAGCCCTAAAAGACGATGGAAAGGCCATCTTTGACCCGTTTGAGCCTTTCTAGCCATCCCTTTTATTAAATATCCATAGTTAACCCTTTTTGAGCCTTTAAAAAAAAAAACCCTTTTCTTTGTCAACTTATCATCTTGACCCACTCCGATTTGGAGTATTACCCAATATCTTATAAGTTCCATCACCTATTTATGTTTGAGAAAAATATAAATAAGTATTTTTGTTCAGTGAAGTTATGCCAAATAAAAAAAAACAACAAAACAACAAAACAAAAATTGTTGTTTCAAAAGAAAAATAATAATAATAATAGGTGAAATCCACCTTGCAACTCCCTAAAAAAAAAAAAAAAATTTCTCTGCATTTTTCTCAAACATACACTTTGTTTTCCTTATTTCCTTTCTTTGTTAACCATGTCCCTAGCCTACGTTACGTCCTAATAAAAAAATGTAGTGATGCATAATAAAAAAATAAAAAAATAAAAAGATAAGTAAATTGGGTTGACTAGCATTTTTGTTTGACTTGAGATCGTATTATTTCTAAGCTGAGGGCATATTTATTTCATCTTGGTGAGAGAATGTGATATCACTTCTTTATTATTTTCTCTCTCAATTACCATTCATTGGAGTGACTATTTTTATTGGGTTTAATTTCTTTGTGAAAGTGTCACTACTTCCAGTGAGATTTTGGGGTTTGACATGTCATTCTTGAAAGTAGCTATAACAAAGTCTATTAGGCTGATTCATGTGGATGGTTGATGTGAGTGTGATGTTACTTTAGACTGGAGATAATGCTTATACTTTTATTTGATTGCTATCATTAATCTGATTGAATAAACACGAGTGTTTCTAAATTTAAAAAAAAAAAAACAAAGAAAAAAATCATTTTGAATTTGAATTTTATTTTCGCTTCATTTGCTAGGGACTAGCAATAAGCTGGTTGGGGGGTGTGTTGAGTGTTAGAAAATACATATTTATAAAGGAGAAAACCGTCATTTTACATTTCAAGTCTTACTAACACCTTTACTTTTATGAATTTAACCTTCTTTTGATTTAATTCCGTTTGTTTTATTTTAATTAAGTATTTTATGTATTTTAGGGGCATCATAGTCGTTTCACAATAAACGAGAGATCAGATGGCAAAACGGACATCACTTTTGAACTCAGGACGGTCGAAAACCTTAGGAGGAGCATAAAAGGAAAAATGGCACTATTCACATGTACTATTCACGGTATGCTCTACGCATCGCTTCATGACAATGTTCACATAGACGGATCGATGACGTGGCATTGACCGATGATGTGGCATTGACTGATGAGGTGTCACGATCCTGTTGGACTAAAATTCTTATATACTGTTGATGGTGACGTGAAGATATCAAAGGACGAAAAATCTCGCGTACGGTGCATGCATCACACAGGATTATTTTCAACCAAACCGCGTTACTGTTCATCCGGGTCAAACCGCGTTACTGTTCAAAGTCGGGTCAAACCGTGTTACTGTTCATCCGCGTGGTCAAACCGCTGACTGTTGACTGATGACGTGGCGCAATCCTGAGCGTCCAAACTGTTTTTAATCCGATGGCCATGATTTACTCCATGTATCTATAAAAAGGGGGCCTCCCCCCCTAATTTGATATCCCTGAATCCATTTTTGGACTCCATTTTCTGTAATTCCTTCTCCATCTTGTATTCTCTTCGTATTTTAATAAATTCCCATTTTGCCCCTAGTTCAATTATGAGTGGCTAATTTTCTTTCAAGCTTGGGTTGAAGGTGAAGTCTCAACATGTGTCATGGGCTTAATTCGGTAAATTTATTTTCTCTTCCCCTCTAGTTTTTGTGGATGTTTTGACTTCTCGTCGACAAATAATACTAATCTTGTCTAGTACCGCCTTGGTTTCACCGGCCCTCTAGTACAAGGTTATTATTATTTGGCACGATAAACCCTTAGCACCATATTGATTAGAGCGTGGTTCATGAGGTGTGGATTCCCCCCTCATGATTTAATTGGTATTAATACGGATTATTTAGCCCATGATGCATGTTGATACGGATCCCAAGTACGTCATTTCAATAAATTCTCAATTTATTCTCGCCATTTCAATTCTAAATTTAGAATTTATTCTCGCCATTTTAATTTAAGTTTTAGCATATTCCAAATCATTTCCACCATAAATCCAACAACCCATTTACAAAATTAATTCTATACACAATTAAAATCCACCTCCTCGTGGGATCGACACTCGTCACCATTAGTCTATACTACAATAGATTCGTGCGCTTGCGAGTACATTAAAATTTGCACAACACTTTCTTCTTTCTCCTTTGGTGATGAGTCCTAAAAGTCTAAAGGTGTAACTTGAGTTTTCTTTCTCACTGGCATTTTGTTGTCGACTTCTTTTTCTTTTCGCAAGGTCATGACGGCTTTGACCTTTTTATACTAGTGGGCGAAATAGTACTAACTTCATGTACTTCCTTAGGATTGGGCACTGGCTGGTTTGAAAATTTTCCTTTTTCAATAGTCATTGCCTAGGTTTAAAATGAAGAACTAGTTGAACCACTATCTTTAGGAGGTTTAAGATCAGTTGGGCTTGTGAATTGATGCTAGCTCTCATCTCACTTCGCAGCTCATAAATAGTGCGATTTTGTTGTTCCATGGCAGAATAAGTCAAACTTTTCAAATTCTAGATTAACTCTTCATATGGTCTGGGTTGTGAGTAGTTTTGATTCTGATTGTACTATCTACAGGGTAGCTGAAGAGCTTGAGGGGCTTAATAAAATGGTTGTATTGGTGGAGGTGGCGCTATTGTTCTATTCTGCTGGAATCCTTGAGACTAAAAAAAGTTGGGATGGTCTTTCCATCTAGGATTGTAAGTAATAGATTAATGGTTATAGTTCGACTGCTTTCTCATCACATTTATAGTATTGGCTTGATTTGGCATGAATAATGGTCAAATTGGTTGTAGGCTTGTGTCTTCATTGATTTAACAATCATTAATGATACTATTTGGTGGGGAAGTTTTTCAATTATTTTTTTGACTCCTTTGATGTCTAACCATGTTTCGCCAATGTAGATCTCATTTACTCCCTTGACATTTTTTGCATTCTTAAGTGATCAACTTCGCTGTTGGGAATTATTCGCTTATCATTGGAAGGAATCATAAATTTATAATGCACTTTTAGACATTAGCTCACCTCCACTTGTCGTTATTAGCCATTCTTGCACATGTGGCAATAGTTTCTCCAAGAAGTATTGACATTGGTGCTACTTCTCATACCTATGATGTGGACACTTTAAGATTAGCTCATTGAATGACTTCATGCTTCGAAAAATTACTTGTCTTCTCTTTGATTAAACTCTAAAATTTTCCTGCGAATAACATTGGTTTTATGGACTGGAAAAATATTTATTGAAAAAATTAGTTATCATTTGCTCCCATGATGTGAGACAATTAGCAGGTAATGTATTGAACCAAGAACGAGCTCTATCCTTTAGTGAAAATAGAAACAATCTAAGCTTAACATCTAAAATTTTCATATTTTAGAAGTTTGGCAAATAGCATGAAAATCATTCAAATGATTGTCTTCGTTTTCCAAGCAGTAGAATGATGCGAGATAATTTAGCACACTAAGTTTTAACTCGAAACTCCTAATAGCTACATGTAACGATCTTAAGCATGAAGTGCTCAAATTATCGAATGGACTAAACTAGTCCTTAAATGGCCTCTCTTATGATACTTGTGGTTGGTGTTGTTCTAATTTTATTTCAATTTCATTCGTAATTTTACCTTGCGATGCAATGTGCCTGTGTGTACAAAGTATTTTTTCCAATTCAAAGTCTATAGGTTCTAGATCAAGTGATTGCGACCTTCAATCGTGCATGAAAAAAAATTAAAAAAAAAACAGGACTAATGAAAATAAAGAGAAATGAGAAGTTACAATATTGACTATATCATGCTATTATACATTTACTATAGAAACACACTCAAAACCTGCACAAAACATTATTTACACAATATGTACAAAGAATATTAACTGAACAAATTAAAATGAATTGCCTCCCCGGCAATAGTGCCAAAAACTAATTCTGTAAATTTTATTGTACTCACAAGCGCACAAATTTATTGCAGTATAATTTTATGGGGACGAGTGTCGATCTCAAGAAGAAATAGATTTAATCATGTGTAAGGTTAAATTTTTCATGTTCGTTTGTGCATTAGTTGGATGTGATTTTTGAGCGGTCCTAAAAAAATGATGGGAATAAATTAAAGATGAAACAATGCAAATGAAATATTTGAGTCTTTGGATTCGCACTCAATATTTCACCATGGGCTTAATATTGTTTTTTAGTTTCAACTAATTTATGCAAGAGAATTTCTACTCATAAGTCTCATTTTGGTAAATATGGTATCAAGCACTTATTGTGCCATGGAGAAATAATCATCCGCTAAATACGGTGTCACGTTGTGTCATGTGATAATGATCTTTTTGGCGACAATGTGGGAAGATCATCCACTAAATAACTTAGATACACTCTTTATCACCACAGAGTCAAGATGAACCACGAGTATTAGAGGAGAGTTTTCTCTAATAAATATAGTATAAAGTGCTCATCATGCTAAATAGTAATGATCTTGCACTAGAAAGCCGGTATGCCATGCAAAATTTAGACAAGATTTATTGTCTATCAATGACGGGTCAAAACAATCCACATAAATCATAGAGAGAGAGAGTGAATAAACTTACTTAAATTAAGCTAATGGACCATGTTGAAGATTCACTTTTAACCCAAGTTTGAAATTAAACTAGCTACTCATATTGAACTAGGGAAGGGGGAATCCTCTGTTTATAGATACAACGAGTAAATCATGACCATTGAATGAAATAATTCGGACATATAGGATTGCACCATGTGGCAAACTCTGATTGGATGAAAGCACGTCATCAAGCTATCATTTTGTGTATATGTACATATCGTACATGCATTTTCAAATCAAATAATACGCTGCCACATCATCAATCAACATAAAAGTCAACACGCTTTGTTTCGTTTTATTACATGTAACATGCGTGCATTTTTCATTCCAATAATATCCTACAATATCATCAGTTAACAAAAACATTAGCAGGCATTATTTCAGTGTTTGTAGGTCTACAATAAGTGCATATATAGGTCGAATAGGATGTTGTCATGTTATCAATTAATGCCACATCAATTGGGCTTCATTCAAAACGATAATTTTGCCGTTTATGACCTTGCTAAGTTTTTTTTAGCTATTCTAAGATAAAAAATGATATCTGATAACTCTATGAAATGAGAGTTATCATGACACTTTTAGACTTAAATCAGTAATACTTAGAGAGTAAATGACATGTTTTTATTACATTTTAGTTATAGTTTGCATGAATATCCAATTCTAGTTTATTTTTAATAAATTGAATTGTTTTAGAATAATTTGTGCTTAAATTGTGTGCATAATTGTACCTGATCGAAAGCTCAGGTTTTAAAGAAGGAATGTTGTTGCAATAGGCTTGCAAAGATAAGGAAAGAACTTGGCTACAAAAGAATTGAAACAAGTCTAGAATAGTGCAAATGTTGAAGCCATTGCTATAACATCATTGTTGTAGCATTGTTGCTGTAGCAATCCTGGAGCATTGACAGTGAAGATTTCGGGCGAGATACTTAGAAGATTGCAATATGGAGTTTTCAAAAATAAAAGATATGCACCCTAGACTTTCGGTTGCCCAATTCTAAGGTATAAAAGGAGCACACATGCAAAGAAAAAAGAGAGCCATCATCTAAGGAATAAACCGCAAAGGAAAAAAAAAGAAAAATAGAAATCAAGGGATAGATTGAAGGCTAAAACAGAGAAGAAATTGCAGAGATTAATCAGAAATTAGTTCTTCTTCTTATTTTCTTGTCTTCTATTTATCTATAGGGATGTATTTGATGGCTGAACCAATTTTATTTATTTTTCTATCGCAAAGCATGAACTGAATTAGATTGTGGTTGAGTGATAAATGATCTTAGGTAGCAGGTTACATTTTGGATCGGAGTGGGAATCCTGAGGAATGGGAATCTTGGGATTATGAGTGTGAAGTAGGAGTGTGAGTAGGTTGTTTACTTACACTGGAATAGGAGTATGGAATTGAAATCAAAACCTAATTTATGTGTTTACATAGTCTTGAATTGGGAGTAAATGATTTCAAATTACAGTTTTACCCTTATTTGAAGAATTGTAGTTTTTAATTACAAAATTAATAAAAAATATATTTAAAAATAAAATATTTATTTTATTATATTTGTAAATTAATTATTATTATTAATATTCTTAATTATGTAAATCATAAATTTTTTTATTAAATTTAATTTTAATTATGTAAATAAAAAATTATTATTAAGAGCAACACAAATGAAACATTATCATTAATAATATAATACAAAATCAATATTTTATAAGAATAAAATATTAATTATTATTAATTACTAATATTAAATAAATATAATACTATTATGTTAAAATAAATATAATAGTATTATATTTTCAAATAAAAATAGTAAATAGTAATATTATTAATTCTTTATGAGTATAATAATACTATTTTAAGTAATTTTAACTTAGAATCAATGTAAATTATTATTTTTAATAAATATAATAATATTATATTTAAATATGTTTAATATTATTATTTTTAACATATAGAATTTATAAAATAATATTATTTAAATAAATATAATATTATTTATTTTATTTTATTAAATATAAGGATAAAAATGAAAGAGAAGGGAGTGGATTCCCACTCCCCCTTAAAATTGGTAAGTAAACATTAGAGTGGGAGGAATCTAGACTCCTCACTCCCACTCCAGAAAATAAACACTAAATTAGTTGATGTTCGACTTATATAAGCATGTTACTCTATGTTTGCTATATCATTTTGTCTTAATTGTATTTATTTTAATTCTCTATTTTGGCTGACCACCGATTTAGAGATACTAGCTAAGAAAGAACCTTAAAAAGGTTTGACTTAGTAGATCACATTAAGACAATACTTGGTTTTAGATTGGGTTTCCCAAGTTGAGTAAATCTCAATTTGAATAGGGTCATACTTGATCTAAAATTAATGATGAACTAGACATCGGGATTCATCTTGTAGGGTAAATGGAATCTAGAGCGATTGATGTTATATTTAATGTTGGCGTAACAATTGGTCACTGTTAGGTTGCATTATATATAAGATATCCAATAAGCGACAGATGATGATGCATGAGGGATTCTGCCCAGTGTTGTAGTAACGGCACTGTAATTGAAAAATAGTCAATGCCATTAAGTGAGTTTATTCACTCAACTACTCCATTCCTATTGGTTTTATCCTTGTGTTTAACGTAAAAATTTTCTTTATTTCATTTTATTTATTGCATTTTTACTTTAATTTGTTTGCTAGTTCCATTAGTTGTTTTATTTTCATTTAAACCAAAACTGCATTGGTAAGGTTGCAGTAGCAAATCTGATAACATCAATCCCTGTAGAGAAGATCTGAATACTTATCAATATATTACTTGTTGTGTACACTTGCACATTGACACTCATAGCATTAGAGATTGCACACACCACTATTTGTTATGCTGTCCAATATTTTGTTAACCATAAAATGACCAAAATATCCTTGAATACATAAAATGCTCAAATTATAACAAAATACATACAATCAAAGTTCAAGGAATTTAAATACATAAAAGTTGAGATGTTAGTGAAATTTAGAATGTAAAATGATAAATATATATTCTCCAACTCTCGATAGGGATCAACGATAATAGATCTTGACTTTTAGTTGGAATCATTAGCTACATACATCATAGTAAAAAAAGAAGGGGGTGATTCTAAAGCAACTTTACTTGGTGTGGCATAAAGAAAGAAGTAGCGGTTAAAAACTTCAAAAAAGTGAAAGGACTTCAGTGTAGGATTCGAAAGAACGAACATTGTGGGGAAATGAGGTCATGTACGATCGATAGAATCAATGCCAAAGAGAAGCATGCCAATAGGTGCAGGAAAGAAGTTCTTTGATTGCTCAGTAAACTGATAAGAAGATATATCCAAAATTTCTTATATAAAGAGAGAGAAATGGATCTAAACCTATGAATAAGATAAGATCTTTTGGGCTCTACTAGCAGCTATAGTCAGGAAGGTTCAGTGATAACTTATGAAATCTCATAAGAGAAGAAAGCGTAGAAAAGGCTTCGATTCGAGGCTTTTTTCTTTCTGGAGTTATAGTTATAACATTTGAATTTCTCCTACCACTATAGCAAAAATAACAGTTTATGCCCTCAAAATGGAGAAATAACTCTCTTGAGATATATTCCAATCATGAAAATTTTGCATTGGTGAAATTGCTTTGTTCTTTTTTTCCTTTTCTTTTTTTTTTTACTTCTCTTGGGAGGTATGCCGAGGACCCCGTTCCACAAAAGTTGCGACATCAAGTCCTTTGGTACAAAAAGAGGGTCATATGCATAGTAAAGTTGTATAAACTACTTTCCAACAAAAAAGAGAAATAAAAGTACAAAATAAGTTATTTTATTATGTTCATTATTCTATTAATTTTAATGGAATGGCGCAGAGCTTATCTTGAAATCATTCTGGCTTAGTCCAAAAGTTAAAGGAAAATAATAGGAAAAATAATGCTCCGAAGGTGATAGCCAGAGTTTGCAGAGTCAATAGTTCCACTCATTATTTGCGTTTGAGATCGATTGTCCTCAGAAGTAGAGAAAGTAATCGGTAAGTAGGCAATACTTCCACCTAAAAAATGTGCAACCAACCTTTCCTCTCTTACGCGGGCTTGGAGTTCTAATCAAATATATATCTATATCTATATCTATTTATCTATCTTATGAATTTCATTTTGCACTGGAAATTATTCTACGAGAAGTTCAAATCTGTTTTGTTTAGGTATTGATCAACCTTGGTTTGACAAGCTTTACGCATTACTACTTCCTAGAAGAGTTAATATCTTCATTTCCCACCTTTTCTATTTTGTTAGTACACAATCAATAGACGCCCCCCGACATATGTTGCAACGTCTTCAATAGCATGCTCTTACTTCGTCTTTCCTTTAATAAGTTATCAAATTTGGTGCTTTTTGATCCCTAGTTGCTATGGGGAACAAAGGGCGAAATACAATCGATTCCTCCATTTAAGTGGTTCTCGCTTTTCCTTCTTCCTGTTCCTAACTCCTCCCCGGGTAGTTCCCAATGTTTGGCACTTTCCATACTTCGTGGGTGCAACATCAACAAATTCGCTCATGATCAAGTTACAACCTAAGATCTATGACTATATTATGTTAACTGTTCGTATTTCGTTCATTCCATCGGTATGCTCTCAGGTACCTGTAATTGTGATCTGTTTGCCAGAACCAAGGGGTCTTTCCGTGGAAACCTCCACAAACAATCGTCGTTTTTTGATGGTTTTTCCGCTTCTCACAGCTGCTCTTTCCACACCTCCGGATATCTGGTGCCAAATCGTCGCCCGTTTCCTTATTTATTTGATAATAGAGTTGGCTATCTTTGTGGCATCAATTGTACAAGTTCTTGAAGAAGGCTGGACGAGTGGAATGAGGGAGAGCGGCTCGATCGAAAAAAAAAAAAAAAAGAAGAGTAGCCCCCCTAGAACCTGGCAAACTAACTATCAATGAATTCCCGAGCAATTCTCAACCAACATATGCGATTCATTCCCGTAAAGATTATAACACAGAGAAGACTCCTTACCTTAGGAGCGGGATAAGTGATACATCCGGCGAGCGCCGGTGAAGAACGCAAGCAAAGCTGGCATTGTTATATTCCAAAAAGAGAAAGGAGGCAGACTGGTAAGAAGGCCGACCGCATAGAGGGAGCGAACCGAAAAGCTCAGCTTTGCGGAGCGGACCAATCTTCCGTACCGCCCCCTTACTCTCTCTCTATAAAAAAAGCCTGCGGGAAGCGCGAAGAGCTAAGCCACTAATGTCGTGGCGAAGGTTATACCTCCGAAAGTCAGCGAAGCTAAGGTTTCGTATGTGTTATATCCTTTCGATCGAGCGACAACTTCTAAGGAAGGCCTTCATTCCCCTTTGAAAAAAAGTGAAAAAAAGAAAAAGAAAAAATAGTGCTTCTAAATCTCATGGAATAAGTCAAAATTTAAATTAGTGCTTTGCATCTAATATAACTTGGTGAGTCCAAAGTCAAATTATACGAAATTTAAAATTTTTAATAGTCAATTATCTAGAAAAGAAATTAATAAGGAACTGTTCAAATTATGGGGTCTGCTCTTATGGTGCGTTTACTTCCCAGATTGGGGAACCAAAATCTGTGCTCAGAATCATTAACGATGTTTACTTCACAAAATAAAGGTAGGAACCGAAATTGGAATCATGGGGTTCACTGAAATTTGCAATTGGGGAATGGGAGATTGGTTTCTAGGGGATGGTGGGAATCAATCTCCCACTCCTAACATATGCTACCATTTTGCCCCCCCTGAAAAAAATTAAAAATGCTCATTTTGTCCTCAATTAAAAAATTATTATAATAATTAATATATTATAATGTATTAATTAATTAGTATATTAGAATTAATTAATTAAGATATTATTATAATTAATTCATATATTTTGAATTGTCGTTATTATAATTATTAGGGAAATTATCATTCGTATACCCTTATTTTACTCTGTTTTCAAAAATATTACAACACTTTGAGTGTGTATCAATCAAATACCCTAAGTTGACAAAATGTATTTGCCGTCTACTAAATCGTTACTTGTCGTTTAAATATGATGACGTCAGAGGGGTAATGTGGTCTTTTCATATGATACAGGTGATAATTTAAGAGTATACAAGTGATAATAAGAGAATTTAAGGGTATATAAGTGATAATTTTTCTTTACTTTAATTGAAGTTTCGAGGGTAAAATCGTCAATTCGCTATAATTCTGTTAACTTTCATACGGCAGCTAACGGTTTAGTGGTCGGCAGATAGCTTTTATCAATTTAGGGTGGACAATTGATACACCCTCAAAGTGTTGTAGTATTTTTGATAACATAGCAAAAATATGGTATACGAATGATAATTTCCCTAATTATTATTATTAATGATAAAAATTTTTTACAATTAATTAATATGTTAATATATACCAACAATAATTAAGAATAATTATAATTTTTGAATAAATAATCGCAATAATTAATAAACAAAATAATAATTATGACAATAATTCATTAAGTACTTTTTAGTAATTTGTTACAATCTAACTCATTCCGATCCTAATTCCTACAATTTAAGTAAATAACTTATCACATTCTCATTCTAGCCCATTCTCATTCCTACCCATTCTGATTTCAACTTATTTTAATTCTAGTTTAGTAAATGCACCATTAGTATTGAAAACATGGTCATAATACTCTTCTATATTTATATTTTACATTTCTTTTATCAATTTGAGTATTATGTGACTTAGTGCTTAGCTAACCACTCTATGGATAAATATGGGGATTAAGTACATGATTGCTACAACTGTATCGGGGTGTTCCCATTATTGTAATTGTATATCGACATTATGTCTAAACATTTATATAGATCTTAAGGGGAATCAAATTTAAAATTTAATTTTGAGTGAAAAAATGGCAGAAAATACAAATTATAAAGATGTAACTAAAAATAACAAGCTTAAAATTCCCAAAGTTACCCATCTTATGTCCCACCACTAAGAAAAACTCTTGAAGATACATTGCAATCATTCATAAAAAAACAAGAGCCCATCAATAACCAAACCATGCAAACCTTGACCAATTTGGCAGACACTATTTCTAAACTTATGTCAACCCTCCGATGAGTTTCCTTCTCAATAATAACCAAATCTTAAGATTCAACAATATTCTCAAATAGGTGGTATTAGGAACCAAAACATGAGCCAAGTCAAACCAGTTATAACCCTTCACGGTGGTAAAGTGTCAAAAAACGCATTCTTGATCCTCGTGAAATTAGTAAGGTGTCAATTTCAGAGAGTAAGGATGAGTTTGAAAAACCTTTAACCTATGAAAAAATAACCAACTCTCTTTCTATACCCCCATTTCCTCATACACTAATCAAGCCAAAGAAACTAACCCACGATCCTCATATTTATGAAGTTTTGAAATAGGTGAAGGTCAACATTCCTTTGTTAGATGTCATTAAATATCCATCTTATGCTAATTTTTTTAAAGATTTATGCACTGTGAAAAGAAAACATAAAGTGTAAAAGAAAGCATTTCTAGTGGAACAGGTAAGTTCCATTTTTTCAACTAATAATGTTTTGAAGTACAAGAATCCTAGTTGTCCAACTATTTCTTATGTTATTGGGGATCACAAAATTGAACATGCTTTACTTGATCTTGGTGCTAGTGTCTGTTGAGTGTTAGAAAATACATATTTATAAAGGAGAAAACCGTCATTTTACATTTCAAGTCTTACTAACACCTTTACTTTTATGAATTTAACCTTCTTTTGATTTAATTCCGTTTGTTTTATTTTAATTAAGTATTTTATGTATTTTAGGGGCATCATAGTCATTTCACAATAAACGAGAGATCAGATGGCAAAACGGACATCACTTTTGAACTCAGGACGGTCGAAAACCTTAGGAGGAGCATAAAAGGAAAAATGACACTATTCACATGTACGGTACTATTCACGTGTACGGTACTGTCTACGTTACTGTTCACGACACTGTTCACATAGACGGATCGATGACGTGGCATTGACCGATGATGTGGCATTGACTGATGAGGTGTCACGATCCTGTTGGACTAAAATTCTTATATACTGTTGATGGTGACGTGGCAGCATATCAGTGGACGAAAAATCTCGCGTACGGTGCATGCATCACACAGGATTATTTTCAACCAAACCGCGTTACTGTTCATCCGGGTCAAACCGCGTTACTGTTCAAAGTCGGGTCAAACCGTGTTACTGTTCATCCGCGTGGTCAAACCGTGGACTGTTGACTGATGACGTGGCGCAATCCTGAGCGTCCAAACTGTTTTTAATCCGATGGCCATGATTTACTCCATGTATCTATAAAAAGGGGGCCTCCCCCCCTAATTTGATATCCCTGAATCCATTTTTGGACTCCATTTTCTGTAATTCCTTCTCCATCTTGTATTTTCTTCGTATTTTAATAAATTCCCATTTTGCCCCTAGTTCAATTATGAGTGGCTAATTTTCTTTCAAGCTTGGGTTGAAGGTGAAGTCTCAACATGTGTCATGGGCTTAATTTGGTAAATTTATTTTCTCTTCCCCTCTAGTTTTTGTGGATGTTTTGACTTACAAATAATACTAATCTTGTCTAATCTGCCTTGGTTTCACCTACTCTAGTACAAGGTTATTATTATTTACGATAAGCCCTTAGCACCATATTGATTAGAGCGTGGTTCATGAGGTGTGGATTCCCCCCTCATGATTTAATTGGTATTAATACGGATTATTTAGCCCATGATGCATGTTGATACGGATCCGGATACCCAAGTACGTCATTTCAATAGAATTCTCTTCAATTTATTCTCGCCATTTCAATTCTAAATTTAGAATTTATTCTCGCCATTTTAATTTAAGTTTTAGCATATTCCAAATCATTTCCACCATAAATCCAACAACCCATTTACAAAATTAATTCTATACACAATTAAAATCCACCTCCTCGTGGGATCGACACTCGTCACCATTAGTCTATACTACAATAGATTCGTGCGCTTGCGAGTACATTAAAATTTGCACAACAGTGTCAATTTGTTTCCTTACTCAGTGTATGAATAACTTAACCTTGGTGAAATGAAATCGACCTCAACTAGTCTTTTACTTGTCAATAGGCTGATTAAGGTACCGAAAGAGATCATTAATGATGTATTAGTCCGGGTCGATAAATTCATATATTTTGTGAATTTTATTATTTTAAATATTGAATCAATCGCTAATGAAATGTGGTGTGCAATTTTGTAATGCTATGGGTGTCAATGTGCAAGTGTACACAAGTAATATACTAACGAGTATTCAGTTCGTCTCCATAAGGATTGATTTTATCATATTTTGCTACAACAACCTTAATAGTGTAGTTTTGTTCTAAATTAAAATAAGAGAATTTATTACACTAATAAACTAATAAAAATGCAAACAATAAAATTCTCACGTCAAACATAAGGATGTAACCAATGGGAATAGAGTAGTTGAGTGAATAAACTCACTTAATAGCATTGACTATTTTTCAATTACAGTACCATTGCTACAACATCTACTACAACACTGGGCAAAATCCCTCATGTATTCTTAGCTGTCACATGTTGAATATCTTATATCTAATGCAACCTAATAGTGACCAATTGTTATGCCAACATAAAATATAGTATAAACGTTCTAGGTGAATCCCTATGTCTAATTCATCACTAATTTTATATCAAGCATGACCCTATTCAAATTGAGATTTACTCAACTTGAGAAACCCAATCTAAAACCAAGTATTATTTTAGTTTGATCCGCTAAGTCAGACCTTTTTTAGGCTCTTTCTAATTAGTATCCACTAAATCGATGGTCGGCCGAAATAGGGAATTAAAATAAAAATGATTAAGACAAATTGTTATAGCAAATACAAAGCAACACACATATATAAGTCAAACATCCATTAAGATGGTTTATCACTCAACCACAATAGAATTTAGTCAATAATTTGTGACAAAAAAACAATTAAATTTTTTTTCAGCCATCAAATACATTCTCATGAATAAATAGAAAAAAAGAAAACAGGATAAAGAGTTGAAGTCCGCTTAATCTTACGATCTCTCCTTCTTGTTCACTATGATTCCTCTGTTGCTGCCCTCAAATCCCTCTTATTTTCTATTTTTCTTTTGTTTTTCTCTGTGATTTTTCCTTGAGTGATGGTTCTCCTCTTTTCTTTTCATATGTGCTCCTTTTATAACTTAGAATTAGGGCAATCGAAAATGTGTGGCCTGTATCCTCTATTTTTGGAAACTGTAAATCGCAATCTTTTAGTTATTGCGTGCGAAATCCGGTTTGTCATTGCTCTAGGATTGCTACAGTAATGGCTACAACATCTTTATTGTTCCAAACTTGTTTCAATTCTTATGTAGCCAATTTCTTTCATTATCTCTGCAAGTTTGTTGTAGCAGTATTCCTTCCTTAAAACTTGAGCTTTCGACCACCTACAATTATGCATATAATCTAAGCACAAATTATTCGAAAACAACATAATTTATTAAAAATAAAGTAAAATGGATATTCATGCAAAATATAATTAAAATGCAATAAAAGCACATCATTTACTCTCTAAGTATCATTAATTTTAGTATAAAAAGTGTCATGATAACTCTCATTTCATAGAGTTATCAAAAAAAGAAAATTCTTGTCATATTAGGACAATCACTTTTAACCAGTGCTAATGCTTTGATTAATTGCAAGAACAAAGTGGTGAATTTATCTTTCGGTAACATGATGTTAGAACTCAATGTTTTCAACATGTGTAAATGACATCATTACAAAAAAGATAAAGATAGTTAAAATGAGAAAATTGAACCAATTATTGAGGAACACATTCAGAATGAGAAATTTACAAACTCTATGGAAATTTGTTTTACTAGTTCATTTGAATCAAATAAGGAATTAAAATGAAACATGGCTAATATATGCTCTATATTTGATTCTACGCAGGCACCTAAAGATGACAGTGGCCGGTTTAACTTTAAAGAAATTATACAACTTGAAGGGACAAAAGAAGAGGAAGCACCAAAGTTTGAATTGAAGCCCTTGCCAAAAGAATTAAAGTATGTGTACTTAAGAAACCAATAAACTTCTCTAGTGGTAATTTCTTCCCGACTCATAAGCCACCAAGAAGGTAAGCTTCTGATTGTTCTAAAAAGACATAAAACTCCAATTGATTGACTTTGAAAGATTTGAAAGGCTAAATAAAGGAAAATGCCAAAATAACTTATCAACACAAAAATGACTAAATCATTAAATGAAAGAAGTGGTAAATTAAACCAATGTAGAAATTATCTATTCTATCTCTAATAGTAAAAGGGTAAGTCCAATACAAGTAGTACTAAAGAAATCTTGGAATAACTATGGTAAAAAATGAAAAGGGTGAACCAATCCCAACACAAATCCTATCTAGTTACTGCATGTGCATTGAATTGAATGATGAGTAGAAAAGACCATTTTCTCCTTCCATTTATAGACCAAATTCTCGAGAGACTAGCAGTACATCCTTGCTGTTACTTTCTTGATAGCTACTAAGGTTATTATCAAATTCCTATAACCTTAGAAGTCCAAGAAAACACCACATTCACATGCTCATTAAGAACATATGAATTTAAGAGAATGTCATTTGGACTCTGTAATACTCCTGCAACATTTCAGTTATGCATGCTAAGCATTTTTGGCAACATGGTTGAAAATTGTTTGGAAGTTTTATGGATGATTTAACAATGTTTGAAAATTCTGTTGATAAATGTCTTCATAATTTAAAAAGTGTTTAGAAAGGTGCAATGAAAAAAAGACTTATTTAAAATTAGGAAAAAAGTCATTTCATGACCATTCCTAGGATTATCTTGGGCCATGTGGTGTCTTCTAATGGAATTGAAGTTGATAAAACCAAAGTCAATGTCATCTCAAAATTACCTTTACTAAAGATAGTGAAGAAAGTTTCATTCCTTTTTAGGTCATGTCAGGTTTTATAGGAGGTTTAGGAAAGACTTAAAAGACACACCATTTAGGTGGACTAAAGTTTGTCAATAAGCCTCTGGAAAGATAATTAGTCTTTTAACATCAACCCAAAGAAAGAAAGGTAAACCTTTTGTTATTTATTACAGAAGTAAAACTCTGAACAGTATCCAAAATGAATTACAATACAACTGAAAAAGAACTACTTGGTATAATATTTGCATTGAAATAAATTTTGATCATATTTAATTGGTTCATCTACTATTATTTATTCTGATCATGCTGCTATTAGATATTTAATGTCTAAACACTATGCCAAACCAATATTAATACAATGGATTTTTTTGCTCCAAGAATTTAACCTCATAAATAAGGACAAAAACGGTGTCGAAAATGTTGTTGCAGATCATCTATCAAGACTTACAAATAAGTCTTCAATTGAAACGATGCCCATCCATAATTCTTTCCTTAATAAATTTTTATTTTCTATATAAAATATGCCTAGGTATGCTGACATTGTTAATTATCTTGCAGCAGGTGAAATGCCATCTGATTGGAACTCCTAGTACAAGAAGAAATTCTGAATAGAGCTGAAAGTTTTTACTGGGACAATTTAGACCTGTTAAAATATTGTTCTGATCAAATTTTTCCAAGATGCATACCGAACAATGAGGTAAATAGTGTCATTCAATTTTGAAAGAAAATGGCTGTAAAAATATTAAAGTGTGGATTTTATTAGCCTACATTATTTACTGACTCGCTAGTATTTTGTAAAATGTGTAACAATTGTCAAATGTTAGGGTCCATCTCAATGCAAAATATGATATCTTTAAACCTCATCCTTGTCATTAAAATATTTGATTGTTGGGGAATTGATTTTATGGGACCCTTCCCATTATCATTTGGATTTGTTACATTTTAGTTGTTGTTGGTTATGCTTTAAAATAAATTGGAATGATTCTTTTTCAGCACAACAATCACCAAACTATAAGCTATTTATTAAAAGAAAATCTTTTAAATAGATTTGGAATCCATTGAGCCAATATCAGTGATAGAGGTAAGCATTTTTGTAATGAATCATTTAAGCCTTTAATGAAGAAATATGAAATTACACATAAAGTTATTATCCCTTATCATCCTCAAACAAGTGGTCAAGTTGAATTAGGAAATAGAGAGATAAAACAAACCTTGGAAAAGATGGTTAACCTTGTTAACATTTATGTATCCATAATGTTGATTTTAATGATAACAAACAAAATTAAGAATGATTAACCTTTTTAAAAGCTCAAGTTATTTTTCATTCTTTTTAAATAAATCATTATCTTCATATTATAAAGCTTTTATATTTAATGAAAAATGATTTTATAAAATTAGTTTTTTTTCAAGTTTATGGTCTAATTGAAAGTATTACTTGAAATTACAAAAATGAACTTATTTGAAAAGTTTCATAAAGTTTTGGGCCATAGTTTTATTATTGAAAGTTTTAGGGTAAAACTATAATTTTGTAAAATAGTTCACTGTAGCAGTCACTGTAGAAAACGGCGATCTGACATATTGATAACCACGATCCGACATCGAACAGAATTGAAGAGTTGCCTCTGGACACTAACGGCGATCCGACATCTTGAAAACGGCGATCCGGCAATTTGAAATTATGTCCATCGGTAACTTGGACCAGTCAAAACAGCTAGTTTTCAGCTCCAACTATAAATAAGCTCAATCAAAATCAAGCACGGGTGGATCACAACATTATCATTTAGCTTGTAATCGAGAATACAACATTCATTGAGCTTTAAATTCGTTCTTGATTCATTTATTCACACATTGAGTATAGATTTGTAATCATATATTTTGTGTGAGGGAAGAACACATTTGTAATATTTGTTTTGAGTGATTATAAGTGTTGGGATACACTTGGGCTAAAAGATTGTGGATAATCTCTTAATGTAAAGGTTGATTGACACCTTAAAAGTCAATTGTAAGCATTTGAAGCCTTGGAAGGCTTGGATACTGAAATCCTCAAGCCGGTGAGCTTGGAGGCGTGGACATAGGCGGGAATTACCGAACCACGTAAAAATCATTGTGTTTGTTTTCTCTTCCCTTACTCTCTTATTATTGTGCTATATTGAATTTATTATTTTTTATTCCATTAAGGCATTAGATTAAATTGTTGTATGATTTGCTTAGCTTAATTTTTAAAATCCCAATTCACCCCCCTCTTGGGCTGCATAGTTAGTATTTCATTTGGTATTAGAGCGAGGTGCTCTTGTGTAGACTTAACCGTCTAGAGTTAAAGATCCATAGTAACCCAAATTAGCTCAACCTTCATGGAAGGCCAATCTACCACTAGACCTTCATTCTTTGATGGTAATGACTATCCTTATTGGAAAACTAGGATGAGAATTTATTTACAACCCTTAGATTACAAAATTTGGGAAGTTGTTTGTGATGGTCCATTCATGCCTATGACTAAAAATGAAGTAAGAGATGATATTCCAAAACCCTCAAGTCAATGGAGTGAATTAGAAAAGAAAAATATGTCATTAAACTCTAAGGCAATGAATGATTTATTTTGTGCTTTAGATAAAAAAGAATTTCATAGAGTTTCTAGTTGTGAAAATGCTTATGAAATTTGGAAGAAACTTAAAGTTGTATATGAGGGAACAAATCAAGTAAAGGAGTGTAAAATTGGTAGATTCACTAGGCAATATGAGATGTTTCAAATGGAATCATATGAGAGTATTCATGGTATGTACACTAGATTTACCAATATTGTGAATTCTCTTGAAGCACTAGGAAAGACATTTAATAATTGTGAAAAAGTGAAGAAAATTATTAGATCATTACCTAAAGAGTGGAGACCATAGAGAACGGCCATAGAAGAAGCAAAAAAATCTTAATACTTTATCTCTTGATGATCTTATTGGTTCACTTATTTCATATGAAAAAGATAAAGCTAATGAAATAATTGATGAAGATAAAAAGAAGAGCTTTGCTTTTAAATATTCTATAGTTGAAAGTGATGATGATGGAAGTGACTTTGAAGATGAAGGCATTGAGATGATTGCTAGAAAGTTTAGAAGGATCTTTACGAAGCAAATCAAGAGAAGAAACTTTAAAGATCTCATGAGAGAAAACCTTAAAGTGGAGAAAGGGAAGAATGAATTAATTGTTTTTTTTAATGCAAAAAGCATGGCCATATAAGATCGGAGTGTTCATTTCTCAACAAACTCAACAAGAACGCCATGGTGACTACTTGGGACAATAGCGATGAAGAATCGAGTGATGAAGAAGATTCGCAAGAAGTGTCAAACCTAGCACTTATTGCAATAGGAGATGATGAACTTGATGAGGTTAATGATCTTCCTACTTATAATGAGTTATGTGATGCTTTTAAAGAATTGTATGATGAATTGATGAAAGTTGGTAAAAAGAATGCATGTCTTAAAAAGCAAACGGTAGAGCTCACAAATGAAAATGAATCTCTAAGTGCAAAGATTAGTTGCCTAGAATTAGAAAATAAAACATTGCATGATAGAGTTGCATTATTAAATGAGAAACCTAGCACTTCACATGAACATATAGAATCACATGTAGATGATTTGAAAAAGGAAAATGAGATGCTCAAGAAAAAGAATATTGAACTTAGTGATGTTGTCCTAAAATTTACAAATGGGCAAAAGATGTTGGATAACTTGCTTAATTCACAAAAATGTGCGTTTGACAAATGAGGTATTGACTATAAGCCAAATTTGAAACAAAAATATTATAAGAATTATTTTGTGAAGAGTACCTCCATTAACAATCAAGTTGTATGCCACCATTGCAATCAAGATGATCACATACAGAATAGATGTCTGGTTAAAACAAATGCATATTATGGAGCAAAATATATTTGGGTTCCAAAAGGAATCATTACTAACACTCAAGGACCCAAGAGTATTTGGGTACCAAAAGACACAACTTGAATATTTTTTTTGTAGGTACTATAATCAAGAAATGGTGGAGAGTTCCTCAATGAAAGCTTGTGAGAATAATCACTTGATCATGATCTAAGAGAAAATGATGAGTAAAATGATTTAATTGTTTAGGTGACAATTCTTACCATATTGATTTTGTTGAATGAATCATGATGGATGGATAATAGCTTGAATTTGTGAAAGCATGCTCGTATGTTCACATAATGGAATTATTATTGTGTGTAATTGTTGTGCAAATTTTATTGAACTCGCAAGTGCATGAATCTATTGTAGTATAGATCAATGGTGACGAGTGTCGATCCCACGAGGAGGTAGATTTTAATTGTGTGTAGAATTAATTTTGTAAATGGGTGATTGGATTTGTGGTGGAAATGATTTGGAATATGCTAAAACTTAAATTAAAATGGCGAGAATAAATTCTAAAATTGGAATTGAAATGGCGAGAATAAATTGAAGAGAATTCTATTGAAATGACGTACTTGGGTATCAATCATGCATCATGGGCTAAATATTCCTTATTAATGCCAATTAAATCATGAGAGGAAATCCACACCTCATGAACCACGCCTAATCAATATAGTGCTAAGGAATAATAATAACCTTGTGGGAGCCGGTGAAACCAGACAAGACTATTATTATTTGTCGACGAGAAGTCAAAACATCCACAAAAACTAGAGGGGAAAAGAAAATAAATTTACCAAATAAAGCCCATGACACATGTTGAGACTTCACCTTCAACCCAAGCTTGAAAGAAAATTAGCCACTCATAATTGAACTAGGGGTAAAATGAGAATTTATTAAAATACATAGAAAATACAAGATAGAGAACGAATTACAAAAAACAGAGTCCAAAAATAGATTTAGAGGTATCAAATTAGGGGGGGAGGCCTCCTTTTTTATAGATACATGGAGTAAATCATGGCCATCGGATTAAAAATAGTTTGGACGTTCAGAATTGCATCACGTCATCAGTCAATAGTACGCGGTTTGACCACGCGGATGAACAGTAACACGGTTTGGTTGAAAATAATCCTGTGTGATGCATGTACCGTACGCGAGATTTTTCGTCCACTGATATGCTGCCACGTCACCATCAACAGTACATAAGAATTTTAGTCCAACAGGATCGTGACACCTCATCAGTCAATGCCACATCATCGGTCAATGCCACGTCATCGATCCGTCTATGTGAATAGTGTCATTTTCCTTTTATGCTCCTCCTAAGGTTTTCGACTGTCCTGAGTTCAAAAGTGATGTCCGTTTTGCCGTCTGATCTCTCGTTTATTGTGAAATGACCATGATGCCCCTAAAATACATAAAATTCTTAATTAAAATCAAACACACATAATTAAATTGCAAGAAGCTTAAATACATAAAAGTAAGGGTTGTTAGTAAAACTTGAAATATAAAATGATGATTTTCTCCTTTATAAATATACATTTTCTAACACTCAACATACCCCCTAACCAGCTTATTGCTAGTCCCTAGCAAATAAAGCGAAAACAAAATTCAAATCCAAAATGATTTTTTTTTAATAGAAACACTCATGTTTATTCAATTAGATTAATGATAGCAATCAAATAAAAGTATAAGCATTATCTCCAGTCTAAAGAAACATCACACCCACATCAACCATCCACATGAAACAGCCCAGTAGACTTTGTTTTAGCTACTTTCAAGAATGACATGTCAAACCCCAAAATCTCATTGGAAGTAGTGACACTCTCATAAAGAAATTAAACCCAATACAAATAATCACTCCAATGAATGGTAATTGAGAGAAAATAATAAAGAAGTGATATCACATGCTCTCACCAAGATGAAATAAATATGCCCTCAGCTTAGAAAGAATACGATCTCAAGTCAAATAAAAATGCTAGTCAACCCAATTTATTTATCTTTTTTTTTCTTTTATTTATTTTTTTATTATGCACCACTACATCTTTTTAGCCCATATAACTAGCTTCTACTTCAAATTATAGCTCCCTAAAATCAAGAAGGACTTTTATTAGAACGTAACGTAGGCTAGGGACATAGCTAACAAAGAAGGGATATAAGGAAAACAAAATGTATGTTTGAGAAAAATGCAGAGAAGTTTTTTTTTTTTTGGGAAGTTGCAAGGTGGATTTCACCTATTATTGTTATTTTTATTCTTTTGAAAGAACAACTTTTGTTTTTTTTTCTTTTTTTTTGTTTTTATTTGGCATAACTTCACTGAAAAAAATAATTATTTACATTTTTCTCAAACATAAATAAGTGATGGAACTTATAAGACATCGGGTAATACTCCAAATCGGAGTGGGTCAAGATGATAAGTTTAACAAATAAAAGTTTTCTTTTCTTCTTTTTCTTTTTTAAAGGCTCAAAAGGGTTAACTATGGATATTTAATAAAAGGGATGGCTAGAAAGGCTCAAACGGATCAAAGATGGCATTTCCATTGTCTTTTAGGGCTCTAAATAATCATCCATATCTACTAGTTAGATGGGCCTCCCAATGTAGCAACACACATTTTTTTTTATTTTTCTTCTTTTTTTTTAATTTTACAATTTTTTTTTAAGGGTTAACTCAAAAAAAATCTAGAGATCGTGTATAAAATAATAAACTGCTAAGCTATATAGAGAATGGGCAAAAGGGTTACTCTTTAAGAAAATGATAGGCTCAAAAACTTACTTGGCACTTATTTATGACATGTTCATTCCTTCAAGCAACTCATATTTGTCTCTGACATCAACATGTAAAGTAGCAAACATAGCGTAACATCACTTAAGACCAAAGATAATACAAATACTAAAATTTGAAATTAATCATGTCTTCCAATGTTAAAACAAATCACACAAATTTTTTTATTTTTTTAAACAACATTCTACCCCCTAACCTATTCTAAATATAAAAGGAAAATATGCATGCAGAAAAACTAATTAGAAAAGTTACACTTAAAATGATAGAAAAAGAAAATGGTTTTTTTTTTAAAGGCTCAAAGGTTTCAAAATGTATATTTATAGAGGAGAAAGAAGAAGAAAAATGAACATAAAAACTTAATAAAGAAAAAGAAAATGTCTGAATTTTTTTTTGTATTTTTTTTATTATTATTGGTAGTGTCGTTAAGGTGCACCAAATTTAAAACCTTACCACTAATATAAATAATTAGTACAGAGCGAGTAAGGATCGATCCCACAGAGACTATGCTAGTTATATTTATTATCAACTCTAAAGCATGATTTAAAATAAAATAATAGTAATAATAATATAAATTAATCTAACTAAAGAAAATGTCAATTATAAATAAAAGGGGTTTATGAATTTTTCACTAAATAATAAGAATTAAAGAAATTAAAGCTACGAACAAGAATTTAATAAAAACTCTAATTAAATGAGAAAGAAATAATAATGATGAAAACTTTGGTTAAAAGATCAGTCGCCACCACCAAACATGCACATAATATATCAATTCTATTATCAATTTAAATTGAAACTATCAACCATAGACAACAATAAGCTCTGTTATTCTCAATCTTTCCTTAGTGTGTCGTTAGGTAAAATAAGCTCTTCACCTAATCTCTAACCATTAAATAATTTAAAACAAGATCTTTAAATTTAAGATAATGGAAGCATTAAACAGAGAAAGATATTAGGTTGATCTAGGCAATAAACACACAAGCTCGGCTTATTTAACCTAGGTTATGTTCTCCAATTGAAATCATTAATTCCAACCTGCTACTAATGATTAAAATATCAAGACAATTACGGATCAAGAATTTTAATCTAGCAATAAAATTTATTCAAGTCCTATCTAATTGGCCACTCAAACAAAACAAGAATAAACCATGAACATTAATTATAGAAGAACATAAACAATCTCAATTAAATAAATTGAATGATAGAATTTAAATTTAATTGCATAGCATGTTTAGGGTTTTGAATTCACCCTCAACCAAATAAAAATCTAGCCTAACATAATTGAATTGGGAATAAGAAAATTGATAAAACCAGTCATGGAGATTAATTCAAGCGGCTGTTGATTTTCCTCTTGCTGCCGAATTGGATCTGCCCTGCCCTCAAAGTCTCTTGCTGCCCGAATTCTTCCCTTTTTTTTATTGCTTCCGCTTGATCCTATTTATAATGCTTCAATTGTGGCTTTGTTTAAATCCTTGCCTGGAGAGAATTAAATTCCAAGCTCAAAACCGCCACCTCATGCTTCAATTAATAAGCCAATAATGATTTCCTAAAGCCAAAAGGCTTTATTCTCTTTCCTTTCACGTGGCCACTTTTGGTTTGCAATCTTTGTTTTCCAATTTTGCTTTCAAGTGATGGCTTGGCTTGTTAATTGGCTTGGCTTCCTTTTTTGACTTCCATTTTCTAATTTTAGCTCCATGTGCAACATTAATTTTACTCGGCCCATACAAGCTTTAATTAAATTTATTTTCTAATTCCTTCCAATTCTTGATCTCTTGTGCACTTTTGTCTCTCAATCTTCAATTAAATTTCTTTCCAGAATATTCCGATTTAATTTCTCTTTAATTCCATAATATACCTAAAATAACAAAATAAATAAAACTAAGATAAAAGTTAACACAATAAAATATAATTTACTAAATTAAAAATTAACTAAAATAACTAGAATATTTAAGACCAAAACAAGAAAAAGATAGAGAAATTAATAGCAAAATATACGAAAAATATGCACTTATTAATTTTTTTTTTCAAACGATGAAGATGCGTTTTTAGAGTCACTACACTCCATATTCAGCCATCTTCAACACAAAACGTTAGCAACTGTTAGTTTCTACAACAAAAAATCAGTAAAAACTTGATCAAGATTCCACAATTGTCGACTATTCCCTCCCCCCAACCAAAACGAAACATTGTCCTCAATGTTTGAAAGGAAAGAAGTAGAGTTTAGAAGACATCACCTGGGTGGTGCAACACAGAAGAAAATATTTACAAGCGAAAAGTTAAATCTAATTTGTACTTTTTACTGCGGCTACTGTTACCATCATTATTTGGACGCTCCAATATAAAGGTTCAGTGCAGCTCCATAAAGCAATGTATCAAGTAGCTCATTAGCAGTGTGAGCACAAATAAAGAGTTTTTTTGCATTAGAGGGAATGAAATAGTTTTTTATTGCATGGTTAAGAAATGCGATAAAGTCATTATAAAAGTTATTGACATTTAACAAACCGATGGGTTTCTGGTGGACGTGCAGATGGGCCCAAGATGCTAGTGTGATAAGTGCCTCTAGTGTTGCAAGATCTCCTAGAAGGAAAATAAAAGCATCAGCATGATTAAGTATTTCAGTTATTCTTTCTTACATACCTGAGACGACTAACTCTTCTCCAGTTGATGAGTCAGACCAACTGCCCAATGGTTTTAGGACTCTTGGGATGATGCCTAACACTTGACTTCCTCTGATAAAAGCAGCTTCTGAGACCATTTTTTATAACCCTCGGTTACCTCCTCCATACACCAAGTGTAATTTTCTCTCTGCTATACTTCGACCAAGATATATGGCTGCCTCAACGAACTCTTTATTTTTGCCATAGTTAAATCCAGAAAGCACACAAATGTTCTTGAATTGTCTATTTGGAGTAGCTGCTATTGGGATACTTCTCAAAAAATAATTTGTGAGTACTTAACAAAAAGTCTTATTTAAGAATCTTGGTGATAGTGGATCACAACTGTGTATGAGGTGGCATGTCAGTGTCGAATAATGCGTAAAGCACATGGCTCGCAAGTCAAAAAGGAAATAGTAAAAAGAAAAAAGCAAACAGTAATAAAATTATTAAAGACAATAATGCAAACAATAAAACAACAGTGAAATAAAATAATAGTAAAGTAAAAGGATATTTACAGGTAGTTGCGACTGTGGCTCACATCTTCTTCTGGTTTTACATTCAGAAACGGCTTGAACGCCCTCTATGGGTCGAGGATAGGCTTCCTATCCAGTTTTCTTATAAACTGGCAAATAGGGTCGTTTATAGTCAGATTCCCGAGACTATATCTTGCATGCTCTTTCTAGAATAATGGCCATAACTGGAGAATCGCTCCTTGCACATATCCACTGGGATGCGTTTCAAGAGACAAAAGGATATCATCCAATGACTCCTTATTCAAGCCATCCCTAATGAATTGAATCTTATCTTCCCTGTTATCAGACACCCTTCCTAAAGAACATGGGTTTTTATTGCATCTCATTCTGGCACACTTATGACAAGTAACAGAAATTCTTCGAGCTCGTTTTTGTCCTTTACCACAAGGAGTAATTATACCTACATGTAATAATTGCTCATCTGGAAAGTTCTCATGCAATGGAAGTGCATCTTCGTTATAGGTAAGTCGACTTAAATGATCTGCCACCAAATTCTCAGAACCTCTCTTATCTAGAATCTCTAAGTCAAATTATTCAATAGAAGTATCCATTGAATAAGGCGCGGCTTGGCATCCTTTTTGGTGAGCAAGTACCTAATAGCTGCATGGTCAGAGTAAACGATCACCTTAGATCCAATTAAATAAGAACAAAATTTCTCTAAGGCAAAGATAACTACTAAAAGTTCTTTCTCGGTAGTGGAATAGTTAAGTTGTGCATCATTCAATATACGAGAGGCATAATAGATGACATGAGGAAGCTTACCCACACGCTGGCCCAACACGGCTCCAACAGCATAGTCACTGGCATCGCACATAATCTCAAATGGTAAGTCCCAGTTTGGTGGTTGAATCACATGGGCTGATGTCAAAACCTCTTTTAACTTCTTAAAAGCTCTTTGGCACTCTTCATTGAAGTCAAACGTTGCATCCTTTTGAACTAAGTTGCAGAGAGGTAAAGCTATCTTGGAGAAGTTCTTGATAAACCTGCGATAGAAACCTGCATGACCTAGAAAAGAACGAATCTCCCTTAACACTAGTGGGAGGTGGTAAGGAGCGTATAAGATCTATTTTAGATTTATCCACTTCAATCCCCTTTTCAGAAATAACATGGCCTAGTACAATACCTTGATTAACCATAAAATGACATTTTTCCCAATTAAGCACAAGGTTAGTGTCAATGCATCGTGTAAGAACAAGTGTAAGGTTATCTAAACATTTATCGAAAGAATCACCATAAACTGTAAAATCATCCATAAATACCTCAATGATGTTCTCCACATAATCAGAAAAAATACTCATCATACATCTTTGGAAAATGGCAGGAGCATTATAGAGACCAAACGGCATGCGTCGGTAAGCAAATGTTCCGAAGGGGCATGTGAATGTCGTTTTCTCTTGGTCTTCCGGAGCGATAACGATCTGATTATAACCTGAGTAACCATCAAGAAAACAATAATGAGAGTGACCATTTAACCTTTCAAGCATTTGATCAATGAATGGCAGAGGAAAATGATCCTTGCGAGTGGCTGCATTCAGTTTACGATAGTCAATGCAAACTCTCCACCCAGTTTGAACTCTAGTTGGCACAAGCTCGTTTTCTTCATTCTTGACCACTGTGATGCCTGATTTTTTTGGAACTACCTGCACAGGACTCACCCATTTACTATCAGAAATGGGATAAATAATCCCCACATTAAGGAGTTTCAGTATCTCCTTTTTTACGACTTCCATCATTGGTGGATTAAGGCGGCGTTGTGCATCTCTCGTTGGTTTAGACCCTTCCTCTAGCAAAATGCGATGCATGCACATGGAAGGACTAATTCCCTTAATGTCGGCAATGGTCCAGCCCATCGCCGTCTTATGATCCCGAAGCACCCTAATTAATATTTCTTGTTGAACTGGGGTGAGGGTTTTAGCAATTATGACTGGAAGTGTTTCATTCTCACCCAAGTAAATATATTGCAGGTGTTCTGGGAGTGGTTTAAGTTCTAAGGTAGGTGCCTGCACAATTGAAGGTAAAATTTTCTCGTGTAATAAAGGCAATTCAAGGTAAGAAACATTATACCCATGGGTGCGTAATGTGATTGCTCCATCTAAGATCGCCATAGCTTCCTCTACCTCATCATCCAATTTTATCAAATTTTCATGTTCCTTAGAATCATCTTTCGTAAGATTTTTGCTTATCGCAATTTCAAAACTGTCATTACCGGATAATTTAAAGAAATCCTGCACCAAAGTATTAATATCATCCATGGCAAAAACAGAATGAACATCACTAGGATACCTCATTGCCTCAAAGATATTGAAGCGGATCACTTCACCATCAAATTCCATTGTGAGGGTTCCATCATGAACATCAATCTTGGTTCGGGCTGTCTTAAGAAATGGCCACCCTAACAGAATAGGAGTGGGATTGGGCGACAACTCATCCTCCATTTCAAGGATATAAAAATCAGCTGGAAAGACCAATTCATTGACCTGCACAAGAACATCTTCCATAACCCCCTTCGGGTGAGCATTAGATCTGTCAGCCAATTGAATAATTATACCAGTTTCTTCCATTGGACCTAAATTCAAGGAGTTATAAATCGAATATGGCATAACATTAATTGAGGCCCCTAAATCTAGCATACATCTTTCGAATCTGGTATTACCAATAGTGCAGGGGATAGTGAAAGTACCTGGATTCTTGCACTTAGGCGGAAGTTTTCTTTGAAGTACAGCAGAAACATTCTCTCCAATACTTACCTTTTCATTACTACTTAACTTTCGCTTGTTGCTGCATAATTCCTTCAAAAACTTTGCATAACGCGGCACTTGTTTAATAGCATCAAGTAGAGGAATATTTACCTCTACTTTTCGAAAGGTCTCAAGAATCTCTTTTTCTTGCTCCTCTTTCTTGGATTGTTTAAATCTGCTAGGAAATGGTGGAGGAATGGAGAGAGTCTTAATTCAAGGTGAGGGGATACTTACCTGGCCAGATGGATCGACTGGCAATGCCGAGTGGGAATCATCTTTCCTTGTTAAAGGAAGAGCCTCAGGTGAGGAATTGGTCACAGAGGGTGATAATGTTGTGGATACTTTTGATGGCTTAGCTAATAATGGTTCCAATTGCTTTCCGCTCCTGAGAGACATAGCACTAGCATTCTCCTTTGGATTAATTTCTGGTTGAGAAGGTAACTTTCCTGAAGTTCTACCCTCTATCCTACTCATAGATGTGGCTAGTTGGCCAATTTGATTCTCTAAATGTTGGAGCTGTGTCTGGGTAGTCTGTTGGAATTGCATAGAGTTAGTAGCGAGAGCTTTTACAAGATCTTCCAAAGACGTACCTTGATTTTGAGGAGGTGGAGGTGGCCGAACTTGGTAAGGCTGTTGCACCCGGTGTTGGGGGTAGCCCGGTGGTCGAGACGGTGCCACATTAAAAATGCCATGTTGTTGGTTCCCATACCTAAAATTAGGGTGATCCTTCCACCCTTCATTGTAAAATTTAGAGTAGGGATCATACCTTTGTCTTGGTTGGCCTAGGAACCCCTCAACTGCGTTGGCCTGCTCATGTGAATCCTCTTGGATGGCAGGGCACATGTCAGTCGCATGTCCGACCATAGAACATACGCCACACGGTCTCATTTGTTGCCCTAGAGCTAATTGTTGCACCAAAAAAGTAAGATTTGAAACTTGTTTTTCTAGAGAAGTAGTACTTACCTCATTGAATCGCTTAGGTGGTGGCAGTAGATCGTTCCTAGTGTTGAACTGTTGGGAATTAGCAGCCATGTTAGCAATGAGATTTCGGTGTGTCTTATCCACGAGTGCTCCTCCACTAGCGGCATCAATCATACTCCTATCCATAGGTAGTATACCCTCATAAAAGTATTGAATAAGAAGTTGATCACTTATCTAATGGTGAGGGCAACTAGCACATAGCTTTTTGAATCGTTCCCAATAGTCGTAGAGCGGCTCTCCATTATACTGTTGGATTCCACAAATTTTTTTCGAATGCTGCCAGCTTTTGATGCTGGGAAATATTTCTCCAAAAATAGCTGACGCATCTCATTCCATGTAGTGATCTGGAGGAAGATAGTACAACCATTCCTTGGCTGAATCCGCCAAAGAGAATGGGAAGGCCATTAGCTTAACTTGCTCTTCAGAAACTCTGGCTAGTTTCATTGTGGAGCAGACCACATGGAACTCCTTCAAGTGCTTATTTGGATCCTCTCCTGCAAGACCATGAAAAGTAGGAAGAAGATGAATCATCCCAGATTTGAGTTCAAAGTTTACCTGAGGGTTTGGATTCTCAATGCATAAGGGTTGCTGGTCCAAGTTAGGAGCTACCAACTCTTTAAGTGTTCGGTTGTTATTCTGAGCCATTGGTTCGGGTTCTGGGCTGCTTGGCTCTGTCTTTGGGAGTGGAATCTGGATGGCAAAATCGAGTTCTGAATATGATGAGGTTGCTCTAAGTTGTTTGAGTTTCAATCGAATGTCATCTATGCTCATGAAAATCTAAATATAGAACAAAAAATAACTAATTAAAATAAAATAAATAAATAAAATGAGAAAAGAAATAAAAATAAAAATAATAAAATAAAACGAGTGATAATAAACAAACTAGACGATAGTCCCCGGCAACGGCGCCAAAAATTTGGTAGTGTCGTTAAGGTGCACCAAATTTAAAACCTTACCACTAATATAAATAATTAATACAGAGCGAGTAAGGATCGATCCCACAGAGACTATGCTAGTTATATTTATTATCAACTCTAAAGCATGATTTAAAATAAAATAATAGTAATAATAATATAAATTAATCTAACTAAAGAAAATGCCAATTATAAATAAAAAGGGGGTTTATGAATTTTTAACTAAATAATAAGAAGTAAAGAAATTAAAACTACGAACAAGAATTTAATAAAAACTCTAATTAAATGAGAAAGAAATAATAATGATGAAAACTTTGGTTAAAGGATCATTCGCCACCACCAAACATGCACATAATATATCAATTCTATTATCAATTTATATTGAAACTATCAACCATAGACAACAATAAGCTCTGTTAGTCTCAATCTTTCCCTAGTGTGTCGTTAGGTAAAATAAGCTCTTCACCTAATCTCTAACCATTAAATAATTTAAAACAAGCTCTTTAAATTTAAGATAATGGAAGCATTAAACAGAGAAAGATATTAGGTTGATCTAGGCAATAAACACACAAGCTCGGATTATTTAACCTAGGTTATGTTCTCCAATTGAAATCATTAATTCCAACCTGCTACTAATGATTAAAATATCAAGACAATTACGGATCAAGAATTTTAATCTAGCAATAAAATTTATTCAAGTCCTATCTAATTGGCCACTCAAACAAAATAAGAATAAACCATGAACATTAATTATAGAAGAACATAAACAATCTCAATTAAATAAATTGAATGATAGAATTTAAATTTAATTGCATAGCATGTTTAGGGTTTTGAATTCACCCTCAACCAAATAAAAATCTAGCCTAACATAATTGAATTGGGAGTAAGAAAATTGATAAAACCAGTCATGGAGATTAATTCAAGCGGCTGTTGATTTTCCTCTTGCCGAATCTGCCCCGCCTCAAAGTCTCTTGCAATTCTTCCTTTTTTATTGCTTCCGCTTGATCCTATTTATAATGCTTCAATTGTGGCTTTGTTTAAATCCTTGCCTGGAGAATTAAATTCCAAGCTCAAAACCGCCACCTCATGCTTCAATTAATAAGCCAATAATGATTTCCTAAAGCCAAAAGGCTTTATTCTCTTTCCTTTCACGTGGCCACTTTTGGTTTGCAATCTTTGTTTTCCAATTTTGCTTTCAAGTGATGGCTTGGCTTGTTAATTGGCTTGGCTTCCTTTTTTGACTTCCATTTTCTAATTTTAGCTCCATGTGCAACATTAATTTTACTCGGCCCATACAAGCTTTAATTAAATTTATTTTCTAATTCCTTCCAATTCTTGATCTCTTGTGCACTTTTGTCTCTCAATCTTCAATTAAATTTCTTTCCAGAATGTTCCGATTTAATTTCTCTTTAATTCCATAATATACCTAAAATAACAAAATAAATAAAACTAAGATAAAAATTAACACAATAAAATATAATTTACTAAATTAAAAATTAACTAAAATAACTAGAATATTTAAGACCAAAACAAGAAAAAGATAGAGAAATTAATAGCAAAATATACGAAAAATATGCACTTATCAATTTTTTTTTTCCAAACGATGAAGATGCGTTTCTAGAGTCACTACACTCCATATTCAGCCATCTTCAACACAAAACGTTAGCAACTGTTAGTTTCTACAACAAAAAATCAGTAAAAACTTAATCAAGATTCCACAATTGTCGACTATTCCCTCCCCCCAACCAAAACGAAACATTGTCCTCAATATTTGAAAGGAAAGAAGTAGAGTTTAGAAGACATCACCTGGGTGGTGCAACACAGAAGAAAATATTTACAAGCGAAAAGTTAAATCTAATTTGTACTTTTTACTGCGGCTACTGTTACCATCATTATTTGGACGCTCCAACACAAAGGTTCAGGGGAACTGAAGTAACTGACTTGATTGTCACGGAGTACCATTATCCGCCACTTCATCGGGGTAACAAACTAAAGCACACAAATAAAAAAACAAATTAAAACACACAAAGAAAATTAAAATCGTCCTCTTATTGAATTTACCTTAGGCTCCAACTGGATGTCGTAAGCACTTCTCTCAATGTCTCTGAGTTGGTTTTCTAAACCCTCAACATAGGCTACTAACTCCGATGGTTATAGAGCCCAAATACGATGTGTTTTACAAAATTGAATCTGCCTTTTGAGATGAGTTTTGACACGTTGAAGTGGTTTAAGAATGTTCAAGAGGAACGGTCTAAGTAAGGTACTCATGATTAAAAATGATAAGAGAAAACTTAATAGTTAAACAAACACACTTATGCAAAAATAATTTCAATTAGCAAAAGAATAATATAAAAAAAATAAATCACCGAAAAGAAAAAAAAATCAATTCAAATCTGGTGGGTCACTCAAATTTATTTCGGTGTCTTCTCCATGTGGTTGGTACTCTAGATATGGTTTTAATCTTTGACCATTAACTTTAAACGTGACACCGTTCTTTGGGTCCTTAATTTCAATTGCCCCATGTGGAAAAATAGTATGTACAATAAATGGGTCAGACCAACAAGAGCGTAACTTACCTGGGAATAGGTGCAAGCGAGAATTGAATAAAAGCACTTTCTGACCTGGAGTGAAAGATTTTCTCATAATTTGCTTGTCGTGGAAGACTTTCATTCATTGCTTGTAAATCTTGGCATTTTCGTATGCGTCATTGCGAATTTCTTCAAGTTCTGCCAGCTATAATCTTATTTCTGAGATGGCTTGCTGCATGTCAAAGTTGAATTTCTTGATGGCCCAATACGCTCGATGCTCGAGTTCCACAGGTAGGTGGCAAGCTTTTCCATACACTAGCCTGTAGGGTGACATCCCAATCGGGGTCTTGAAAGCCGTTCTATATGCCCATAATGCATCATCAAGTCTTAATGACCAATCTTTTTTGTCTGGCCTCACCGTCTTTTCTAATATGTGCTTTATTTCTCGATTGGAGATCTCAACTTGGCCACTGGTTTGCGGATGATATAAGGTCGCCACTTTATGAGTGATTGAATACTTTGTCAAAAGATCTTTGAATGCTTTGTTACAAAAGTGGGCACCACCATCACTGATTATTGCTCGAGAGAATCTAAAGCGCGAAACAATGTTGCTTTTCAAAAATCCTATCACCACCTTATGATCATTAGTTCTGCATGGAATTGCTTCTACCCATTTCGATACGTAGTCAACAGCAACCAATATGTATTGATGGCCAAAAGAAGGCGGGAAGGGTCCTATGAAGTCGATTCCCCATACATCAAAAATCTCAACCACTAAAATTGGATTTAGTGGCATCATGTTCCTTTGTGTAATGCTTCCCATTCGTTGACACCTATCACATAAAGAACAGAAAGTGTAAGCATCTCGAAATATAGATGGCCAATAGAAACCACATTGTAAAACTTTAGTCGTTGTTTTCTTAGCACTAAAATGGCCTCCACAAGCTGTTCATGGCAGAATGAAAGGATATTATGAATTTCACTTTCTGGGACACATCGTCTAACAATTTGGTCTGCACAATACTTGAACAAATACGGATCATCCCAAAAGAAATTCTTTATTTCTGCAAAAAATTTAGCCTTGTCTTGCTTGGTCCAATGCTCTGGAAGTTTACCTGTAACAAGATAATTAATTATATCAGCATACCAAGGTAATACTTCCACACTCATTAATTGTTCATCTGGAAATGACTCATTCAATATTAATGGCTCTGTAATTGTGTCAAAATGGAGACGAGAGAGATGGTCTGCCACAATATTTTCTGTCCCTTTCTTATCTTTGAACTTCAAGTCAAATTCCTGCAAAAGTAATACCCAACAAATTAGTCTAGCTTTTGCATCTTTCTTTGTGAGAAGATATTTAAGTGCAGCATGATCTGTGAATACAATTATTTTACAATCAATGAGATAAGATCGAAATTTTTCCAATGCAAACACTATTGCTAGCATTTCTTTTTCAGTAGTTGAATAGTTCAACTGTGCATCATTCAATGTCATACTAGCATAGTAAATAACATGAGGAATTCAATCAACTCTTTGTCCTAATACTGCTCCTACTGCATAATCAGATGCATCACACATGAGCTCAAATGGTAAGCTCTAGTTTGGGGGCTGAATGATGGGTGATGATGTCAACAACTGTTTTAATTTTTCAAATGCCACAAGACATGAATCATCAAAGACAAAAGGTACATCCTTAGCAAGTAGATTGCATAAGGGTCTAGAAACTTTGCTAAAATCTTTAATGAAACGTTTATAAAAACCAGCATGCCCAAGGAAAGATCTTACTTCTCAGACTGTTTTAGGTGGAGGAAGATTAGAAATGAGATCCACCTTGGCTTTGTCAACCTCAATACCTTTGCTCGAAATGATGTGACCAAGAATAATACCTTGTTTTACCATAAAATGGCATTTCTCCCAATTTAAGACCAAGTTCTTCTCGATACATCTCTGCAGAACTAGTGTTAGATGATGTAAACAATGATCAAACGAGTCACCAAAAACAGAAAAGTCATCCATATAGACTTCAAGGAATCGTTCAAACATATCAGAAAAAATGCTTAACATGCATCGTTGAAATGTAGCATGTGCATTACATAATCCAAATGGCATTCTCCTATATGCAAAAGTGCCAAAAAGACAAGTGAAAGTGGTTTTCTCTTGATCTTTTGGTGCTATGGGAATCTGATTATATCCTGAGTAGCCATCTAGAAAGCAATAAAATTCATGGCCTTCTAATCTATCAAGCATTTGGTCGATAAATGGTAAAGGAAAATGGTCTTTATGTGTGACAGAATTTAACTTTCTATAATCAATGCATACACGCTATCTTATAGTCACTCTAGTGGGTATCAATTCATTATCAGCATTCGTAACTACTGTGACTCCTGACGTTTTGAGGACAACTTGTACAGGACTGACCCATGAACTATCAGAAATTGGGTAAATGATACCTGCATCTAATAGCTTAATGACTTCAGTTCTAACAACTTCTTTCATCTGAGGATTTAACCGACGTTGCATTTCCCTAGTAGATTTAGCATTTTCATCGAGGTGAATGTAATGCATGCAGTCTACTGGGTTTATACCTTTGATGTCTGTTATAGTCCATCTTAATGCTCCTTTGTGCTCTTTTAAAACATCCAACAACTTACCTTTTTGTTCGTCATTTAAGGATGATGAGATGATTACCGGTAGAGTACTTTCTTCTCCCAAAAATGCATATTCTAATGTGTTGGGCAATGGTTTGAGCTCGAGTTTTGGTGGTGATTCTGATGACGGGATGAGTTTCTTCTCTGATGGTGCTACTTGTTCAACTCTTGACTTCCATTTATTAGTGTCCATGGATGGTACTGAGTCAAGTAGGGCGTTGACCTCACCGACCGATCTGTCAATATCAAAATCCAAACCAAAGTGAGTTAAACATGTTTGTAAAGGATCATCACTAAGGTTTGAAAGAAAAGTATTATCAACTATTGTTTATATTAAATCCACATCAACAATTCCATCATCTGTACTGTGAGGTTGTTTGACAATATTGAAAATGTTTAGCTCCATAGTCATGTTGCCGAAGGACAACTACATATTTTCAGTCCTGCATTGAATGTGAGCATCCACAGTTGCCAAGAAAGGTCGGCCTAGAATAATGGGGATGTGCTTCCTTGAATCATGTATTGGTTGAGTGTCAATTACAATGAAATCAGCAAGAAAATAAAACTTGTCTATCTGGATAAGCACGTCCTCCACAATACCACGAGGTATTTTCGTGGACCGATCGGCAAGTTGTAACACCACTGGAGTTGGGTGTAATTCTCTCAATCCAAGTTTCACGAAAATAGAGTAAGGCAACAAATTTACAATAGCTCCTAAATCCAACAAAGCATTCTCAATTGTGTGGTTCCCTATGTTACATGAGATAGTAGGGGAGCCTAGGTCTTTGCATTTTAGCGAAATTTTGTGTTGGAGTATAAAACTAACGTTTTCTGTTAAAAATGCCTTCTTTTGAACATGAATATTTCTCTTTTTAGTACAAAGGTCTTTAAGAAACTTGGCATAAGATGGAACTTGCTTTATAGCATCAAGCAAAGGGATGTTAACACTTACCTGTTTGAAGATTTCAAGAATCTCACCTGTGGATTTTTCCTTCTTGCCTTTAGCTAACCTCTAAGGAAATGGAGCTTTGGGATCGTACTCTCGTGGGTTGGTTTCTTCTTTCTCCTCCGGTGGTGAGTCCTCAACATTCACAGGTACAATTTGATTTTCTTTTGTCACGGGCATCTCCACTTTGTTGTCGACTTTTTTTTCTTTTTACAAGGTCATGAATGCTTTGACCTCTCCATGCTGTTGTGGTGAACTAGTACTTGCTTTATGCACTCCTTTAGGATTAGGCACTAGTTGACTTGGAAACTTGCCTTTCTCAACAGTCATTGTCAAGGTCTGAACTGAAGAAGCAAGTTGTCCCACCATCTTCTCGAGGCTTGAAGTTGAAGCTCTCAATTCATTTCATAGTCCATCAATGGTGCGGTTCTGTTGCTCAATCGTAGAGTGAGTAACATTCTTGAGATTCTGGAATGAATCCTCCCATGGTCTGGGTCGAGAGTAGTTCTGGTTCTGATTCTATGGTCTGAATGGTGGCTGAGAGGCTTGAGGAATTTGAGGAATTAGTTGCATTAGTGGAATCCTTGAGACCATGAAAAATTGGGGTGGTCTCTCCATCTAGGATTATATGTGTTGGAGTATGGGTTGTAATTTGTGTTAGCCTATATGGCTATAAATATTGATTTTGATGATAACAAATCACATGTATTTTAAAAGCTTTGATAATGTTTTCAAAGTTTCGGATTTGGACTTATTTGAAATTATTTAAATGTTTTTGGGCCATTCTATAATTTCATAAAGTTTGGGCGAAGTCAAAATTTCAGAAAGTTGTGGGTTTGAGAAAGCATTATTTAAAATTCTGAAATTGGACCTATTTGTAAACTTTTATAACTTTTTGGGCCATACTACAGTTTTATAAAGTTTTGGGGTCAAACTGAAAATTTCGGGAAATATTTTATCAGCAAAGCGGCTTACCGGTTACTGATAAACGCGGCAGGTCGAAAGCACCGAACGAAACGGCTTCGGATTCAAAAATTTTGAATTTTGCCTTAACGGTAACATAAATCCGGCTTACCGAATTTCATGAAACGGCAAACCGGTTAGCCCAGAATGTGAGTAACGGCTAGTTTTCGAGCTCAAGCTATAAGAACTCAAATCCAACTCATTTTGAAGCACTCCAACAAGCAAGAACAAAAAGCACACGTGATATCTTGAGCCTTCAACTTGTAAAACACAATTCATTGAATCATTCATTGTTCTTCATCTTTGAATATCTACTCATTGAGTGAGTTTGATTGTAACTTTCATTTCCTCATTTCATTTGTAAGAGTTTGAGTGTGTGAGACACTTGAGTGAAGAGATTGGGAGATAATCTCTTTGTTGTAAAGGTTTATTGACACCTCGAAGTCAATTGTAATCGGTTAAAGCCTCGGAAAGGCTTGGATAGTGAAATCCTCAAGCCCGGTGTGCTTGGAGGCGTGGACGTAGGCGGGGATTGCTGAACCACGTAAAAATCCTTGAGTTTGCTTTCTCTTCCCTTGCTCTTTAATTATTGTGCGTTGATTGAACGAACTTATTGCTTTCAATTTTTATTAAGACATTAGATTGCTTGTTGTGTGGATTTGCTAGGATAATTTTTAAATTTCCAATTCACCCCCCCTCTTGGGTTGCACATTTATATTTCATTTGGTATCAGAGCGAGGTGCTCTTGTTTAGACTTAACCGTCTAGAGCTAAAGATCAATGGCAACCCAATATGACTCAACATTTAAGGACAATCCACTTATTAGACCACCTTACTTTGATGGAAACGATTACCCATATTGGAAAATTAGGATGAGAATTTACTTGCAAGCCTTAGATTATGAAATTTGGGAAATCGTTAATGATGGTCCTTTCATGCCTTTGACTAAAAATGAAGTCGGAGAAGATATTCCAAAACCTTCACGGGATTGGAATGAATTCGAAAAGAGAAAAGCTTCTCTAAATTCCAAGGCCATGAATGCCTTGTTTTGTGCATTAGATAAGAAAGAGTTTCATAGAGTGTCTAGTTGCGAAAGTGCTAATGAGATTTGGCACAAACTTGAAGTTGTCTATGAAGGCACAAACCAAGTGAAAGAATCTAAAATAAGTAGATACACTCGACAATACGAATTGTTCCAAATGGAACAAAATGAAAATGTGTACTCTATGTATACTAGATTTACGAACATAGTGAACACTCTAGGAGCCCTAGGAAAAACTTTTTCAAATAGCGAGAAAGTCAAGAAAATCATTAGGTCTCTTCCTAAGGAATGGAGACCAAAAAGGACTATTGAGGAAGCTAAGGATTTAAATGTATTACCTATTGATGATTTAATTGGCTCTCTTATTTCTTATGAGGAAGACTTGGCAGCCGAAAGAGGCAATGAGGAGAAGAAGAAAAACATTGCTCTCAAAGCCTCGAAACATGAGAGTGATGAGGAAAGCGAGCTGGATGAGGAAGAGATGGATATGTTGGCTAGGAGGTTCGAAAACTTTTTAAGAAATCCGGTGAGCGAAGAAAATTTAGAGACCTCAAGAAGAAAGGAGAAGGAATTAATCAAATGTTATGAGTGCAAAAAGCTTGGCCATATAAGAACGGAATGTCCTCTTCTCAACAAGCTCAAGAAGAAAGCAATGGTAGCCACATGGGATGATAGCGATGAGGAAACAAGTGATGATGAAGAGCATCAAGAAATGACAAATCTAGCTCTCATGGCAATTGGAGATGAATCGGATAATGATCTTGATGAGGTAAATGATCTTTTTACTTATGATGAATTATATGATGCTTTTAAAGAATTGCATGATAATTGGATAAAAATTGGTAAAAAGAATGCATGTCTTAAAAAGAAAATGGTAGAGCTCAAAAATGAAAATGAATCTCTATGTGCAAAGATTACATGCCTAGAATTAGAGAATAAAACATTGCATGATAGAGTTGCATTATCAAATGAGAAACCTAGCACTTCACATGAGCATCTAGAATATCACATAGATGACTTGAAAAAGGAAAATGAAATGCTTAAGAAGAAGAGCAATGAGTTAAATGAGATTGTTTTGAAATTCACAAATGGGCAAAAGATGTTGGATAACATGCTTAATTCACAAAAATGTGTGTTTGATAAAGGAGGAATTGGGTATAAGCCTTACTTGAAACAAAAATATTATAAGAATTATTTTGTTAAGGCTACCTCCACAAATGATCAAATTGTATGTCATTATTGCAATCAAAATGGTCATATGAAAAATAGATGTCCAATTAAAAGAAATGTGTATTATGGAGTCAAATGTATTTGGGTTCCGAAAGGAACTAAGTCTAACACTCAAGGACCCAAGAGTATTTGGGTACCAAAGCACACAACTTGAATTTTTTTTTGTAGGTACCACAAACAAGGAATGGTGGAGAGTTCCTTGATGAAACTTGTGAGATAATCATTTGAGCATGATCTAGCAAAAATGATGAGGCAAGATGATTTAATTGTTTTGGTAACAATTCTTGCCATATTAATTTTGTTGAATGAATCATGATAAATGAAATTGCGAAAGTATGCTTGTATGTTTACATGATGGAATTATCATTGTGTATAATATTGAGTGATTTATCATGATGCCTTTGTTTGATTTTGATGATTGTATAGTCTATGATTTCATCTTCTTAATTGTCTATCATCATTGTCCATCTCTTATATATGTGTGAATTCATATGCCATTAATTGTGTTATATCATCATTCATTTATAAAATTGACATCATTGTTTAATACGATTTCATATGTTTGGCCTTGTATGCATTTATATTTCATGCATTAAATGGCTTATTGAAAAGTTTTAAATCTCAAAATGATTTAAAATTAATCAATTTTTAAGGCCAAAAATGAAATGGTGTGTGTAGTACAAGTATAAGAGCTAGCAAATATTCCATTTCCACTCATCCGGAAAACCATTATTTCTTATTGATTTCTCTCGGAACAAATTCCGGATAACCGGATTTTCAATCCGGAAAACCGGATTAGCTTTGGTTGCTCTCGGGACAACAATCGGATAACCGGATTTTCAATTCGGTAAACCGGTTTTGCTTAGCTTCATCTCTCGCCACAACCGCCTACCGGTTCTCAAAACCCAAGCCGAATTGCCAATTGCTCTCGAGTATATATCCGGTCTACCGGATTTTGTTTTTCAAGCCGCGGCTTTCAACTCTCGACCAAGAACCGGATTTCCGGATTTTTGTTTCCCAACGAAGCCGTTTGTGAAATTGTGACTTGCTGTCCATTAACCGGCAAGCCGGTTAGCAAGATCCGGCAAGCCGGATTCGTGTGTTTTAAGTGTTGTTCATCCTTCATTCATTATTTTTCTGCACTTGTTCTTCCTCTCTCTCAAAACCGTGAGCCACCCTCTTCCATTTCCAATCAATTCCTCTTCATTTCTCAACCATTTTTATGCCAAGATCAATCTCTTAAACCATTACCCATGCATTTCATCTTCATTAAACATTTCTCCATCATGATTTCTTCACTTGTTTTTCATCATTTCATCATCATCTCTCACGCGTGAACAGTAACTCTCCATTTCTCTCTCAAAATTCTTCATCTTTCACTCATTTTCTTGTTAAAATCAATCATCCAAATCATTATTCATCCATTACTCCTTCAATTTTCGTTCTCAAAACTTCATTTCATCAACTCTCCACATAAAACTCAAAATCAAAAACCTAACTACCCGTTTCTCTCTCTATATTTTCAAGCTTCCTTTAGTCCATTTTTGATCCAATCTACATCATATATTAGCTTCATTCATCTCTAGGATCGATTTTCTTGGCTCAAACAAATCCATTTCACTCAATTTTTGTTAACCCGAAATTGGATCTTTAAGCTTGTTTTTGTTCCAACAATGGTGGATGGTAATATATCATGAGCAAACAAGTTGCCAAGAGATGTAAGAACAATTATGGAGATAATACGGAGTTCACTCATTATTTTACAAAACCGAATTTATGCATTTTGGGTATTTTAAATTACCATGGTTCCTTATTGTATTATGCACCTATATTTTCATATGCAAAATTATTTTAATTGTGGATTACGGATGATGGTTGTTTAATATTTGGATAATTTTTATTTGGATGATATTTTTCTGATTTCTTAGAATGAATATGACTCTTTGAATTAATTGCATGCTTTATTTTTATATGCTTCTTGATTAATCATTGAGATGTTCTTTTTGGTATAAATATGGATTCATATTGAATTTGAAAATTATATATGTGTCGCTTGATGAATGGATGGAGTTGTTGGTTTGGTATAATTGTTTAAGCTTATATGGAAGCGTTTTTAACCATGCTGTGTATTTGAGGATTTGTGCATTTTAAGGGGAGACTCTGCCGAAATTTTTCCTCGCACAAAATTGGTAATATCTTTATCGAATTATTTTTGATGCTTTTGTTTCAATTGCATCTATCTTTTTTTTTATGATAAATGGGGAGATAAAAGTGATATGTTTTTGGATAAAATCATTTTGGTTAAAATTTTAATTGGCCATATATTTAGGGGGAGCATATAATATGTTTTTGGATAATATGCATTTTGAACTTTTTTGTTGTCCAAAGGGGGAGACAAAATAATATATCATTTCAATATTGTCAAAATGAGGACAATAATATGCACTTTGAGTATTCTTTTGATGATTTTGATGATATATGATTATGGTGAGGACTTGATGATTTTGAGATATAATGATAATTTGTGAGTAATATTACTATCTTGTATTTGAGGTAATGCTTGTTGTTAGGGGGAGATTCTTTCAAAATTTCCACTTGAACAACATGGGTAACAAATTTGCTATTTTTATTCTTTTCCTTTAAGTTTTCTTTTTGATGATGAAGGGGGAGAAGAATACATGTTTTCAAACTTATAAAAATTTGCTACTTTTGTCTTTGCCAATTAAGTTTTTCTTTTTTATGATGAAGGGGGAGAATGATTTAATTTGTGTTATGAAAATATATGCATGTATCTAGGGGGAGCATGTATGCAGGGGGAGTTTTTATTAAATCATTTTCAAATCATTTTTTAACTTGCATTAATTGAGGGGGAGTTTTTCATAACTAGATTAAATTTTTAATGTGCTTTGTCATCATCAAAAAGGAGGAGATTGTTAGCCTATATGGCTATAAATATTGATTTTGATGATAACAAATCACATGTATTTTAAAAGCTTTGATAATGTTTTCAAAGTTTCAGATTTGGACTTATTTGAAATTATTTAAATGTTTTTGGGCCATTCTATAATTTCATAAAGTTTGGGCGAAGTCATAATTTCAGAAAGTTGTGGGTTTGAGAAAGCATTATTTAAAATTCTGAAATTGGACCTATTTGCAAATTTTTATAACTTTTTGGGCCATACTACAGTTTTATAAAGTTTTAGGGTCAAACTGAAAATTTCGGGAAATATTTTTACTGTAGCATTACGGATACGATAAACGGCAGACGAGGCGAAAGCACCAACGAAAACGGGACTCGGCAAGTTAAAAATTTTGAATTTTGCCTTAATAAATCCGAAATTTCATGAAACGGCAAACCGGTTAGCCTGTGAGTAACGAGCTCAAGCTATAAGAACTCAAATCCAACTCATTTTGAAGCACTCCAACAAGCAAGAACAAAAAGCACACGTGATATCTTGAGCCTTCAACTTGTAAAACACAATTCATTGAATCATTCATTGTTCTTCATCTTTGAATATCTACTCATTGAGTGAGTTTGATTGTAACTTTCATTTCCTCATTTCATTTGTAAGAGTTTGAGTGTGTGAGACACTTGAGTGAAGAGATTGGGAGATAATCTCTTTGTTGTAAAGGTTTATTGACACCTCGAAGTCAATTGTAATCGGTTAAAGCCTCGGAAAGGCTTGGATAGTGAAATCCTCAAGCCCGGTGTGCTTGGAGGCGTGGACGTAGGCGGGGATTGCCGAACCACGTAAAAATCCTTGAGTTTGCTTTCTCTTCCCTTGCTCTTTAATTATTGTGCGTTGATTGAACGAACTTATTGCTTTCAATTTTTATTAAGACATTAGATTGCTTGTTGTGTGGATTTGCTAGGATAATTTTTAAATTTCCAATTCACCCCCCCTCTTGGGTTGCACATTTATATTTCAATTTGATGGCTTTCTCATTACACCTATGGCATTGGCTTGATCTGGATATGAGTCAAGGTCATGTGGTTCTGTTGAGAGAGACTTTCAACCATCTCCTTGACTTCTTTGATTCCCGAAGTTGACTCGCCAATGTGAACCTCATTCACTCCTTTAATTCTTTTAGTGTTCCTGAGTGATCGACTCCGTTGTTGGGAATTATCCGCTTGTCGTTGGAAGAATTCCCAAATCTCTGATGTACTTTTTGACATTAGCTCTCCTCCACTTGTTGCCATTAGCCATTCTTGCACATTCGGCAATAATCCCTCCAAAAAGTATTGGCATTGGTGCCATTTCTCGTACCCATGATGTGGACACTTCAAGAGTAGCCCATTAAATCGCTCCCATGTTTCGAAAAACTGCTCGTCCTCTCTCTGAGTAAACTCTGAGATTTCTCTACGAATAGCATTGGTTTTATGCACTGGAAAATATTTATTCAAAAATTTTGTTACCATTTATTCCCATGATGTGATGCTATTGGCAGGCAATGTATTAAGCCATGAACGAGCTCTATTTTTTAAAGAAAATGGGAATAATCTGAGTTTAACATCATCGTCTAAAAAATTTTCGTATTTAAAAATTTGACAAATAGCATGAAAATCATTCAGATGATTATATGGGTCCTCATTTTCTAGGCCATAAAATGTGGGGAGACAATTTAGCACACTAGATTTTAGTTCAAAACTCCTAGCAGCTACATTTGGGTATCTTATACATGATGTGCTCAAATTAGCTAAGGGACTAAAATAGTCCTTAAATGGCCTCTCCTGTGGTGCTTGTAAATCAATTTTATTTTTAACGTGTTTGTGTGTGCGCAGTGTTTTCTCAAGTTCAAGGTCTATAGGTTTAAGATTATGAAATAATGACCTACGACCTTGCATGCAAAGAACACAAAAATAAATGGGAACAAAATTAATAAAAATAAACAAGGAGAAATGACCGTACTAACCTTATTGCGCTTGTTACAACCTTTCTATAAAATCACACTAAAACAAATACGTGAAATAAATTAACTAAAAGTAAATTTAAAAAAAAATTACAAAGAAAAATAAATTGAAAATTAAATTACAGAATTTTAAAGAAGAGAGAAAATAAATAAAAAAATTCTTAACTCAAAATGTAAATTCACTCTTCTTTTTTCTTTTTTTTTAAATTATAAGAAAATAATTAAAAGAAATTATTCACAAAAATTAATTCTATAAATTAAAATTACTTACCTCCCCGGCAACGGCGCCAAAAACTTGTTGTGCAAATTTTATTGAACTCGCAAGTGCACGAATCTATTGTAGTATAGATCAATGGTGACGAGTGTCGATCCCACGAGGAGGTGAATTTTAATTGTGTAGAATTAATTTTGTAAATGGGTGATTGGATTTGTGGTGGAAATGATTTGGAATATGCTAAAACTTAAATTAAAATGGCGAGAATAAATTCTAAAATTGGAATTGAAATAGCGAGAATAAATTGAAGAGAATTCTATTGAAATGACGTACTTGGGTATCTGGATCCATATCAACATGCATCATGGGCTAAATATTCCTTATTAATGCCAATTAAATCATGAGGGGGAAATCCACACCTCATGAACCACGCTCTAATCAATATGGTGCTAAGGGCTTATCGTGCCAAATAATAATAACCTTGTACTAGGGAGCCGATGAAACCAGGGCAGTACTAGACAAGACTATTATTATTTGTCGACGAGAAGTTAAAACATCCACAAAAACTAGAGGGGAAAAGAAAATAAATTTACTAAATAAAGCCCATGACACATGTTGAGACTTCACCTTCAACCCAAGCTTGAAAGAAAATTAGCCACTCATAATTGAACTCGGGGTAAAATGAGAATTTATTAAAATACGTAGAAAATACAAGATAAAGAAGGAATTACAAAAAACAAAGTCCAAAAATGGATTCAGAGGTATCAAATTAGGGGGGTAGGCCCCCTTTTTATAGATATAAGGAGTAAATCATGGCCATCGAATTAAAAACAATTTGGACCCTCAGGATTGCGCCATGTCATCAGTCAACAGTATGCAGTTTGACCACGTGGATGAACAGTAACACGGTTTGACCCGGGTTGAATAGTAACGCGGTTTGGTTGAAAATAATCATGTGTGATGCATGTACCATACGCGAGATTTTTGGTCCACTGATATGCTGCCACGTCACCATCAACAGTACATAAAAATTTTAGTTCAACAGGATCGTGACACCTCATTAGTCAATGCCACATCATCGATCCGTGTGAGCGATGCGATGCACACATAAATAGTACCGTACATGTGAATAGTGTCATTTTTCCTTTTATGGTCCTCCTAAGGTTTTCGACCATCCTGAGTTCAAAAGTGATGTCCGTTTTGCCGTCTGATCTCTTGTTTATTGTGAAATGACCATGATGCCCCTAAAATACATAAAATACTTAATTAAAATCAAACACATATAATTAAATTGCAAGAAGCTTAAATACATAAAAGTAAAGGTTGTTAGTAAAACTTGAAATGTAAAATGATGATTTTCTCCTTCATAAATATACATTTTCTAACACTCAACAGTAATTATGATGCATGGATATCGATGGTAGCATGCCAACTTATAATGATGGCTTTTCTTAATAGCTATGTTTATTTTGATGATCTACATATTACCGTATGTTGATTTTGATGATCTATATATTACCATTATGTACTTATGCTTTGCTTAAGTTTTGATGAAAAAGAATGTGCTTTAATGATTACATTGTATTTGATGAAGTTTGATCTTATGCAATCTATGATTGGTGAATGGATGTATTTTTTGTACTTTATCGATGTATTATTTGTTGAATATGCATTACTTGTTTTAAATGATATCGAAAGGGGGAGAAATGCACATACTTCGAGAATCTTAAACATATAAGTTTTTTAAGTTATATTGAAATGTGACATTAGATCTTTGATGAGTTTAGTTGTCTTGATTTCTAAAATGTTATTAGTAATTATGGAGTTTGGATAGTTGATAATATGCTCTTATGACTTTTGTATGCCTTTGCTTGATCGATTATTTGTTTTCTAGATTATTGATAGGGGGAGATGCATCGACAACTTTACTTAGTTCTTATTGCTTCTATTTTGGATAATAGGCATTTTGAACATTTTTGTTGTCCAAAAGGGGAGACAAAGTAATATATCATTTTGATGATGTCAAAAGGGGGAGAATAACATGCACTTTGAGCATTATTTTGATGATTGATATGTGATTATGGTGATGATTTTGAGATATGATGATGATTTGATTACATGGTTGGTTTATATGATGATTTATGATAATTTTAGAGTGATATTACGAAACTTGTATTTGAGGTGATGCTTGTTGTTAGGGGAAGATTCTGTAGAAGTTTCTACACATACAACATGGGTAACAAATTTGCTAATTTTTTTCTTTTCCACTAAGTTTTCTTTTTGATGATAAAGGGGGAGAAGAATACATATTTTTAAATTTGTAAAAATTTCTACTCTTTTTCTTTTCCATTAAATTTCTTTTTGATGATGAAGAGGGGGAAAAATACATATATTTACATTTGTTAATTAAGCAAATTGACAAATACTCAAGGGAATCAATTTGTGGAATCATTCTTTAAATACATGTAAGGCTTGTCATCATAAAAAAGAAGGAGATTGTTAACATTTATGTATCTATAATGTTGACTTTGATGATAACAAACAAAATTAAGAATGATTAACTTTTTTAAAAGCTCAAGTTATTTTTCATGTTTTTTAAATAAATCATTATCTTCATATTATAAAGGTTTTATATTTAATGAAAAAGAATTTTATAAAATTAGTTGTTTTTCAAGTTTATGGTCTAATTGAAAGTATTACTTGAAATTACGAAAATGGACTTGTTTGAAAAGTTTCATAAAGTTTTGGGCTATAGTTTTATTATTAAAAGTTTTGAGGTAAAATTATAATTTTGCAAAATAGTTCACTGTAGCAGTCACTGTAGAAAACGGTGATTCGACATATCAATAACGACGATCTAACATCGAATAGAATTGAAGAGTTGCCTCTGGACACTAACGGCGATCCGACATCTTGAAAATGGCGATCCAACAATTTGAAATTATGTCCAACGGTAACTTGGACCAGTCAAAACGGCGATCCGACTTCGAGTTAACGGCGATCCGACTTCGAACAGAAAGTCAATAACAGTTAGTTTTCACCTCCAACTATAAATAAGCTCAATCAAATTCAAGCAAGGGTGGATCACAACATTATCATTGAGCTTGTAATCGAGAATACAACATTCATTGAGCTTTAAATTTGTTCTTGATTCATTTATTCACACATTGAGTATAGATTTGTAATCATATATTTTGTGTGAGGGAAAAACACATTTGTAATATTTGTTTTAGTGATTGTAAGTGTTGGGATACACTTGGGTTAAGAGAATGTGGATAATCTCTTGGTGTAAAGGTTGATTGACACCTTGAAAGTCAATTGTAAGCATTTGAAGCCTTGGGAGGGTTGGATAGTGAAATCCTTAAGCTGGGTGAGCTTGGAGGGGTGGACGTAGGTAGGAATTGCCGAACCACGTAAAAATAATTGTGTTTTTTTTCTCTTCCCTTACTCTCTTATTATTGTGCTTTATTGAATTTATTGTTTTTTATTCCATTAAGGCATTAGATTAAATTGTTGTGTGGTTTGCTTAGCTTAATTTTTAAAATCCCAATTCACCCCCCTCTTGGGTTGCATAGTTAGTATTTCAAACCTATACTGTAAAGATTCGTCTCTTCATCTTACAAATGCACTATGGGCTTACCATACTACATTTAAAACATCTTAAGAATGTCACCATATCAGCTGGTTTATAGTGAAACTTATCACTTACCGATTGAACTTAAGCGTAAATCATTTTAGGCTATTAAATCTTTTAATTGAAATCTTGATGATGCCGGTAATGTGCATGAATTAAAATTGAATGAAGTTGACAAGAAGTACAATGATACATATGAAAATGATAATAATTACAAGTAGAGGATGAAAATCCTACACGACAAGCATATCAAGAAAAAGATCTTTTACACTAGGATAGAAAGAGATTTTATTCAATTGTTGTTAAACATATGCGCTCTCAAAACCAATTTGGATTTATAATATTTATGGATACTTATTTATTTGTTATATGTGATATGTAAAATAAGATTATTTTTGGTAACATTGTAGAAAAACACTAGGCTAGGAGTAATGATTTTTCAGTATCTTATGAACCTAATATTTGTTCTAGAAAAAATTTATGTTAATATTAAAATACAAATTTTGTCTACAATTTTTTGTGCACCCATATGATAAAATGATTTACTCCATCATTGAGGCACTAACCTTAAGCAAACAGGTGGATGTAATGTAATAAGTACATACACTGAACTAGGTCCACTTAGAACACCCAAATAAAATAATCGATGTCAGAAGTAAAGGGTAGTTCAGCTTCAATTTATTAATTGTCCTTAGATCTAAGAGATTTATGTATCTTTGTGTACTACTGTCTATATGACTTTGATTTTGTCAACTAGTGATGCTAATCATGTTTATTAGCAAAGTATATAAATGCTCAACAAGGGATCTGTCATTCTCAATTATGAGGAACTATATTCAAGTAATTTTCATAAATGAATTGAACTCAAAAGGCTAGCCAACAATGTTTTGTAAAATTATTTATTGATAATAAAAGTATATATTTAATATTTTCAAAAATTCTTTTAATGAGTCCAATTAAGAAATGAAAATTAAGACTGAAAGATTACATGAACAATTCAGCAATGAGTTTTATATATGAACTTAGAAGTTCATGTGGAATATAGTATGGTGGAGGGACTGATTAAAATAATTGTATTGATAAAGGGTCTCACTTGAAATTCTCTATATTTTGCAATATGTCGACGGACATGACTGCAATTAAGTGGAAATTTATTACCTTGTTGAATAAGATAAATAAGAAGATAATATTTCAAATTCAAATTTTCAAATATTTTAAATTTTACAGTTCAAGGATAAGAGTTATATCCAGTTATTAAATAAAATAGTTGGATAAGAGCTATATCTAGTTATTAAAATAAAAGAGTTTTATTTTAATCTCACTACTGAAGATGGAGAACCCTAAGGATCCCACGTAATGTTCACCATTAGGGTTTTTAGTCTCATATAAAGATAAGACTATTCTCTACAAGTAATTGGTCATCAAAATTATTATAGAGCTCCTGGAAAAGTTTTAGATAGGAAAAACCTTTTACAATATAGAGTGAATAGCGTGAGTTGCTTTGGAGGCTTGACATTTAGATTACTAAGTGAGGTCTGTTTATTTTATTGCTCAAACCCATGTTGTATGAAATAATCTTGGCTTTGTTAATAGACATTTTTCATCGGCTGCATCTCTTCTCAGGTAATTTATGCTCTCGATGGTCTAACCCTTTTATTGTTCTCATAATTTTTTCAAATTGGGTATTAAAATTGAGGATCCAAAGAAGGGTCAAGCTTAAAGTTAATGGGCAAAGATTAAAACCATATCTGGAATACTAACCGCATAGAGTTCAACAAAATAAATTTGGTTGATCCACCAAATCTTGATTAAGTCTTTTTCGTATTTAATGAGTAACTTAATTTTTTTTCATTTATTTTTACTATAACATTGCTATTTGAAATTGTTTAATTGTTTCTTTCTATCTCGAATGATCTAACACAAATCTTTTGAGCATAGTTTCTTGCTTAACTATGTTGTTTGATAATTATATTTCATTTCATTATTTTAATACATGTCATGAGGACCTCAATAAGACATGCCCTCTTCAACCATTTTGGTGAATTTTTACATGTGAAATTTCACCCAAAAGGCCTGATATAAATTTGTAAATCACATCTTATTTAGGATTCACGACCACCAGTATTAGTATCTGATTTAAGGATTTAGAAAGACAGATCAGGGAAATAGGAGGTGATGTACATGACATCCAATTGGAATTTAAAGTAAATTCAACAAAAAGGTGATGGTGAATTAAGAGTTTAATTATATCTAATTTTTTTTATTGTGTGTTTTCATTTTCTTGTTTTGTTCGATTTCACATTTAAATTGATTTTACATAATTAATTCTTTGGCGTGCTGAAGATTATATTAAGTGGTGGATAGCAGTACTTTGTCACTATTAAAGTTGATCTATTTAATTTCCAACAATAACTCACAGTCTCAAGCCAAGGTATGGATAGGAAAGCTATTCTTGCAAAGCTTCACAAGTGATTTCCCTCTTTTCCTCAAAATTACACTCCTTACAATTTATAAAGCTCAATCTTAATGCTTGTAACTGCTTATGAGGAATAACATCCCCATTAACATCCGTTAGTTAATCACAACAAAAGTATTATTAGTAGGAGAGTTGCCTCCCAAATTTGCTGCCTACATAACTGGGTACGAGAAAAGAACCTATTCAATAAAATGAAGGGTTAAATAGTTTTAAGTTTCTTATCATAATTGTGCCCAAACAAACTACGCAGACATCCTTGTACTTCTTGAGGAATGGTGTTAGACAACAAAGAAGAAAGATTCAATTTATCAAGGATGGCTTGAATAAAAAGTCATTAGATGATGTCCTTCCTTCTTTGAAATGCATCCTAGTGCATATGTACATATAAAAAGTCATTTTATGTTTTGTGGTGTGAATTCTTTTCTAAAATCCATAAAAACCTGACCTTTAAGTGACAGTCGTGGTCAGTATTCAATTTTATTTGCTAAGTTCACTTGACCATCTAACCAACTGACCAACCAAGTTGGGTTTATAGAAATTTACCAAAGAGGGGCATTAGTTAGAATCACAATCATATGTGCTTGGAAATAAGGTCGGGCCTTTCATGTTACTACTATTAATGCAAGTGCAATCTTTTTTTTATTGAAGGACGGCTTATCTTAGGATCGACAAATGCTTTGCTGAAATAACTTACTAGTCTCTGAATATTATCATGTTCGCTGATTCGGAGGGCATTAACCACTGCTTAAAGATAGATAGATACAAAAGTTGAGGTTCTCTAGGCACTAGTTTCGCCAACGTCGGTGAAAGCTTTTTCACAATTGTCATTCCAACCAAAGTCGACCTTTCTTTATAATGTCAAAGAATGGTCAGCATTTGTCAATGGATCAAGAGATAAACCTATTCAATGCAATCCTTCCTGCAAAGCTTTGTACTTCATTGATTGTTCAAAAAGACATCAGACAAAGCACAGTCTAGGCCTTGTGAGATTGGCTTCAATACCTCTCTAACTCACCACAAACGCTAGGATTTTGCCTGAACATATTGCAAAGGTACATTTCTCAGGGTTTTAACGCATTTGAAATTGAAGAAGGATATGAAAAGTAACACGTAAATCACTGACATGCAACTTGGGCTTTATGGACTTGGTGATCATATCACCTACATACACTTCTATCGTTTTTCCTATCAAAGGATTAAACATATGGTTGACTAGCCTTTGATATGTTGCACCAGTGGCTTTTAGGCTAAAAGTCATGACCTTATAACAGTACAAGCCTTGATTAGTGATGAACGTAGTATGTTCTTGATCATGTTCCACTACTCAGATTTGATTATATCTAGAGAAAGCGTCCAGGAAGTCTAACAACGCATGTCCTACTGTTGCATCCACAGGCTAATTGATTTTAGGGAATGGATAGCTATCCTAGGATAGGCACAGTTTAAGTCAGTGAAATCAACACACAAATGCCATTTAGCATTGGCATTCTTTACAAGGATGTTTTTGTAATCCATTCAGGATAATAGACTTCCCAGATAACGTTGGCAGCTAACAATTTGTTGACTTCCTCCTAAATATCGATCTCAAATAAATGAGTGACATTGTTGTACTATGGGACTGAAGTTCGGGTAAATAGATAATTTATGACAAATAAAATATGGGTTCCTACCAGGCATATCAGTATGGCTCCAGGCGAAGATATCTATGCACTCAATCAGTAGCTTCATTAATTGTTCAACGAGATTGGGATTTAGTAAAGCCCCAATTTTAAGTTTCTTATATTGTGTTTACTTGCTGAAGTGGGAGTGGGGAATGTGGATTCCTCCTACTTAACTGCTACTTACTCATTTAAGGAAGGGGTTAGGATTCATACTCCCACGGGGGAGGTGGAAGTGAGAATCGATTTCCACCTCTTCCTTTTTTACCTTTCCCTTATTGAATATAATTATATTTATTAAATAATATAATAATATTATTTAATAAAATGACATTTATTAAAAATATTAATATAAAACTATTTAAATATAATGCTATTATATTTAGTTAAAATAATAATTGACATTGATTCTAAGTTAAAATTATTTAAAAATAATATTATTATATTTATTTAATATTAATAGTTAATAATAATAAATAGTTTATTCTAAAAATATTAATTTTGTTCTAAATTATTGATAATAATGTTTTATTTGTATTGCTCTTATCAATAATTTTTAATTTACATAATTAAAATTAAATTAATAAAAATTGTGATTCACGTAATTAAGAATATTAATAATACAATAAATAGTTTATTTTACAAATATATTTTTATTCACTTTTGTAATTAAAAACTGTAATTCTTTAAATGAGGGTAAAATTGTAATTTAAAATAATTCACTCCCAATCCAAGATAAAATAAACACATAAATGATATTTTGATTCCTATTCCACACTCTCATTCTAGCGTTAAACAATCTACTCACACTCCCACTCAACACTCTCAATCCTAAAATTCTCACTCTTCAAGATTTCCACTATAATTCAACATGTAAACGCTACCTTAGTTAAGTCATGCTCAATCGGATTGATATAATAAACATCCACAACAGGTTTTGTGCATTTGAGCTTGTCTACGGGTTGCGGATCAACAGAGCTAAGGGATGGTAAAAATATTCGGATCCGGCCCGGATTTGCAAAGATTTGAAAGATCTAGATCTGGAAAAATCTGAATCCACATGTTAAAAAAGGCAGATCTAGATCCTAAGATTTAGAATTCGTGTGGATCCTAATCCAGATCCAGATGCACATGCATCCATAAATCTAGATATCCGAATCTACATTATTTTTTAATTAAATTATTTATTAAATCAAAATTAAATGAAAAATATATATAAGTTAAATGAAAAAGATAATAAGATTAATTAAAAAATATAGAAGTTAAATTAAATTAAGAAATATATCGGAATTCGCATTATTTTTTATGCATTTGTGTTGTTTTTGTAATTTTATTTGTGGATTTGTGGTGGTGCTAGAATTGGATTTATATTATTCTTGATGTTTGATTTATATTGTGGTATTTTTATTTATGACTTTATGATGTTGTATGTTATTCTAGGCATTGAATTGTTGATTGTTAAATTATGATTGGATTTTGCTTGATATTATTAGGTAACTTATAAAATTTTAAATTATATTTTAAATTATTAAATTTAAATTTATGCAGATTTGAATATTCGAGATATCTGCTCGCAATCTGTACGGATATTATCAGGATATAGAAATATCAATCCAGATATTGATCTGAATGCACCTACATCTGGATCCAGATCCAGATTTTGCCATCCCTAACAAAGCCAATATGGGTCGTTGATCAATAGAGTCAATATGGGCGACATCCCATACTTGTAAAAGATGTTTCTTTGGTGAAGTCGCGGTTATACAGTATGTTTATTTGGAGGAAGTCACGTAATAACTTCAAGCGATCTTTTAATCTCCAACCATAATCCCAATACCATCCTCGGTTGGAAATTTAAGTTTGAGAAAATGAATAGACATGGTACAAGAATGCTTCCATGAATGGTCGTCCTAATAAACTTTGATAGGCCATAAGAGTGTCAACTACAGTGAAATCCAACATTATGGTTTTACTCTAAGACATATCGCTTATAGTCATCGATAGACGGATTTGTCCTAAGGGTTATAAGCAACTTTCGCCAAATCCACATAGAGGAGTATGCGTTGGTTTGAGCCGGGCGCGATCAATCTTTAGTGTGTCCAACATATCTTTAAACAAAACATCAATAGAACTACCAGGATCAACAAGGACTTTTTTAAGAGTTGTGCCCACCACGTTCATCTTATAACCAGAGCATCATTGTATAGGAATGAGTTGCCTTTGGAATCCTCCTCCATAAACATAATCGGTATCAGGTGTTAAGGGGTATCTCACGTATCATTTTCTTGTAAGATTTGAGTTCCCAGCTAAGGATGGTCTACCAGAAATGATCATAGCATGATAGTGGTCAGCATGTTTATCGATTGCCTGTTCTTCTCTAACATATTCACTGAAGTAATTTTTTTTAGGAGACATAGTGTTTGTTTGCAAAAATCAAAACATGTGCCCAAGTCATAACCTACATCTTCATGAACAATGTTGCGGTTATTGATATCTCCTCGTTTGCAAGTGGCGATTTCATCCTCTTCGGTGGTATAAGCATGCCTTTGTCTTTGATGGATGCAAAGATCTATTCCATTGTGACCTTAAAAAATGGGATGTCACTTATTAAGGATAAATAGGGCAGTCGTTTAACTTTCATTGGAACTTGCCCCTTGTAGGGTGTAGGCTTAAGCTCGTCCTTTTGATCAAATTGTTTGGTCAAAAGAGTGAATGTCCTTTTATTATCCCAATCCTTTGGTTGAGGTCGGGTTCGTTAATCATTACCCTAATTATTGAAGCGATGATTATTGCGCCCCCATTTATTCACTAGCTACATTGGATCATGAGTGTGAAACTGACCATTATCTACCTATTCTAACATCTTTTAAGCCTCTTTCTTCTTCTTCTAAAATAACATGTCTTCTAGTGTGTTCATGCACTATTGGATAGTTGTCCACGTTGTATTTACGTAGACAATACAATAAATGATTATGTTGTAATCCATTCTTGAGGCCTTCAAGGGCTTTAGGAGATAGGCTAGCACCAATCTCAAGGAGCGTGCCATGGTATCTTTTGATATTATTAAGAAGCATTTCGTTTTGGCCTTAGGTCATGGTTTGCGAGGTTCTGATATCTTTTTATGGTATAGCTGCTGCTTGAAAGAATTGAAAAAGGCATCGGTAAGCTAACAAAAGGAACAAATGTCACGTGCGAGCTGTCCCTCCCAGAATAAGTGGAAAAGGCTTACATATTGCTTCTCCATGTACAAAATGTGCCTCTATGATCAGTTGGTATTTTTCAATGTGAATTATGGGATCAGTCATTCTAGTGTACGTCTATTATAGGCATGACGAAATTTGGTGGTAGATTAAGGCCTCATATTTGAGGAGCAAAAAGCAATTCGTCGAACATGATTTGATCTTTCTACTTGATTTCTTCTATTACATTACCGAGGTCTTGCACTTGTTTTTGTAGTGTTCATTGTCTTTCCCTAGATATGCCTTTACCCTTTGCCATTCAGGGGGTCATTGGGAATGATTATTAATGATTACATAGGAAGAAGCGGAGTAAACATTCATAGGTGAGAATGGAAAAAAAATGCCTTGTTGTATGTCGAGATGACTATGACCTAAATGTCGGTCTTATCCTCAGCCTTAGTACATCAGGATAAAACTTCTGCAGGCCTTTTTCCACCATGGTGTATTGAAAATGATTGTGAAGCTTTGTGTCATTATATCTTTGTCTTTATCTGACCTACCGATGATAATATCATAAGTTAGGTGTCAGTGACAGTTATGATCAGGCTCATTATAGGTCTTGGCATTCCTATCTTTTGGGTAGTGTTTAGATGAGCGAAGCTCATTTATGAGTTGTTGTACGACTTGTCATTCGTCGTTAAGGCACGTTCAAACTGTTCATGCCATTGGTGAGTAACTTCGATTTGTCGATGTTGAGTTGTGCCCCACATTGGCTAGTAAAAGGGAGATACTTGGGTTTATAAGGAAGTAGGTCAGTCCACCTAAAAAGCTAGTCTTTTGGGTTGGATACCTAGAAATCTTATGGTAAATCCCCTTAACAAGTGGTACCAGAGTTAGACCCTAGTAGCCAAAATATAGTAGTGAAACAACTCAAGTGTGTCGAACGAAAGGACCGGAGTCCAGTAGTGGTTTCGTCCAGGGGGGATTGTTGCGTTGTGTCCTACATTGGCTAGTAAATGGGAGATACTTTGGTTTATAAGGAGCTAGATCACTCCACCTAAAAGACCAGCCTTTTTGGTTGGATACCTAGAAATCTTATGGTAAATCCCCCAATAGTCGGCCATCGATATGGTGTCTTCCATCCTTTGTCAAATTACTAATGTTAAGATCCTAAGGATTATTGGACAGAGTAGTACCATTTAGGTCTTGAGGTGGTTGTCCTAAGGGGATTTTAGGGGCCATAAATAGTACATAATTTGAGAAACTTAGCTCTTGTTCTAAACAGAGCCAATTGTTGACATCAAAATTTCGTGCGTCACTATGATCATGTTGAAAGGAGGTCAAAATAGAGGTTCTCTGGTGGAAGATGTAATTTGATCCAAACTAGCTTGCTTAACTCGCAAAAATAGAGAGATCGCAATGGAGCCAAGGTTGTTACCAGCGAAGACCCTCCATGCTTAGGTCATAAATCAAGAATCTCAATGATAACAACTTTAAGAGAAACGAGAGAGAGGAAGAAAATTCTAATTTTTTCTTTTTATACCCGAAAACTATATACTTATCCCATGAGCGGGGTCTTTTGTAAAAAGGCCTCATTGAGTACGTGTCTTACTTAAATATCTCAAGGAGATGACATGTGTATAAAGTTGTGCATAGTTTCAGTCGAAGAGTAATATCTTAATTATGGTCTTATTAGGCTTAGCCTTCCGACGTATGTGGTCAAAAAGATAAGGCATAACAAATGGCATAAGAATATCGATAAAAGGACCATTGATATTATTATTGAGTCATTTTCAGTACAGTGTGTATGTACGAAAACTTAGAAGAGAAGCCAAACTTAAGTGTATCGACATAAAGTTTTTGTTATGGGAGGTCAAATTAATAAGCATGAGCTGACAACTGATCATGTATAGAAACAAAGCCTGTGTTAACAGATCCTATGAATTAAGGTTTATCATGTATAACATTCATGTGGATCATACAATTTTATTAGTTGAATTTGAGATTGTTTCCAACTTAATTATTAGTTCGCTTCTATGTTGTTTTTGTAATTACAATAAAGAATAAAGTTATGTTATTTGTGCTTATGTATATAGAGGATTTTTATAGTCCATTGGGACTACGTTGTACTTTGAATGACATATGTAAGTTCATTCATAAAGGAAGCAAATACTATAGAAAGTATCATACTTGTAATACTTGAAAGGGAATATTTTTCTTTATCAAATATATTACCGCTATGATTCATGTATTGATACTTTCTATTAAGCTAATGAAGTGCTACTTTAGTAGATTGGTAATTTATAGTTCAATGACTATTTCGAGTTATGAGTCTATTGTTGCAGACCACCCAAGATGCTAGCCCAATTGCCCACAATTTCATGCTAGAGAGCCAACACAAGGCTAAGAGTGCTAGCTTGGCCCAATTCCGGAAAGTTCTAGGCAACTCTAGCACATTAAGCTTGTAAATACTCTAGAATTCTCTATACAATTCCAGCACATATAAGTAGCTAGGAAATGATATATTTCTCTAGAATCTCTAGAGCTTGGCAAGCCTCCCCTATAAATAGGGCATGGCATTTAGCATTTGAACAACAAGCTTAGCACAAGCAACTCAACACTTGTAAGCTCTCTTGTAAACTCTCGTTTGTGCAATACAAGTTTTCTTATTTGGCTCCATTGCTCTCTTTTCTAGTTCGAGAAGCTCAAGGCTTACTTAGCAACGTTCAACAAAGTTGTCTAAGTGCCGTACGGGTTTGCTGCGCAAAATACTCATCCCGTGACAAGTGGTATCAGAGCTAAGGTTTGCACCCACGGAAGTTAGCTCACGAGAAATGGCCAACCCTTCGAATGTAGCACAAGAGGGTGTTGTTGGTGTGGATGTTCCACCCGAACCAAGCCAAGGCCATGAGGGAGAGCGTGCCCAAGGCAAGACTCGTGGCAAGTCCAAGGCCCTATCCGTGGATGCGTTGGATCCTCGTGTAACCACTCTCGAAATCGCATTGTCCGCCGCTCAATATAACCTTGAGGGATTGGAGGAAAGAGTGGACGATCTCGAGGGAGAATACGCCGAGTTCACGGTGACAATAAAAGCCCTCATCCAAGAGCAAGCTAATATGCTCTGAGGTGAGTTTAGTTCTTTTCATGATGAGTTACTTAAACTTCGCAGTTTTGTTCAGGATCAACTACGAGTTGTCCGTGCGGAAGTGGAGGAAGTCCGCTCGGATTGGGCATGGCACAAGTGCACACTGTCCGCTAGTCCAGCTTCCACAAGCACAAGTGATGCACTCCGCATTGACGTGCCAAAGCCCCACACCTACGATGGCACCTGTAACGCCACAATCGTGGACAATTTTCTCTTTGGGCTTGATCAATACTTCGATGCCATGGGTGTTTGAGATGAGGCATTGAAAGTGGGCACAGCACCCACCTATCTTCGAGGCGCCGCACAACTATGGTGGCGTTGAAAGCATGGCGAGATGGGCAAGGGCATTTGCACCATCGACACTTGGGTCGACTTCAAGCAAGAACTCCGAAAGCAGTTCACCCCAAGCAACGTGGGGAAGGAAGCGCGAGTGCGCCTACATTGCCTCAAGCAATCGGGTAGCATTCGGGACTACATCAACGAGTTCACTACCCTCATGTTGGAGATAAGCGACATGTCTGACAAGAATTCGCTCTTCTACTTCCAAGATGGCCTCAAGGATTGGGCCAAGACGGAACTTGATAGGCATGGCATGCAAACTCTCGATGACGTCATTGCCGCTGCGGAATCACCTGCCGATTATTCTGCCCAGCTCAAGGACAAGAGATCTAGCTACGACGAAAGTCGGGGAGAGAGCCATGAGGACAACGACCACAATTGCAAGGAGTGAAGTAAGAAAAAGCCTCCAAGCGGCAAGGGCGGGCAAAGTAAGTCCGAGAAGCCGCCCAAGCCTCGAAGCCCATGCTTCATATGCAATAGTCCTCATTGGGTGCGTGACTACCCGAAGAAAAAGTCGCTTAATGCCCTCGTGGCACAACTCAAGGGCCAACACACACTGACTGCGGAGGAACCCCAATGCAGCTTGTGTTCGCTCCAATGCCTTAACACACTCGTGAGCTAACCGCCAATACCTACAAGGAAAGGGCTCATGTTCGTAAGTGTGCTCATCAATGGCCAAACCGTTCGTGCGCTCCTTGACACCGGAGCAACGCACAACTTCATCTCTGAAGAAGAGGCTAAGTGTCTAGGCCTCAAGGTAACGCAACACGGAGGCACTATCAAGGCTGTAAACTCACCCGCCAAGCCATTTGCGGGAACCACACGAGGCGTACACATTACGCTTGGGACATGGAATGGGAAGCTCGACTTCTTGATTGTACCGATGGATAACTTCGCAATGATCCTTGGCATGGAATTCTTCGACAAGGTACATGCCTTCCCACTTCCCGCAACGAACTCCCTTAGTATCTTCAATGGGAGTAAGGCATGCGTGGTACCGGTCGAGTGCGCACAACCCACAGAAAAGGCGCTCTCAGTCATGCAATGCAAACGAGGATTCAAGAAGAATCCGGACCACTTAGTCTCCATCCGGCAACACCACAAGGGAGAGGATTCTGAAAGCCCTCCAAGCCAAGTCCCACAACAAGCACGAGCCGTCCATGACAAAGGCAAGGACGCTATGCCTTTGAAGCTTCCACTGAGACGAGTGGTGGAGCAACGCACAAAGCCATTTGAGCATGAGGAGTTACGGAAACACAAGAGGGGACGCCGTAACACCAAGCGAAAGAAGGAAACGACCACATGCGAAGCAAGTAGCGAAACCTCCCCAAGAGTAAAGCACAAGAAGACCAACAGCAAATCACAGAACAAGTCCCTAAAGGAGCAAGGACGAGATCGCGACGAGGACGCCGCGAGCTTAGGTGGGGGAGGATGTTGCGGACCGCCCAAGATGCTAGCCCAATTGCCCAAAATTTCAGGCTAGAGAGCCAACACAAGGCCAAGAGTGCTAGCTTGGCCCAATTCCAGAAAGTTCTAGGCAACTCTAGCACATTAAGCTTGTAAATACTCTAGAATTCTCTATACAATTCCAGCACATGTAAGTAGTTATGAAATGGTAGATTTCTCTAGAATCTCTAGAGCTTGGCAAGCCTCCCCTATAAATAGGGCATAGCATTTAGTATTTGAACAACAAGCTTAGCCCAAGCAACTCAACACTTGTAAGCTCTCTTGTAAACTCTCGTTTGTGCAATACAAGTTTTCTTATTCGGCTCCATTGCTCTCTTCTCTAGTTCGAGAAGCTCAAGGCTTACTTAGCAACATTCGGCAAAGTTGTCTAAGTGCCGCACGGATTTGCTGCGCAAAATATTCATCCCGTGACACTATTCTTCATTTAATATATGACCAAGTAGGAGAATATTAGATTTTGTGGTTCACATGACAATCATTTATTTGAATATATAAATAGATAAACTCATATTAGTGACCCACTTACTTGTTTTAAGGGATAGTGGAAAAGTTTATCAATCATTTTTATAATGGAAGAGATGAACTTATTAATTTCGCCTATTTGATAGAGGGAAGTGTAAAGTCTTTTAAGTTTTGAAATGCTAGTATAAAAGTGTCGTTAAACCAATCCCTACCCTAACCCAATCTATGCTTGCAATATGATTTTGTTCTCCATCACGAATAGACTATAAGTGGCATTGTGACATAAAATGTAAAGTTGAATATCACTACTCTTTCACGAATTCAAGTGGTAAGTGCTTGACAAACTTTAAAAACATGTATAAAAAACTGTTTCCAACTGAAAAGTTATGTTCAGTGTTTTGCTAAACCTTATAAGAAGCTAATGAAATTTGTAGCCTAACCTAATTAATCAACTCTCCATTAGTTGATTTTTTAAAGACTTGATGCAGCTTTTATCTCCATTTAAAAAAAAAAAATTGGTATAGGCTTTGGTCAGGCATACATATCAGGATGAATTTAATGATATTTATATGTACTCTCTAACATTATATTCTAAAAAAATAAAAATAAAAAGACTTGCATTAAGTGTGTTTAGATAGAATTGAATTGGAAATGATAGGATACAATAGTACATAATAAAATTAGATAATGAACAGTTTTATTCTGTCTTTGGTGTAGTACGACTTTGGATTAAATTGTCAATGATAACCTTACTTTTAAATCACAATAATTTTAATTTATTTATCACAAAATAATTTTCACTAATTAATAACTTAAATACAATATAAAATTATGATTTTGCAGTTATAAAAATAATTTTTTAAAAATTATTTCTATTATAAATCATAAAATTTAATTTTGTCTTATTATGCTAATAATTAAAATAATTATTTTGTAATTACTAATTGATGTAATAAATAAATATTCTACACTTTAGTTCTACAAAACTATCCTATGGAGCTTACTTATCCATTTTGGTATATTCAATTTGGGGATTAAAGGGTGGGCCTTACTGTCCTACCTTAGATCAAACTCGGGATTGGATAAAAAATTATTCAATTGGTGTAGACTTACAAACTTAGCAAAAATGAAATCAGAAATAGGAGAAATCTACCAACAAGCGCGTAAATTAGTTGGCACGAGCATGTTCTATCTTAACTAAGTTTCTCGGTTCAAGTGTTGGGAATAAAGCCGCGTTAAATACTTATTGAGAGAGCTTTACCACCCTAGTGGTCCTACCTGACTCGAATCTAAATTAGTTGGGGTCAATGTAGTTTTCGAATATTAGACGGTTTAATACACCGGAAAAAATGAAATAAGAGAAATCTAGATAAAGGCATGAGGAAAGAAAAGTGAGAAAATATAGAGAGAATTCATTAAGGAAGATGGGAAGAAGGCTTCTAAAATTTCATTAAGGAAGATTGGAAGAAGGCTTCCAAAATTTAATTCATTCATATCATCCTTTACAATGAGCACTGAGCTCTTTTTATAGCGAAAAGGTATCCTATTAAGAATGGGGAAGGATATAAAACTATCAAACCAACTTATCGCATTAAGAATAGGGAAAGGATATAAAACTATAAAACCAAAAGTAATGTTGTTATAACAAATCTTTAACTTAGAAGGAAATGGATTATTATAATATTAAACCAAAAGTAATATTTGTTCCCAAAAGATCTTAATATTTTCAGGAAAGAAACCTATGTTGTATGCCTCCATCTCGAATACGCACCTAGATCTTTAGGTATGTCCTACATCACCAATCCCATGCTTTAATAATACCACCAAACATGCATTTAAAAGAATTGTAAGGACCAAGAACTCAAAACTTATGCCATGTTTAGATGTTAGGATTAAGTATAGGATTGAACTAATTTTGGGATTAAATATTTATTCTATGTTTGACAAGTTTAGTTCGATTGGATTAAGACAGACTAAATTTGAATTTAATCCTAAAATTAGGGGTGCGCATGGGTTGGTTTGAGTTAGGTTTTAAGTTAATATAAACCAAACCATAAAAATTTGGGCCCAACCCAAACCAACCAAAATATTTTTAACACAATCCAAACAAAACTCATTTGGGTTTGGTTTAAATTTTATGATCAAAATATTTTTTTATTTTGATGAATTTACTTATATCAAAATTATAATAATCATTAATTGTTATTAACTATTAAATCAATATTAAAATATGAAAAAATATAGTGGATTAAAAATTTATAAATAATAGATTTTACAATAACTTCATTTT